>OY728166.1:21216144-22466144 GCA_963277665.1 Viscum album | reverse complement strand
GTTGATTCCGGGAATGTCATCTAGGGTCCAACCTAAGGCTTTTTTGTTTTCCTCTAACACTTGAACATGTTTGGACTCCTCGGTTTTAGTAAGTGTGGAAGAGATAATGACATGATATGAGTGATCATGGAAGAGGAATGCATATTTCAGTTGTGCAGGAAGAGGTTTCAGATCAGTCTCATCTTTATATCTGTGGGTTAGACATCTCAGGAATGGATGAGGGGAGTTCAGTTGCTTCAGATTCATTCTCCTTAATACTGTCCAAGGTGGAGGAGTAGATATCAGAGTTGATGTGGGATTCAGGAGAGTTTTCAAGTTCTTCTAGATTGATGGAGTCTTTGAATGAGAGGTCCACATCAACTTCACCATTTATGACTTGGTTAATCATGGTGCAGATTTCACAAGATCCTTTGTCATTAGAACGTGAAGAACATGGTGGATTGGGTTTCAATTGAATCTTATAAGTGTCCTCAGAAGCATGGATTGAGAATGTAGAGTGATCCTCAGATGGCTATCGCATGGCTCGGAAAATGTTGAAATTGACCAGTTGGTCACTGAATTCCATGGATACGATGCCATAATGGATATCAATATTGGTTCTTGTGGTCATGAGTAATGGTATTCTTAGAATTAGGGGAGATTGAGAAGAGTTCATCTCACCTTCCATGTCAAGGACATAGAAATCAGCAGGGAAGATAAGATCATTGACTCGGACAAGGACATCCTCAATTATTCCCTCAGGACTGGCTGTTCTTCGATTAGTTAACTGAATGAAAACACATGTTGGGTGCAAGGGACCTAGACCAAGGTTGGAGAAGATGGATTTGGGCATGACATTAATTGAGTCTCCTAGGTCTATGAGTGCATCATAAATGTTGGATCTTCCAATTTGGCAGGGGACTGTAAAGGTCCCTGGATCTTTGCACATTATGGGAATAGACTGCTGGGTGGAAACATTTTTAAATGTCTTAAGTTGCCTCTTATGGGTACAAAAATCCTTGAGAAACATGGCATAATTATAAATTTGTTTTATGGAATCTAAGAGGGTAATGTTGACTTCAACACCTCTAAACATGTCAAGCATTTCAGGATCAGGTTCAAAGGACTTCCTTGTTTTAGAAACAGCTTGAGGAAAAGGAATTGGGTTCCTAAGTGGAATTGAAGTAAGTGATGGAATGAATTCAGACTCCTTTTCAATATTCTTTTTCTTTTCATTTCCTAGGTCAACATTCAAAGGAGGGTTTTAGGATTTATCTTGAGGCATATCAAGTTTCTTTCCTGATCTAAGTGAAATTTCACTTACATTAGCCTTGGGGTTGTGTAATGGTTGAGCTGGGAGTTGGGAAGAATTTGATTATTGTTGCTGGCTCAGGTGGGATGCAAGTTGACCTATTTGAGTTTCAATGTTTTTATGGCTAGAATGAGTGAAAGAGGAAAGATCTTCCACTAAACTTTACCATGGTTTCTTTGAAGAAAAGGCTTGTCCCTGGTTGGGATTTACTTGATTTTGGTTCTTGGGAAATCGATTGTATTGGTTTTGTAATTGGGAATGCTCACTAGGATAATGGAATCCAGGGGGAGGATTGTTCCTTTGAGGTTGAGGAACAAAAGGATAAGGTTGATGGAAGTTACCACCACCTTGACCATATTGGAATTGGTTTGGGTTTTGAGGAGGGAATTGAGGGGGGTGAGACATGGGGTTACCATACCTCAATCCTTGGTTAATGTTAGAGGAGAAGGTCTCAGAGTGAGGTTGGTTGAAGTTTCTAACAAACTGACCTGATAGTTGAGGATTGGTGTTCCGCTGATCATATGCTGCATTGAGCTCCATTGGTCTAGATGAATCGGATTGATCCTCTTGAAGTTGTGGACATGTGTTAGTTGGATGATATGGAGAGTTGTAGATTCCACAGTTTTTGACAGGTCTAGGAAACATTGATTGCGGAGAAGACGAGGTTGGGGATTTGGTAGCCACAGCTAGTTGTCGCAAAAGACCTGTAAGTTCACTCATCCATTCTATCATTTTGTTCAGCTCAAATGATTGATTATCTTGGGCTTGTTTGACTTGAGCATGTGCTCGAGTATGGAATTGTTGTGTGTTTGAAGCCATGTTACTTATGAGATCTCTTGCTGCTGCAGGAGTTTTATCAACCAGAGCACCACCACTTGCGGCATCAATGAGAGTTATGTCCATAACCAATAACCCCTCATAGAAGTATTGGATCAAGAGTTGGTCAGGAATTTGGTGGTGTGGGAAGGTTTCAACAAACTTTTTGAACCTCTCCCAGTACTCATTGAGTGATTCACTTGGGAACTGACGAATACCACTTATTTCATTTCAGATAGAAGTAATACGAGAAGCAGGAAAGAATTTTTCTAAGAAAAGACGCTTCATGTCATTCCATGTGGTTATGGAACCAAGAGTTGGGTAGTAGAGCCATGACTTAGCAATGTTAGCTAGGGAAAAAGGGAAGGCTCGGAGTTTGATTTGTTCTTCAGAAACCCCTTGAGGCTTCATGGTAGAGCACACTACTTGGAACTCTTTAAGGTGGAGATGTGGATCCTCCCCGGCTAGCCCGTGAAAATGAGGAACAAGATGAATAAAACCCGATTTGAGTTAAAATTAAGCCTCTATATTTGGATATTGAATACCAAGAGGTTGGTAATTCATATCAGGGGCAGCGAGTTCTTTGAGGGTTTGTTCCTTATGATTGGTTATATCTAATTCAATTTGATAGATGAGGACTGGTTCTTGAATGAGTTGATTATCTCTTATGTTCCTCCTAATTTGGTGAAGTGTTCGCTCAATTTCATGGTCAAACAAATCTGAGGGATTTTTTGGGAGGATACGGGGCATTCAGAGAGATTTTGGAAGAAATAGGAAGATGGGTTTTTCTTTGTGTTTTTTTTCAATGTATGATTTTTAAGAGGAAGATGGGTTTTTATTTGTGATTTTTTTCAATTTTTTTTTAAATTTTGCTTTTGTTTTTTGTTTTTTTGACAATAACCAGAAACTAATGACTACTTAAAGCACCATCCCCGGAAATGGCGCCATTTGAAATGCATGTCTGATTGTCACCTATCGACTGGTGAAGGTTCCGGTGCTCTGCTAATTTTTATAGCAGCACTCGGGTAGAATACTCGGCGATGGTAATTCGTAATAATCGATTTTTTTTAGTTGATTGTATTTTGATTGGGGGGGTTTCTTTGGAGAGATTAATTGAAATGTTTAATGTATGATGTTTAATTTAACAAGTTGATAAATATTGGGGTGAGTTCATCATTAGGGAGTTAAGAATGTGATATCCTTGAGCTTTGCTTTATATTGCTTTAAATTAACACCCAGATCAAAAGTTGATGTTGATTGGAATTCCCAAGTGTTAAGCCTTTAATCCAAGACTTAACATTACATAGGGTTCTAATCTCAGTCATTTCTTGATTTTGGAAGTGTATTTATGGTTCTAATAATCCATGGAATCCAGGCGTTTAACATAATATTTCAATAATCCATGACATGTTAAGTCCAACATACACAATGTTAAATTAAAGAATACTCATCAAGAAAAACCTCTCAATCACTTAACATCCCTAAATTATACCTCACCCCAATAAGATATTTACTCAGACATTTAAATTATTAGTAATCTGTTCTATTATTTTTAATGTGATGAATTACAAAGATAAGAAAAAGAAAGGTATAAGAAAAGAGTTGTGCGCCGAACACACACACGAACGATGATGAGAGTAAAAACGGATTTTTGATTGAATAAGGAAGCAAAATAAGGGAAGGGGATTCAACTGAATTTAAACTATTTTAAGAAACTAAATATTAAACTATAGAAGTTGTATTAGAATAAGAGATATTGAATAAGAAACATGCATGAAAACAGAATTACAAAAGAAAGGACTTACAAAATTACAAAAATGAAGACCATGAAAGTAAGTGAAAAAAAATAGAGGAGGAAAGGTCTCTAAAGTGAAAACATGAGTATGGAAGATCCTCCCAAGCCTTTTTCAAGGATTTTTCATGCCAATATTTTCTCTTCTCTTCTGAAATGCCAACCCTTTTAGAAGGAGAGGAGGGGAGAGTATTTATAGCCCAAGGAGTGGACTGTTTGCATTCCCAATCTGTCCTTCCACTTACATCGCCAATTTGGCTATTCAGACAGACAAATATCCAAATATCTCTTTCTTAAAAGTTGTAGATAATAATGTTTTCAGACTACTATCAAAGGATTTAGGAATTCGGACAAGTGGATCCAATGTTATGGTGGTTTTATTAAACAAAGTTAAACAGTCCATTTCTATCCATTCTTTTTTGATGGCCAAAATGTGAAAGGGTTTTTGAATATGAATATGCCTTCAAATATGATTGGTTTTTTCAAAAACGTCTTCCACCTATATCTCCTATTTCACACTGAAAAATCTCTGCTTGATTTCATTATTACATCATGAGATATGTCATGAATACTATACTGATTTTATTTCTCGTCCAGAATGGTGGGCTGGACTTCAAAGCTTAATTTGGGCCCCTTGTACTTAGATTTGGGCCTTGAAATTTTTATCCAAGATGACATGTAGTATCCCACAAATTATGTTGGAGATTTAATGTTTTTGTACTTCTGGATTGAGCCTAGTAAATCAATCTTCAAGGCTGGTCCAGTTTGTTCACAGATTCGTTGGTCTTGTTTGTGAGGACCATATGACCCTTCAAATGGCAGAATTGGCTCATGGTACCTTATAATGAAATGATTTATATTGAAATTAGAATCCTAAAAAAGAATAACCACACAATTTGGATTAGTATTGTTATAGTTATTATTAAAACATTAAACTGACTCAATTGGACTACTTCTAAAAATGATGAAAAATTATACTTAATATTAAAACATTAATATTTCACAAAAATTATGAGCATTTCATATAAAATCAGTAAAGGGGGAATATAATAAGTCATTAAAATATTAATAACATCAGATATCGTATACCAAAAGATCACGTCGTGAAAGGTGCGTCCGTGGGATGTGGAGTGGGGCTCAGGCATGGGGCAGCCCACAGAGGAAACAGGGGCTTATGCGTGGTTAGCAGCCTGTGAAGACGGGCCTTACTCAAAGATGGAGGACCGAGGAGACAAAGTGCAACGGAAGAGGGATTTGGGACCAAATAAAGGAGGATCCCCATTCCCAATTAAGCCCTCCACTTGCCTTGAGGAACAAAGATGAAAGGAGGAGAATGGGTGCTTCCTCCTGCAAGAAAAGATAGGGGCTTACACCAAGGTGGTTTCCCTTCGCTGTGGAAAAATGCCACTCTGATAAGGTGGATATCATCCCATGTGAGGGGTGATCCCATACTCATGTAGATCAGTGGGAATGGATAATGTACAAGGTGGGGGACACTGCGTGCAAGTCACGGGGCCAGGTCACAGTTTAACGTCATGTGCTGAGGACGATGGTGCTTGGCAGTTTATCATCCTGCAGCTCGAACGAGGTGCGTTTTCTCTGCACCCCTAGGACATAAATAACTGGTACCCTCTCCTCCTTATGGGAGAGAAGGCATCGGCAACGCTGTAGCAAGTGGGTGTCATAGAGCGAACCGTCGAGGGGTCCACATTATCATGGATATGAGAAGAATCAATAGTTGTTTGTGTGCCTATGAGATGAAGCATGAGGCAAAGCAATGCAATGGGCGGTATCGACCAAGGGACTTTGATGTTACTTCGTACGATCCTAGAAGGTCGCACAGGAAAACAGTGCATGATGTGGATTCCTGGGGCATGAGAGACACCCGTGAATGAAATCCATAATAAGAACTCTAGGCGCCCACGCAAGGAGGAACCTGAGGAGCACCGAGGTGAGGGGTCCTAGGGAATTCTGCGCAACCTTTGAGGCTTGCGCACGAAATAAGAGCCTCGTGCAAAAAACACTGGGATGGCACGTAATTTGTGGTGCTGGCGTGTAATTGGGGACGATGTTTTTTCCCGTAATTAGAAGAATTACGTTAAAGAGATGGAAAAGTGCTCAAGTGGGAGAGGCAGTGCGCAATGATAGGGGGTGCACAATTTGAAGGGATTGCGTGCAATTGGATGGCCTGTGCGCAAGGGAATGGATTGTGTGCAAGGGGTACCCCCCGAAGGGATTTTAATTTAGTCTAATCCATGGGGATCTCGTGCGAAGCCGGACACCAGGGTGACATGGTGTGAAAAGAACCATCCCTGAAGGACATATTGTGCATGAGGAAGACATATTTTGTGCACGAGAGCCGGTTCAGATTCTTCCTCCTCCGAAATGGATGGGGGAACCTTATATTTATAGGTGTCTGGAAGCGCAGAAACTAGGTCAGCGTGTATTAATTTTGCATCATAGGTCGGTGGTGAGAAATATCCACCACGCGGGGCCATGGCGTGAATTTATTTCACGCATGCACTGAGGTATTTTCATGAAACCCTGAACATTCCGCGTCGGGCACATTTGTTCCACGTGCCTAGGAATTTATTTTGGGCGGCCCATCAGGGCCCCCCGGATGGGGTCCCTGGGTCTGAATATGACTTAGCTTTATCATTTTGAAACCTTTTTCATCACTTGATCACTTTTCAGCGTCTACAAATACCCCCCTCTGAATTGGATCAGTGAGGGGTCGCAATGAGCGAATTCTGAGGGAAATGCCAAAATGTAGGGCTCTATGGGGTTCATGCACGCAAAAACACGAAGAGGCATGAAAAACATAGGAAGGAACATAATTTGATTTTTACATGGGCGAGGAACCCCGACTTAGCCTATAAAAGCCGATGCGGGTCCCATGCTCCGTACAACTTTTTTCACGCAACAAGCTTCGACCTCTCATGCGCAAAATGTTCTCCAGCCCTACGTGAAAAATCACTCTAGCTGCGTGTAATACCACTGAGATTAGGCATTGTTTTACGAGAAAACCTGTGGTTTTTCGCACCACAGTCCAAACTTTCATGACGCCCGCTGATTTTACGCACCACACATTCCAATTTCGGGCCACCCCCCCTAAACACTTGTCTGAATGAGATGGCCTCAAACCAGACTGGTGAGGGAGAAGTCGCTGCTCGAAGGGATGGAATGGTTGCAAACCCATAAGTTTATAGTGCCAAAAGGACCGTGTCCAACAGACATACCCTCTTCTATTTTCTAACCCCCACCCAGAAGGACTATGCCTTGTCCAATAATCTACCATTGTGGGACTTCTACATTCTTGAGGAGGTCCCTCTACCGGTAGTTGAGGTGGATACGCCGCAGTCATGGGTGACCCATGAGGATGACCTTCCTTAATAAAACATCACCGAAAATGGTCATCCTTCTAGAGAAACTAGGCACATGAACATATATATCATGAATCCTAGGACTATTACCATTTTTGGGGGGTGACCCTTTCACAGAGAGCTCCCCAACCCTCTATGCGAGCACCTTTCGTCAAAGAATCACTGACGAGACCAAAGGCTGGCTATAGAACTGGAACCTATGGTCCAGAGGAAATTTCACCAGCGAATGGGTCTGAGCGTACTATTTTTTCCATACGTGTGACCAATTTTGGGCCGAGCTACGGCATATTAGTTTATTTGAGGCGGTATGTACATCAAAATTCCACTTCTTCCACCAACACGAGCTCGTGCCAGAGATGTTCACCCAGTGGTCCCCTGATACCAACACATTCCATCTCCATCATGGGAAATTCGGTATCAGTCTCTAAGATATCCACTGCATCGAGGGTATCCCATGGGAGGGCCATCCAATAGGACTAATTCCTTTTGTCAATGAACACCTGGGGAGACAGGTCATTGACCCCCATACTGACGTGGCACCTATAGAAGATGGCCAAGGAGAAGTTGGGGGTCAAGGAATTTCTGAAGGACATCGCCTACAAGGACTGGTTCAGCCTGTTTCTGGAGAGGGATCAGGAAGTCAAGATGTCATGGAGGGGGAGACAGTGTCCACCCACGACACAGAGGAGTAAGAGAGGATCATACTGGATAATCCTGGAGGCGGGGCACTACCAATAATGGGGCTATAGAATAAATGAGAGTCATGACCTTAATGTTTAGTATACCAGATTTCTCACTATATTCCTAAGTGGGTGGCTCTTTCTGGTGAGGGATGCATGGATGGGCGTCCACCCAGCAACCCGGGTGATGGCTGGCATCATGGCCTTCAACAAGAGGTTCAACTTGGGGGTCCCTGTGCTGGCTCGGTTGTACACCATCTTACGATGCATCTTGAGAGGGGGATCACCTAGGAGAGTCTATGGACCCTTCTAGATTTCCCATGTATGGGTTGCAGATCATTACGGCAGATACACCTTCCCAAATGCCATCTTTCCTCCAGGAAATGTCATGCGACCCTCTTTGTTGAACATTGTTGGGGTCATGATGCTAACACTCAATGAGGAGGGAGTAAGGATCAGAATTGGTAACCATGACAACTTCACCATCTTCCAATTCCCCACCCCAACTGTCCAGATGATAGACAATGGGAAAGACTCACTGGAGCAGAAGTATTACTTCCAGAGCATCAGAGGCGGGGTGCTTAGGGCCCGGATTGATGGGAAGATATTTTGTGATTCTTTTGTGTCATCCACATTCGCCAAGTAGTTTTGGTGCTTCCAGTGATTGTCAAAATAAGTATACATAAACGTATGAGAGGAGAGGCATCCATGTGTTCTTCGTCAGTTGTGGCTGATGTTCACGACCTAGGGCTCTGGAGACATCCTCACATTTACTCCCACTAGAGTTGACATTGATCTTTCAACTGAGTATGCCGATCATTGGACCATAGCATACCCTGATGGGATTTTGCTGAAGCGATTCTGGCAACTCAAATTCACCAGTTTGGAAGTCGGGTGGCAAGAAAGTAAGCAGGGTGTTGCTTGAGGGGGAATATCAGAAGCGTGTCAGGAAATGGGGCCCGCACAGGCCGAGACCTCCGCAGCGGGGGCATCGCATAGCATGTATGCACCATCATCACCTAGAAGAGGGTCCCACATGGAATCCAAAGAACTTCCCAGGAAGAAAATAAGATACCTGCTTCAACCTTATCAAGATGCCATTTTCCCTTCACTATGGTCAGCTTGGATAACCCTGTGGCAGTTAGTGAGTACTGAAACGCTCTGGAAGAAGATAGTGCAAGACGGGATCCATCTGCCAGATGTTAGGCCTATTCGGGTTGTCGACAGGGTGAAATTCCATCGACGACACGCTTATATGAAATCCATGGATGTGTACTCACATGAAAAAGGTCGTCGTGTGGAGCCACCTCTCTTGGTGAAAGTGATGCTCGACCAGGAGCATGATCTGGAAATGATGTCGTCGGGGGATGATTACAACGATGATGAGTCGGAGGGTGGTGAAATAGGAGATTAGGCAGAAGGAGAAGGTGAAGAAGAGGTGCCTGAATGTGAAGGGTCTTACGGGGCGTCCACCCAAGGGAGTCACTAGGAGAGCGAAGAGATCATCAGATCAGTTATGGATATGACTAAGCTGCTTGAGGTATGATTTGACCCTTATCTACCCTCATCCTTTTCTCCTCTTTCCTTTGCTATCCTTAATTCCCATCCCATATCTTACTCAAGAGAATATTAGTGTCGATTAGGTGTCTCCAGCCAAAGGATAGGGGAATGTGTCAATGGAACAAGGTGGGGAACTGACACTTATTTCTGAGCGGACGAGCGCAAAGGGATCCCCTTCTCTAACAGCTCCTGTAGTGTCCAGAACACTAGAGGATGGCACCTTGGGTTCCTGTATGTTCCTTGCTTTGATAATGGTACTCAAAGTTGGAGGACTCAACTAATTAGGGTGCTCTTTATCTGTATAGTGATCATGAAATTGGAGGCTTGTCAGGATGCTGAGCCCGGATCATCTGCGGGTGAGTTAATGGAAAATGTACCGCCCCATCCAGAACATGCATCACAAACTGAGTCAGCCTCAGAAATTGGTGAGAAGGGAGTGGTGGACACCAGTGGTGCTACTGTCGTGGCAGGGCCGGTAGTTAACGAGGTCGCCACCAGGGTCGAGGTGATAGAGGAAGGTCACTCGGATACTAAAGAGCCTATTCCCCTAGGAGGAATCTTCGAGGAAGACCCTACTACTGGCCTGTTGGTTGTCTTCCCTGTCTATCGGCCCACTAATCCTGAAAAAATTGATGATTCAGATTCAGATGTGGCCAAGGAAAGCTGGATGACATGATGTAATTGATGGAAGTGCATCCTGTATTTTCTCAATCAGCCTCAGGAGGAATGGCTGAAGTGGATGGGGTCACTCCACACCTGGCTGCGTTTACTCTATGATTGAGGGTCATATGCTTAACACCTTCACCTGATGTTCCGTGATTACATGTCCTAGAAGATGCGGGAGAGCATCTGGGGCTCCAACGTCACCCCGTGCCGGGAGGAGTCGGGGAGTACCCGATCATTTTTGAGGGTGGATCATGAGGTCCAATGCCTTGAGGATTAGGAAAAAGAATAGGAGATATTCATTGTAAACTTTTTTGAGCTCGTGGAGTAGTTGAGGGCCAAGATGGAAGATGACCAAGAACAACTATTAGAAGTGAGTCACCAAATGGGTGAGCTCTAAACTAAAATGATGTGGGCACGGGCTAGAGTCAATGAACTGTGCTCTACGACTGCCGATGAAGAAAGAGTCCTTAGGGGGAAGGAGGCAGTCCTGGAGGCCAGCAGCCAAAAGGTGGTGGGATTGGAGAGATCTATCCAAGAAGCTGACCCTTAAGGGCCCTGTTTTGGCCGAACCCATAAATATATCTTTCCTTGCTTCATTCTATTTTTTTGTATGTATAGAAAAATTTATTTACTTTTCCATTTGGTTTAACATGCTCAACCATAATCCTGAAATAAATAGCAAATCCATTTCTAAGCTCACGTGGGTTGTACCCGATGTAAGACACAAGGGATGCTCATACTATCATTTCATTTGATAGTGGGAGCATCAACCAAGCTTTGGGCATTTGAAATTCAAATCCGGATTTCTGAGGAGAAGCGGGAGGCCCAATCAAAGGAAGAGGACCTCAGACCGATTGATGTATCAACTTCTCAATGTGACCTAGTGCACCAGTGGGGCAATGTCAGGGGGATTGGAATCAGTCTGAACATAGGGGAATGAAAAATGTGAATCATGTTACCCAAATTTAGAACACTATGGGAGGGGCATGGAAATAAAGGGAAATTGTTGACCATGTTCGAAACACATCATCTATATCACACTATCCTAAAATGGGGACAATAAATGAGGGTCGACCACTGAACATGTTCGCAACACGGGACCTAACTCAAATATCATCCATCAATCTTCCGGAATGTTATCCCAGGACATCAGGCGGACCATAGGTCAAGCATCCATGCTGTTAGGGGGTCCCTTCAAACGTGCTCAGTATTCCGGAACGTTGGCCCAGGACAGTAGGCAAACCATAGGTCGAGAATCCATACTATTAGTGGGTCCCTTCAAATGTTAAAGAGGATGATGGTCCAAATAAAGGGGGAACGCAAAGCATGGAAAGTGAAGTGGTGGTTTGTTCACACAGAATCCATCACTCCAAGAATTATGCCACTATGGTGGAAGCACATTAGGCAGGCACATTAATCTGATCATGGATCATTCCTACTTTTAGACAGGACCTCTCTAGTGAGGGAACTGTCACTTCTCAATTTCATTATGGGCCATCCTGAACTCGTTCAGGGAAAATGTTGCAGTTACTCAACTTCTCAGGGGGGTCAGGTCAAGGGGCCGACGGTGTGAGTATGGTATTTGTGACTCCTAGGGTTGGACCCAAGATGAAATGTCTAAGAATTCCTACATATCCCATAAGTATGGGAATCAAGCAACACGTATTATTGAAAAGGGTCTTAGTTTAAGGTCTTATAACATGGACTAGAGATTGGTAAGGAATGCAGGATGCACATGGAAAGGTGATTAAGAAACCTGATGTGAATGAGGACATAATTCCAGCATACCATGGTTTCCCCAGGGAAGTGGTTAGGTCAAGGGACCGAACATCAATAGTTGGATGGGCCCGTGGGGGAATTGTTTAGGTCAAGGGACTGAACACAAACGGTTGGCTGGGCCCATGGGGGAAGTTCCTTGGTGTTCTATGTATCCCATATGGATGGGAATCAAGACACACGTAGTTCAGGAAAGTAGCATGATAAGGTACAAGTGAAAAGAATGAAAGGGGCGTGTGGGTCTAGCCCTCGCACCAAAAGAAGCGGTATTTGATGTATATTTTTTTTCCTTTAAGGTGAATGGGGCTTTTTTGTGAAGTGACATGCCTAGGGTAAAAATTCCTGGAATCACCACAAGAATGAAGCTGTATACATGCATTGACAAATGGTATGGTGGATGAATGATACCCAACATGATGTCCCCTATAAAAAGGTGTTCACAATGCAGTGTGATTATTCGTCGTGCGGCCGGGACGATACTATCACATTTTTGGGTCATGTGATTGGACCCGATAGCACAGTTTAAGGTCATATGGCTTAGAACTAATGGAATGCACATGACGCGATAAAGAATACCCAAGTAGGGTCATATGATAAGGGGTAGGAGAAGATATATCCCAGTTGAGGTAGACCCAAAAGCACGATGTCTGGGTAATCCTACGTACCCCATGATGATGAGGATCAAGATGCACCTAGCTCTTAGAGAAGACCCTAGATTATGGTCTTAGTGATTGGATCATAGGAGCCTTGGGGGATGCCGTATTTCTGCTTTTTCCACATGATGTATGGAGGTGCACTGAGGGATAGTGCCAAGAGTGTTGAGATTCCACCTAGACATGATGGGGTGGAACATAATGTGAATCATGTAACCATTATTCAAGGCCTGAAGGGGCTGGCATGATGTCAGAGGATTACTGGTGACCATGTTTGCAACACATCATCCTGTTTCATTAGCCTGAAATGGGGACAAACAAATAGACATCGACTGTTGACCATGTTCGCAACATGGGATTTGTATCAATTTGTTGTCTGAAACCCTTAGGGGCGTTGGCTTATAATGGTAGGAGAACCCTTAGGCCTAGTATCCATTCCATTTTTGGGGGTCCCTTTGGGTGTGAAAGATAACGGGGGCCCAAATGAAGGGGAACACGAAGCTTGAAAAGTGGATGGAAACTTTCCCCTGTGGAATCCGAAACTCCAGGTCCTAGACTAGAGTACTATTAGACACATCTGTGAACCTCTTCAAAGGGTCGAGGGGCTCAACTTGAGAGTGGAAAAGAGATGGAGAATTCCCAAGATAATGGGGGGCATGGTGCCAAAAACCCAATGAGAAGGAGGGCATAACCCTGTACCACACCTATATATCCCCCTCATGGAGAGGAACTCGCCAAGGGGCCTAGATAACTGAGATATCGGGTGATATCTAAGGGATGGGGCTGGAACCGAAATCTAAATGTTCAGGTGGTCCTATATATCCCATAAGGATGGGAATAAATCCACACATCATTCATGAAGATACAGTTTAATGTCATGCAGGATGATATACAGTTTAACTTCATGCGGGTGACATACAGTTTAATGTCCTGTGGGACGAGCATGCAGTTTAATGTCATGTGGGATGAGTGTGCAATTTAGGGTCATGCGGGACCAACAGTTTAAGCTCGTGTAGAACTGTAATCCTGTTTAAGGTCATGGAAGAACCAAAATGGTTAGGCAAAGTATTGTTTAAGGAACCTGACATTGGTGGGAGGAGTTATACGCTCACCATACATGGTCACCAGCGAGTACGCACCATTGAGTTAAACCTTATGAACATTGAAAGGTCATTCCCATTTGGGCTCCAAATTGGGTGGTTTCTTACTGGGGATCATTGGCACCCTGAGGGACAATACCAAATCGCCTTGCAAGAAAGATCGGAGGCAAACCTTCTTGTTAATATCCCAATCCATCCTACTCTGATTCCTTTCTAGGTTGTGTAGGGCTTGAAGCCTATTCTCATCCAGTGCTTCCAATTTAGCTAGACGGATTTCATCCACTCTATCTGGCGCTTCCTGGTCAAGGACTGCTATGCGCAATGAGGGAAACTGAATCTCGATGGGTAGGACGACCTCAGTTCCATACACCAGAGAATATGGGGTCACCTGGGTGGAATTACGAGTCATTTTTCGATAGGCCCAGAGGGGATTGGGGAACTTATTCATCCAACTCTTCTTATTCTGACCAACCATTTTTTGCAGAATGTTAGAGAGGGTTTTATTGAATGCCTCAATCTGTCCATTTGCCTACGCATGATAGTGGGAGGTATGGTTAGGGTGGATGTTGTACAAGGCGTAAAATTTTTTAACTCACCTGATCGAATGTTTGTGCCATTATCACTGAGGATATCATGAGCAACCCCAAACTGATAGATGATATTGGAACTCATGAAGTCAAAGATAGAACGAGCCTTGACTTCCTTGAGCGAAATTTCCCTTTCCCACTTGGAAAAGAAATTTGTAGCGGTCAGAATGAATCAACATTAGTGGGTCGTTGCTGATGTGTATGGTTCTATATCATCTATTCCCCAGACTGGAAAGGGCCAAGGGTACTTGGTAGTGTGGAGAGGCTTTGGTGGCCGATGCGCAAAGTTAACATGAACTTGGAACGCATAGAACCTCTTTGTGAACTCAATGCAGTCGTGGATCATAGAGGGACAAAAATACCCTAGTCTCCGTATCTCATGGGATAGTTTTAGCCCAGCCTGATGGGCACCGCAGGAACCAACGTGAACCTCTAGCACGACTTGTTGAATCTCAACCCTATGAAAGCAATAGAGGAGAACACCGTCAAATCCGCGTATATAGAGGATTGGCTCAAGGCTGTGAATGCTCTAGAGGGTGAACTACAGCGCGCGACATCAGATTCGATCATTCTCTGCCCAGTCTGACAGAATATTACCAAGTTGGAGGTATTCAAAGAAAGGTGTCCTCCAATCGACAACCATTTCGATCACTACATTCGGATGACCTGGGGGTCTTGACACAGAGGCACTGATGGTAAGATGGCATACCTGTGGGCCGTCATCGCCATCTGGGGTAATAGGATCTATGACTCTCTAATGCACCATGTGGATAATTAGATCATCCTATTCGATCTCTGCAAGTGATGCAACTATGCTGGCCAAAGCATCTGGTCGATCGTTCTATGACCGATGGACATGGATAACCTCTGGCTGAGAATGGAACTGGGCCATTAGCTGGAGAGTGCATTCTAGCAATGGTATGAGCATTGTCTTCTTGACAACATAGTCTCCATTGACCTTCTTAATAACTAGCTTAGATTCCCCTTTCACATGAAAATGGGGCACGTCGATCTCAAGGGCCATCTCAAGACCAGTAATGAGGGCCTGATACTCAGCCTTGTTGTTAGTGTAGACTTATGACAGTAGGAATGAGTATGTTAGAATGGATTGCTCCGAGGTAATAAAGACAATACCCAGACCTACTCTGTTGAGCATAGGATCATTGAGCCTCCTATCGGTGGGGCTCCAAGAGGTGTTATCAAAGTGAATCTACCAACACGGAATGGCTTGATAAACTAAGAGAATTGCCTCATCAGGAGAATCCTAGTCTAGGGACTGATCCAAGGAGGTTGGATGGGCAACTAGAAATTTTGCCAATGCCTGCCCCATAATATCCTTATAAGGCATGAACCTGATGTCAAAATTTTGGAGGATTACCGCCCACCACACTAGTCAGCCGATCAGCAAGGGACGACCTAGGATGTACTTCAATGGGTCTACCCAAGATACCAGCTGTATCTCATGGTGTTGTAGGTAATGCCGCAATTTCTGCATGGTGAATACAAGCACAAGGCAACTTTTCTTGATGGGGGAGTATCAGATCTCCGTATTTAGGAGTATGTAGTTGAGGTAGTATAAGTTGTTATTTGTCCCCTCATTGTTCTTCTGGATGAGAAGGGTGTCGAGAGGCCACTCAAGGGTAGTGACATAGAGGACCCATGGCTTCCCAAAGATGGGTGGCATCAAGACCGAAGGCCGGAGCAGACACTAATTGATTTCATCAAAGGTGGTCTGGCACTCTACATCCCACTCATATGCGGTGTCCTTCTTCATGAGCCGAGAGAAGGGCTTACACTTTCCGACCAAATTCACAATGAATCGGCGTATGTAGTCCAATTGGCCTTGGAAACCATGAGGCTCCAAAATATTACTTGGGGGAGGCATCTGGATGATGGCGTTGATATAATTTGGGTCGATCTCAATGCCCCAGTACCTGACAAAAAAGTCGAGGAACTTTCCAATGCTGACCCCAAAATCACACTTCAATGGGTTCATCATTAGGTGGCGGGAACGGAGGGAGCCGAACACTTTCTCAAGATCCATTAGATGGTCCTGGCGCTAGTGATATTTGAAAATCAGATCATCCACATATAATTCCACCAATGTCCCTTGGATTTTCTTGAATATGCGGTTCATGGCCCATAAATAGGTGGCACCTACATTATTCAGGCCGAAGGGCATAACCTAGTAATATAAAGTACCTTGGGGAACACTGAAAGTCGTGTACACCTCATCCTCAGCGGCCATACGGATCTGATTATATCCAGAGTAACCATCCATGAAGAAGAGGGCTTGGAACCCCTCCATAGCATCAATCAACAATTCATTCACTCGAAGGAGAAAATCATCCTTCAGACAATGGAAGTTGAGATCTTGGTAGTTGATACAGACTCTGATTTCTTCATTCTTATTCCTGATTGGTATAGTGATGGCCAGACACATGAGGTAATAGACCTCCTTAATGATGTTTTCCCTGATGAGATTATCAACTTCGGTCTCAAACATGGAACTATTAGAAGGGTGCATATTTCTGGTAGGCTGATTGAACCCGTGATGATTTTCTGGAAGGCTGAGGCGGTGGACGGGTATCTGAGGATCTTGTCCTGGAATCTCGTCGTAACTCCAGGTGAATAAATCATGGTTCTATTTAAGTAAGCTTGTGTACCGCTACTTCTCCTCAGGGGACATAGCAATGCTGATCAATGTGGGTCTCGGGTATACCTCTCTTTCGAGGTTCACCTGAACTAACTCGTTGACCGTGGCAGAGACGCCTTCCTCCAAGTTAGGGGAATCCTTTATATCCTCTTATCTAGTTACAGAGGGATCCCCCATGGGGGAAGCTTCTTCTGAGTTACCAATCCTTGATGGGAGGCAAGTACCGGCCTGTGCGACAGTGGTTACCGCATTGGGGAACTCCGACGTTGCCAAGACCATAGTGATGAAGGCTGTCGACATGATCCCATCTGATCTCCAATGCAAGGGGCCATGCCTGACAATATCGAATCAGTAGTGGCGCGTCAGCTAGAGGTAGCTTATTCCAGCCTGGCAGAATAGACAAGTATGACATACCGTCATTTCCATAAGCCATATATCCCGATACCTGATGGGATTGGGAGGCTCCGAGATCACTAGAGCCTAATTCATATAAGAATATGAAGTGATATTATGACGCCACCCGGATCTGGGAGAATGGTTCCCCCATTATCTAGGAAATGACAAAACATTGCCCCATATTGGGGGTCGTGGCCTCCAACTGATGGATCGGAAAGACGTAGGTGTCATTTAAGCCTACCCAAGGGTCGGTCGTTGTCGTGAAGGGCTCAAATTCACTTGTCTGGACTTGCATATCCTTGCTCTTGTAATAGTCATCATCCAAGTAGCGGGCCTCACAAGAGGTGAATGGAGACACATCACCTTGGATTACACCCACTCGACCATTAAGGGAGTACTTGAGGCATTGGTTATATGATGAGGGGACCTCCACATGCAAGTGGAGATATGGCCTACCAATTAATGCATTATACACGGTGTCCTGGGAGAAAACCATGAGCTTAGTGCTGGCCACTAGGACACCAAATAGGATCTTCAGATGGTTATTTCCGACCGGGGTCTGCTCGGTCCTATCATATCCATGGATTTATAAATCATAGGGAGTCAGGTCATCTTCAGATAACCCTAGCTTCCGCAGTGTCCATCTCGGGATATGGTTGATCCCGGAGCTGGTGTAAACGAGAAAGTGGAGAACCACGACGTTGTTAAATTGGCTAGTGATATACAATGGGTGGATGTTCCCCTGTATGGGGGAGCCTTAATCCTCTCTAGAGAATTAAATGATGGACTGACATTCAGCATCCTCAACTGTTTCAACATGGAAAGATTCTGTATCTACTACATCCGTCTCAAATTGGAGGGGGCTCTTTAAAGCCTCAACGAATGTTTCATGCATATCTGGCGATAGGAGAAGGGATTAAAGGATGGAAACCCTCACTGAGTTACTAGAGAGGTGCTTGAGAATGTAGTACTTCTGTGATAGGCATGAACTTCTTCTTACAAGGAGTCGCTCTGTGATGGAAGGTATTGTGGGCCCTGTCGGCCGGACCGATGGCTGACTGGTACTAGGAATATCCCGCTGCCCACTAGTCAAATCCTAAAGAGTATCTGTCAGATGAGGGCCAAATGACTGAAACCGGCCTATAGTGGGGTGAAGCTGGTCGTGGCACGATCAAAGTGGTTCTGCCTGATCTAGAAGTACAAACAGTGGTGGATGCGAGCCTGTTGACACTGGATAAAGAGGATGTGCATGCTAAGTTTTGCGCTGGGCCTGCTCTCTGGTCTCAGTGGCATGCATGGACTAGCTGGAGGTGCTGCCTGACGTGCCTCGATAAACCATATGGTTGAGGCTCCACCGATTATGGCGTCATCTGGGGACGTTGGGGAGGTTCTTCTAGCACTCACCCTCATCGGGAGTCATATAGGGGTGTACCAACTCAACGGTTTTAACTGAAGTGTACCCTTGACTATCACTTGGAGAATCATACACCACTGGGTGGATTTTGGGGGGAATCCCCATCACTGGGGGCATAAAGTTACCGACCGTGCGGAATGACGATGACATTGGCGGGGCACGTTGCTTTTTTTTGCGTCGTCGATGCTTGCTCTTTTGGGAAGAGGCTAACTAAGACGATGATACAGAATTGGTGTCCATAGATTCTGATAGCTCTGGATGATTAATACATTCATGAATAATTCCATGGGAGTAGGCGACCATTTTGTGGGCCATCTAGCCGTTATAATTTTGAGACCTGCGGTAAAAAACCCGCTACTACTCGCCTTTGCTGTCGCTACAACTATCTGGCCTTACAAAGACACCCTCCACTTGTTCCGGGGCTGGGCCCAACCTAACTATGTTGTTGTCAACCTATTCTTGGAACCAGTCCTTGAACACATAGCACTATTGGATGGGGTTCCCTAGTATTTAGTGATTAGGGCAGCAGTTGGGTTGATCAGTGAGATGCACCTCTCCTGGCTTTTGGCGCTCAGGAAGTCTAACAATTCTCTAATTTAAGGTGCTGCGGAAGTAACTGGGGACCTGAGTCTCGTTGAAAGAGTTGGTCTGATTCCTTATGTATGGAAAGGGGCCTCTAGAAGCCTGACCCTAATGGGGGACCGGAGGAGCCTGTCGAGGAGTCAGAACTTCATTATCTCCCTCACCTAGGTGGTGGTAGTGTGTTACACGGAGGAGCCTGCTGATTTTGAGGTGGCCACTACTGGGCTGGAAACTGTGTTCATAGTGGTGGAAAATTGCAAGGCTGTAGAGCTGGCTCCAATAGTAGCAATTCTAACTACCTTGGGGCCTCTACTTGGGCCACCACAGTAGGCTCAGCTCTGGCATCCCCCCTTTCTTGGATTACAGGGGGCATCAGACATGCCTGGATGGCATGTTGCAGGGTTTCTTTGAGGCACTGGGCCTTATCTGAGAAGTGTCAGAACCCTCTAAGATTATTCTGAGTGATCAGGGAGGGAACTAGCTCAGTCTTGACATTCCCCACACACATCGTCTGTAATTTCTCCTGAGTCAGTGGAATGTCAAGAGAGTATGTGAGCCCCTTCCAACGGGATACAAAGTACATAAATCTCTCATCAGGCCTTTTCTTGAACATGAAAAGGTCTACGATGTTTGTTTTCCATGTGGTAGAGCTAAACCGGTAAAGGAACTGCTTGTGAAGGTCCTCCGATTTGTTCATGGATCCGACGGGGAGTTGGCTGTACCAAATGAATGTCGGCCCCTCCAGTGTCTAAACAAAATAGCAGAGCTTGGAAGCCTCTTGCTATACTGGGGTCCCTAACATAGGCCCACACCTTGATTTAAAGTGGGCCAGGTCCTGAAGCGGCCCCCTCCCATTAAAGAGGGAGAAGGTGTGGTTTCCGAATCCCAGGGGTGCTGGCATGTCATCCACCCATGTCGGATAGGGCTTGCCATCCTGTGGGACGACCACCTGTCATGTTTCCAAAGCCTCTAGGTGAGCAATGAGTGCCACCATTGGATCGTCTGGATAGAGGTCTGTGTCCTTACAGGGGTCCCTTATCACGACCGTGTTGCCTAGTTCTTCAATGCGGTAGGCAAGCTCAGCAGCTCGTGGAGCGGCTGGTGGAGTGACCCTTGGGGAGGCCGAAGGGGCCCGAGCGGGGTTTCTTGGATTTTCACGCCATTCAAGAGGGTTTAGTGAGACATACCACGCCCTCTGGCCATTATCTCCAGCTTCCGCCCTATCAGCGAATGCGGCAGTATCAGGGTTTCATGGGGGAATCTCGTCGAGGGGTAGTTGTTCCTGCAACTACTGCCCCGGCCTAGGATCACCGTAGTCTTGTCGTCACTTTGCAATGTGTTCATCCATAAGTTCATCGACTATATTCTTCTTCTCAGCAAGTTTTTGGCACATCTTGGCCTTCTCGGAGTCCTCTTACATCTTTTTAACTGAGGCGGATGGGTCGGGGTTCTTGACAGCTCTGACTTGATCCTTAGCTTTACTGAATTTTCGGATGAGTACCAATGCCTCAGTGGGTGGAAGGAGAACTAAGAGGTTCCTCTGCTGACAAGTAATCCTCCCTGATGGGTCCAGTAATGGTGGCATGCCCTCAGGGAGGACGTTCCAATCAAGAAGTTCGAGCTCGTTTTCCCCTCCTGACAGATCAATCTTGTTGACTGCAACCCTTTTCAAGGGAATGTCCTCAATTTCACCTAGCGAGTCCAGATACCGGCTAATTTTACTAAAGAGGAGGGAAGCGTACTGCCCCCATCCACAAACTTGCGTGTGTGGGGGGGGGCGTCTTTAATAACTTTGCAGAGTACTTGGAAACTCTGATCACATTGCTGTTGGAGGGTCCTGTGGTGACTAGGTGACTCAGGGTGCTGGACCATGAGGCGTGTGGCCTGGTCAACTAGACGACATTGTTTGCCGATGTCTTCAAGGTGAACTTGGCTCCCCGGATAAGTCACTCGCCAGTGCCAAAGGAGGAAGTGAGTTTCCTAGAGGGTCTGGCAGAAACATTCAAACTCCTCCGGGGTGAGAGATTTCGGCGTACAAAAACATGGTCCTCGACCGACAAAAACTTCTCAAGGAATTGGCCTACTGTAAGGATATTCTAGAAGCTCCTAGGGTCAGATTAAGGGTTCGGATTTTGATTTCCACCCTCATCAACTGAGGGTGGCTGAGGAACTGGTGGTGGCACCGAGGCAGACTGCTGGGTGGGTGGGCTAGCCGGCGGAGCATACGGCGAGCGGGCTGACCGACCACCGAATCTTGGGCTGTACTCTGAGGGTCGTAGTGTCCTGGCCATTATATCATGATAGGATAGACTGGAGACCAAGGATCCTGACATAGAATTGACATTTTCTGAGGGTGGGCTATGTCGCAGCTCTCCCGCCATTGACCCCCAAAATTGCTCTCTGTAGTCCTTAGCTGAGGCAGGGGTGCTTCCAGAGATGATGGTGGTGACTATGTGGTCGGTCCCTAGGGACACGCCAAGTTATCATCCTCCTGGATATACCTTTGATGGGAGGCATGGATCATATATACCTCACATTCCAGGAGTACGAGGTTGATGCGCCTCATTCCTACCCAAGTCCTTGACTCGGAGGACTGAGGAGAGGGATCCCACGCTGATTCACACTCCGCCTCAGAGTTTATGAAGCAGATTGGTCTGATTCCTATCCAGCCTTCCCCAGGATTCCTCTTGCGGTGGTGACGAACCACCTTCGTTCCCCTGGGTGGATACTCGGGACATGAATGATTTCTGACAAGGGGTCCTCAGGCCGCACTGGTGCTGGGGCAGAGAGGGTTTCCACCTGAGAAATCCGGGGTGCAAGGAGCACCGAGAAAAAAGTCGAAAGGGACACATGGAGGACTTCCATGTTGGGTGTTGGTGAAGTGAAGTTGACCTCCACCTCTCCGTCCACTAGGGCGAAGAGGACCTTCGTTGATTGGCATGGCGACATAGGGAGGAAATCCATGCTAGTGAGTGACCGGACATGCAATGTCTCCATATCCATGGTTTTCGGAAGGGGGAGTGACCTCATACCCAGTGTAGTGAGCAAGGAAGAGTCCCCCATATGGAGTGCTACTATCACGGCGAAGACCCTCTCTTGGGATGAAGATGGAACGGGGTAGACCTCCAAGTCGAGGTTGGAAACAGGGAGGACCTACCCCTTCCGTAGTGGCGACACAAAGTGGGACTCCACACTGAATGACATTGCTGCAGATTGGTTTGCAGTGACCATTGCTAGTGCATATGGCCAGGAGAGTCAGCCAAACATGCCCGTGGGGCGGTTGGGGCCTCGATCTAGGCTGGGCGTATAACTTCCCTTGCTCAACGTACACCGGGAGATGGTGATATGAGTCTGTGGTGGACCAAGACACAGTGGTCGCTGACGTTGATACCCCATGGTGGGAACCCTCTTCCATTTCTACCCAACGTTGGCACCGGGTTAGATGAACTGGAGCCAGTGGTGCAGGCGAATGGATTTCCTGCTCCTTGGCTCGGGGAACCGGACGGTAGTGCTGACACGGCCTTGTGGGAGCCCTCAACGGGATCCCTTGAAGTGGGACTCAGATTGGTCCAACCCGGACATCCACAACCTCATCAACATAGGGGAGGGAGTTGTCAAGGCATTTTGGGGAAAAGCTCCCAAAACAATTGAATTTTGGGGTGGGGAGCAGTGGCTCCCTTGACTGCCCTCGTGGGTGGAATTGAGGATAAGGTGTAGCTTAATCGAGATCCAAGCGGGTCATATCCCTAGTGGGGATTATTCCCTCCTCCTCATACATGCGTTCATGGTCATTAATTACCCTTTGCTGGATAATTTCTGATGGGGAGAGGGGGCGTGGGCGCCCAACAGTCGTGGTGGTCAAAGCCCTCATGGAAGAAGCAAAACCACGAGGGGTAGCCGCGTCGATATTGACCCTGCTCTTGCACCGGTGGCTAGGTGAGCAGGCTCCGGATGCAAAAACTTGGTTCCTGAAAGCAGGGAGATGAACTCATTAACACTACTAGGAAAAGAAATAAAAAAACAGTGCCCCAGCTTCATTCCATCTTTAGTGGATGGTAAGAGGGATCCACGCTGACAACGTCGCAAACCAGAATTCTCAATGTCCTGATTGTCCCATCTTTTGGAGAGTTTCACATCAGGCCCACTATTTTCTTTGGGGACCTGGTGCTGGGTGACTGGGTATGATGACAAGCTAATCCATTGGTGCCTCAAACACCACTAGTCTCTATGCTAAGGAGAATATCTTCATGTCAGGTTCACTATTTCTATTTCTGATGCTTTCGTTGGGGCGTGCGCATCCGTCACGCAGAGGATGCATGGCTGTTGACCTACATTTCTGATTACCAAAGGTGGGCGACATCCGCTACTTATTCAGGGATGTCTTCTCCTTGATCGAAATAAGATGATTGGATGTCGGTTCTTCCTTCCGGGGATTCCTCCTCAGAGCTCTTCACCTAGTCTGATTCTCCCTCATAGATTTAAGACATTGTTCATGAATCTATTCTCGGTGCCATATCTTCATGGACATCAGTTAATTACACTACTTCTATTAGGACATTCCAAGGAGTCCAGTCAGGGCAGCAAACTTCGATTAGGAGTGTAGTCATGTTGGGAACCACTAGTGTGTCTTGACACTGGGGGAATGGCATGTCTGTCTTATGTCCCTTATTATAGGTCTTCTCAAGGGTGCAGAATCCCAAGGCATACCACATCGGACGCAGGGAATCAAATTCCATGGGCATGTATCTGAGGTTCTCCTCAGCTTCCCTTGTTTAACACAAGTTATGCCGCAAGTTTAATGTCCAATGAGGATGGATCAGACTGATCAGAACAATGATTATAGTGGATCAAATTGAGGAACCCCCTGGAGGAACACTGATATTGGGACCAGCATGTGGCCAGCTTCTTGAATGCTATGGAGGAGAATGAGGAGTGGAGTGGCATGATCTCACTGGGATGTGTTGGCTCGGGTAAGAATCATGAAGGATGATGGATTTGGGCTTGAGCCTCAAAGATACTTCTTATGTATCCCCGTGGTAGGGAATCAAAGTTTGCATAGTTCGATGGGACGATGGGACACCTGATGAGGTGACCCATGAGAATGGATGCGTGGATGATACCCAGAGGAAGTGGAACCTCATGGTTAGGGCATGAGATTCCCGAGACACATAGGCTCGAGGGAGAGATCAGGATGGGACATGAGTGATGGGATTGAACCTTATGGAGGCTTCCTACATTCAGTGCCTTGACATGGATCAAAGTCCCCATTGTTCTGGATGGATTGGGGCTTACAATCTGAGGCGGCCCAAGGTGGTGGGGCTTGAACCTCTTGGAGGCTTCCAACGTACCATGCCATGACATAGATGAAAGACCCCGTAGTTCAGGATGGTTTGGGGCTTACTCTCTGAGGCAGCCCAAGGTGGTGGGGATTGAACCTCATGGATACTTTATACATACCATGCCTTGACATGGATCAATGTCCCCATAGTTCTAGTTGGATTAGGGAATACACTATGAGGCGGCCCAAGGGGGTGGGGCTTTAACCTCATAGAGGCTTCCTACGTACCATGCCTTAACATGGATCAAATTCCCCATAGTTCAGGATGTGATGGGGCTTACACTCTGAGGTGGCCTAAGGTGGTGGGGCTTGAACCTCGTGGAGGATTCTTACGTACCATTCTATCAAATGGATCAAAGTCCCTGTAGTTTGGGATGGATTTCGGCTTACACACTAAGGCGGCCCAAGGTGGTGGGGCTTCAACCTCATGGAGGCTTCATACATACCATGCCTTGACATGGATCAAAGTCACCGTAGTTCGGGATGGATTGGGTCTTACACTCTAAGGCGGCCCAAGGAGGGGGGTCTTGATCCTCATGGAGGCTTCCTACATACCATGCCTTGACATGGATCAAAGTCCCCATAGTTTGGAATGGGTTAGGGCTTACGCTCTAAGGAAGCCCAAGGTGGTGGGGCTTGAACCTCATGGAGGCCTCCTACGTACCATGCCTTGACATGGATCAATGTCCCCGTAGTTCGGGATGGGTTAGGGCTTACACTCTGATGCTTCCCTAGGTGGTAGGGCTTGAACCTCGTGGAGGATTCCTACGTACCATGCCTTGACATGGATAAAAGTCCCTGTAGTTCGGGATGGGTTGGGGCTTACACTCTGAGGCGGCCCAAGGTGGCGGGGCTTGAAACTCGTGGAGGCTTCCTACGTACCATGCCTTTACATGGATCAAAGTTCCAATAGTTCGGGATGGATTGGGGTTTACACTCTGAGGTGGCCCAAGGTGGTGGGGCTTAAACCTCATGGAGGCTTCCTACGTACCATTTCTTGACATGGATCAATGTCCCCATAGTTTTGGATCAGTTGGGGATTACACACTGAGGCGGCCCAAGGTGTTGGCCATGGTCGGTGCTCACTCTAAGCTCACGTGAGTCATGCTTGGTGTGAGAAACATGAGTTTATAGAGACCTGACGACCACATTGTGAAAGCTGCGTCCGTGGGATGTGGAGTGGGCCTTACGCATGGTGGCCCCAGAGAGGAAACAGGGGCTTATGCATGGTTATATGCCTGGAAAGTCGTAGCTTACTCTGGGATGGAGGCCTGTGGAGACAAAGCGCAGCGGGAGAGGGATATGGGACCAAAGAAAGGAGGATCCCCGTTCCCTATCACGCCCTTTACTGGCCTTGAGGACCAAAGATGAAAGGAGGAGCAAGGGTGTTGCCTCCTGCAAGAAAAGATAGGTGCTTACACCAAGGTGGTTGCCATTCCCCGCGGAAAAACACCACTCTGATAAGGATTATATCATCCCATGTGAGGGGTGATGCCATCCCCATGGAGACGAGTGGGCGTGGAGAATGTCCAAGGCGGGGGGACCCTGCGTTCGAGTCACAGGGCTAGGTCACAGTTTAACAACATGTGTTGAGGATGATGGTTCTTGGAAGTTTAACATCCTCCAGGTCGAACGAGGTGGGTTTGATCATCACCCATATGAATTACATTACTGGTACCCTCTACTCATTGTGGTAGGGAAGGCATCGACAACACCATAGCAAGGTGGTTTCACAGAGTGAAGCATCGAGGGGTCCACGTTATCATGGCTATGCAAAGAAGAAATGGATATTAGTGTGCCTCTGTGAAGAAGCATGAGGCAAAGAAATTCAATGCGTGGTATCGTCCAAGGGACATTGAAGTTACTTCGTATGAGCTTAAAAGGTCGCACAGGAAAACGACACTTGATGTGGATGCCTGGGGCATGTGAGACACCCACGAATGGCATTCATAAGAAGAACATCAGGCACCCATGCAAGGAGGCGCCCGGGGAGCACCAAGGTGAGGGGTCCCGGGGAATTTCATCCAACCTATGAGGCTTGCGCAAAAAATAAGAGCCCTGCGTGAAAAACACCGGGATGTCGCGTAATCGGTGGTGTTGGCGCGTAATTGGGGCTGATGTTTTTGTGTGGAAATAGAAGAATTGTGCGCAAGGGATGTAAATGCACACAAGTGGTAGAGGCTTCGCAAAATGACAGGGGGTGCGCGCAATTTGAAGTGATTGTAGGCAATTGGAAGGCTTGAGTGCAAGGGAAGGGATTTCACACAAGGGGTGCCCCCATAGGGATTGGAATTTAGTCTAAAGCATGGGGATCTCGTGCGAAGGCGGACCCCAGGGTGACTTGGTGCGAAAAGAACCATACCTAATGGACATATTGCACGCAATGAAGACGGATTTTGCGCACGAGATCCGGGTCAGATTCTTCCTCCTCCAAAATGGTAGGGGGTGCCTTCTATTTATAGGTGTCTGGCAATGTGGAAACCAGGTCGGCACATAATAATTGCGCATCGTAGGTTGGTGGCGTGAAATGTCAACCATGCGGGGTGGGGCGCCAAATTATTTTGCGCCTGCGCCGAGGTCTTTTCACGAAACTCAGAATTTTCCGAGCCGGGAACATTTTTTCCACGCTCCTAGGAATTTATTTCGCGCGGCCCCTCCGTTCCCTTGGATGGGGTCCCTGAGTCTGAATATGAATTCTCTTTGTCGTTTTGAAACCTTCTTTAGCACTTGAGAACTTTTTGACATATACAGTCGTACTATGTGCTTACATTGATGGGAGTATAAGGTGATTGTCACTCTCAAGATGAGAACAGAATGAACAAAGTGGAGAACATATAGGTTGACTGATTATTAATGATTTGATATATACATTGAATATTCCATAGTGTAAAATTATCAACATGAATATATTGAATATTATTTGATGATATTTTCCACCATGTTAAATCCAAGGGATTGTACCCCTTCAGGGAGATAAAATATGAAAGAGATGATATCATGGATTATTTCATAACAAATTTGGAAATTCATATCATCTATAGAAGTTTAAACATGAGGTTTTCTAATCACACTTTCATCCCTTGTTCTTAACTGTATTTATCATGTCAATTAAGGGGGAGTGCCTGATTGATGACAATACGGGATGATAGGGGGATCTATATCTTTCCATTTGAACTTTTAATATGTTTGTTGAATTATGTGCATGATTTATAATTTAATTTATATATTTGATTATTTCAAACCCCTTAGTTAAAAATTGATACATTTTGATCATGATTTCACATGCATGGTTGTTTAGGGAAAACATTGAAAACCTTGGTCATTTCTCTCTTGTTTTCTGCAAGGGTTTAGCCCAAGTAGGCTTAGATTTTATTAACTAAAGGCTTTTTGCTAAGTGAACCATTTGACACCATCCATATATCAAAAATATTCAAGAAGATATTCTTTAAAGGGAGGAGAACATGTTTTTGAATAGTCCCTACTTACCCTTTTCATTTGATTAGAAATAAGGGGAGAAATGATTTGCACACATACTAACTCTTATATTGTGTTCTTAGGATATGATGAAGACAAATAAAAGTAGATATTATTGTGCATAGTATTGAATTTGTTGACAATAATGTGTCAATATGTGTATGGAAAGTTAATGATTGAAGTAGTGATGATGAGTGTAGTGTTGAAGCTTAAAGTAATTTGATTGACTCGGTGGAGAGACCACTTTGATATGAATTGTATTAGTTGACAAGTGATGTCAATAATTGTTGGTTGAATATGGTGGTCAATGAGATAAAAATATCTCATTGCTATCAATCTGATGAAGTTGTTACAAAGCTAATGTTACTTGGAGAATCACTTCATAAAATGACATTTGATGTAATTCATGAGTAGTCTCCATACAAAATTAGATGATTATTTCACTAATCTTAAGTTCCAAGACATGTGTCAATGAATAACACTTT
The DNA here is from genome assembly GCA_963277665.1 of Viscum album. Taxonomy (NCBI): domain Eukaryota; kingdom Viridiplantae; phylum Streptophyta; class Magnoliopsida; order Santalales; family Viscaceae; genus Viscum; species Viscum album. The sequence continues at coordinate 22,437,495 of OY728166.1, read as the reverse complement.
GTTTTACCATTTGAAGAAGTCCATGAAATACTCCATTTCATGATGAGTTTGGAAGATCAATCTGATTATTTATGATTAGCATATGTTTGAGAAAATTTCATTGATCTTAAATGCTTAAGAGGTTTGTAAAAAGAGTTTTCACATTGGGTACATTCATGAAGTTTTATGGAATTCTAATTCCAACAAGAATAGAAGAAGAGGAATTATTTTTGAGGAAGATGAAGATTAATTTTATAAGTTGAAGTGGTGATTAAATCATGTTGTATTCCATTATATTTTTACTTTTTTTTATACAAGTGTTTATATGGGGATGATTGAAAAATAAGGATCCAGCTCGCAAAGATGACTAGCCAGCTTCAACTAAGGGAATTTGTGGGACACTCGGTCAACTACACCTAAAGAAGGCTTGCCAAGGGACCCAAAGGAGGCCAATTGAGTCCACCCCGCATGTGGCATATGCAAAAGGCTATGTTTAATCCCATTGGAGTGAACAGAGGAAACTCTTGTTTGGGTTCGTCCAAAGGACTTCAGAGTGGGTGGAAGACACACCCATAGAAAGGCATGGGGTGGTACCGGGAGTGGGAAGAGATTTATGAGTTGTTGTTAATGCATCTTGTAATATAGAGGATCCGAAAACCATGGTGGGTTGGGATGTGGGATGAAATCCATTAGGGTACTGTTCAAAATTTAAAAACATAGGATTGATATTGCCCATCCATTTAATCTCATGCAAAATATCACACAGACATCTAATCCGTATCCACTCACTAAATAACCACTGTCCATGTTCGATCAGAGTCGATCCAATGATCATAGATCGTCCACTTCATCGTCTTAAACCTCCAATCACATAACACAAACTAGCACACTAGAGATGAAGCCCAAACTCCATAATTGTATTTCCATCGACTATTGATGATATAACCTACAACATGAGGATCATCTGGAGAACATGAGATCATACGTGCAATTACATTTTCATGCATGAAACAAAACATGAAAATCTTATATGGCCAAAATTAAACAATGTTTTTGAGGCCACATTGTACATTAGATGGATTGGGGAGATGTTTTTCATGTGTTCATAAATGGATGCACGTGAGGACTACACTACAAATAAGAATTCTGCAATCAAAATAAAAATATCCAAGTTTTATCAGCTTATCTCATCCGTGTTTGACGATTTCAAGTCCAAGGTTCATGGCTATTCAAAGGTATGATTTAAACTGAGTTTTTTACAAGATTTTATCATGGTGGAATGATATTCTCCTCACTAATAAATAGATATTCCTTGACTGAGAGTTTGCTTTATTTGAAAAATTTGATAAATATGTCGTTTTGAAGAAACAGAGCACCATTTAGAGAGGTTCCACGCAACTCTTCTTGCGTGAGGAAAGAAAGCCTCTTTGTGATAATCCTACATAAAAGAGATGTCCCCCACGAGCACTCAATAAGTGATTTTTACTTTTGATCCACTTCATGATGAACTGGTTTGTGAATCCATACAGCAATAGTGCGTAACACCTCCCTTGTTTGTGAGACACATCATGAACTACGAAACCCTTCTAGTTCATGTGTTTATGGTTGATAAATCCTTGAGAAATTCATGGAGAAGAAAGATGATGCAGCCCCTTGATATGTTCAAAGCACTCTCAAAGGATCCATGCGAATAAGTAGTTCCCTTAAAATCTCCACTTGTGTGAAGAAACAAGAACTCTTGCTCCTCTAGTTTCCACGATGTTTTGTGAGTTCTTGAGATAGTATACATATACACTTCCCCTTGAGAGGAAGAAGAATCCAGGAACACACAAATCATATACCCATTCAGGTTTTGTGCACAGGAGGTAGTAAGGAATACTCCTACATGTTCACCTCCAATGGATTTGTGCTTAAAAATATTTTACTAAACATTGGGTGTAAAAGGGAGATAGGTAATGAACTATGATTTTTTGGGTAACATAAAATCATATCTAAACAAAAATGCATTCCCATGCACAAATGAAGAATGAATTTTGTGTGCGTATTGGGAAAGAAGGAACTAATTGGATAATACATGTGTAGATGCATGACATACACACATTAAACCTAATCAATTGGTACAAGTGAAAAACGTTTGTTCAGGTTTTCAAGAAACACATTGTACATGCATGAAATCATGAATAAAAACATGAATGTGCGAGAAGTCAGTGATATACCAAATACAAGAGGTTTTGGATTCCTTGAATACCATGCATGAAGTGGATTTTCATTGAAACTGAAGTTGGTAAGAATTAAAGAAGATCTTATATCTGAGTTGTTAGTGTTTGAGAATCCAAGAAAACAGACAGAGATAATATGGTGAAAGATCATTTTTCCATATTAATATTGTTGAAGAAATTATGTGCACTACTTTCACACATCTATGTGAGGTCAGATATTCATTATAAGAAGAAATAATTGCCTAAGCATTGTTTCACGGGGAAGACTAATCAGTACAAGTTATCAGAATTATTGAGAAAGGCCAACAGAACTTATCAAAGGCTGTTCAAGATTCTGGAATAGGTATATGGTAAAGTGTGATTCAAAAATCTCATGAGGGAAGATCCCCTGATCAATCTTCACTGAATCACATTTTCAAATAAAGGAGAAAACTTCACATGTGATTTGCAATCATGATGTGCCCTATGTGATTCAGGAGAAGAAGTCTTCATGGAGACTCTATAGTAGGCCAGTGTGATTCTAGTAACACTATGATATACAACATAAAAAACCTCGTGTGGGACTCAAGAGAGATAGAATGTGACACTATAGTGAACATTGTAATTGTTCATCTAATTAGAGTGGAGAATCTATTTTGGGAAGAATAACCAAAAAAACAAGGAGTAGTTCATTTTGATGATCCCTGTAAATCTTTTTGTTTAGTTCCATTAAATTTACAACATCATTTTTGGTAAGACAGAGAGACACAAGAAGAGTGTATCGAGGATTTAACTATCCAAAGATGTTTAATTGAAAAAGAATTAATTTTTAAAAAGGAATATGGATCACTGATTCACCCCTCCCCCACTCAGATATTTCACACTGATTTGGGAGCTTTAATTGGTGTCAAATCTCATGTTACCTATAAAGTTTCAAGAGAGTCTTTTTGAATTTTATATTTTAGGAAATGAGTGAGCAACCTCAAATGTAGATTTCTGACAAGACTCAGAATAATAGGATGAAGAAACAGTCAAATAAGCTGAACAAGAATCTTACTACTAATGGGGAGACACCTTCTACTGAAGGTAATTTTGATGTTACAACAAGTAATAATTATTATTATTATTATGAATCTTCCGATGAATACTGGTTATTCTATGACGATGATTGATAAATTTGTGATCTTCAATCTTCAGTCAAAGAAAATATGAAAAATATCCCTAGATAAGTGGAAAGAAATATTTCTACAAGCATTAATGTTTTTTAAGATGTAACATTACAACTGAAGAAGAAGATTATGCGCTGGAGGAGGAATTAGTTAAAAGGGATGGTATGTCTAACACTCTCACTAAACTAGTGAAAGAAAAGGAAAATAAAATTTCTCTTTTAAATTAAATATACCTAAAATTTATGAAGAATTGCAAGAAACTATTTGTGAGAAAGGGTTCTCTGAGATTTTATTTGTAGAATCTTTCCATGCATTTGAAAAATTGTACAAAGTTTCAATGGTTGTCATAGGTTCTCAAATGAAAGATAAAGCTAACGTGGTTAAGAAGAATGAAATTTCTTTGCAAGAACTATGAAATAATCATGAAGATAAAATGATAATTCTGATGATGAATTTGGAAAATAAGATGAGATCAGTTGAGTATTAGAAGAACTCTCTCAACATAAAGTGTTTATAACTAGAAGTTAAATCCAATAATCAACAATCACCCCATGCAGGAACATTCCAATTAGAAGAAAGAAGAGATGTTGCTACTAATGTTTGAAATAAATATTATGATTAAAAAGGGATTATTGGATCATCTTCTAATCCAATGGAAATATCCTCCATGGATAAGGTATCCCATAACCTAGTTACTTTTGTTTCTACTAATGTAGTTTCATCTGAAAGTACAGGTTCAAAGCTGAAAGATTAGATGATGAGAATTAATAAAAATGATGATACATCCATCAAAACTTCATATGTGTATAATATAATGATTTATATGGATTACTCTCAAAATATTCTCCAAATAAGCAAAGAAAATCCAAGAATCAACAATGCACTAAATCTATCAAGACTGATACTACAAGAAAAAGAAAGAGATTTATTGGCTACTATTGGCATTATTGGATGTTTGGGAATCTAGAAATTTATTTCTATAATAATGTGTCAACATATGATAATTATGGATGTCCAACATTCTGGGAAGGTATATGTGTAGAAATTAAGTAACCTTCAAAGCTAAAGCAGAATTCACAGATGAAGAGAAATCTGTCTCTCAAGAATATATTTGAATATCTTGAAGACTTAAATAATAATTTCAATTGAAGTGGTAATTGTTATGATGATTTTTGGTTTATTCGAACCATACATCATGAAAATTCTGATAAGAATAAAAGAATACAACAAATGTAGGAGAAAGTAACCATAGTCGAATTGTCTTCCGTTGGGAATATGAAAAACAATGAAGTCAAGAAAATTGTAACAGAAACAATTCCCAGGAATAAGTATAAGATGAATTTCAAGAATTTCATCTCAAAAAATAAATTTTGCTTCTACTATGGAAATAAAGGTCATACCATGGGTCACTACAAACAATCCATGGAAATGAATGGAAGAAAAATGAAATTAAAAGGAGAATCAATCTAGGAGACGTTAGGACTGATTGAAGACATTATTAAAGATTATTTTGATAAGTTTCCTAAGAAAGTTAACTAAAAAGGATTTAAGAATCCATTTGGATGCTCCAATCATGAATATGTTAAGAAAGAGGGTTTAGTTATCTGTCTTGATCAATTTAAAATTTCTAGAGAACTGTAAAAATCAAAAGATGAAGAACTAGGTAATGCTAAGGAAAAGGGGGAAAAGATCATTCAACATGAAGAAGAATTCGAATTTCATGAGAGGTTGTCAACACAATACAAATAAAGTGTTTCACAAGAATAGTTTGTAAGGTTCAATAAGGCTAGACATAATGCAAACAAATGTATAACTGTTTTTCCAGCTCAAATGGAGATGTTGAAAATTAAAGAACATTCACTAGTGAAAGCTAATTTACTACTAGAAGATGTAAGGAAAAATAATCCACACAATTTTAAATTGAATGTATGTAAAGGGTCCTTGAAAACAATAATAAATAAAAACATTAAATGGAGAGGAGACACCATCATGAAGAGTACTTGACAAATTAGAGTTATAAAGAAATGAGTTCTTGGGTTGAGAAGAAATTCATAGCCATGTTGCTTCTATTAAGAAACACATATGTGTTCCATCGTATTACCTTATACTTTTTTTTGTACTGTGTGATTACATTGCATGGAATTTAAGGTGAAGGTCATTCTCAAGTTGATAATTGAATGAACAATGTGGATAATATAAATTTGTACTGATTATTCATGATTTTATATATACTTGGAATATTCCATAGTGGAAAATTATCTACATGAATATCTTGATGATTATCTGATGATATTTTCCACCATGTTAAATCAAAGGGATTTCACCCATTGAGGGGGATAAAATATGAAGGGGATGATATCAAGGATTATTTCATGAGAAATCATGAAATTCATATCATCTCTAGAAGTTGAAACTAAAGGTATTCTAATCACAGTTTCATCCATTGTTCTTAATTTAATTTATCATGTTAATTAAGGGTGAGTGCTTGATTGATGTCAACATGGGATGATAGGTGTAGCTCTATCTTTTTATTTGAACTTTTTGATATGTTTGTTCAAGTATGTTGAATATTTTGAAATTCATAGGTATATCTAATTGTTTCCAACCCCTTGGATAAAAATTAAAACATAATGATCATGATTTTATATCCACTGTTTTTTAGCGACAACATTAAAAACCTTGGCCATATCTTTTTTTTCTATAATGTGTTATCCCAAGTAGAGTTAGATTTGATTAAAAAAATAATCTTTTCTAAGTGAACCATGTGACCTCATCCCTCTCTCTAAAATATTCCAGAAGATATTCTTTAATGGGAGGAGAACATGTGTTTGAACAGTCCCCACTTACCCTTTTCATTTGATTAACAATAAGGGGGAGAAAAGATTAGAACACCTACTGACAATTATATAGTGTGCTTAGTATATATTTACAATAAAATAAAATGGGGGATATTATTCTACATAGTGTTGCATTTATTTCCAATAATGTGCTAATATGTTTATGGAATGGTAATAATTGAAGTAGGGATGCTGATTGAAATGGTGATGCTTAAAGTAATGTTATTGACGCAATGAAGAGTCCACTTTGATTATGAATTGTATTAGTTGACATGTACTTCTAATAATTGTTGGTTGGAAATGATGATCAATTAGATGGGGAATATCTCATTGGAATCAATCAGTTGATGTTGATACGAAGATAATGTTACTTGGAGAATCACAATTCATCAAATATCATTGAATTTCATGCTTGAACAGTATCCATACAAAATCAGATGATTGTGTCACTAATCCTAAGTTCAAAGGCATGTGTCAATGAATGACACTTTGTTACACCATTTTAAGAAGTCCATGCAATACACTATTTCATGATGAGTTTGGATGATTCATCCAATGATTTATAATTGGATGAAGTTTTCAAAAATTATTTTGATCTTAAATGTTTAAGAGGTGCTCAAAAAGAATTTGGAAATTGGGTACTTTCTTGAAGTTATTTGGAATTATAGTTCCAAGAAAAATAGAAGAAGAGGAATTATGCTCAAGGAAGATGAAGCTTAATTTTTTAAGTTGAAGTGGTGATGCATTCATGAGGAATTACACTATATGTATACTTTTTTTGTACAAGTTTTTATATGGGGATGATTCAAAAAGTAGGGGTCATCCAGCAAAGCTAACCAGTCGGCTGCAAATATGGGGATTTGTGGGACATAGGGCCTATAACACCCAATGGAGGCTAGCGAAGGCCATCCTGCAGGCAGCATGTGAAAAGGACCATGTGTATTATGTCCATAGGATCACACAGGGGAAAACCAGTACAATGTTGCGGGGCGGTACCAGGAGGGGGAAGAAATTTTTGTGCCACTACTGTCATGTCTTCTAATATAATGGATCCAGAAACCGTGAAGGGATTCAATGTGGGTCGACACCATGTGGGTACTGTTCACAGTTTAAAAACATAGGAGTAATCCCAGCCACACATTAAATATCATGAGACATCTCGGCTACACATCGAATCTGTATCCTCTAATCTAATCACCCCATCCATGTTCGACCAGAGTCGATCCAATGATCATTGATCATTCAATTACATTTGCAATTACATTTGCATGCATGCGATTATATTTGCATGCCTGCAACAAAACCAGAAGAACACATATAACCAAAATAAACCAAAGTGGTCGAGACCACAAAGTACATTAAATGATTTGGGGATATTTTTTTAATGTTTTCATAAACGCATGAATGTGGGGACTACACCATAAATAATAAGTCCATGATCAAAAGAAAATATCCCCGGTTTATCGGTATATATCACCCGTGTTTGAATATTTGAAATCCAAGTTTCTCAGATATTCAATGGTATGATTTAAACGATGATTTTTATGGGATTTGAATGAGGTGAAATTCTATTATCCGCACCTATAAATAGAGATCCCTCAGACAAGGGTTTGTTGTTGCTGAAAAATTTGAGAATGATCTCATTCTGAAGAAATAGAGCACCGTGCAGAGAGGTTCTGCATAGCTCTACTTGAATGAGGAATGAAGGCCTCCTCATGAAAATCCTACGCGAAGGAGACACCCCCACCATAACTCAATAATTGATTTGCACTCTTGGGTCGCTTCATGAAGAACTAGATCTTGAATCCATATAGGGACAATACACAACACCTCCGTTGTAAGTGAGACATATCCAAAACCACAAAACCTTTCTGGTTTGAGTGTTTTTTTTGGTTGAGAAATGATCGAGATAGTTGTAGAGTAGGAAGATTCCACGGTCCCTTGACAAGTTAAAAACACTCTCAAAGGAGCCATGTGAATAATCAATTCCTTGTAGATCTCCACTTGCATTAAGAAAGAAGAACCCATGCTCCTTTGGTATGCACGAAGTTTTGTGAGTTCTTGAGACAGTGTACATATACACTACCCCTTGAGAGGAAGAAGAATCCAGGCACACAAAAAGCATATGCACATTCAGGTTTTGCGCACAAGAGGCATTAGGGCATACTCCTGCAAGTTCATCTCCCATGGATTTGTGCTCAAAAGGACTTAACTAAAAAGTGGGTGTAAAAGGAAGAAAGGGAATGAAATATGTGTCTTCGGGTTACATAAATTCATATCTAAACATAAAAGAATGACCATGCACATGTGTAGAAAGAATTGTGAACACATATTGAGAAAGAAGGAACTAATTGGATAGCAGATGTGTAGATGCATGACATGCACACATTGAACCTAAACTATTGATAAAAGTGAACATTGTGTGTTTAGTTTTACAAGAAACACATTATACATGCGTTAAATCATTCATAAACACATGAATGTTTGATAAGTCAGTGAGACAACCAAGAAGAGAGGTATTGGATGCCATGAAACCCATTCATGAAGTAAATTTTCATTGAGATTGAATCAGTGCAGAATTAAAGAAGATATTATATTAGAGTTGATAGTGTTTGAGAATCCAAGAAGTCGGACATAACAGATATTGTCCAATATCATCATTTCATATTTCTGTTCTTGAAGAAATTATGTGCACCACTTCCACACATATAAATAAGTATGTGATTTCATCAGCAGAAGAATGAATTGTCCGAGCATCGTTTCACTTAGATAACTGATCAGAAAAAGTGATTAGAATTATTTATCAAGGCCAACAAACCATATAAAGGATGTTGAAGATTCTAGAATAGGTATATGATAATGTGTGATTCAAAAAGGTCGTAAGGGGATATCATCATATCACTCTATAGTGAATCATATATTAAAATAATGGAGGTGTCTTCTCTTGTGATTCAGAATCAAGAAGTTTCTTGTGTGATTCTGAAGAAGAAGTATTTAGGGAGACTCTAGAGTAGGCTAGTTTGATACGGTAACACTATGAGATACGGTATAAAAAAACCACCTATGAGACTTAGGAGATATACAGTGTTACTCTGTATTGACCATTTTAATTGTTCATCTAATTATATTTGAGAATCTGTGTTGGGGATACTAACCGACACAACAAGGTGTAGGTCTTTGTACCAAACCTTGTAAATCCTTGTGTTCCGTACCTTTGAATTTGCAACATAATGGGAGGAAATTCTAAGAGACACAAGAATATTGGATCGAGGATTTAACCATCCATATAGGTTTAATTAAAAAATAATCAATTTGTAAAAAGAAAAAAGGATCACTGACTCACCCCTCCCCCTCTCAATGATTTCACACTGATCTGGGGACTTCAATTGGTATCAGATCTCTTGTTACCTCTAAAGATCCAAGAGAGTCTTTATGAAGTGAAGATTTCTAGAAATGAGTGAGCAGGCTCAAATGGAGATTTCTACCAAGACTCATAACAATAGGATGAAGAAATAGGAAAGGAAGTTAAAGAATAATCTTACTACTAATGGGGAGACACCTTCTACTGAGGTGATATAGAATGTAAAACATGTTATAAATCTTTTTATTATTATGAATTTTCTAATTAAGCTTGGTAAAGTTGTGATGATGGTATATCAATTTGTGATCTTTAGTCTGCACTCAAAGAACATCTAAATAATATCCCTAGAGAACTGGAAAGACATATTTCTACAAGAATCAATGTTCTTCAAGAAGAAAAATTACAACTGAAAGAAGAAGCTGATTCCATGGAGGAGGCACTGGTTAAAAGGGTTGGCATGTCCAAAAATCTCATAAAACTAGTGAAAGAAATGGAAGAAACAATTTCTCTTTGTAATGAAAGATATGTTGAAATTTTTGAATAATTATAAGAAAGTATATTTGAGAATTAATTCATTGAGATTGTATTTTTAGAATATTTCCATGCATTTGAAAAAATGCACAATGTTTCTATGGTTTTCAATGCTACTCAACTGGAAGACAAACCAAAAATTGTAAAGTATCGTGGATTTTATTTTCAAGAATTACAAAATATTCTTGAAGATAAAATGATAATTCTGAAGGAGAATTGGGAAAATAATATGAGATCGGTTGAGGATGAGAAGAACTCTATCAACATGAATTGTTTAGAACTAAAGGTGAAGTATAAGAATCAATAATCACTCCAAGATGAAACTTCCCTAATTGGAGAAAGAAGAGATTCTTCCACTCAAGATTTTTTTGAGGACTATGACTCCCAAAGGAGTATTGGATCATCTTCTAACACAATACCAATATTCTCTAAGGATATGGTATCTCATAGCCCAGTTACTTATGTTTATAAAAATGTTGTTTCATTTGCATGTACAAGCTCAATGCTAAAAGTTGTGAAGATGTGGATTGATAAAAATGTTAATAATCCATCAAAACATCAATGGGGGATACTAGAATTATTTATCAAAATTAATCTCAAAAGGATGACACAAAAAAATTAAGAGAATCCTAGAAAAAAAATGCACAATATCAAGCCAGACTGATACTACAAGAAAAAGAAGAAGATTTAATGGATACTATTGGTGTCGTTGGAGGTTTGGGCATCATGCCAATGATTTTTGGAATAATGTTTCAGCATATGAAAATAATGTAAGGCCTACAATTAGGGAATTTAGAAGTGAATAAATGAAAAAACCTTCCAATCTAAATTAGAATACACAGTTAAAGAGAAATGTCTCTCTCAAGAACAAATTTGAATATCTTGAAGAATTTTGTGATAATTAGAATAGATGTGGTCATAGTTATGATGTGTTTTGGTTTATTCCAATCATGTATCATGGATATGATAATAATCAGAAATGGACACAAAAAAATATGGAGAAAGGAACCATATTTGAAAATTCATCCATTTGGAACATGAAAAATAATGATGTTAAGAAAACTATGAAAGGAACTATTCCCAAGAAGAAGTTCAAGCTGAATTCCAATAATGTCATCCCATCTAAGAAAAGCTACTTCTAATGTGGAACGAGTTGTCATATTATGGATCGCTGAAAACAAGCCATGGAAATTAATGGAAGCAAGCTGACATTAAAAGGAGAATCAATCCACGAGAAGTTAGGATTTATTGAAGACATTCCTAAAGATGATTTTTATATGATTCCAAAGAAAGGTAACTTAAAATAATTGAAGAAGCCATGTGGATGATCTGATTAAAAATATTTTAAGAAGCATGGTTTAGTTATCAGTCTTGATCATTTTCATATTACTAATGAACTAAAAAAATGAAGATGAAGTACTATTTAAGATAAGGAAAAGGGGAAATAAATTATTCCTCCTAAAGAAGAATTCAAATTTCAGGAGAGGTTGTCAACAAATGAAAACTCAAGTTTTTCAAAACTATTGTGTTGAAGGTGAAAGTAGGCTGAACATAATGAAAACAAATGTATAACTATTTTACCAGCTCAAATGGAGATGTTGAACATTAAAAAACAAGAACTAGTGGAAGTTACTTCACTAATGGAAGAAGTAAGGACAAACAAGCCAAACTAGTTTAAGGTTAATTGATGTAAAGGGTCCATAATTACAATAAAAAACCAAATTGTTAAATGGAGAGGAAAGACTAGTATGAAGAGTACCTGAAACATCAGAGCAATAAGTCAAGGAGTTCTTTGGTTGAGAGGAAATTCTACGCCCTATTGTATTTATTAAGAGGCTCACATGTGTTCCATGTTATTAACTTATACTTTTTTGATGTTTTTTGTTCTTATATTGAAATGAATTGAATTTAAAGGTTATTTTATAGATGATAATCAAATGAAAAATGTGGATAAAAATAAGTTGGAATGATTATTCATGATTTGATATATACTTGGAATAGTCCAAAATGGAAAATTACCAACTTGAATATCATGATGATTATCTAATTATATTTTCCACCATGTTAAATCAAATGGATTCCACCCCTTGAGGGGGTAAAAATATGAAGGAGATCATATTAAGGATTATTTAATGATTTTTTTGAAATTCATATCATATCTAAAAGTTAAATCTTGAGGAATTCTAATCTGACTTCCATCCATTGTTCTTAAACGCATTTGTTATTAAAATTAATGAGTGCTTGATTGATTACTATATGGGATGAAATGGAGAGATATATATTTGTATTTGAAATTTTTAATATTTTTGTTGAAGTATGTGAAGTATTTAGCATTTCATTGGAATATCTGATTCTTTCGAACCCTTTGGTTAAAAATTGAAACATTCTGAGCATGATTTCTCATTCATGGTTGTTTAGAGAGACCATTGATATACTTTTTCATATCTCTCTGGTTTTCTACAACGAGTTATCCCAATTATAATTATAGTTGATTAACTAAAGGCTCTTTGTAATGTGAACCATGTTACATCATCCCTCTCTCAAAAATATTTTGGAAGATATTATTTAAAGGGAGGCGAACATGTTTTTGAATAGTCCCCACTTACCCTTTGCATTTTATTTCCAATAAGGGGGAGAAAATATTGGTACACATATTGAATCTTATATAGTGTGCATAAAATATATTGATAACAACATACAAAGGGGGAGATTCTTTGCCATAGTGTTGCATTTGTAGTCAATAATGTGTCAACATGTGTATTGAAAGGTAATGATTGAAGTGGTGATGATTAATGTAATGTTATTGACTTAGTGAATATCCCACTTTGATTTTTTATTATATTATTTAACAAGTACTATCAATAATTGTTGGTTGGAAATGGTGATGAATAGGATTGTAATATCTCATTGCTATCAATCTGATGAAGTTGTTACAATGCTAATGTTACATAGAGAATCACTATTCATCAAATGACATTGGATGCCATGCTTGAAAAGTATCCATGAAAAATAAGATGATTGTTACACTAATCCTAATTTCCAAGACATGCGTTAATGAATGAAACTTTTTTACACCATTTGTAGAAGGCCGTGCAATAGTCTATTTCATGATGAGTTTGGAAGATCTATCCAATGATTTCTAATTGGATGAGGTTTGAGAATTTTTTTTTTGATATTAAATGTTTATGAGTTGTGTAAAAAGAGCTCGCATATTGGGTACATTCATGAAGTTATTTGGAATTCTAATTCCAAAAATAATATAAGAAGTGGAATTATTATTTGGGAAGAAGAAGCATAATTTTCTAAGTTGAAGTGGTGATGCATTCATGTTGAATTCCATTATATTTGTACTTTGGTAAATATAATTATTTATATGGGGATGATTCAAAAAGGCGGGGCCAGACTACAAAGCTGACCAGCAAGCTTCAACTAAGAGAATTTGTGGGACACTGGGTCAATCACACCCAAAAGAGGCCAGCCAAGGGACCAAAAGGAGGGTAACCAAGGCCATCCCATTAGTGACATATGTGTAGGGTCATGTGAAATCTCGCAGGAGTGCACAAGGGAAGAACGTGCATAGGTTGGGTGAAAGGCCTGAAGAGTGGGTGAAAAGCATGCCCACAGAATGGCCAGGGTGGTACCGAGATGGGGAAGTGATTTATAAGCTACTATTTATGTAGCTCGTAATATAAAGGATCCAAAAACCACGACATGTTTCGATGTGGTATGAAATCCAAGCAGGTATTGTTAACAGTCTAAAAACATATGAGTGATCCCGACTACCCATTTAATCACACATGACATATCTTATGCACATCTAATCTATATACACTCATCTAATTTCCATCATCCGTGTTTGATCAAAGTCGATCCAATGATCATAGATCTTCCATGATATCTTCTTCAACCTTCGATCACCTGACACAAACAAGCATGCTAGAGATGAAGCTGAACCTCCATTATTTTGTTTCCAGACATCGTTGATGATCTAACCTACAACATGAGGATCGTCTGGGAAACTTTATATCATAAATGCAATTAAATTTGCATGCATACAACAAAACAAAAATATATCATATGGACGAATGAAATAAAATTCTAGGTGAAATATACATTCAATGGGTTGGAGAGATTTTTTTCATGAATTTATAAATTTATACACATGGGGACAACACCAAAAAGTAGAATTTCACAATCAAAAGAAAATATCCAAAGATTATTGGAATATCTCATCCATGTTTGAAAAATTAAGATGAGGTTATAGTCTATTCAAATGTATTATTTAAAAGAATTTTTATAGGATTTTAATGTGGTGCAATGATGTTATCCCCGCCTATAAATATAGATCCCTCGAGTGAGGGTTTTGTTTTTGAAAAATATCCTAAATTTCACATTTTGAACAAACAGCGCACTATGCAGAAAGGTTTTGTGCAGTTCTTCTTTCATGAGGAAAGAATGACTCCTCATAATAATCATACATGAAGGAAAAGTCCCCCATAAGCACTGGAAAAGTGCTTTGAACTCTTTAGTAACTTTGTGAAGAACTATTTATTTAAGCCATATAGGGATAGTGTGTGGCACCTCCATTGTTAGTGTGATATATCTAGAACCTCAAAACCATATTTGTTCCTGTTTTTTGGTTGAGAAATCCTTGAGAAAATCATGGATAAGGAAGATCTTGCGATCCCTTTACAAGTTCAAAACACTCTCATGGTTCTACATGAATAACCAGTTCTACAGAGATTTCCAGTTGCATGAAGAAACAAGAACCCATGATCCTCTAGTTTTCATGAAGTTTTGTGAGTTCTTGAGATAGTGTACACATACACTAACCCTTCAGTGGAATAATAATCGAGGTGCACATAATAAATATACCAATTTGGGTTTGGTGCATAAGAGGAAGTAGGGAATACTCTTACATGTTCATCTACGTTGGATTTGTGCTTAAATGGATTTAACTAAATAATGGGTGTAAAAGGAAGAAATGGAATGAACTTTGTATGTTTGGGTTGAACAAAATCATACATAAACATAAATGCATGCCCATACACACGTGAAGAAATAATTGTTAATGTATACTGAGAAAGAAGAAACTAATTGTATATTACATGTGTAGACACATTATATACACACATTGAACACAAACTGTTGATAAAATTGAGTAGTGTGTGTTCTCATTTACAAGAAACACATTACCCATGCATGAAATCAGGAATAAACACATGCATGTATGAGAAGTCGGTGAGATACTGAATATAAGTGTTTTTGGATGCCATGCAACCCATGAATAAAGTGTATTTTCATTGATACTGAAGCTGAGAAGAATTAAGTAAGATCTTATATCTGAGTTGACAGCGTTTGAGAGTCTAAGAATACAAAGAGATATGATATTGTGAAAGGTAATTATCTCATTCTAATATTCTTGAAGAAATTTTTTAAACAACTTTCACACATATAAGTGAGGTTGGGTCTTCATCATAAGAAGAAATAATTGCCCGGACATTGTTTCACTGAGGCAACTGATCACTACAAGTTATCATAATTATTGAGCATGGACAAGAGACCTTACCAATGGTTTTTAAATATTCTTCAATAGTTAGATGAGAATCTGTGACATGATGAAATATCATCATATCAATCTATAATGAATTGAATCAACAAATTAAGGAGGAATATTATTGTGTGATTCAGGAGAAAAAAGTGTCATGTATAACTCAGTAGAAGAAGTCTTTAGTGATAGTTTGGAGCTGGCCATTGTGATTCAAGTAACACTATGAGATGTAGTATAAAGAACCTCCTGTGTGACTCAGGAGAGATAAAGTGTGACATTGTATCAAACATTGTAATTATTTATCTAATTATAGTGGATAATCTGTGTTGGGAATAATAAACAACACAACAAAGAGTATGTATTTGTACCAAACCTTGTCAATCATTATGTTCTGTACCTTTTAATTTATATCATCATTCCAGGTAAGGCTAAGATACACAAGAAGAGTGGATCGAGGCTTTAACCATCGATAGAGTTTTAATTGAAAAATAATAAATTTTTAAAAAGGAAAAGGGATCACTGATTCACCCCTACCCCTTTTAGTGATTTCACACTAATTTGGGAAATTTAATTGGTATCAATGCTCAAGTTTCCTCTAAAGATCCAATAGAGTATTTATAAAGATTAAATTTTATGAAATGAGTGGGCAACCCTAAATGGAGATTTCTTCTAAGAGTTATAAGAACAGGAAGAAGAAATAGGGAAGGAACCTGAAAAATAATCTTACTACTAATGGGAAGACACCATCTACTAATGGTATTATGGAAGGTGAAACATGTAATAATTATTTTTTTTATTATTATTCTTCTCATGAATCCCTGATAAGCTGTGATGATGATAAATCAATTAGTAATTTTCATTATTCACTCATAGAACATCTGAATAATATCCTTAGAGAACTGGAAATACATATTTCTATAAGAATAAATTTTCATCAAGATAACAAACTACAATTGAAATAAGAAGATGATTCCATATATTAGTCATTCGTTAAAAGGGTTAGCATGTCCAACACTCTTAGAAAACAAATTAAATAAAAGGAAGAAACTATTTCTCTTTTTAATAAATGATATGCAGAAATTTCTGAAGAATTTCAAGAAAGTATTTGTGAAAGTGAATTCTTTGAGATTTCATTTTTAGAATCTTATTATGCATTTGAAAAATTTTACAATGTTTCTATAGTTGTCAAAGCCCTTCAACTGTAAGACAAATCTAACAATGTAAAAGAGCTTGGAATTTCATTGTAAGAATTAAGAAATGTGCATAGAGATCAAATAATAATGTTGTAGGAGAATTGGAAAAATATGCTGAAATTATTTGATGATGAGAATAGCTCTCACAATATGATGTTTTTGGAATTGGAGGTGAAATTGAAGAATCAACAATCACCCAAAGTTAGAACTTCCCAAATAGATGAAATAAGAGATGCTTCCACTCATGTTTTCATTAAGGACTATGATTCCAAAATGAGTGTTGGATCATCTTCTAATAAAATGGAAACATTATCCACGGAGAAGGTATCTTATAACATAGTTACTTTTGTTTCTACAAATGCAGTTTGTAACACCCCAACCCTAGTTACCCAAAGTCGGTACATTATTTTAATACATTGGTACGATTACAAGGAATCAAGTCCTGAAGGACCGATCGGTTTAGAAGTCTTGGAAAATAGATTACATACATTAAATTTACATTACAATATGAAGAATAAAACACAACATATATAGTTCTTTGAGAATTCCATTTTTACCTTTAGCTTGACCCTGAATATCAATCATAATACACTTCTTGGAATCCTGGGAAAATAAAACATAAGAAAGGGGTGATCTCAGAAGCTCAGTAAGGGTAAATAATTTAGCGAAAGCTATAAAATTTTAAGGCATGATATGTAATAAAAAAACAGCCTTTTAAACATAAACTTGAACATAATATGGTAAAAATAAATGAAACATTACCATATAAACATACATATGGATATTCTACTACTCGAATAATCACATGTAATAACTAATTTCACAATGAGGAAATGCCCAATACCGGACATCATTACCATATAGTCATGGCCTCGTGCCAAGACTACAAATAAATTTTCTGTCAAGGGCTTGTGCTAAGACACTAGTTTGTCTCGTGATACCTACCGATGCATCGAGGAGCTATAGAGGGATCCACCCATCACTTACTAAGTCCACTGCATTCCTCATATGAATAGTTGAAACATAACATAAACATTTTTATTAAAACTAGCATATGAAATGTCAATACATTAACCATAAACCATGAATGGTATTAAAATAGAACATCCATAGTAAAAAATATCATAACTCATTCAATACAATATAGAATATTTTACTATAATAAATCAACCTCAAAAAATAATATCCAGAAAAGGATGCTAACATAGTTGAAAATGATGAGTAAAACTTTTTGATAGAAATATCCTTTTTTGCAAAATCATTTAAAAGTCACACATTTATAAAGGAAGTAATTTAAAAGAGATTTTTGAATCAAAGTGTCCCATACCACTTTGAAACTTTTGAAAAGAATTATCATTTCAATACATTCATGTCCATGCAAATAAATCCTTAAAATCATTTTAAAAACATGAAAATTAATTAAAAAGATTTAGAAATAAAATTCTTTAAAACATTTAAAATTATGATCTTGATAATGTGTACCTTTAAAAAATCCTTAAAATATTCATTGTGAAATAATTTTCATGAAAAATGGACATGGATGATAAAAATGTCCCAGTAAATACGTACGTAAAAACAACCTCAGATAATAATGAGATTGTAAAATAAACCCTTACCAATTTTTTAACTTACGAAACATACACCCCATGAAAGAAGTATCATACAATGAATATGTAAATAGACATAAATTAAAGTTCATTACACAGTTAATACAATTATGGGTAGTACATACACCACACAAAAAGTAATAGTGGCACTATGACATGAATCTCACAGGAATAAGGGGTGAGATGTAAACCCCTTACCTTGCATTTTCTTTTAGTCGAGGGTACGTTTAACCGCCTGTTTGAAGACTATAGTATGTTATTAAATTATACCATAAAAATATTAATATTTATTATTTCATAGATTATTCATTTAGGACTTTATACTACCCATTTACTAAAAATTTCCATGTTATATTAATATTTCCGGTAATAATCGCTTTCTTTATCATACGTGTTTTAAATTGTTACTCTTGATTGTATCACTTAGATCATGATTTAAATACTTCCAGAATATAAAACATGATTTATATATCATATATATTTAGAATATAAATATGTATAATATATGTATCTATGAAACGGAAAACATCATTTATGGAGACGGTAGTCCGTACGTACGCATAAATGTTGTTTCCATTTTCATAACGTATTGAACGGAACTAAGTGAATAAAATATATGTAAGTACATAAATATATAAATAAATATATATATATATATATATCTCCATTAGAATTATTATTTCATATATTAAATACTTATTATTAATATATATATACTTATAATCGTCGATGATTGGTGAATGTGGAAATGAATCACATCGTGTCGTGGAGATGGTAATCCGTACGTACGCATGAGCGACAATATAATTTTCTTAAAGGTGTGGAATTGGATGGTATATTAATTTTACAGAGACATTATCATGTTATTTTAACTGTTTATATAAATATTACTCATCATTATATACATCCAAATAACACAGTGTTGAATAACAAATTACACCATGATGTGGAGATGGTAAGACGTACGTACGCATGCATGGTGACATTATTATTTATAAGATGGATAGAATAATGAATATAGTTGTGAAATATTTATAATAAAATCACAGTATATAGAATATACTGGAGTTATTATTTTATAATGGAAATAACAAAGAAATAAGAAGTGGAAGAAGAAATGAACTTAAAAGAGGGTGGTGAAATCATTACCTCTTCTTTGGGTTCTTCCTTTTGATTTGATCAAAAGGGATCCTTAGGCTGGATTTCCGATGAAACTAAGGCCTCTAGGTTGAAGTGAGGGAAGTTGGGAGGATATTTGGGCAGGGTTTGGCCGATCCAAAAGGCTTTGGAGGTGTGATTTTGAGAGAAGGGGAAGTGCCCTTTTATAAGAGGGGTGAGGGTCACTTTAGAAAAAGATTAAAGTATTAATTTATTATACAATAATATTCGGTTTATAATGGTTCCAAATGAATTTTTTTCTATCTTTAGGTGGTTATGGGTCTAAATCCTCTCAAAAAATATGTTTTAGACATGGATAGGTCACCATTTTACCCTTATCATTTAGATTTAACTCATAGTTAAATAGTTTAACTATTATCGTGTCTTCTTTTATTCTTACTATACAGGGTTAGTAAAATTACTATAAACATCCAAGAGAACCTAAATTTGAAACTTATTGACATATATAATATTATGTAAGCCCTTTGGTTGAACCTTACATTTTTAGAAATATTATATCAACCAATAATACAATATTTGTTTTAAATATTAATTTATGTCAATTTTGACACTATTTGGTATTTTTTTTGTGAAAGTCATCACAATTTGATTACTTAAAAAACGATACATTGAATCAGCCCTAATATGTCATAGTCACCTATAAAAATCGTGGATGTCATAAAAACTGTGAAATTATATTTATTTTAAAATTTATAATACCATTTATTTGATTCTTTCATTAATAAGGTAATTACTGCATCATAATTGTGTCATAAATAAATTTAATTATTTAATGTCTAAAAATTATAAATAAAATACCATGATGTAGTAAATATTTTTATCATTCTAATGAATATTTATAGTCGAATTTATCTTATGTATAACTTTATATTAAAAATGGTTTAGTTAATAAACTTTGAATTTAACACTTTTAACTCTTATTTAAATTAAATAATAATAAATGTCCTAATCTAATACTAGTGGATATAAAGGGTCATATTGTATTCCTAAGGGGTTTTTGGTCGAATTACACATATCTAATATAATTAGGGTATGTGTTAGGGTAATAATAATAATAATTTTACCCTTAATTACCCTATTTACTTTTAACCATGGTAAATAAAAGTAAAAGTTACTATTCACCAAAATTATTTTTATCTTATTGAACCAAATTTTACTCCTTGATATTAACCTTGTCTCTCTAATTTTCTAAATTAAACTCACAGATGCAGTAAAATTATGTTTTATGTGAATTTACAAATTCTCCTAGGAGGTGGGTAAAGGACGGTGAAAAGTTCAATAAAATTTTTATATATCTAAAATTATTATAAACTAACTCTAATGAATTAAATTGAATTTATATAGGTATTATGTATCTATTTTGACCTAAAATAAATTTAAACAAAATAAATAATTATTTAAATAAAAATTTGTTTTTAAACTATAACTCGCTGTTTTTCACTATTAATCAAAAATTAAATGTTTTCAGAAAAATACCAAAAATTTACCCGAAGCTAATTTTGATTTTACGAATTCAATAATGAAGTCTATTTTACCAAATTAAAATCATAGAAGTTTCATTTATTAATTTAAAATTAATTCTCTCTATCAAAACCAAAAAGGAATATTTTTAAGAAATAATAACCATCAAAAGTTTGACATTTGTTTATGTCCAATTTCAATGTGAAATTACATAAAATGACCATCATTGGATTAAATGGTAAAAATATAATCTATTTATAATTCTAAATAATTAAAATTTATAAGTTAACACTATAAATTATTTTGATTAAAAAAGTTGTTTTCAGTTAAAATATTGTATTTTCCACTATTCACCAAAATATGAAAGTTATCAAAAAGACACCAAAACTTTATTAAAATTAAATTTTTATGTCCCGATTCTAAAGAAGAAGTTTATTTTGTCAAATTTAATATATAAAAGATTCAAATATTGGATTTAAAAATTCTTCTCCATTAAAAGGAAGTAAAATTGCATTTTTTGAAAAACACTTCTTTTATCTGAACAAATGTATTTGTTCTTACATTCTATATAAGAAACTCATAATATCGTTTCTAAAATTATAAGGATTATATAATGTTCAAAATTCTGTTAATACTATTCATAACCACTTTTGAACGGCTAGTTTGGTAAATCATGGTGCGCTAGAACTCGGTGTTGCTTATAGTGCAAGTTATTGAATTGCTTTGAAGAAATAACGTACTATTAATTCTTGGGGTGTTACATTCTTACCTCCTTCAATAAATTTCTTCCTCCCAATTTGAAATTATTTTTCGAAAATAAAAGGTTGAAAATAGAAAATACTTTTGGGAAAACCCACATCGGAAATTAGGTTAATAAAATTTAGTTTGATAAGAGAAAAAATGGAATAAAAAAGACACCACAAATTATGATCTCGATTAGGAGAACATTGGTGGAAATTAGAGACACATAATTGGATGAAAATGTAAATATTTATAAGTAGAGATTGAGGTCATCAATCACAAACAATTATATAATTGTGGGCCTCAAAGCCACCAATCTATAATGATTTAAAATACCATCGGTTCAATAAAAAGTAACTTATTAGGATAACACATTTATAGTTTTAAGATCCCTTCTATAATGTTTAATAATTAATTTATCCTTAAAATAAGAGGGATATATATATATATATATGTATATGTATATATATACATGAAAAGTAGAGTTTCGTCCTTCAACTAATTCCTACCACAAACTCATCTTTCACTCTAAAGGATTTTAAAAAATATATATATATTCTATTTATCCTAATCGTATAGGTTTCTAGAAATAATGAATTCATAATTCACATATCAGACCCTTTAAAAAAACTACATTATTTAATCCAGGACATCACGTGGGTCAGTGCTAGGTGATACACCCTTCCCACCCTTCGGTTGCGGGTTCAAGTCTCGCGGCCTTGCCGGACGTGACGGGTTGCGCCTAACCTCCGGGTTGAACTTTTTATGGAAATGCAAAAATAACCTTAACAATAGAATCCAATTTCAAAATTAATCCATTCCAACCTTTATAATTATCCAAAATACTTATATCCAAACTCTCAGTCCACATTTTATGAGGAAGTTAAACATAATGAGGATCCTTTTAGCTAGGTAATAACATGTGAACGCCTTCATCGTGTATTTTTACAACACCACAACATCCTGAATTACCAAAATCAACCATCTCTTATTCCAAAATCACTACCTCGTTATCAGAACCATATTAAGGATTACCTTTACTTCAAATATTTATTTTCCATAAAGTGTAGCTTACTATTACGTCACTTTTCTTAGAACCATATAATCTCAAATCCTCAATAAAATAGTACTGCAGTATAATCCTTATTTACCTCTTTAATTTAGGTAACCAGTATACTGTTGATACAACACTCAAATGAAATAATTTTATTATAACAACATAATAACACTAGTCATTCTTCTCCATCTGAGGTAGTATCATAACTTGATTATTATCCAATAACATCATTTGCGGTATACTCTTATAAATGGGGCATTGATTCGCGTAGTGTCTCAACGCCTTGAAGATGAAGCATTTTACATTTGAAAACTTCTTCATACCCTTTCAATCACATACATGGTGTCCTTTTTCTCCACACTTATAACAAACTCCCATTACCTTCAAGCATTTACCAAGGTGATTCATTCCACATTTATAACATATTGGAAAATCCTTCTTTCCCTGTTCCTTTTATCCATCTTTCTTTCTACCATCCTTTTCTTCTCTGGATTCCCTTCAAATCCATAGGATTTAGAGAATTATTTACTAATATTATTAACACATGATACTATTTATTCATATGATGATAATACGTGGGAGAATATTTCCTTTCTAAATGTTGTCTTAATAACATGAATGATATGACCCTTCTTACTCTTTGGATCATACGTATTGTTGGAGTTCTCATTCCTTCTACTGGACTCCATTTCTAAACAATGGCATACACTAGGTCAGTTTATGAATCAAAATTCATAATTCCAAACATGTAAAATAGCTAATATAAATTGACCAGTTTTGGATATAATCCACAATCACAAAAATGTTTTCTTTGAGGAGGTATATACTCATAAACCCTTCATAGTGTTTTGTAAAGAAAACAAGAATTATCTTAAGCATATCCCCCGTGACTGTTGTAACCAAGAGTGCAGCAAGGCCCGTTGTCGTGCACTAGTTCCCATTCGAGTCTAGCTCAAAGCAGTGTTTTCGGGTTTTACCCCTAGGTACATCTGTGCCAAAGCCACCTCTACCTGCTCGTATCTAGACAATGGTGTATTTGCTTGGAAAACTCACAAAATATCTACATTACCAAAATTCTTGGAATTTCTTCTATACTAATCTTCAAAGTCTATCTTAGGTCTATGTGATATAATAAGTGTTTATCCAAATCTAGCTTCCAAGGTTATTGCTAAACTTACTCTGATACCAACTGTAATGCCCCGACCCCAGTTACACAGAGCTGGTGAATTATTTTAATACATTTCCACGATTACAAGGAATCATCTCCCGAAGGACAGATCAGTTTAGCAGTCTTGGAAAATAGATTACATATATTAAATTTACATTACAATTTGAAACATAAAAGAAAAAATATATAGTTCATTGAGAGTTACATTTTTCTTATTATCTTGACCCTGCATATAAATCATAATACACTTCTTGGAATCCTGGGAAAATAAAACATAATAATGGGGTGAGCTCATATGCTCAGTAAGGGTAAATAATTTAGCGGAAGATATAAACTTTTAAGGCAAGATGTGTAATAAAAACAATATCCTCTTAAACATAAACTTGAACATAATATGGTAAAAATAAATGAAAAATTACCATATAAACATGCACATGGATATTCTACTAGTTGAATAATCACATGTAATAACTAATTTCCCAATGAGGGAATGCCTAATACCCGACATCATTACCACATAGTCAAGGACTCGTGCCAAGACTACAAATAAATTTTTTGTCAAGGCCTTGTACCAAGACACTAGTTTGACTCATGGGACCTACCGATGCATCGAGGAGCTATATCAGGCTCCACCCATCACTTACTAAGTCCACTGCATTCCTCATATGAATAGTTGAAACATTACATAATCATTCGTATTAAAACTAGCATAGGAAATGTCAATACATTAACCATAAACCATGAATGGTATAGAAATAGAACATCCATAGTCAAACATATCATAACTCATTAAATACAATATGGAATATTGTATTATAATAAATCAACCTCAAAAAATAATATCCAGTAAAGGATGCTGACATAGTTGAAAATGATGAGTAAAACTTTTTGAGAGAAATATCATTTTTTGTAAAATAATTTAAAAGTCACACATTTATAAAGGAAGAAATTTAAAAGAGATTTTTGAATCAAAGTGTCCCATACCACTTTTAAACTTTTGAAAAGAATTATCATTTTAAAACATTCATGTCCATATAAATAAATATTTAAAATCATTTTGAAAACATGAATATTAATTAAAAAGATTTAGAAAGAAAAATCTTTAAAACATTAATAAATCTGATCACGATTAAGGGTACCTTTCAAAAATCCTTAAAATATTCCTTTTGAAATCATTTTTATGAAAAATGGAAATGTATGATAAAAATTTCCCAGTAAATACATATGTAAAAACAACCTCGGATGATAATGAGATTGTAAAATAAACCATTACCAATTTGGTAACTTACGAAACATACATCCCATGAAAGAAGTATCATACAATGAATATGTAAATACAAATAAATTAATGTGAATTACACAATGAATACAATTATGGGTAGTACATACACCACACAAAAGGTTATAGTGGCAATATGGCATGAATCTCACTGGAATAAGGAGTGAGATGAAAACCCCATACCTTGCATTTTCCTTTAGTCGACGGTATGTTTAACCTCCTATATGAAGACTATAGTATGTTATTAAATAATACCAGAACCATATTAATATTTATTATATCATACATTATTCATTTATTACTTTATACTACCCATTTAATAATAATTTCCTTGTTATATTAATATTTCCGGTAATAATCGCTTTCTTTATTGTACGTGTTATAACTTGTTACTTTTGATTGTATCACTTAGATCATGATTTAAATACTTCCAGAATATAAAACATGATTTATATATTATATATATTTAGAATATAAATATGTATAATAGATGTATATATGAAATGGAAAACATCATTTATGGAGATGGTAGTATGTACGTATGCATAAACGCTGTTTCTGTTTTCATAATATATTGAACGGAACTAAGTGAATAAAATATATGTAAGTTCATTTAAATATTTATATATATAAATATATATCTAGTGGAATTATTATGTAATATATTAAAAACTTATTATTAATATATATATATATTTATAATCGTCGATGAATGGTGAATGTGGAAATGAATCTCATCGCGTCGTGGAGATGGTAATCTGTAAGTACGCACGAGAAAAAATATTATTTCCTTAAAGGTGTGGAATTGGATGGTATATTAATTTTACAGAGATATTATCATGTTATTTTCATTATTTATATACATATTACTCATCATTATATCCATCCAAATAACATAGTGTTGAATAAAAAATTACACCATGACGTGGAGACAGTAAGCCGTATGTACGCACGCTTGGTGACATTATCATTCATAAGATGGATAAAATAATGAATATAGTTGTGAATTATTTATAATAACATCACAGTATATATAAGATACTGGATTTATTATTTTAGAATGGAAATAACAAAGAAAGAAGAAGTGGAAGAAGAAAGGAACTTGAAAGAGTGTGGTGAAATCATTACCTCTTCTTTGGGTTCTTCCTTTTGATTTGATCAAAATGGATATTTAGGATGGATTTATGATCAAAATAAGGCCTTTAGGTTTAATTGATAGAAGTTGGGAGGATATTTGGACATGGGTTGGCCGAGCCAAATGGCTTCGGAGGTGTGATTTTGAGAGAAGGGGAAGTGCCCTTTTATAAGAGGGGTGAGGGTCACTTTAGGAAAATATTAAAGTATTTATTTATTATACAATCATATTCGGTTTATAATATTTCAAAATGAATTTATTTATATCCTTTTGTGGTTATGGGTCAAAATAATCACAACATATAGGTTTTATACAAGTTTAGGTTACCATTTGAACCTTATCATTTAGATTTAACTCTTAGTTAAATAGTTTAACTATTACCATGTCTTCTTGTATTCTTACTATATATGGTTATTAAACTTAATCTAAACATACAAGAGAACCTAAATTGGATTATTAATGACATATATAATATTATTTATTCCCTTTGGCCGAAACATACATTTTTAGGAATATTATATCAACCAATAATATAGTATTTGTTTTAAATATTAATTTATGTCAATTTTGAAACTATTTGGTATTTTGTTTTTGTGAAAGTCTCACAAATTTATTACTTCGAAAAAGATACATTCAATCATCCCTAACATTTCATAGTCACCTATAAAATTTGTTTATGTCATAAAAACTTTGAAATTATATATATTTTAATATTTATAATACCATTTATTTGATTCTTTCATTAATAAGGTAATTACTGCATCATAATTGTGTCATAAATAAAATTAATTATTTAATGTATAAAAATGATACGTAAAATACCATAATTTATGAAATATTTTTATCTTTCTAATGAATATTTATAGTCGAATTTATCTTATGTACAACCCTTTATTAAAAATGGTTTAGTTAATAAACTTTGAATTTAACACTTTTAACTCTCCTTTAAATTAAATAATAATAAATGTCCTAATCTAATACAAGTGGACCGAAAGGGTAATATTTTATTCCTAAGGTTGTTTTTGGTCTAATTACACTTATCCACTAGAATTAGGACATGTGTTAGGGTAATAATAATATCATTTTTACCCTTAATTACCATATTTACATTTAACCGTGGTAAATAAAAGTAAAAAGTTACTATGCACCAAAAATTATTTTTATCTCATTGAACCAAATTTTTCTCCATGATATTAACCGTGTCTCTTGGATTTTTTAAATTCAACTCACAGAAGTAGTAAAAATAAGGTTTATGTGAATTTACAAATTCTCCTAGGAGGTGGGTAAAAGACGATGAAAAGTTCAATAAAATTTTTATATATATAAAATTATTATAAACTGACTCTAATTAATTTCATTGAACTTATATAGGTATTATGTATCTATTTTGAACTAAAATAAATTTAAATAAAATAAATAATTATTTAAATAAAAATTTGGTTTTAAACTATAACTAGGTGTTTTTCACTATTAATCAAATATTAAAAGTTTTTAGAAAAATACCAAAAATTTACCCTAAGCTAATTTTGATATTATGAATTCAATAATGAAGTCTATTTTACCAAATTCAAAACAAATAATTTGAATTTATTAATTTAAAATTAATTACCTTTGTCAAAACCAAAAGGCCTATTTTTAAGAAATAGTAACTATGAAAAGTTTGACACTTGTTTATGTACAATTTAAAAGTGAAATTACCTAAAATAACCATCATTGGATTAAATGGTAAAAGTTTAATCAGTTTATACTTCTAAACCATTAAAATGTATAAGTTAACACTATAAATTATTTTGATTAAAAAATTTGTTTTTAGTTAAAATATAGTATTTTTAACTATTCACCCAAATATGAAAGTTATCATAAAAACACCAAAAATTTATTAAAACTAAATTATTATGTCCCGATTCTAAAGAAGAAGTTTATTTTGTCAAATTGAATATATAAAATTTTCAAATATTGGATTCAAAATGGCTTAGCCATTTAAAGGTAATAAAATGGAATTTTTTGAAAAATACTTCTTTTATCTGAAAAAATGTATTTGTTCTTACATTATGTATAAGAAACTAATAATATGGATTCTAAAATTATAAGGATTATATAATGTTCAAAATTTAGTTAATACTATGCATAATCTCTTTTGAACGGCTAGTTTTCTAAGTCAAGGTGTGATAGAACTCGGTGTTGCGTGTAGTGATAGTTATTGAATTATTTTGAAGAAATAACATACTATTAAATCTTGGGGTGTTACACAGTTTCATCTGTATATACAGGTTCAAATATAAAATTTGGGAAGATGTGGATTTATAAAAATGCTGATTCATCCATTAAAACTACATGGGTGAATACTAGAATGATTAATAATAATTACTCCCAAATGGATGATCCAAATAAATAAAGAAAATCATAGAAAAATCAATGCATTAAATCTATAATGACTAATTCTAAAAGAAAATATAGAGATTCAATGGTTAATATTATTGTTGTTGGATTTTTGGGAATTAGATGAATGATTTCTTGAATAATGTGTCAAAATATGAAAATTACGAAAGGCCTACATTTAGAGATTGTAGATGTGAATAAATGAAGAAACCTATAAGGCTAATACAAAATACACAGATGAAGAAAAATCTGTTTCTGAAGAACCAATTTCAATATCTTGAAGCCTTTTATAATTATTGAAATAGATATGGTCAAAGTTATGATGGGTGATGGTTTATTCCAACCAAGAATCAAGCATATGTTGTTAAGAATAAATTTCCACAACAAATTCATGAGAAAGGAAACATAGTTGAAAATTATTCCATTGGGAATATGAAAAATAATGAAGTCAAGAAATCTGTGAAAGACATTATTCCCAAGAATATGTTTACATTAAATTTCAAGAATGTCTTCCCAATAAATAAAAGTTGATTCTACTGTGGAAAGAGAGGTAATACCATCGATCACAACAAAAAATACATGGAAATTAATGGAAGAAAGATGAAATAAAAAGGAGAATCAATCTGGGAGATGTTGGGATTGATTGAATACATTCCTATAGATGATTTTGATATGCTTCCTAAGAAAGATAAATTAACTGAATTGAATAATCCATGTGGATGCTGCATTTAAGAATATATTTTGAAGTAGTGTTTAATTATCTGTTCTGATCAATGGAAATGTGTGAGAGAACTACAAAAAGACGATTAGGAAGTACTAGGTAATGATTAGGTAAAGGGGAAATCAATCATTCCACATGATGAAGAATTAAAATTTCTAGAGAGTTTTTCAACACAGGACAAATCAAGTGTCTCATAAGTATTTTGTGGAAGGTGAAAATAGGTTGTACATAATAAAAACAAATGTATAACTATTTTACCATCTCAAATGGAGATGTTGAAAATTGAAAAACATGCACTAGTGGAAGCTAATTCACTACTGGTAGAAGTAAGGAAAAAAATCCACACAAGTTGAAGGTGAATGGATGTAAAGTGTCCATGTTGAAAATAAAATATCAAAATTTTAAATGGAGAGGAGAAAGCACTATGAAGAATACCAAACATGTTATGGCTACAAGGAAATGAGGTCTTGGGTTATGAGGAAATTATCAGCCTTGTTACTTCTATTAAGACGCTCACATATGGTCCATCTTATTACCTCATACATTCATTTTATTGAGTGCTTACATTGAATGGAATTGAAGGCGATGTTCATTATCAAGATGAAAATTGAAAGCACGAAGTGGAGAAAAAAAATTTTCACTAATTATTCATGACTTTATATATACATAGAATACTCCACAGTGGAAAATTATCAACATAAATATCTTGAAGATTATTTGATGTTATTTTCCACCATGTTAAATCCAAGGAAATACACCCCTTGAGGGGGATAAAATATGAATGAGATGATATTACGTATTACTTCATGATAAATCTTGAAATTCAAATAATCTCTAGAATATGAAACTTGAGGTATTATAATCACACTTTAATTCCTTATTATTAATTGTATTTAACATGTCAATTAATGGAGAGTGATTGATTGATGACGATATGGGATGATAGGAGAGATCTATATTTTTATTGTAACTCTTTAATATGTTTGTTGATGTAAGTGTAGGATTTATCATTTCATTGTAATATCTAATAATTTACAACCCATGGGATAAAAATTGAAACATTTTGAGCATGATTTCATAGGCATGATTATTTAGGGACAACATTGAAAACCTTGATCATATATCTATTGTTTTCTAAAAAGTGTTAGCCCATTTAGATTTAGAGTTGATTAACTAAAGGATATTTCCTATGTAAACAATATGACACCATCCCTCTCTCAAAAATATTCGAGAAGATATTATTTGAAGGGATGATAACATGTTTTTTAATAGTCCACACACACTCTCTGAATTTGACTTCCATTAAGGGGAGAAAATATTGTCCCACATACTGAATCTTATATAGTGTGCTTAGGATATTGACAACAAAATACTAAGAGGGATATTGTTGGAAAAATGTTGCGTTTGTTGTCAGTAAAGTGTAAATATGTGTATGGAAAGGTAATGATTGAAGTAGTGGGGATTATTGAAGTGGTGATTATTAAAGTAATTTTATTGACTCAAGGAAGATCCCACTTTGATTATGGATTATATTAGTTGATGAGTACTGTCAATACTTTTTGGTTGGAAATGGTCACTAATACAAATATGACCTTTATCAGTCCTAGAAAAGTATATTAACAGCAATAAAAAAGCTTTGTTAATCGAGGAGAGGTTATAGGGGGGACCCTTTTATCAACACTCTGAAAAGCGCTAATAAAGGCCCCTTTTATCTGTGCTAAAAAAAGAACTGAAAAAATTAAAAAAAATCAAATTAAAATAAAAACAATTATATAGTACGAGGGGGGGGGGAGCTTTTAACAACACTTGACCCCCAATTTATCAGCACTAGGTGGACCCCCCCTCACACTCTCCCACGCACCGCCCTTCCTGCACATCGCCACACACACACACCCCATTTCTTCCACCCGAACTCGAACCCACAACCTCCCCCCCTTTTGCGACAGCACCTTTACCACTATGACATTTCATTTTTTCTCTATTTTATGATATATCTATTTATTTATATATATATATATATAGTTATATTTATTTTTATATTAATATATATTCATATTATTATAAATATATTTATTCATATGTTAGTATATATATATATTCATTCGAATATTAATATATATATATATATAGTTATATTTTTTTATTTATATATTTATTTTTATATTAAAATATTTATTTATAGGATTAGTTTTAAATACATATATGAAATATGTTTTTATGTGTGTTTATAAAAAAATAAATAAATAAATACACACATATATATACAACACACACACACAAAGGCAGACACACACAAAGACACATATATATTTACGAATAAATACATATATATGTGTATTTGAAAATCCATAGAATGTGAAAATGAATATAACTTATAATCCAGAATCCTGTTTCAACTCCACAACCAGTAAAATCAAAAAAATGAATCAATCTTCGATATGATATACGGTACAGGCCTAACGGACATCCAGATCATAAGTTATACTTGTTTGAATGTAAACAAATCAGGATATCCTAACTAAAACATCAGTTTTGGAGGTCATATGGATATTTTTTGGCCTTGAAAATGTGACAGAGGCTATTCTTGGGCCACTAGAACATAGAGCTCATCGCAGGATTTGATTGGATATGTTGTAGAGCTCAAATTGACACCCGGATCAAAATTTATGGCCGTTTAAAGTTTGGGTTACATTTTCAACTTGTTTTAGATATTTTATTAATTTTTTAAATTTTTTGAACCTTTAAATTGTTATTAAATTATATTTAATCAATAATAATTAGAAAATTATTAATTAATAATATTTTTTAAAATATTATAAAGCCGTTTTCATTAATTTTTTCTTATATATTAAATGTAACAGTATATTTATACTTATAAAACACATATTTAAAAAATATATGTTATATTTATATCAATATAAATATACCTACATAACAACATTTTATTTTTCCTAACTTTTTTTGAAACATAAAATTTATCTACCGTGGTAAAACGTGCTGATAAATCCCCCCTTCATCAATGGTATTAAAAGAAGCGCTGATAAAGGGGGGGCTTTAACAGTGCTAAAAAAAGCACTGATAAAGGGTCACCTTTAACAGTGCTTTTTTAGCACAGTTAAAAGGAACCCTTTATCAGTGCTTTTTTTAGCACTGATAAAAGGGTAGTGCTTCCCTTGACTGTTTTTGTAGTAGTGGGTGTTGAATGAGATGGTAATATCTCACAGCTATCAATCTAATAAAGTTGTTACAAACCTAATGTTACTTGGATAATCAATTATCATAATATGACATTAGATGTCATACTTGAACAGTCTCCATACAAAATCATAGGATTGTTTCACTAATCCTACGTTCTAATACATGTGTCAATGAATGACACATTTTTACAGCATTTGAAGAAGGATATGTAATACTCTATTGCATGATTAGTTTTGAAGATCCATTCAATGATTTCCGATTGGATATGGTATGAGAAAATTTTATTGATCTTAATTATTTAAGTGGTGTGTGAATAGAGATTTCAAATTTGGAACATTCTTTAATTTATTTGGAATTCTACTTCTAATAAGAATAGAATAAGAGGAATTATGTTTATGGGAGATAAAGCTTAATTTTCTATGTAGAATTGGTGATTAATTCATATTTAATTCCATTATATTTATACTTTGGTTTATAAAAGTGTTTATATGGGGATGATTAAAAAAGGAGGGGCCGATCCACAAAGCTGAACCACCGGTTTTAACTGAAGTCATTTGTGTGACATTGGGTCAATTGTACCCAAAGGTTTCCAGCCAAGGCCAATCCACTGGGGGCATATGCACGGGGAAGTGTGTAAGCCTGCAAAAGTTCATAGGGGAAACCCATGAATAGGTTGGGCCAAAGGCCCGCAGAGTCAGTGAAAAGCGTGCCTATTGAATTTTATGGGGTGGTACCAGGAGGGGGAAGATATTTCTAAGCCGTTGTTGACGTGAATTTTAATAAAAAGGATCTGCAAACCACGATGGGTTTCTAAGTGGGACGAAATCCATGCAGGTACTATTCAGAATTTAAAAACATGGGAGTGATCCCTATGGTACCATAAATCTCACACGACATCTCCCCCTCACATATTATTTGTATCCTATCATCGAATTGTCACCGTCTGTGTTCGATCAGAGTAGATCCAACGATCATAGATCCTCCATGTTGTTGTCTTTAACTTCTGATCACCTGATGCAAACTAGCCCACTGGGGATGAAGTCAAACCTCCATGATTGTGTTTACATCCACTATTTATGATCTAACCTACAACAAGAGGATCATCTAGAAAACATGATATCATACATGAAATTAAATTTTCATGCATGAAACCAAAAATGAAGATCAAATATGTCTAAAAGAAATTTTTTTTTCTGAGGCCGCACTATACATTCAATGTTTTTAGGAGATGTTTTTCATGTCTTCGTAAAGATATGCACATTAGGAAATCACGACAAAGAAAAATTCCACGATAAAAATATAAAATCCTAGGTTTATTGACATATCTCATCAGTGTTTCAAGATTTCAAAGGCTATGTTCTCGGTTATTGAAAGGTATGATTTAAATGTAATTTGTTACAGGATTTGAATGTGGTGAAATGTTGTTATCCTCACCTGTAAATAGAGATACCTCGAATAAGGGTTTGATTTTGTTGAAACATTTTATAAATTTCTTATTACGAAGAAACATGACACATTTTTGAGTACCAGGCACATTTGAGCTACAAGGAAATGATTTATTTGGTATAGAGAAAATTATCAGCTATGTTGCTTATATTAAGAAGCTCACATGTGTTCCATCTTATTCCCTTAAACTTTTGTTGTACTGTGTGCATAAATTATAGGAAACTAAAGGTGAAGGTCATTATGAATATTATAATTGAATGAAAAATGTGGAGAACAATAAGTTAGAGTGATTATTCATGATTTGATATATACTTTGAATACTCCATAGATGAAAATTTTCAACATGATTATTTGTTGATATTTTCCACCATGTTAAATCATAGATATTTCACCCCTTGAGGGGGAGAAAATATAAAGTAGATGATATCATGTATTATTTCATTATAAATCATGAAATTCATATCATCTACAGAAATTGACCCTTGAGGTATTCTAATCACACTTTAATCCCTTATTCTTAATTTTATTTATCATGTCATTTAAGGGGGAGTGCTTGATTGATTACAAGATGGGATGATAGGGGGATATCTATCTTTTCAGTTGAACTTTTAAAAAAATTTGTTGAAGTATATGTTGGATTTATCATTTCATTTGTATATCTAATTATTTCTAAGTCCTTGGATAAAAAATGAAATATTCTAAGCATGATTTAACATGCATGGATGTTTAGGGACATAAATTAATACCTTGGTCATATCACTCATATTTTATACAATGAGTTAGGCCAATTAGACTCATAGTTGATTAACTAATGTATATTTTCTTAGTGAACAATGTGAAATCATCCCTCTCTCAAAAATATTCAAGAAGATATTAATTATAGAGAGGTTAACATTTTTTTGAATAGTACCCTCTTACCATTTTCTTTTGATTTCCAATACGGGGGAGAAAATATTGGTACACATACTAACTATTATATAGTGTGCCTATGAGATATTGACAAAAAATACAAAGGGGGATATTTTTTGGTATAATGTTTCATTTGATGTCAATAATGTGTCAATATATGTAATTAAAAGTAATGATTGTTGTGGTGATGATGATTGATGTGGTGATGCTTAATGTAATGTTATTTACTCAGTGAATATTGCAATTTGATTATGAATTTTATTAGTTGACAAGTACTATCAATAATTTTTGGTCGGAAATGGTGATGATTCAGATGGGAATATATCATTGCTATCAGTCCGATGATGTTGTTACAAAGCTAATGTTAGTCATAGAATCACTATTCATCAAATGACAAGGGATGTCATGCTCAAACAATCTCCATAGAAAATAAACAATTGTTTCGCTAATCCTATCTCCCAAAACAAGTTTCAATGAATGAAACTTTGTAATACTATTTGAAGAAGTCCATGAAATACTCTATTTCTTGATGTGTTTGGAAGATCAATCAAATTATTTCTAATTGGACGAGGTTTGAAAAAATTGGTTTGATCTTAAATGATTAAGAGGTGTGTAAAATTATTTTTCAAATTGGGTATATTCTTGATGTTATTTGGAATTCTAATTCCAACAATAATTAAATAAGGGGAATTAATCTTGAGTAAGAAGAAGTCTAATTTACTATGTTGAAGTGGTGATGCCATCATGTTGAATTACTATAAATTTATACTTTGTCTTATACAAGTATTTATTTGGGGAAGATTCGGGAAGGAAGGGTCACCCCTCAAAGATAACTAGCTAGCTTCAATTAAGGTTATTTTCAAGGCCCTAGGTCAACCACACCCAAAGGATGCCATCCAAGGCTATCCCACAAGCCGCATATGCGCAAGGTCACGTGTAATCCCATATGAGGACACATGAGAAGCCCATTCACAGGTTGGGACAAAGTCCCACATATTGGGTGTAAAGCATGTCCACAGAATGATATGGGGCTGTACAGGGAGGCAGAATATTTTTATGAGACATTGTTGACACTACATTTAATATTAAGGATCCACAAAACTTGGTGGGTTTCAATGTGGTATGGAATCCATGTGGGTACTGTTCATAGTTGAAACATATAGGATTCATCCCGACCATCCAATTAATCTCACACGACATCACAATCAAAAATCTAATCTATATCCATCCATCTAATCATCGCTATTAATTTTCAATCATAGTTGATCCAATGATCATAGATTTTCGACGTCATCATCTTCAACCTATGATCTCCCAATGCAAATCAACCCATCAGAGATGAAGCCAAACCTCCATGATTTTGTTCCCGACCACTTTTGACGGTCTAACCTAAAACATGAGGATCTTTTAGAGAACATGAGATCATGTATGCAATTACATTATCATTCATGAAACAAATCATGAAGATCTAATATCTAATAAAGAAAACAATGTTGCTAAGGCCACACTATATATTCAATGGTTTGGGGAGATGTTTTTCAAGATTTCATAAATGCATGCATGTGAGGACTACACTAGAAAGAATAAGCCTGCGACCAAAATAAAATATATTAGATTTATGGAAATATATCATCTTCATTTGAATATTTCAAAGCCAAGGTTCTCAGTTATTCAAAGGAATTATTTAAATGACAGTTGTTAAGAGATTTGAACATGGTGATATGCTTTTATCCTCACCTACAAATATAGAGCTCTCAACCAAGGGATTGCTATTGTTGAAAAAATTGAGAATGAACTTGTTTCAAAGAAACAAAGCACCATTTAAAGAGGTTCTTCATAGCTCTACTTTCATGATGAAATAAGAAATATTTGTAATAATCCTATGTGAATGAGAAGGTCCCCACAAGCACTCAACAACTTCTTTGTGCTCTTGAGTCACTTCATGAAGAACTAGTTCATGCAGTCATATAGGGACAGTGTGTAGCACCTCCTGTGTATGTGGAACACATCCAAAACCATGAAACCCTTCTGGTTCATGTATTTTTTGGTCGATAAATCCTCGAGACAGTCATGGAGAATAAATATCATAAAACGCCATTACATGTGAAAATAACTCTCAAAGGATCCACGTGAAGAAATAGTTACACAGCGATCCCCACTTGCCTGAAGAAACAGGAACTCATGATCCTCTAGTCTGCATGATGTTTTTTTGAGTTCTTAAGATAGTGTACATATACACTTCCCCTTGAGAGGAATAAGAATCTGGGTAAACTCAATTCATATACCTATTTGGGTATTGTGCACAAGAGGCGGTAGGGAATACTTCTACATGTTCATCTCCCTTGTATTTGTGCTTAAAAGGACTTAACTAAATAGTGGGTGTAAAAGGAAGAAAGGGAATGAACTATGTGTGTTCAGGTTACATAAAATCATATCTAAAAATACCTTCACGCCAATGCACATGTGAGGAAATAATTGTACATGCATATCAAGAAAGAAGGAACTAAT
Source organism: Viscum album (assembly GCA_963277665.1). Classification (NCBI taxonomy): domain Eukaryota; kingdom Viridiplantae; phylum Streptophyta; class Magnoliopsida; order Santalales; family Viscaceae; genus Viscum; species Viscum album. Next base: position 22,399,888 of record OY728166.1, on the reverse strand, counting down.
TGGGAAGTACATGTGTAGATGCATGATTTACAAACATTGAACCAAAATTATTGATATAAGAAAATAGTGTGTGTTCGAGTTTAAAAGAAACACAATATACATGCCTGGAATCATACATAAATACATGCATGTGTGAGGAGTCAGTGAGATACCCGAGATAAGAGGTTTTGGATGCCATGAAACCCATGTATGAAGTGTATTTTCATTGAGACTGAAGCCGAGAAGAATTAAAGAAGATATTATATCTGAGTTGATAGTATTTGAGATTCCAAGAAGAGAGACAGAGATGATATTGTGTAAGATCATTCTTTCATATTGATATTCTTAAATAAACTATGTGCAAAACTTTCACACATATAGGTGAGACTAGTTCTTCATCAAAAGAATAAATAATTTCCCACACATTGTTTCACTAATGAAACTAATCAGAAAAATGATCAGAATTATTGATCAAAGAAAACATGCCTTACTAAAGGATATTGAAGATTCTTGAATAGGTAGAGAAGAAAGTTTGATTCAAAAATCTCATGAGGGATGATCATCAGAAAAATATACAGTGAATAACATCTTCAAATAAAAGAGGACGATTCTCACTTGATACAGGAGCAAGAAGTGTACTATGTGATTTAGGAGTAGAAGTCTTCAGTGAGACTCTGGAGCAGGCCAGTGTGATTCTGGAAACACTTCGAGATATAGTATAAATAACCTCATGTGGGACTTAGGAGAGATACAATTTGACTTTGTATCAACCATTATAATTGTTCATCTCATTATAGTAGAGAATCTATGTTCGGGAGAATAACCAACACAGTAAAGAGTATGCATTTTTACTGAACCTTGTAAACCCTTGTGTTCAGTTCCATTGAATTTACAACATCAGTCTAGGTAAGTCTTAGAGACACAAGAAGAGTGGAACAAGGCATTAGCCATCCATATTGGTTTAATTAAAAAAGAATCAAATTGTAAAATGAAAAAGGGATCACTGATTCACCCATACCTCTCAGTTATTTCACACTAATTTTGGAACTTCACGTTTGTTAACACTTCTTTATTAAAATCACTATTCTGAGAGATATCTTCTTTGTTTTTTTTCATGTAAGTTTTGGTTTGATAGTTTTGGACCAAGTATTTTGATCATTTATCCATAATATATCGAAGTTTTCTAATCATATTATTGTAATATATACTAGTTATATAAATATTTATAGTCATTAATAAAATAAAGAGTTAGAAAATTTAATTACACAATTCATGGAGATGGTAGGCCGTACGTATGGATGAATGATGTTTCTATTATTCGATGTGCTGATCAAAAGAAATTTAAATATTAAATTACCTTAACAGAAAACTTATAATATCATATATATCATATATATTTTTTAAATATATCGCTATTTACATTTAAGTAAAATATAAATGAAAAATGAATCACATTGCTTAATAGAGGTGTTAGTCCACATGTATGTATAATCAAAGTTATCGTTTTACAATGGGTCTGAATGTAAGAAGGAAGATACAATATTATAATTCTAGAAGTATAATTATTTAAAAATTACCATTTGTAAATACTAAAACAATCACAATACCCATCAATAAAATATGATTATGAGAAATTAGTTATATCTCTACATGGAGATAGTAAGCCATACATACAGAAGAGATACACCTTCCCTTCCTATTTGATGGAAAGAGGGGAAATAAGGGTGGTTTCATAATCATAATAAAATTTATTTATATTTAGGATAATGAAGTTAATATTTTATGAATAATATAACATATTAATATGAGGTAAACTATAAAATAAAATGAATGTGATCGACTAAGGTGATTATCTATTCATTGAAATAGCTCCTTTAGATATAATCTTGAGGACTATAGGGTTGGTCATTTGGGAATAAATTCACCAATATAATGTAGATATGAGAGTGGATAAGAAAACATGTTATAGAAATTGTAGTGTCCTAAAAAAATTAGTAGAGGGAAGTAAATACTCCCACATGCACTTTGTATAGGGAAGAAAATATTCCCACAAGTCCAAAATGGTAAATGGATTCAAATTGGATTGAAAATTTGAGAAGAAACTTGATGAAATCAAATTTTGAGAGGGTTTTTAGTGTACTATGTACCATCACCAAGAAAGGTTTGCAGGGGACAAAAATCACAAACCATCGGTATGTAGAAGGACCCATGGGGCACTGAACCATGGGGTGAAGGCCATAAAATCCAGAAAGCAGCAAAATTCGTCATTGGAAGAATCAAATAGATAAATTCCACCACATAGTATCCCATAAAATAAGTAGTTCACAGATGAATCAAGCTGTAAGGATTCTACAAACCACGTCTTGTGAACCACATCCTCCACAAACCACAGTTGACAAAGTCTTCAATGGATTGAAATATATCTTCATGGGCTTCTAATAATGGTGCCCCATGCCCACAAATATGATTTTCTAAGTGCTCTATAAAAGGAGAACAAGAGGAACTAAAAAAGGTACAGGTGGAAGAGATCATGAAGGATACCTAAGAGATTGGAAGAGAGAATTCAGATAGGGGGAAGATTTCACCTTCAGTTTCGAATCATCGATGAAGAGTGAACCAGCAACTAAGTTTCCACTGGTATAACCCACCATGAACCAAAAAAATAAGGAACTTAATAATAATTAGTGAACTGTGAACCTAATCGGTGAAATCACAAACCAAAAATCCCTCGTGGATGAATTCCCCATGAATGAAAGGCTATAGGACCCTTCATTAAATCGTCTCTCCACGTAGCACATTATTATGCAGATCGAACCCTACGTCGTGTACTTTATCAGTACAAAGATAGAATCTGAGGTGGAGTGGAGAACCTCATCCATATTCGCATAACATTCCAGTATGCAGACCATATTCGGGACTGCGTTCCACTTTAGTATTAATGTTTCATACCCATGTCCATGTACCACTTCGAAACACGGACGACCCCTCTACCCATGTGAAAGTATGCTAGGAGGGGATGCCCCTATCCTGTGTAAGAAAAAGTATGTGGAATAGTGTGTCTTTGGGTTTCCTTGTCCCTGAATCTAATCATGCCCCTACATTACCATCATGTCCTCCATAGCTCCTTCATGAACTAGTCCCCTGGCCTCAGGCCAAAGCCTTATCCAAATCACACAGACTCATATAATCAGATCATTGGACACACCATTGTGTCTTTCAGAATTTACATTCTTAAGGTAAGAAGAGTCAGGAATGCTGTAACTATAACATTTTAGGACCCCATATTGTCTTCAAAGTCCATATTTACAAAGTATCCCAGAGACCAACTTTTAGATGCCAAAGTGAGCCTCCCTATTCTTGAGTTTAGGGGTATCCACTGAACATTACCTTTATTGAGTTCCAGTGACATGTAGAAAGGTCACACTTTCCTCCCCCTTTGATCAGAGATGATGTTCCTCCCCTTTTCCAGAACCCATTTCTGGGCACACTTCCTAGGGTAATCCTAATTTATTTTGTGAGTGGTTTCGCTATTCACCCTCTTCACCTCTTCTAGGGACGTGTCCAAATATATCATAAAGATATGACTATCTTGGATATCAACACAGGAAAGTGTTTCATGTTCATATCTCTCCTTCCTTATCCTATTTGGCTCGTAGCCGTGGTCTCTTTCACTATAATTATCCCCCTTTTTTCCATCAGTATAGAGGATAATGTGCACCCTTGTTGAATCTTTAACATAGTCGTGTTTCCCACCCCAATCATGAATCATTTGGTATTACAGGTCAGTGATGATATGATATTATAAAAACCCAGAGAGGAACAATGAGAAATCTGATTCCTGTTTCAACTAGGATATGTAGGACACCTTCTTGAAGGCTTGAGGTCGATGAGTTTCCCTTCGCAAAGGATAACCCAATTATTCCCCTAAAAAATGGGTCTCCTCCCCGGTTTAATACCAATACTAAATGAACTATGTGGTCTCTAATTCCTATTGTGTGGATATGTAGGAAGCCTATCGTATGGTTATGATCCCAACATCAAGCAACTTTTCATCCCTCTTGGATGATGATCAACTCTAGATCACCTCAGTGCATGGCTTATGTCATCATTTCCTCTATAGCATCAAATCCATACATATCTATGATTAATTTTTCAAACTAGGGGTAACCCATGGATACACTCTTCTGGAATTAACCAAGGATTCATGAACATATAAACATGTATTTAATATATAAGAGAGTCCTGGAGTAGGCAATAATTCCTCCCAAAAGGGGTTGATGATCCTGACCTTCCATCCTATTGACCAATGGAGTCCTCAAGTTTTGTTGGCCAAACCATCAAACAAGCTCCTAATTTGGAATGTAGGTCCATGAATCTTGGATAAAAGGGTCTTTGTGTATTTCTTGATCCATAAATAAATCTTTTGGGGACTATTCCATTACATCATTTTCTTAAGAGGTCCAATTTCACAAATACTTAACCACCTGTAACCACCTTCTTAGACCACTCACCTCATTCATAATGAAAAAGGGATAAAATTCCTTGTACCCATGGGATCAATCAAATTCCCCCTAAAGTATAATTACACAAATTGGTTTGGCACAAAAATAGTGATGTGAAATTATCTATGATTAAAAAAAATGCATGTCACCCTTCATGACATATTGTCTTCCCCTAAAAATTCCCTCCTCAGGTCGAAACAAAAATTGTGAACCCTATGTGAATACACAACCAAAGTGGTTGTTTTACCCTAGTCAAGCCCCTTTGCCTCATAAAAAGGATGAAGGCTTAGTCAAATCACCAATTATGCATATGATCAAGAGATTCTACTTTGACAGGGTTTTGTAGTCTGTATACCTAATATATATATATATATATATATATATATATATATATATATATATATATTAGGTTTCCAATGAAACCTTCAATCCAAATGACATCTCCAAAACCAATGAAGATAGGCACCTTATTGATCCTACATGCGGTTGGGGCCAAGATAAAGGTAAAACACCCATCAATGTTGCAGAATCACCAATGCAGGGTATCCAACATGCGGATTAGAGAGTACCACCAAAATGGTACTTTCTCCATAGTGGATCCTGCAAGACATGCCCTTCAATCTGAAAAATATTTCTAGCTACCTCTTCAACTGGGGCTAGAACCCCCAATATAGGGCTTCCCCACTTGCCACCACCAACCACTTTGGGAGCCTGTTCCTAGTGAACAATAATAAGTACCTCCCTCATCTCAGGGAGGCTGATTATTTCAATGCAGATGACTTCATCCAAGTTGCATCAGGGTCTTACTCATAGGCCCCTACTGGAGAGCATTTCCACCAATGTCAGGTGACAAAGTATCCTTTCTCTAGAGAGGATCTCATGATGAGAGGGAACCTACTAAATTCCATAGTAAACAGGCCCATCAGACCACCCACCGAGGGAAGAAAACATACAATCAAGAGTAGGTAATCACCTTGATTTTTAGGGGGAATCCAATGTTCAAATGTGGCATCATTAAATGGGAAGACACACAAATCTACCCCTCCACACAATCCCAACATGGAAATAGTGTGTCATAATACTAGAATGTACACACTCATACTAGTGATTGTGGGTCCCACCTTATAGAGAGTGTGGTGAATTACATGAATATGCAAATATATGCTGATGCAGAAGAAGCCTATTATCTAAATTGGATGGAAACCAGCTACATGTGTGCACAAACTATTGAAAATGCATATCAATCCCACCATCCAAATAGGAAAAAAACATAAGCAAAGTCAAATTCTTGCAGATGCAAACAAAGAGCATCGGAAAAATACAGCAGCAAGTGAGAATATGCAAATACTTACTCTTAAATATGAATACTACCATTCAAATACAGTTTCATCTAGAGAAGAAAACTGACAGCATAATCATTCCTCTATCTCGACAAAAGAGAACTATCATTATCCACTGGAAACCTGTGCAGGACTAGAGTAGGAAGAAACTCCTATTACATCATCGAAATGGGCCTTTATAACTATTCCATACAATGATGTATCTCAACACATCCTAACAATGATGGAATATAAGATGTTAAAAACAAACTATACCCTTCATACATTTCAAGACATCATTGCATCGATAACAAAAGCGAGGAGTCGAGCCCATGACCCAGTCTCCTCAGCTGTGGTGATTCGACCAAAAAATTAGGTAATCACCCCGGAGTAGATAAAAATCCCATCTTCAATACATGAGGGTCATCAGCTATATCCCATAATACATAGGCAACCATATTGAAAAAATACATATTCCAACTGGGGGACATCGGTTCGATGTGGTGGTCGCTCCAGGGAAGGCATATATGCCAAAAATCAACATGTCATTTATCATATCCTAGAGGCATCACGAGAACCACCAAAATATGAACCCATATATGTAGGCTGATAGCAGATGACCACAATTTTCTATAATAGAGAGAATTAAGATGATATACAACAATGAAAATTGGAAAATAAAGATCATATTCATGATTCTACTCTGCTAGAAGCTGGATTTCTTGATTCAATCAATAATATATCAATAAAGGCTCAAGATATTTTCAATCCATTACCAAATTATGGATCTGGAAGTAGTAGTTGCAAAGTCTCTCCCCATAATTTTTTTATTAGTATCTCTAAAGGTCCTCCCTAGATCACCCATAGGAGGCTTACTCCATGGGCCGGGAACGATCGATCACGAGAGCCTATCTCTTAATGCATGTCAATTTATCCATCAACTTGACGACAATATCAAAAAAAAAGAAGGTCATCCCCTGGTTGTCATCCACCCTGATGGTCCTCCCTAGGGTATACACTACATATATGCTTCTCCTTGCATTCATATGCCAATCTATAATGGTAGTCCTTTCCATGATGACAACCACTGCGAAGGTCCTTCAAACAATGGTAGTTTCTATGAAGGCCCTCACCATAGAAACATCAAGCAATGAGAAGGCCCTCATCTCATTTCATTACATTGTTAAGGCCCTTACAAATATGTACACTACATAAATTCTCCCAACAGCTAGATATCATGTTTTGATAGTAGTCCTCTCCATCATAGAAGTCATCATGGAGGAAATCCCCTAAGTGACATCAAGAATCAATAAGGACCTCCTCATACTGCAAACCACCTTGGAGTTCCTCCATAGGGTATGTGCCATAGGGACATTCCCTGTGGTTAGGAATCAATTTACAATGGTATCCCTCAAAATTGTCGGTCTGATTTCCAAGTTCCGTCCCAGAGTCAAAATTAAAATAGGCAAGAAGGTCCTCCCCTTGATAGGGAAAATGCGAGGAATCCCTCCTATGCTTAGGCTCTCAAAAATATGGAGTTTGACATGTCAATCACTATGTCTATGATGAATGATATCCTTTATCACCCCAAAGATGGCCCGGGGCCATGCTCATATTTTGAGATACTCTTGTGCCACTCACATATCAATGAGGCTCCTACCAACCCTTCTACTTGGAACGAAATCATTAAGAAGTTGTCAATATGGGCATATCAAGTAGAGGATTCCCTGGTAAAAAAATAACATTATATGCTCTTTGTGAGAAGAAAACTAGTTAGGGATGACATTCCAATGATGTATTTTCCCACAACAACTTCTCCCTTTGACATACAAAGGGAGTTGTCTGAGGAATGTATAATTAACATTCACCTCAATATATGGACAAATCTCCACTGGATAAAAGAAAATTTATTTTTCTATAAAGTATATTCATAACATGTCAAAATATTAAAAGATAAATGCCTTCTAATCAACCTGGAGGCCCTCCCATCTTCACAAAAACCACAATTAGAATGGATAAAGAATGAACTTGAACTGGCCAGCCTCCATACAGTACACAAGTTGTGTTTTCTTATTTAGAATGCCCCATCTAATGTTCAAATTGAGGGATGGGGGGAGAATGAAGCTCAAAAATTCACCCCAAGCCCCATCAAAAATAACTCATGGGAAGAGAAATATTGTAATATCATTACTCAAAGGTAGAAATAAAATGAAATACCTACTCAAAAAGGTGAATGATCAACAAAAAATGGCCATGAGTAAGTCATAAAAGTGTCAAGCTTGATGAGAGAAAGCCATCAAGAAGCTCCTGTTCTAGGAAACCGAGAACATCCAACAAGTTTCCCATATAAGAGAATCCAACCATCAAGAAATTCTCATGTCCTTGGAAGAAAATAAATCTCATGCATATACAACACCATACTTGGCTCACACCTGCACCAGAGTTCATGAAATAATGAAGATGATAATTGCAACACCTATGACAACATTACAAAAATAGCACCATCTCATAGGGATAGGGGAGTTTTTAACTTAAAATGTACCCATAAGACCAATAAATATGTTCCATAGATCATCAGTGGAAGAACATGAGCTACCCCATCACATAGGGCTGGGGGCATTTTTAACTCAAGTTAATGAACATCAGAAATCTATCTTCTCTCTTCTAGGAAGAATGATGAGAAAATATGTCACCTATTCAGTCTCGCCTCATGGTTCATACCCCCTAGGATGAAGGAATATTTCAAGGTCAGATCAAGGCTCCCTTCAAGTCACTCTTTTCCATGATACCTGAAGAATACCACAAAATGGAAGGGGAAAGTCCAACATAGGATGGAAAAAGCTCTTCTACCATTCCACCCCGGGTACACCACCCCCAATGTGGTATGCATTAGTGAACATAGTGAAAGTCAGTCCCACAAACCTCAAATGAAATGATACATATGGAGAGGATTCCATAGAAGATGGTTCCCTCCTGAAGTGTAGTCTATACTAAGCCTGAATATGTGTATACCCAGAACTAGATAGATGCCCTAGACTTTGGTGCACCCTCAGCAAACCCAATACTAAATCCCTTGTGAATCCCCAACAAGGAGAAGAATAAACCCCAGGTTTTCTATGAACCACCACCTCCTCTCCATGATATTGTGTCCCTCAGGCATGAGGAATGATTCACCAACCTGGAGGAAGAAATGAAAGAGCATAGGCGAATCAATTCTGGGCCATGTCAAGGAAAAAATATTGTTGGGTGTGTTCTTCAAGAAGAATGTCAATAGGGGTTTCCAGAAGAGGTGCCTCTACTATAGGCACTCTTCCTTGTAAATGAAACTATGATCAGATACCCATCCAATCTAGCACTGGGAACACTAGTCAACATGAATCTGGACTTGGGAGGATATCAAGACTTCCCTCTCCTGGGGAAGCAGCTACAATATATTTAGGTAAACCCACAAAGGACGCCCCCAATTGGGTATCTACCCCAAATTCCAGTAGTGCTGACCCATCCATTGTTTCCCTCTACTACACCCACCCATGTTCATGTTCGGTAGGATATGAATCAAGGGATCTTGAATATCATTAAGAAATTTATATCTCAATTGGATTCCATGGAGGGGTGGAGGGCTCGAGTACAACCAGAAAAAAAATATTCCCCTGATTGGATGAGCAACATTCCACCACCACCAAACTTCAAGAACCCAATATTCCTAGTATTAAATAGTTCAAGAGACCTGGAATAATATCTAAGGTAGTATGCATTATACTGTGACCCCATGATGGGCACCATAGAGAAACAATAAGAAATGAAACTCATGTGCTTCGTGTGAACTCTGTATGGTTCAGCCTTCGTGTGGTATACTTGTTTTCCAGCCAACTCAATCACAGGTTGGGAGGACCTCCGGTGATATTTTCTCTTCATGATATGTTCGACATTGCCTAAGATAATGGTCAGTGGTCTCATGAACTGTAAGTAGTGAGAGAATGAAATATTTTCAGACTTCATCACCAGATTTAATGGCATGACTTACTACCTCAACCAACCACTCCCCCAAGATGAAATGATCTCTATGTGAATCAAAATTTTCCATGAAGAATTTTGGATGCCACTCATCCTATATAAGAACACATTAGGTTCCCTGATTTCTCTTACATTTACTAATGGATACAATAATCCTTGCAGTAGACCAATCTTAAGTCCCGAGTGGCCCCATAAGCCTCAAAAAAATGAACATGAAAAGTTGAAGTGACTTTTGTATGGATTAAGCCACCACCGACACACGGTCTAGTTGCGAGGCCTCCCCCAAATCAGGCCATACCCCTTAGATGCCAAAAAAATCCTTACCAAGATAAGATGAGATATGTGGTGGCAAAAGAAATCCGTTTGAGGAATGAATAAATAAATTCTACTCATTACAAGATAAAAATGTCCATGGCTACTTCGTAGCCATCCAGAATTTCAATTTTCTATAGATACTAGAGACAAAGAAATCCAATGAATTGGTTCTCAATGTCCATCCAAATTATTATCCCTAAAATGAGATATTAGGATGCACCATACAAGAGTGCTTTGTCTACAAGGATCTCCTAAAAAATATGGTGCATTTCGGACAAGTCATGATAAGACCACCTCCAACACAAGTGTATTATGTTTCCACCCTATACCCAAGTGAGTAAGGGGAGTGGAAAGTAGTCACCAGAAAAAAGGAAAAAATTTGATAGTTGGATGAATCAAAAAATATTTAACCAATCTTAGGAAATGCTCCAGACATAGTTGAAGTAACCAACAATTCCCCCAATAGCTCCTGATAAAAAAAACCATCATCCTTAGTCCCACAATCCTCTAAGGGAAGAAAAGGAAATAACAAGAGCCATGAGATAAGCTTACACTAAATCTAAAACTGGTCTTGACACTTTCAGACCTCATGCCAGCAGAATTGAAAGCATGGGCACCACCCCTCCAAACAGGAAAATGGGAACCACCCAACCAAATGACACCATCAAAAGAATACAGTTAGACAGAATCATTCTTAAATCAAGAACTGATCTTCAACTCCATTAATGTCATTCACTTGATGGACACTTTCTATGTTGGAGACTATGCCTACGAACCCAAATTCCCTACATCCAATCAGTTATCTAATGGAAGATTCCACAGAGGTCGAGGTTTTCTAGGAAGGTGAGGTCATGGTAGGAGCCAAATTATTGGCCAAACCTTAACTCAAACTGTGTATGTTGTGGAAACTCATAGAAGGACTCTCCAACAAAATCAACTGGAATGTTAGTGTTTCTCTACCCCAACTAGAAGAAATCAGAGACTAATCATCTTTGAGTATCTATTTTAGGAAGATAAGATGTCTAATCACCTAAAGTGTGCATGCCAACCAGTCCGACCGAATCCAAAGAGCTTGGGATCACCATCAATTCCCATCCTAGAGGTCAGATGATCCATTTCTAGAGATCAAGTCCATAATGTTTCTGTGAAGGAACACCCCAAGCTAAGAAGATCCAAACATTAAAAAAGAAATATTATATTCTAAAAAATATATCCTTAGTATAAAAAATTTATTGATCCTAGATGCATTGAATCTATTATAAGACTATATAAGGGCCCGTATTGAAGATTTACTATGTCCCTAGGAATTTGAGGCTAAAGTAGTAGCTGTCGATGTCTATCAGACAGAGACCAATCCAGTAGAATTCCACACTGTCATATCCTTCATAGATCATGATGAAGACTCCATCATTTTGGGGAACATTAAACCATTAAATGTGTCTGGTGAGATAAATGGCATTAATGTTTGAAATTTTTTCAACAATAATGGATTTGGAGTTAACATTCTCCTAATATGAATACTTCATTTGTAAGGATATAATGAGTACAGTCTGACACCCTACACCACAAATCTTCTGGGAAATGATAAACGTTAGTAGAATGCATTGGGTTGAAAAACTCCTGAAACATTTCTTGGGGACATAGTGTCTGATTCTGTGTTTCTAATAGTGTGGCCAACTATGGCCTTCAACAACCTATTGGGGAGGCCCTAGGTGAATCAACATGACTCAATTATATTGTCATACCATATTTGCATCAAATATTTCACTAATTTTAAAAATTGGACATTGCACGTAGATAAATACCCATTCAAATCCTTTGAGTTACATTACATCGATAAAGGGTTCTATGAACTGAAAGGGAAGAAAGTCTTTTTCTGATGACATCGATTTGATCACCTCCCTAAATGGATTGGAAATGGCTCCCACCAATCCCCTAAAATATATTAGGGAAGAGTATATATCACCCATCAATTAGGTAGACTTCATAAGTTCAATATCATATGCAAAATAACCCATCTACATGATCTCCGTTATGGGAATCATGTTCAAGGACACTAAGAAATGTGCTAAGCCCCATGATGATAGTGAGTGCTCAAATTAAAATGCTCCCATCCCATCCTTAGGGCTCCAAAAAGTTACCCATTACTCACTAAGGCTGAATAAAATGTACTATCACTAAAAAAATGTATGGAAAATCCTCCACCCTCATTCCATCCTCATTATAAAATTCCACGTAGTCAGCCAGGGAAAAAGGAGCTATTTCAGTTTCCAAAAATTAGATTTGTGTTTCCTCTCCCAACATTGGAGAGTTTATCTCAAGAATTGTCTCCCCATAAAAAGTGGAAGAAGATGATTAATATGATAATGAAGAGTATGATGAAGAAGAATATCTGAAATATCCCCCCCCCGCATTCGAAGATGGAATCTCCACTACAATCGATGAACATTGGGAGATAAACCTTGGAACTGAAGATGACTCGCAACCCACTATTATTAGTGTGCATATGACTTTTGAGGAGAAAAGGAATATAAATCCTTCCTATGAAAGTATCAAGATGTTTTTTCCTACAACTACATAGAAAATCCAGGCCTTGATCCTGAGGTCGCTACTCATCACCTCGATCTTCAAAAAGACCATCACAGTTACATACAGGCTCCCAGAAGGACCCAATCCACACATGCTTCCCAAATAGAGGCTGATGTTGAAAATATAATAAAATATATCATAATTAGTATATCCAATATATGAACTAAATGGAAAAAATAGTCTCTATCAAAACATAATAATGGATAGATTAGAGTCCGCATTGACTTTAGGAAACTCAATCGGAACTACCTGAAAGATGATTTCCTAGTATCGACCATGGAATTGTTGATCGATAAGACCACCAATTATGATTACCTCCTTTTAATGGATGACTACTCTAGATACAACTTGATCTTAATGTCCTGAGAAGATGATGAAATCAATACCTTCAAGTCCCCTTGTGAGTATTTTTCAATAAGGTGACGTCCTTCTGTCGAAAAAATGTCAGCGCCACATATCAACACTCCATGCAACATATTTTCAAGAACTTTCTTGCAAAATTCCTTATGTGGTACATTAATGACCTGGTGGTTAAATCTTGAAAACACTACCAACTGACAGACCAAGAAAATGTATTCAATAAACTATGTCCACATAATCTAATGATGAATCCACTAATGTGTTTTTACATAGTTACATTTGGGAAATTCCTCATATTCTTCGTATGCTATCGCATCATCGATGTCGAACCTGGGAAGAAAAAATCCATGGTCACCTAGCCTATATTCAAAGGTTCATAGCCAACCTTGTAGGTAAGTGATTTCCTTTCACTAGGTTGATGAAGAAAGGGGTCATATACTAGTGGTATAATGTTTCTAAAAAAGCATTCTACAATATTAAAAGGTATCTCTTAAGACCACTGGTGCTAATGCTCCCAGTTGAGGGAAGACCACTCATTCTGTAGGTGACCGCCTAGGAATGGTCACTAGGTTCTTTCCTCCCAGAGAAGAATAATTTCTTCTATGAGAATAGTATTTATTACCTCATCTGAACAATGATCAATACTGACACTTGATATTCATGTATCGAAAAGAACTGCATAGACCTATTATTTGTGGTTAAGAAACCCATGCATTACCTACAGTACCACAAGGTACATCTGTTCTCCTGCAAATATGTGCTCAAGTATATCCTTATTCATTCTATGTTGACTAGATGCCTATCATGGTGGGGGTACATCCTACAATATTTTGACATATTGTACTTTTCCCTAGAAATCCGTCAAAGGATAGTCATTGGAATATTTCCTGGAAGAGCACCCCTTAGTAGAAATGACCCCATTAGATACTAAACTTCTAGATGAATAATTATTCTCCATCCAAAAGGCCCCCAGGTAAAAGAAATATACTTCAATGGTACCTCCAGGAGCCTGACAGGAAAAAGGAGGAAGAACCTAGGCTCAACAATGTGGGGCTGGGAGATATACTCATATATCAAGAAAATGTCATCATTCCTTACTACTTCCTGCTTTTAGAGGGGTGCATAAATAATGAATCAGAATACCAAGCCCTCATTGCAGGCCTGGATCTGGAACTTCAAGCATAGGCTATCCACCTAAAGATAAAAGGAGATTCAGAGTTGGTGTTGAAAAAGTCAATGGTGATTATGCCATAAAGATTGATGTATTGATTCTTTTAATGAACCATGTACAAGAGATGAGGGAAGAATTCCCATTAGAAACAATACTGACTTATGTCCCCCATTTACAAAATTATCAAGCTTATGCATTGGAAGATGCATCTATAGCCCAGCCTAATCCAGACTGGAATGAAGCAGTCATTAATATCTCCCATCTTCATATGGTCTTTCGATTCATCCAAAACTACACAGATGAAATCAAAGAGATTATCCTCATTCCTAAGCCTTACGGTCACACCACCGGTAGGATGAATACCATTTAAAATTATATATGGAGGGGGGAAATGCCACTAAATAGTTATGAAAGAGGGAAGATCTAGGAAAAGGTAGTTGATTTTGTTATGTATGAGGCCTGAAACCAAGAAAATGTTCCCTATAAGCAAGGACTTGAGGGAGTCCTTCTATGGTGAATTGATGGAGAAGCGACTTCTGACATCATGAATGATGTAAATTCCAAAACATTTGGATGACACCAATCATTATCTAAGATATACCATCAAATTCAATGCTTTGGATACTATTGGCCCACTATGATTCATGATTATGCCACATTCTCCAAGAAATTTTATTCCTGTTAGGTTCATGCTAATTTTATTCACCAACCCCCAAAGCTACTTCACAACACTAAGTACTCCTGACCATTTTCCATATAGGGGATGTATGTCATGGGACTATATCCTCCCACCAGAGCCTGAAAATTCATGTTCATTATCACAGAAAATGACTTCTTCTCAAAATGGGATGTAGTAATACCCTTAAAAAGGCTAGGGAAAGAAGCATTGTTAGATTTATGAAATCCAACATCATTAACAAATTTAGTGTCCCTAAAAAATACTGGCAGATAATGTCACCAACATATGATCTATTATGATGGAAACACTATACCAGGAATATGAAATCAAATACAACCATTCATCTTGCTACAAAGAATGTCCAAATGATATCTGGAGGCCTTCAACAAGACTCTACCCAACATACTCCAGCTGATGGTATACAAAGATAAGAAATTGTGGTCAGAAAAGCTCATCCATTCTTTATGAGCTTACCAGACCACGACCTGCACTGCCACTAAAGAAACATTATACTCACTAGAACAGAAGATATATTCAATTTCCCTATCAAAGATCAAGTTCCAACGCTCTATGTTTCCATTTGTGATCAACTTTCCATGGATGAGAAATCTCAAAAACAGTTTGATGGGTTGGAGATACTGGATTAGAAAAATTTTCACACTTTGACCCATTTGAAAGTCTATAAAAATCAGATTTGATGATCCTTGAACAAAATGGTTCTCCATTAATATTTACTCAATGAGGAAATGTTGATAATCCTCAAAACTCGATGATATTCAAGAAGAAGCCACTGACATTGGATACAGAATGGGACGTACCATATTTTATACACAAGGTCTACTCCAACGGAGCATATGCCTTGATTTCAATTTATGGGTGGCTCACCACAGCCCCTACCAATGCACGGTTCTTGAAGAAATAATTCATATAGAATGATGCAGACATCCCAGGTGTAGGACGTAAATCTGGAAAAAGATATATTTTTTCTTATCACACGACATGAAATTACATGATCATTTTCATCCTTACTGCATGATGTTAAACAAAAAGGCCAAAATCGTCCTTGCGTCATGATGCTAAAATGCATACCATCTTCGTCCAAACCTCAAGAAGATAAACTGCATGGTAGGTATTGTGTTCCAGCTAGAATTCCATCACGTATAAGTTAAATTAAAACTATAAAAAGTTAGAAATACCCTCCCCCTTTCTATGTACAGGTTATAGATACATAGTAAGGAAATTTTAGAACTATATATGGACTAATTTTGATTCATTAGTGGGATAGGTAGCGATTCCTTGACCCATGATCTTGTCCTAGTCATCACATGAAACAGAATGCCCTTGTTATATCCTCTATCACCCCATAATACGAGGGAAATCATTGTCACTCCTTGTTTCTCACATTGAGTATAACTCACGTGATCTTAGGATCGGTGTTAAGGGTACCCTTGTGTACAAAACTCATAGTGGAATATGATAGACCTAGAACCCAAAGAGGATGAAACCAAAATACCCCTAGTCCTATGCTAGAGTCAGATCGGTACAGGGAGCATATTGTTACAGAACTACATATGGATTGATCACTACCCTTACAGGTTATGTAGGGATCCTGGATTTATTATCCAAGATCAGGTAAAAATCATTGAAAAATCCCTCTCATTTCCCTACACATGGACCATACATCTATAGGGAACATGTAGAACTACATACATCTTGATTCCTACTATGGAATGATATGTAGTGACACTGGGATCATTTATCCTAGACCATCCATCAAATCAAGATAAAAATTCCCCCTCCATATGCATGGATTGGACCAATACTAGGAGGGAATTTTCATAACAACGTTTGTCTTGATTGTTATCTCTTCCAGATATATATTGATTCCATAATCCCATGTTTCGGTCACAAATGCAATATGGTTATAATTTATATTGGTTTAACATAGTCTTTACCATATTATGTTAAACTTAATGGAAGCTACCAGAACTATGTATTGCTTGATTTCTATCTCAGCATGATATGCAGTGACACAATAATCATAGGTTTCAGGCCCTACCACAATATGGTTATAATTCATGTTTTTTTACCTTCGTCCCTAAAGAATGATGTTAAACTACAAATAATCTTCAAGAACTACATATGGATTGATTCCTATTTTAGAGTAATAAATTAGGATTCCTGAATCTCATATCCTAGTTTAGCAATAATTTAAAATTCCTTCCTCCTACCTATGCGTGGACTAGACCTTTACAGGGAGGAGATGTCCAAAACAACATGTGGCTTGATTTCAGACCTTGCAGGATACGTAGTGACATGTTGACCTTAAATAACGATCCAACCACTAGGGAAAAAATGTAACTTTTTTCCTATGTATAATCCAGACCTATATAATAAATTCCTTTTTAAAAATACATTTAGCTTGATTAACACCCTCAAAGATTACATAGGCATGCTCAGATCCTCTATCATGGTCTAGTCACCATTTTAAAAAAATTACACTTATTCTGGATATAGGTTAGACTTTCATAGGTTAATCCATGAATGGTCATAACCACATGAAATTAAACTACAAGGTTCATCATGAATCACAATTGGCCCGATTCTCAGTGTTACAAGATCTAGAACATTCCCCCAATTTCCTACACAGTAAAATTCAAAGAGATGATGGAAATTTCAAGTCTAAATTCCAACACCCAGAAAGAGTCAAAATACCATGCTTCCCCCTATGTATGTGATACTTATATTAAGATTATTCCCTAGATAATGGCGAATCGCAGTCTAGATATTACTTACATTCCCAGGAACATATTTCCCATTTGTCAAAATCCTTTCTCTTGGAAAGCTTATGTCCCCATAAACATTCATGGCCATCAGATGTAGAAGTCCAGTGTCCTACATGAACCTTTTCTTGACTATGCACATCATAAACCAGTGGATCTTCATATGTTTCCTACAAAATGGGACTATTAATCAAATTAAAATTCACCCTCAGGATAAGATATTTCTACTTTTGTATACCAAATGGTTTCTAAGCCCCAAGTCAATCCTCTAGATCCAAGGCCCCCCAGGACTATGGTTTGCACCTTCTATCATCTCCCATGTCTATGGAATAGTAGAATATACTACCCCGATTAGCTCAAATATATTTGGACTATGAGACAAATCATCCCCACAATACAACAGTAAACTGTGTTGCTAACGTACTTACCACACGATGTTAAACTACAAGGGTAGAAGTATCCCAACCTCATGACATTAAATTACAAGTACAAAAGTTTCCCAACTGCATGATAATAAAACTACACCACACAATGGTAATTCTTATATTCTTATCTTGTCTTGGCCTTATAGAAAATGACCTTCCTTTCTGTGTGTGGGCTAGACCTCCACAAGGAATGTTCATTGGGAATCCTGTGTGACTCGGTTTTCCCCTAATGAGATTTTTAGTGATGCTTGAATCCTACTATCTAGAATCCACCACATTATATATTAAAATTTCCCATTCTCTCCATACAAATTGAATCAAAGAAGAGAATTCCAAGACAAGTACTATTTATAGTGCTTCTCAAGGGTAATAATATTTCGCTTCTTTCATGTTAGGATTACTTTATGTCCATCCCACATGACGATAAATTATGAGGAATTAGTTTTTGATTACTTACATTAAACTAAACACAATTTTCCTAAGCATTAAATGACCCCTTCTATTGGTTATGTCATTCTTAAGTAGTGAACCAAAATCCTTGTAAACCCGAGTTTCTCAATCTGAGTATAGCTCACATGGGCTTAGGAACCCTTGTAGGGAATCCGCCATGGATTTATGGAAAATCAATGTAGGATTATGGTCCTAGAAGCATAACCCTAAGAGGCATGTTGTCCTCCCCCCACCACATTTATAAACCCTAGGTCCTGATTGTATGAAGTTAAACTGTAGGGTACTATAAATATGGAACATATGTCCAATACATATGCACGAAGTTGATCTACAAATATAAAAGTAAATGGCCCACTTATTTATGGTTTCCCCAGTAATGTTTTTCCAAATAAATGTCTCATTTAATATTTAGGGACACACCCATTCAAAAGTCATACTCTGTGACTAGAAAGGTCAAAATCCCCATAATCCTTCATGGATATTCCAAATAGAAGGCAATTGTTTTGCGTTCACCTTTTTTTGACGATGCATATCATGCCCCTGTGGTTCTACATATGTTTACTACAAAATGTTCATAAACTGAAGTTTAAGTCATCCTCAGGAGAGTTCTTTCCTATTTCTGTATACCCAAATGGAATTTATGTCCCATCTCACTCCATGTATTCAAAAACCCCTTGGATTACAGTTTACATAAATTTCCCTTTTCATGTGTCTAAAAATAAAGAAAATTTCTAATCAAACTATTGAATAACTCTTCCAACTCTTGGTCATAGTAGAATGACTTTGAAAAACATGATTTCCTATCTATACGACATTAAACTACACCCTATATAGACCCTCCCTATAGAAGAAAAATTTGTGTGGGAGTGGTTTCCCACTCAAAGTTGATACAAATGTCCCTAATAATTTCATACACTGTCCCCCAAATAGGCCACCACTGTGGTCTTCACTCCACAAAATAAATCTAAAATTCTTATAAATCTCTCACAACCATCTTAAATGGATGTTCCGTGTCCTACAGACACCCTTGTTTTACTATAGACATCATGCCCAGTGTCTCTGCATATGTCACCAATAAAACATCCGTCAAACAAGGGTAGATTCGTCCTCAAGAGAGTCCACTAAAATCCATATAATCCTAAATAGGATCCCATTCCCCATATACATCCAAATATCACAATGTTAGGGTCATTAAAAATCCATCACCCATTTTTTAAAGTTATTAGGACATTATTGGTTAAGGAATAAAAAATCAGCCTTCTAATCCATCAATTTTGGTCAAAGTTATTCAACATAAAACACAAGTAATAAGTCTGATTAGACTTAATTTAAACCTCCAATGAAAGAGAAATAGAACTCCCCATGATAAAAACCCAGATAGGGAACCCTGGATAAAATCTATATATAATCTCCCCAAACTTATGTCATGCATGTTTTAGGATAAAATGTCAAGAAATCAAATATTTAAAATATACATATGGATTGTTTGATTTAAAACCCATAATGGGAGGCCTAAGAAAAAGTAAATTTATACATGTTAAGCCCATACCAAACAGTATTAAGAAAAAATTAGGGAAATAATAAAAATGGAAAAAATTTGGTGAGGCTTTCCATGTAACCCTAGGAACGGCCAAACTATGCACACTGAATCCTACAATTTTGGAAAAATTAGACTATGATTTGATTTAACAGTTTCGATTTAAAATAATACTTGGTCGAAATGATATTAACATGATCAATTATTATTTATTGATATTAAAGGAAAATGTGAAAAAGAATCACTAAAAAATAAGTAGTTTTATATTCCATGAAATGAAAGGGAGGATCATTCCACGTTTAGAGTCTCTCAATGATATCAAAAAAATTGAATGGTACATAGATAGTTTGGGGAAATCACAACAGAGCCTGGATAACTTGTTCCAACAAATCAATGATCTTCTATCATGAAACATCCAGAATCTTCTTTAATGTATCCCTCTATTCAGTTTCAACATCAACCATCAGATGTCTTCTCTTTATAATAGCTCTAAGGCCTCAACCCTTCTTCTTAATGGCTTCGTATGAACCCTTGATAATGCCAGATGTGCCTTTATCCTATCCACAAGATCCTCTCATTCTCACATCTCTTTTGTCTGGGCGATTACAAAATCATGAGATCTCATCTCCTCATCCACCATATGATTATTATTCTCAGAGAAATCTGGTATGGTTGCTTCTTGATGATGTGAATAATTTTATTTGGAAAGGTTGTCCTCATAATAAGCGAGGTCTTACTTGGTTATGACAATATAGAGTGTAAGAATGTGTAAAATATACAAATCGAAGCCACCCAAACCCAAATCCACAAATAATCTCCAAAAATTATCTTTTTTATTTGTGAAGTTAGACAAAGGAGTTTCTATAGCAAGGGAACATAATTGACGCCACTCCTATTTTAGCAAGGCTTAATGCCTCCTAATGGTGCCAGGGCATTGGTCCTGCCCTATTGAATTGGGTCTATAAATTGGAAGAATCCTTGCAGAAGATGGAATGGGAATAAGATATATTTCCCATGCAGGGGGATTCCCACCTAATAGATGGTTCGTCCCTTCAAACAACATATAGGGGGCTGGCCACGACTTCCTGTATATTAGTGACACTCTGGTAGGGCTAGCCTTATTAGTACTACAAGTAGTGAACATAGGAGGAGAATAGTCTGAATCACATTCTACCAAAATGGGATATGTAGATGAATACCCTTCCAAATGAATTTGTCAGTGGATAGAGAACCTTTTCACTGGGGGGGGGGGACGCAGATGTTGCAGCTAGTATAGTTGGAATAATATGAGGAATATTTAGTGGCCTCTAAACATGTCAAACTAACATTCCATGCACCCTGGTAGGATAGCAAGTCACCCAACACTGGGACGACTCCAATGATAGAAAATTTTAAGCTTCCCAAGTGGGATTTACAATCTCCATTATAGAATCCTCCCTCAACATTATCATCTATAATTAGAGAATAATCATAAGATGATATTATCCCTTCAACTATGTAGCAGAGAGGGGTGCGATTTTCTGTAGGAATCCAAATTGCTTAGAGAAATAGTAAGGCTAATATGGATCATGGATGGACACCCTATATATGCATGAAACCATCATTCCATCTCAAAGAAAAATATGTTAGGAGAATTCTTCCAGGAAACCCCTCCTCTTATCTGCCATTGCTCTGTGTGTCATGTGGTATGGTGCGAAGATGAATTAGGAGAAATCACTCAACAATTCTACTATTCCATTAATACTTAAGGATTGAGGGTGAACAATTGCAACATTGAGGAGAGATAGATGAAAATTGGAATGATGAACCCCTATAGTATACCAATATTTGTAGTAGGAATGGTGTTATGCCATCTAGACATATGAAAATTGGAATATCACTCTCAGATGATACGGGGTTCTCCCTTATTATATCTTCACTAGCTACTCATAATGTTCTGAGAGAGTGGGAACAACTATGTTTATTGGTTGGACCTCTTCCAACGTGGCCTCCATCATTAGAGTACAATATTTGAAAATATTATATATGTCCTTGGAAGGGAAAAACCATTGACTCAAAAAGCTAGAAAATAATCTTACAAACCTGAGGTTGGGGGGGGGGGAATCTGATCAAATTATATATCCCCATGTGGTTTACTATCCCACCTTAAGGGGCACATAGAATGAACCTAGAATTTTCCATTACTATGGGGTCAGATGAGTTCGAATACGATAGACCCTTGTCCTAGCCCGTTCACTTGCAAGAAAAATCCTATCCAATCCTTGAATGCAAGGAGGGAATGGGAATGGAGGGGTTGATTGGGAAGTCCCCCTGCCATGACTAATAAGTTACATGCTGAAGGAGATATATGGAGGATTTCTCCCTAGGTGTTGACCACTAGAAGGAGTTAATCATACCGATTACCGATAATGGGGAGACTTCCAAGTGGATTCTTGTCCGAAAATCTAATCCCTTCCTCTCCATGAGACATATGGAGGGTGTTGGTGCTCAAACATCAATGAATAAGATATTAAGGTGGTATCTCACCAGGGGGAATAAATTTATGAATAGAAAACCCACCCTACCTGATGAAAGTATACTACTTTTAATTTTCCAAGTGTTTCCCAAAATATTTAATGCACCCATAAGGCCTTATCCCACTTGTTAGAGAAGCATACTCTGGAATATAGGTCCCATTTAGTTCACCACAAACTTCCAGGATTATTTCGAGAAAGATTAAAAATGGGAAGACACTCTAGGATGACTGATTCCAAATAAGTTTCTTGATGGAAATGAATTATCTAAGACCATACAGATCCCTTAAGCGTAAATTCATTATCTTGAGTAGGAGTAGTTTTTATTTCCAAAATTAATGAGATATTGGACCAATCATGCCTTCGAGATGTCTCTAGGAGAAAAATGGGAGTATTGTAGGTGGTTAGTGGTAAAGGAACGTCATTGGGAAGGCCAAAATTGTAGAGTGGCAATTGCATGGATGACAGATACCAGAAGAGATCTAGAAGAAGAAGATATTTGAGTGTACCTTTTCGAGGGACGATATAATAATGAAGGTCCTCTTTTATATTCTCAACCATAGCCGCTCACCATCCGGTGTCACTCACTTGGGTCAAAGGAGGAGCCATTTTAGTCTAGAGATAAAGATACACAAGGCTATTAAAATGTCACACCAATGAGAAAATTGTTGGATGTAAGGCCACAAGTGGACGAAAGACTTAAAAAGAAGGATCATATGGGTATCCATATACTTACCCTAGGAATGACACATGAATGAAATTTCATGTGAACTGCATCAGTACATGAAGGACACTTACCATGTCTGGACTCAATACATGGAATGCTCGAGAGTCACTATCCCATGGAGTATATGCCAACAAAAAAAGTGGTTCATGAAATTAAGAAGTGATAAATTTATTCCTTTCTATGAAGATATTCAAAGTATGTTGATTAAAATTTATGTTTTATTTAAAAGGGTTTAATGTTTGTTGTATGGAATAGGCAAAACACTAAAGCATCTTGTTACGCAGAAGGTCAAACATAGGTTTTAAATTCCACAATACTGTTCATGTACACATATTTGATTTGTAAGATAAGAAAACTATAAGGAATTCAGTTTACAGGATGTATGGAACAATTCGCAGACATAGATTTCTTAAAAGAGTCGCTATGAGGAAGCAAAGGAAGCCAGTGTTAGGATGAGATCCCCTTTTTCTGTAAGAAATTGTAAATGAAAAAATGACATAGACCCCTATAAATAGGAATGGTACCTCCTACCTAGCCTACCCGTGCTACCACATACCTCTTTAGTTCAGGACTGATTATGCATCTGAATAGACACCTCTATATTTTGATTGGACTCCATTCCAATGGTGGGAATTTTTGGGGTCCTGAAAAATTCAGTAGAGGGATATAAATACCCTCAGAGGAATTTTTCATCGGGAAAAAAATATTCTTATAAGTACAATAGGGTAAATGGATGCATATTGGATATATATTTTGAGAAGAAACATAAAGAAATCAAATTTTTAATTATTTTTTAGTGTACCATGTACCATCCCTGGGAATGGTTTGTGGGGCACATAAACTATGAACCATCTATATGAGGAAGGAACCGTGAGGCGCTGGCCTATAGGGTGATGGCCAATAAACACAGGAAGCCATGAACCATTTCTCTAGAAGAGTCATATGGATAAATTCTACCACATACCATCCCGCGAACTAAGCAGTTTTCGGATGAAGCAAGCTGGAGGGGTTATACAAACAACATCTCACGAACCACATCCTCTGAAAAACCCTTTTGACATTTTCTTCCATGGGTTGAGATATATCATAATGGGATTTTTTAAATGGTGCTGCATTCCCACAATTATGATTTCAACATTGCTTTATAAAAGGAGAATAAGAGGAACAAGAAAAATGAATGGGTGGAAGAGAGAATCAAGGAGACCATAAAGGATGGAAGGAAGAATTCAGATATGTGGAAGATTTCAACTTTATTTCCAAATCATTGATGAGGTATGAGAAAAAATAAAATTTTCATAGGTATAACTATCCATAAAAAACAAAAAGAAGGAACTTAATAATAATTAGTGAACAACGAACCAAATTAGTGCAATCATGAAAAAAAATCTTTTATTGATAAATTCACTATGAACTATAGGCTCCAGGACCCTTCTTCAAAACAACACTCCGAGTAGCACATCATTATGTGGATCAAACCCTGCGCCGCGTACTGCATCAGTATGCAGATGGAATCTCGGGTGGTGTGGAAAACTACATGTAGTTCTGCATTACATTCTAGTATGCGGACCACATCTTGGACCACGTACCACTTTGTTTTGCAATGGTCTATACATAGGTCCACATACCACTTTGGTACACAAAAAAACCCTCTACCTACATGACTTTATGCTATGCAAGGATTCTTCCATGCTATGTAAGAAAATAGTATGCAAAATATGGTGTCTTTGGGTGTCCTCCACTTGTATCCAATCATTACCCTCCATTACCATCCAGTCCTCCATAGCTCCTCCATGAACTAGTCCCCTCGCCTCAGGCCAAAGCCTCCTCTAAAGCAACAAGGCCTGTATGATTAGATAATTGAGCACACCAGCGTACCTTTCTGAATTCACATACCTAAGGTAAGAGGAGTCCCAAAGGTTGTCCGAACAACGGTCTGGGCCCCCTGAATGTGTTCAATGTCTACATTACCAAGGTAACCTGAGGACTGACTATAGGATGCCAAAGTGAGCTTCCCCATTCTTCGGTTTAGGGGTAATCACTAGCCTTTCTCTTCGATGTGTGTTAGTGAATAGTGTTATGGTCACTCTTTCCATCCCATTTGACCAGGTACAATGCCCCTCCCCTTTCTCATATCCCATGTTAGGGATCTCCTCCTAGGGTAAGCCCCTAGCCTTTTCTGTGAGGTGCCACTCTTCACCCTCCTCGCCTCAGCTCCGGACGTGTATGGATAGATCAATTAGATATGACTATCCTGGATATCAATAAAAGTGAGGGTTGCAATTTCAAAGCTCCCATTTCCCTCTCTCATTGGGATCATATCCATAACCTCTTCTGATGTCATCATCCCCTTTTTTCCATCAGCAGAGTGGAGAATGCCTTCCCTTGTTAAATCATTCACAACCTCTTGTTTCTCACACTGACCATGACTCACATGGGCATAGAGGTCTGTGATGATATGATATTGAATGAACTCAGAGACAAACATCAAGAACATTGATTTCTGTTCTAACTGGGATGCGTAGGATGCCTACTTGAAGGCCTGAGCTCAAAGGGGTGCCCCTCCAAAAGGTTAAACCAATTATGCCCTCAACAAATTGGTCTCCTCCCAGGTGAAATACCCAAGATAAAAAAACTACATGGGCTCTGATTCCTCTCACAAGGATACATAATAATTCCATATTATGGGTCTGATCCCAACATAAAACCACATTCCATCCCTCTAGGATGACAATAATCACTAGTGATCCTCATTGTAGGACATAAGTCAACATTTCCTTCATAGCATCAAATACATGGATATCCGTGATTTATCTTTCAACTGAGAGGTAACCCATGGATATAATCTTCAGGAATGAACTAAAGAATCATGAAAATATGAACATGGATTAAATTTTTAAGAGATTCCTAGAGTAAGAAATAATCTCCCTCAAAAGGGTGTGATGAGCCTGACCTCCCATCCTCTCGTCTAATGGAGTCCTCAAGAGTTGTTGTCCATGACATCCAAAATTCATTTGCCTTTGTAAATTAGGTCCATGAATTGTGGAGAAATGGGCCATTGGGTGTTTCTAGCTCTAAAAATAAACCCATTGGAGACCATCAGAGGAAATCATTGCATAAGTGGACCGATTGCACAAATACATAACCCCCTGCAATCACCTGCTAAGAAAATTCACCTCCTTCATAATGGAAAAGGGATAAACTTCCCAGTCCCTACGAGGTCAATCCAATTCCCCTTAAAGTATAATGATTCAAATTGGGTTGGGACAAAAATTGTGATGTGAAATACTCTAAGATAACAGAAAATGCTTGTCACATATCAAAACATTTTGTCATCCCCCCAAAATATCCACCTCGGGTCAAAACAGTAAGGTTGATCTGATGGATCAATTTGGATTTTATATTATAAAAGAGAGGTTTCCTTATAATCGAGGGGTAGACACTCTTGGGATTTCTTAAATATTAAGTTAACATAAATTAGTTTTGATATCAAAATGGATTGAAACAGATAATATTATATGATAAAATGAGTAAGATTCTAAAATAACTCATACAATAATATATGAACCTGGTTGGATCACATTTATACCATTTTCCTTCTATTTTAACTCTTCATTACCCATTTTGATAATAATGGTAATATTAAAATTTCTTTCCCTTTAAGTGATAATGAATATATTGTAAAATTACCAAAGAAACATAAATGGACAATTATTTTTTGTTAAATATCATATTCCATTAATTTGGATGTATTTAATACCTTTATGAATTTTATATAATTTAATAAAATATTATGTATTATAAATTATCATTATTGCCATTTTTACTACTATTCATTTAATTTGACATTAAATACATCATGAGAAAGATGGACATTGAATATAATTTTCTAAACAATCCATAATATGTCATATGAATATATTAAAATTTTGTAACATATTAACTCATTCAAATTATGTCATGTTTAGTATTTATAAATTCATTTATTTTATTTTTCTTTTTTTTGAATAAATGTCATATTAGCATTGCACAAACATATACGGTAATTATATAATATCTAAATTTTTTAAATAAATTTATATAATGAAAAAAATAATTAATCTCAACATATATATTTATATTCACTAATAACATCCTTTTATCCCTATGTGGATATATAAGATATATTTAAAACAAAGAGAGTGACATTTTGTAACTTTCATTTCTCTAAATTTTATATAAGTAATTTTCTTGAAAAATTATCCATTACACAACTACATTTATAGAATATAGTTAGAAGGGTAGAATCAAATTCATCTGATAAAAACTATTTTAAACATTTATGGCCTTATCAATTAGTTTTAATATATATTATCCCAGTTTACCCTTTACCAATGTGATAAGTTTTACTGAGGTTACTATTCATATTGACAAAAAAAGAGACCTATTTACCAAAATTGACCTCATTATCCAAATATGGAATCCATTTTATCAAATTAAACACCTATATGTGGCATAAATTAATTTTAAAATAAGTTCAAAAAACATGATGAAAACCACATTGATAAAAATATAGTTTTAATCATAAAACCATATTTATTCTTTTCCCATGATGAGAAAAAAATGGAATGATTATTAAATTTTTTATTTAATTTATAATATATATAATTAATTTAAATAATTCACAAATAATAAATAATTTAATTTATTAATATATAAATAAATTGTACATGTACAAACATGTTTTCAGAAAAATTTCTTTTTATATATAAAAATTCTTTTATAAAAAATCCAAAAATAAAATTGATTTCAAAAAAAAATTAATTGGACTACATAAAAATTAATAGTACCCATTTTACAATGTATCCATTTTAAAAAATGGATCCTTTTTACATTCATGAAATAAAAATACAGTTTTTATTAAAAAAAATAATTTTTTTACATTTTTTGTGAAAATAAGTATTTTCAAAAAATTATAAGAAATTAATCCTTAAATAATTTTAATATTATATATTTTTTTAAAATTAAATTTTATATAATTTTTATAATATATATAAATTAGAATTTTTTTCTCATAATAGTTATTAAAATCATTTTTGATGAAAAATATTTTCAATGAATAAAATGACTACAAAAAATTTAGTGATTATTATCTTAAATTTTTCAATAAATTTATATATATTTCATAATGTATTTAATACTATTAGTACCCACCAATTTAATTTCTATGTTATAAATAACACATTAAATAATATTTTAATAGTATATCATGGTTCATTTAAATGCAATGGTGTGTCTAACATAGGCTATCAAAGAATTTAAATTTATTTAAGAAAAATATTTCATAAAATATCATGGAGTTATAAAATTTAATAGTAGATTAGGTATAAATAATAAATAATTAGGAAAACATCAAACTGATGTTATATCACAATAGGGGAATATTGGAATGAAGATACTCGTAAAAGAACCATTGAATGATAGTGAGAGATGACATAGGCTTCATCAATAGAGCTCTTAAACCAGTGAATATAAAGAAACCATTATATTCATTCATTGACCAAAACATGAAAAATCATCAGAAAAAAGTAAAAAAAATACCCAATCTATACTAAAATTAACAAGAGGAATGAAAGAGGATTAACATGGTATGCTAAGGCCCTCACATGACATACACCTAAGAGAGAATTAATAGTTTTGGTAGCTTCAATGATAAGGATAAGGATATAAGAAACAATGGTATATGTTTAACAAGAGTCGAATAATCATGGGGGGAAACCTGCCATAAAACTACACCAAATGATGGACACCAATCTTTGTCAAACCAACTTCAAAAAACATGGAAAATGTAGGCATGAAGACATTATAGAATTGTTAGCCAGATTCCACGGTTTGAGAAGTGTGGTGGAATGTTTAGGTGGAGTATGGAAGAGAACAAAGCATGTAGAAGAAGGAAAAAAAGAATAGCATAAAGGGTGGGATAGGGGAACTGACAAGGAAATCCTAGAACCGCCAAGAGTGGTGACTTCCCATCAACAACATCACACCACCAGATATATATTTTAAATCTCATTTATTTACTATTCTGATACCACACATAAAATACAACCCTTTTATTTAGACACAGAAATTCTATGAAAATATTTTTATGTAACTATATTATAATCCAAATTCATTACCTTCACTGGTCTTGAGTTAATTTTATGATTTTAGTTTAATTAGGTGTGGAGGATTTTTTTTTCATTGGAATTATTTATAAAGAACAAAACATATAATATATAAATATAAAATCTTAATAGAAAAATAATTATTACATAACATAACATTCCAAATTATAATCATTTAGGTATAGTGCCATTTGAATCATAGAAACATAAATAACTATTTCATACATGACCAAAATTTCCTCCAACTAATTTTTTAATATCTAAAACCCTTCATAGATAAAACATACAAAAACTATTTCTTCATAACATGGGGAAGAAAATATATTTAAGGGTGAGCTCAGATGCACAGTTTTGGTAATATGGGAGATATTAATGATCACATTAGAATATAATGATAAGAAGGTTATGATAAGATGAGATTAAAAAATTAAAACCAAATACTAGATATCATTCATCATAAAACTAAGTCATGGGATAAATCTAGGCTATTCAAGAGTCATAAATAATAAATAAATAAAATTACATAAGACATAGGATCATAAAATTGGAATAAGATAGAGTTGTGGATAATACCAAAGGATATAAAACCTTCTTTCATGGATACCCACCAAGACATTCATATAATGTTCAGATTAGGCTAACCACTCATGTACCTACATAAGTCTTGGGATAACTAGATGTGTACACTCATTGGGGCTTTGGATAACCTTCTGTGTACCCTCTTTTGGGATTGGGATAACCTCCCATGTACCCTATGAGCTCATATAACACTAATAAATACAAAATTAATTGGAGGGATATATAGGTACCACTGGTCACATAATCTATTCATTTATATGTCAAAAGATCATAAAACATTCATCATATTATAACTCATGAAAATAAATTTTTTTCATAAACATTTCATCATAGCATATCCCATGAAAAAAAATAATTTTGAAAAATATCTTATCATCATATAAATAAACCATCTAGAGAAATAAAATGGATTGAATAATTGGATCACGTACCTATTAAATATTAAGTAACATAAAATGATGTCATCTAAGATGGTAAATGATTTTGGAATATCACTTGGAACATCTATTAAAAAAAATATCCTTTTCAAACTAAAAATCATTTGTTATATAAAAAATTAGGAATCATTTTGAATAACATTTTCTTTGAATGTACCATTTTAAACATGTGAATTAATCATTAGAAAACTATTTTTCCATGAGAGTGGGAAATTATGTTCATGTCATAAACATTAAAACAATGATTACATTCACATTTTCAATAAAAACCAAACACTACTTATTTGGGAAAAGAAATGAAGATTACGTTCATTTTTAATAGTAAAAAGGATAAAAATGTCCTTAAAAAATCACTGGATAGTATGAAAAACCTTTTTTAATTTTTTAAATAACATGGGCATTGAAGGATATAGATTTTTTATAGAAGGGATAAATAAAGATTATTTTTCTTAAAAATAGTCTTTTGAAATCATTAGTGCATAAAGAGAGGAAAACGAAAGGGAAACAATTATTTTCATTACATAACTATAGTATAAGAATATTAAATGAGTTCCTTGAGATATAGTTCATATTATGTCATCCTCATAAGTATAAACTCAAATTATCCTGATAAACAATGGGATTGTATCGTAAGACCCCTACCACATTAGTAACATTAAATAGCAAGCCCCATGAAAGAATTACAATAAATGAAAATAAAAAATATCAGGAGTATAAATAAATTCATGATATGACATGTTAAATGGTCTTTATATACAACACATATAATAATATTGTTGTATAACTAAATGTATGCGCCAATAAAGAAAAATTGAGAAAAAAATCCCATACCATAAGTGTCAACTTACTTTGTACACATTTGATACAAATAAATAATAAATATATGTTTATTTTAAATCTATTTTATAACCATAATTATATATATAATACCATCTATGAAATACTTATTACCATTTATTACTCGTTTAATAACAATTCCCTGATTAAATCATGTTTTGGGTAAAAACTACTTTGTTTTTCTTATTTTGATTTGGGATTTTCTGTCCTATTACATTGATCATGGTTAAATGATATAAATAAAATTAAACAAGATATTAATATAATATTTATTCAGTACATATTTATTCATATTATTCTATAAAATTTTGAGATAGAAAATGAAATACACCATTTATTGAGATGGTAGGTCGTAAGTACACATGAATTTCATTTTGATTTTCTCGAAGGATGAAATGAATGGAAGCTAGAAAATATATTAACATTAAAAAATAATTTTTATTTCATATATATCACATATATTCATTAAATTTACCCTTTTTACCATCCATGTAATATGTAAGTGAAAAATGTATCACATCGACTCGTGAGGCGGTAGTCTGCCATACACATGAGCCCCATTATTGTATTCCAAAAAATGGAATGTATGAATTTATATGATATATTATAATTTCATAAGTATAATAACATCATAAATTTCATATATAAACATTAAATACCTCATTATATCTATACTTGAGAGGTGTCTATGGGAAACGAAAAACATCAGTCAGTGAGGAGTTAGTCCTCTATACAAACGATCGACAATTTTTTTCCCATTTGATGGAAGAGGAGATAGATATAGGTTATTAAAATAAAATAAGAATATATCAATAAATTTAATATAAATTTAATATTATATTATAATATTTGAAGAATATTTTATTGTTGTGAAAGAATAAATAAAATGAAAAAAAAATTTATGAATGTTACATCTTCTTCAGAGAGTCTCTTTAGGTTTATAAGTAATCATAAGAGGGATTAATAATCCAAATGAGTCATATAATATGTCATCAATTAATTAAGGAATATATTTGGGTAAGTATTGACTCAACTGAAGGATTTTGGATGAATTAAGAGGAGAGGAGAGGGGTGAACTTTTATAAGTGTGGGAGATGACACACATGGAATGTTTTAAAATAATATAGTGTACTCACATTTTTCACATGATACAAGGATAAAAATAGGAAATTAATGAGAATTATATTCTATAATCTATAAATAGGGTTATAAAATGGAACACCCCAAGCTTATATGATACGTTTCCCTTCAAATAATGATATAGCTTGCATTTTACGCGACTTCGAGATTCTAACACCTCGCAAACAAACAAACTAGCCGTTATGAATAGTAATACCCAGTTATTGGAATTTTATAAATTTTATTTTTCAAAATAGAATTCATTTTTGAATTAGGAATATCAAAATTATCTTAGGGTGAATTTGTGGAATTTTTTCTGAAAATATTCAATTTTTGATGAATAGTGAAAAACACTTCGTTATTGTTTAAAACCAACTTTTTATTTAAAGAATTATCTATTTTTTTATAAATTTATTTTAGGTAAAAATAGATACATAATACCTATATATGTTCAATGTAATTCATTGGAGTCATTTTGTAATAATATTAGATATATAATGTTTTATTGAACTTTTCACCGTCTTTTACCCACCTCTAACGAGAATTTTAAAATTCACATAAAACATAATTTTACCACTTCTATGAGTGGAATTTCAAAAATCCAAGAGAAATGGTTAATAATAGTAAGAAAAATGTGGTTCAATAAGATTAAAATAATTTTGGTTAATAATATCTTTATTACTTTTATTTACCATAGTTAAAAGAAAATAGGGCAATTCATGGTAAAAATGATATTATTCTTACCCTAAAACATGTACTAATTCTATTGGATAAGTGTAATTAGATAAAAAACAAACTTAATAATAAAATATGATCATTTTGGTCCACTTGGATAAGATGAGGACATTTATTATTATTTAATTTAAATTAAGGTTAAAAGTGTTAAATTAAAATATTAATAACTAAACAATTTCTAATATACGGTTATACATAAGATAAATTTGACTACAAATATTCATTAGAAATATATAAAAATTTCCTAAAAAATTACATTTTATTTATAATTTTCAGACCTAAAATAAATTAAATTATTTATGACACAATGATGATGTAGTAATTACCTTAATAATAAATTATTAAAATAATTGATATTATAAATATCTAAATAAATGTAATTTGAGACTTGTGATTATTTCCTCTAATTTTATAGGTTAATATGACATGTTAGTATTAAACATATGAATTTAGTTCAAATTAATAATGTTGTTAGGACTTTAAAAAAATCATTTATTTAATAATGTAAAAATTGATATGATAGAGTTTTTAAAACATATATTATATTATTAATTGATATAGTATTCCTAAAAATCTAAGGTTCGGCCAAATGACTTAGATAATGTTATATATATATTAAAAATTAACCACTTGGGGTTCTATTTCCCCTCACCCCTCTTATAAAAGGGCACTTCACCTTCTCTCAAATTCACACCTCCAAAGCAATTTTTATTGGCCAAAACCTACCCAAATATCCTCCAAAAATCCTCACTTCATTCTAGACGCCTTAGTTTGATCAGAAAACCATCCTAAGGAGCACTTTTGATCAAATCAAATGGAAGAACCCGAAGAAGAGGTAAATATCTCACCACCTCTTTCAAGTTATTTTTTTCTTCCACTTCCCCATTATTTATTGTTTCCATTATAAAATAATAACTCTAGTATCTTATATATACTGTGATGTTATTATAAAAATTTTAAAACCATATTCATTATGTTATCCATCCTATTAATAACATGTCATCATATGTGCGTATGTACGGCTCAGCATCTCCACACCGTGGTGTAGTTGTTATTCAATAAATTATTTTTGGATGGGTATAATAATGATGTATAATTGATGTAAATGATAGATATAACATGTTAATGATTCTTTATATATGATATACATCCATTAACTTATGATTTTAATTAGAAAAGAATGATATTTTCACTCGAGCGTACGTACGGATTACCGTCTCCACGAACGCGATGAGATTCATTCCCCATCGTAATCATTCAAAAATAATTTTCATGTGATGATTAAAAATAATATTTAAATAACTTAACATCTTTTTGGATATGAGTCAAATACATAATATCCAAAACAATCATGTCTTACATAACTAATCATGTAAAGGAAAATGAACCAGTTAACACCCGATACGATGACACTACTAAAATATCATTAACAAAAAATTTTAGAAGATCATATATGATATCATATTAATTTATATGGTTCTTGCATAATTTAATAACAATTATTTTACCATTATACAGGAGGTTAACCTACCCTCAACCAAGGAAAAGTACATGGAAAGGGTTAATTTCACAATCTCTTTATTATTTGAGGTTGTTTTCATGTATGTATCTACTGAGACATCTTTATCATCCTTATCCATGTTTCTTAAAAATGTATTGAAAAACATTTTTAATATTTACTAGACTAAGGGTTATAGTCATTTATACACTTGTTTGACTTTTAATGAAATGGGTTGAAAAGAATCTTTTTTTCGTTTTCCAAACACGTTACCTTATGACCTTTTTGACAGAATTAAGGTAAGAATGTTTTTTAACATATTCAGCAGGTGTGGTTATTTTCTGCTGTTAAAACATCATAGAATATTCCCATACAAGATTATAAGAATATTTTTAAAATAAATATTTTATTTTATAATTATATGAATTTTAAATTATTTCAAAATAGAAAGAGTTATTTCTCTAAAAAAGGTTTTGATTTCATCTATGTCAACATCCTTTGATTGATTTTAAGCTTATTTGATGTTGAATTATTATGATACAAAACATCCATATTATGTTGAAGGTTTTGTGATATGTTTGAAAATGGATGTGTTATTTTTGTACCATTGATTGTTTATGGATAAAGTAATGATATTTCATATGCTTGTTTTAATATGAACTAGTACTCCGCCCATGTAAATGCACGGGACTATTCAATTTTCTTTCAAGTCATCTGGTTTTGAGTCATTCAAAAAAAAATTATTATAGTTGTACTTAATATAATTTTTAGATTAAAATGATGATAATGAAGTTAGTAGGCTACCCATGATTGATGGAAATGAAGTAAAGAATAATTGTTTTGGAGATAGAACATGATGGAATGAAAGAGGTAGAGATAAAGACATAGATGAAACTAAAGGTGGATATGAGGGAAGAGGTAGAGGTGAGAGGTGAGATTACGATAAATGATGGAAGGAAACCTAGAGAGAGTTTCCAGGTTTCTGGATTTTGACCCGAGTGGGTGGATGGGATTGAGAATATGTTGGGGAGATTATTAGTAGGAAACATGGTTGCATTTAGTTTGGTGTCTTTGAAAGGTAATGTAATTGAATGTTCATATTTTTAACCTAACATTGTCATAAATAAATTTCACATTACGACACAAAATATTACCACCCTTGATTTAATTTCATAGGATATTTTAACAGTATATATATATATATATTGT
The DNA here is from genome assembly GCA_963277665.1 of Viscum album. Taxonomy (NCBI): domain Eukaryota; kingdom Viridiplantae; phylum Streptophyta; class Magnoliopsida; order Santalales; family Viscaceae; genus Viscum; species Viscum album. Next base: position 22,363,968 of record OY728166.1, on the reverse strand, counting down.
TATGTCTCGAATAATACCTAAATATTCCAATTGTAGGATTATTAGTTGGTAATGGAATCATAGTATCATACTTTAAAACAAATATACAAAGTAAAATACATAAATAATATGAATAACTCACGAGTTATTCTCTATGAATATTTATGACTCTTTGGTGTATATTAATCCTATGATAGTAGAAATAATAGAATATTTTGATCAATTCTATCTAACCTATAATCTTCTAGAATATCTATGTAATATGAAATAAATTTTTTTAATGGTTCATACATATGGAATATTTCACCTAAAAATAGCACTGAAACAACCTCTTTCATGGTCGCAAATATGCGCTCGAATTCCCCCACGAACATGCTAAATAAAACAATCAAAAAATAAATTATTCTAATTTTGAAACCATGGTGATAAATAAATTAAATCATAGTAGGAGATTCCAAACAAAGTTAAGTTTAGACAAAAGAGTTCTGTAACAATTGTAATTAAAAACATAGTACTTGTAAATACTGGTTATCTTTTTCAGTATGTCGTCTCTTCCATGAATTCCATACACCATCCACCTATCAAAAAAAGGTCACATATAATTTCAAAAAATAAGTATCTACTCTTAAAAATATATAGATCCTGGAATTGAGACAATCACCCATGCTAAGCAGCTTCAACAACTACTTTTTAAGAGCTAACTAACATGAAGTTGAATAAAAGAAATAGATGAAGATAAATTGAATGCTGCAGTATCTTTTCTCAAGGTCAAGAGTGTTGTGTTGTTGGTTTTAAGAAAATGATTTAGTGAAAAAAAGATAGAGTTCCCCATAGTATTAAATTTCATTTATGAAACAAAATATCACATGCAAGAGTTCAAATGTCCCACATTAAAATTTTCAAGACTAATCGATTCGAGGTTTTATCTCAAAAAATTAATCAAGGGTATATAATTGTTAAATATACCAAGAATCGTAGATCCAAGATAAGAGAGAAGACAATGAACCTCTTCATAGGAGAAATAAATGGCAGAGGGACCTCGCTATCGATACTTCATCGGCTCGATGCGAAAAACCATGGACTCTCCATGAGTATGTCACCGATTATTTCTCCCAAAAACAATGTCTACACTTTATGACAAAGGTATTGTCAAAAAAAATAAAGTGCCTCCATGAATTCGTGAGCTAATTTCCACAAAATCAGATTCTATGATAAATAGTTTTTTAATTGACTATTTATCTTCAATAGAATAGTAACTACTGGTGGTTATATAAAATATAAGTAAATTTCATGTTAAAGAGTTTAGTTATAGAAAGATACAAGAGGGTACCTCGCGGATTTATGTGGAATAATTGGAAACCAACAATTTTTTTAATTCAACAACCATATTAGAAATTATTACAACTTCCAACCCAACATTAAGAATGGTGGGGGCTTGAATAATCATTCCACATAATGTTTTAGGACCACCTTCCAGGCCTAAAAGTTGTGGAATGACGCAGTAAGAAAATATATTTTGGGCAGGAAACATACCTTATAAATATAAATAATAATATGTGTTATAATCTATTTTTAGAATGTTTTTTCAAATAGACCTATACCTTTTTCATCCATAAATTTCATTTCCATAGTGTTTAAATTTAATACATTGATATCCCGAGTTTATACAGAATATTGAAGAAGATCCTGAAATTATAAAAAAAAGTTTATATGAAATGTGACCTTTTGAGAAGTGGGATTTTACAAAATACCTGTGGATTTATGTACCACATAATCATAAGGGGAAGGGGAAATTCCAGCCATAAGGTTGTATTTAATGATCCCTAGTAGTCCCTAAATGCCTCTCCACTTGCAACATGGAAGGTACTGTCCCCTGACATCCAAAATCAATGATCGGAACACAAATCAAAGATAAAACATAAACAATGATTCCATGACAGTAATAATAATAATTAAGAATAATGTAGTTATTAGAAGAAAGTAATATGTTCTATAAATGAATAATTAATGTTCAAAAACCTTTATCTAAAAAATAGGTTCAAATAGAGAATCAAGTGGACAATGGAATGTGTCTTAAGCTCGATGCAACTCCCTTTGTGTCCTCTAAGAAGGGGAAGAATCAATATCGCCCAGGATTAAAAGTTTGATATTATCATAAACCAATGTCAAAATGCAGTCTATATGTTTACAGATTACAATACATGAATAAATGAATCATGACACCAATATGATACATCAGATAATCCTATAAATCCCAAGATCCCAACGCTCTTAATAACTTATTTAACCACTACTATTAAATTGTTTAAAGAAATGTTCATTATAATCCAGAAATATGGAGTAAAATGGAGGCATGTAGGAGGGTTTTCCATTGGAAGGGATGATTGACCTTGGAAATTAATCCAAACTTAATAGATCCTATACAAAAACAATATAAACACCCTATTATTATGTACCTTTAAATAATCCATGAAAAATTACTTTAAAACATCATTTTGGTTATTCTTATGGCTTCTATCCCCTTTCACAATATGAATATATTATTACTTTTTAAAGTGTGGTATTGTTTTTATTTATATTAAATTATCAAGGTGTTTGGGGAAACCATTTTACTAAAAAATAAATGTAAAAGAATAGTAAAAAACTTCACTAACAAAAAAATATAACAATTTAACTATTAATAAAAAATTTAAATGGAATCTTCAGTTGAAAATAAAGCAACACAGAATCAAAAAAAAAATAATTAAAAAAAGTAACTAATCAAAAGTTAATCAGAATTTTCACTTTGAAACAAAAAAGTCAATACAGAATGCATGTTTGGTATATCAACTAAACAAACTAAAAAAGAATAGATTTTATATCTAAATAAAGTATCAACCATAAATAGAAGAGTCATGTAGATGGGAATATTTGGAGAACAAATTGTATAAAAACACATGAAATAAAATACACATGCATATAATGAAATTCCATACTACATTTGATATCTATACAAATAAATGATAAACAAATTTAGTTGTAGTTTAAAAAAATATTTTTTTTCATACATGGAACTATATATAAGAAGAATTACTGCTGGTCACCCCTCATTTAGTTTTATTTTTAAAAAATAAATGATACAAAAATTTAGAATTTTAAAAAAATTGAAGAATTTATAAAACCACCATTTTTGTCATAAAACGCTGGCATAGAAATATCGAATTCAGATAACTGAATTATAAAGAAACAAGTAAAAATATTAAATTACAAGACCAAATAAAATTACACAAAAAAACTACACAAAAATAATAATTATATGATGTGATCTCAGAGAATATCAATGGAATGAAATGGGTTTAGTGTTTATAATCAAAACAGTTAAAATTAGAAAAAATAATTATGAAGGGAAGTTGGTTTTTCATACCTGATACCAAATAGAATAATAATAACTTCTCGAGACCACATATAATAGCCTATGGATACTAATATATTTAAATAGGGAAGGAAAAAATATATTTTGGGTAGGAAAATATATTTTGTGCAAAAAATATACATTATAAAAACAAACAGGTATATGTACTATAAGAATCTTTCAGAAAGATTTGTTCAATAGACCCTTACCTTTCACATCCGTACATTCTATTTCCATATTGTTCGAATTCAATACATTGATATCCCAGGTTTTATAGGGAATCTTGAACCAGATCCTAAAATTATGAGAAAATGTTTCATTGAAATGTGAACTTTTGAGAAGTGGAATTTGACACAATACCTCTAGATTTAGGTACCACATAATTGTAAATGGTAGGAGAAATTCCAACCACGATGTTTTATTTAATGATCCTTAGTAGGCCCCAAATCCCTCTCCACTTGGAACATGGTATTTAATGTCCCTTGACATCCACAAACAATGATCGGAACCTGAATCAAAGATAAAACATAAACAATGATGTCATGAATTTAATAATCATTATGATGAATAATTTAGTTATTAGAAGAAAGTAATTTGTTCTGTTAATGAAAAATTAATGTTCAAAAACCTATAGTAGAAAAAAACTGGTTAAAAAAGAGAATCAAGTAGACACTAGAAGGAGTCTTAAGCTTGATGTAACAAACTTTGCAACCTCTTAGAAGAGGAAGAAACAATATTTCAAAGGATTAATATTTCGATATTATCATAAACCAATGTCAAAATATAGAATAGAAGTTGGCTGATTATTTTACATGAATAAATAAATCATGAAACCAATATAGTAGCAGATTTATGGGATGTCAATAGAGATAGTGAGTTAGAAAAAAGAGTAATATGTTAATAATCCAAGGATCATACATTTATATGTAGACTCAATAAATGTAGTAGGAGTTACCAATTTCAATACTTTGGAATGGATAATTCATCATGATTTCTATAAAAATGGATTTCCAAGAGAAGTAATGGATATCGTGTATACTAACTTGGCTCAAGGAGCAACCTGAATCTTTAATTTGTTGGTATAAAACCCTATTTCAGATTCAAATGATATTGTGACTAAAATAAAATATTTTTATCTTCAATATCTTTCCCAAAATCAAAAATTATATGTTTGAAAGTGGTTTATACCTTACCATCTGTGTGCTCGAGAACGTTCGAACCCTTGGTGGATCAGAGGACTCGGTCGTCAAAGAGTCAAAGGGGAAGTCACTGGTTGTGGAGAAGGCGTGGGTAGATGATCCAAAGACGTAGTGTCGAGTAGAGGCACTAACCATAGATTTGGGAGGTAGATCTTAGTGAAATCGTTGGACTAGGAGAAGACATATTCGGAGGATCCAAAGTTGGAGGAGCCATAGTTGGAAAAATAAGATTCACATATCACCATTTGTTATATTCCAACTCAAATAACATAATCAATTGACAGATTTAAAAACAAAGATAAAACTAATGAACTGATTCCGAAAACATAAATAATGGAAAATATCATGTAAAAAATTACATTAGATATATGGTGGATAAAAAGAGATGAAGTTCATAGTACATTTAAAAAATGATTCAAAACATGCTCACAACACTTTCTAAAAAGGTTTCAAAAACAAATAGAATACTTTAAAACACCATCATCCTAATCCTTCTAAAAGTAATCAATCAAGGAAATGAAAAAATAATGAATGCTTTCCAATCAAACCTTCTCCATACCTTCTAGAATACATTGAATCCTTTAGCCACAATATTTACTCATTGTCTATGTCACACCTCCTTAAAAACATAATGATTTCATGTCACATACCTGAGTAAGCATCATAAGTGAAAAAAATATAAGATTAAATTAATAGGAAAAGATATCAGGAGAATTACTTTTAATATGTGTTATCATTGCATTAAAAAATTGGAGGCAGTGAAAAATTAACCTAAATTAAAGAAGACATGTAATCACATTGGGAACCATTAAAATTATCATTCAACATAAAAACCAAGTACAAATCATGGATAACATCAAATTTGGTAGAACATTCATCAGAATAAAATGACCCACTAATCTAAACTATTATATGTAATTAATCACATACCTTTCTCAAGATTCCTGGTTCGGAAAATCCCATCAATAAGAATGTTGTAGCTATAAAATCATGGGGGTATTCCATAACTTTTCATTTCTTCAAAAACAATAAAAGCATGAGACAGTTCATTTATGAGACATACCATAAATAACTACTTCAAAATATAGTTTCCATTGAATGGAAGAATAAATTACTAGAAATAAAAAATTAATAGTACAAACATAGGTATAAAATTCATAAAGTTTAAAGCATAAGCATGTATGGAAGTTCAAATTACTATATGTGGAATGACCCTTACCAATTTCATCAATACTAATAAAATCATTATATAGTTCATCTGTGTGACACATTCCATAAATAACTACTTAAAATTGTAGTTTTTATTGAATGGAAGAATTCATTACTAGAGATAGATAAAAAACAGTGCAAACAGATGTATAAAATTCATAATGTTTAATTTAAGGAGACATATGGAAGAAAAAATTATTGTATGTGGAATGACTTGTCCCAATTTCTTCAAAAACAGTAAAAGCATTAGACAATTCATCTCTGAGACACATACCATAAATAACTACTTCAAAATGTAATTTCCATTGAATGGAAGGATAAATTACTGGTGGAAATCTATATCAACCATGGAAGAAACATTAGATAAAGAAATATAGACCAAGAAAAAGAAGTACAAGAAGTAATTGGTGTAAAAGAGAGATATAAAACCTGATATTGAATGAAACTGTATAAAATTTTCGATAGTAGTTCACCATTATTCGCGGTGTAATTGTACTTGAAATGTAGTAGCTAATTGCTGGGAGGTCAATAGATATAGTGAGTCAAAATCAAAAGAGTAAAATGTTAATAATATATGAATTCTAAATTAATATGTAGACCACATCATAGTAGAAGGAGTTACCAGTTTCAATCCATTAGAAGAGATACTGTGGAATGATTTCCGAAAACATTGTATGTCCCACAGAATCATAGAATATTATGTATACAGACCTGGCTTGAGGAGCTACCTGAATCACGATTTTGCAGAGGGAGATCTGTATTGCACCATCCAAAACTGTCGTGACTGAAATAGAATATGTTAATCTTCAATATCTTTCATAAAATCAGGGATTATACAATTAAAATTTGTTTTAAACCTGGCCTTACTTGCTACATGGTCAAGGGAGTTGGAACCCTGGGTGTAGACGAGGACTCAGATGTGGAAGAGCCAAAAGAGGAGTCACCAGTTGAGGAGAAGGTATAGGCGGAGGAGCTGAAGCTGGAGTCGCTGGTTGTGGAGAAGGCATGGGCTGAGGAGCTGAACCTGGAAGAGGTGAAGGCGGAGGAGGCCAAGGCAGAGGAGGTGAAGGAGGAGGAGCTGAAGGTGGATCACCCGGAGGCATACTTGTGGCTGGATATGGGATTGAGGGAGGGTAGCGAGAGAGGGTAATAAGGGAGTGGTGTGGGAACCCTAGAGTTGGGAGTGCGGAAGCAGTGAGGGGATTCGAGGAGGGTAGCGTGAAGTTACTGTAGTAAATCCTGATTGGGGTAAGCATTTTTGGTGGTGTTTTTGGGTTTTGGAGGAAGGCCGACAGAATTTGGGTGAAGTGGAACCATATGTAGGTGACGCATCAGTAGAAAAACCCATTCTTTAGTATATATTTATAGATTTTTATGTTTAAACCTTTTCATATGTGGAATGAATTGGACTTAGTAAGTGATAGGTGGAGCCTGCTGTAGCTTCTCGATGCATCGGTAGGTCTCATGAGACAAAATAGTGTCTTGGCACAAGGCCTTGACAAAATCTTATTTTTAGTCTTGGTACAAGGCCTTGACTATGTGGTTATGATGTCTGGCATTATGTATTCCATCATTATGAAAGTTGTTATTGATATTGAATGTGATTATTCAACTAGTAGAATATCAATGTGAATAAGTAAATGGAATTATTTTATTTTTTCTTTTCCATATTTTGCAGAAGTTCATGTTTAAAAGGATTTTGTTTTAATCTTATACATTGTATTAAACGTTTATGTTTATTTATGAAAGATTCCACAATATTGTTATCCTTTCTGATCATCTGAGCTCACCCCTTTCTCTGTTTTATTTTTCCAAGGATGCAATGAAGTATATCTTGACTGACCTGCAGAGATATTCTATGGGATATGAGTGTGGACTATGGAGACTATGTTGTTGTAGTTTTAATTTTATAATGTAATGTAAAACTTAAGAATGTATCTAGTATTTTCAAGGCTACTAAACTGCTTGGTCTTTCGAGACATGATTCCTTGTATCATGCCAATGTTATGTAATAATGCACCGAGTCTGGGTAACTAGGGTCGGGGAGTTACAGTTGGTATCATAGGAAGTTTAGTACTAACCTTGGAAACTAGATTTATAAAAACTTTTATTAGAGCACATTACCCTAAGATAGACTATGAGTATTAGTCTAGAAGAACTTCCTTTAATTTTCGTAATGTAGAGATTTGTGTATTTTCTGAGAAATATATTTCTATATAGATATCAGTAGGTAGAGGCAGCTCTAGCACAGATGTACCTAGGATTGAAAACTCCGAAAAGGAGTTTCGGGCTTTACCTTGGGTATCCTAGTGCACAACAACGGGCCTTGCTGCACTCTTGGTTATGACCCACCCGGGGGATATGCTTAGGATAATCCACATTTTCTTTACAAACCATTATGATGGATTTATGAGTATATACCTCCTCAAAGAATTTTTTTTATGATTATTGATTATATACATAAACTATTCAATTTATGTTAACTATTTTACAAGTTTGGAATTATGTATTGAAATTCATAAACTAATCTTGTGTATGCCATTATTTAGAAATGGTGCATAGTGGAAGGAATGGAAACTGTGTCAACATAGGTAATCCATGTAGGTATTTCCCTCCTACTCAGGATATTTATAGTGGAGCTGGGGAAGCAACTGGTGCTGTTCATCTTATCACCATACTGGGACAACTCACTCAGGTTATGAATAATAACTTTACACGTATAGAGCACCCTGATCCACAACGTGGAGGATCAATGTTAGAACTCTTCATGAGACAACAAACACCAACATTCAATAGGAGTAAAAATCCATTAGTAGATGAAAAATGAATAAATTCCTTAGAGAAAATATTTCCCGCTTTGGGGAGTAGCGAAAGTGAAAAAGTTATCATGGTAGTTTATCGCCTCACGGGAGATGCAGATCAATGGTGGTCATTGATTCAAAACACAAAGGAAGATGATGAAGTATCAAATATGTAATAGAGGGAGATTAGAGAAATTTTCATAGAAAAATCATTTTTCATGACCATAGAGCAGATATGGAAAGGCAATTTCTGAGTCTGAGGTAAAAGGAGGATGGGAATGTTGCAAAGTTTGAGGCTAACTTTACAATGTCAGCAAGGCATGCAACAGATTATATACGTAACCCAAGGAGTAAGATTAATCGATTCTTTGATGGGTTAAAACCATTTCTATGGTGATCATTAGTCTCACAATCCTTCTTTTCAAACAAAGATATTGTCTCATGTGCTATCCCCAGAGAAAAGAAATTATCTATATCTTACGACTTTAAAGAAAAGAAAGAGAAGAAGAGATCTGTTGAACAATCTAGAAATTGAAATAAAGGGAATAAGGGAAAGGTTGACTATCCATCCAACAGTAAATGTTGGAAGAAACACCCTGGTACTTGCCTGAAGGGAATGAGAGTCTATTATAAGTGTGGTGAAAGAGGCCAGCAAGCTCGTGATTACAAGGGGAAGAAAGGGGTTCTCAATGTTTAATTCTACAATTTTAGAGAAAGGGGAATTATGGAAATGAATTTTTTAAGCGCAAAGGAAAATTAGCTTAGAAAAGGCGAAGGGATCATGTCCATGATTATGCTATCACTACTGATGAGGTTGAAGATTTGAAATATGTGGTGGCAGGTAATTTAATGGTTTCCTCAAGTTCAGAAAATGCTTTATTTCATTATGGATCATCACATTGTTTTATATCTTCCCAGTTTACAAAGAATATTAGATATTTTCAATTTGACTTAACAAGGTATTTGTCAGTCAAAACACCTATGTGAGGTATCATTGGAATAATGTTTTGTGAATCAGTTCCCATTAGGGAATACAAATGTTCTTTATCTACTGATATCATAGTTATACCCATGATTGAATTTGATATAATCCTTGGCATGGATTGGCTTTCGGACCCTAATGCAAAAATTTATTGTAAGAAGAAAGAAGTTATGATTTTTAATGATGATGATAAAGAACAACTTATATTTAGAGAAAAATCGTCACCACCTCATTCTTATCTAGATCCATCCCCAGTAGCTCAACTAAATTCAATTACTGGGGAATACTTTCAATGATTTTTCCTGGGCGCGCGCATCCGTCTATGGAGGATGCGCAGTTGTTACCCCGCATTCCTACTTTCCAAATGCAGGCAGAATCTGTTCCTTATTCTGGGACTTCTGGACCTTGATCGAAACAAGATGTTGGGATGTTGGTTCTTTCGTCTGTGGATTCCTCCTTAGATCTCATCACCTAGTATGTGTCTCCCTCATATACTTAAGACATTGTTCGTGAAAATCTTCCCAGCGCTATATCTTCATGGACACTAGTTAATTATGCTGCTTCTGTCAGGACATTCTATGGGGTCCGGTCAGGGTAGCAACCTTCGGTTAGGGGAGTACTCACGTGAGACATCACTGGCATGTCTGGATGCTAGGGGATTGGAATGTCTGTCTTCTGTCCCTTATTATAGGGCTTCTCTAGGGCACAAAAGCCCGAGGCATCCCACATCTAACGCAGGGAATCATATACCATGGGCATGTATCTGAAGTTTTCCTCATCTTCCCATGTTTAACACAGGGTATCCCTCAAGTTTAACGTCCAGCAGAGATGAATCAGACTGATCAGAACACTGATTAGAGTGGATCTAATTGAGGAACCCCTATAGGGGACAATGATATTGGGTCCATCACATGGGTGGCCTCCCGAGTGCTATTAGATAGAACGGGGAATGGAATGGCATGATCCCCCCGGGATGTGGTGGCCTGGATAAGGATTAGGATGGATGATGGAGCGGTTGATGGGGATGGTGAAAGAGATGATAACGTCATGAAGATGATGGTAGTGTTGGCCTTGATCCTCAAAAACACATCCTACGTATCATCATGGTAGGGAATCAAAGTCTGTGTAGTTTATATGATAACGGATTACTGCTGATTGGGGGTTTCAATGGCTTACCACTGAATGGGATCTCAACAGATTACCACTGGATGGGATCACAATAGCTTACCGCTAGATGGGATGACAGTTTGACATCATGTGGGATGGGGTTAGAACCGATGTAAAGGAGGTCGGAATGAACGGGTGGTGGTCATGAACCTCATGGAGGCTTCCTACGTACCGTTCCTTGACATGGATCAAATTCCATGTTGTTCGGTATGGGTTGGGGATTACACTCTGAGGCAACCCTAGGTGTTTGGTGAACTGATGTAATGGAGGTTAGATCGACAGGGTGGCTGGCTGGAACCTCGTGGAGGCTTCCTACATACCATGCCTTGACATGGATAAAAGTCCACGTAGTTCAGAATGGGTTGGGTCTTACACTATGAGGTGGACCAACGTGTTGGAGTCAGTCACCCAACGTTAATAGGGACCTGGTGTCCTGGTGGATGGTGGGCATTAACCTCATGGAGGCTTCCTACATACCTTACCCTAGCAAGGATCAAATACGACGTAGTTCACGAAGGATTGGGCCTTACACTCTGAGGCATCCCAAGGTTGTGGGGCCAGTGAACCGATGTGAATATTGACCTAGGGTCCAGGTGGATGGTGGGCTTGAACCTCGTGGTGGATTCCTACATACCTTACCTTTTCAAGGATAAAAGACCATGCAGTTTGGGATGGATTGGGGCTTACACTCTAGGCTGCCCAGGGTGTTTAGGGATTGAACCTCGTGAGGCTTCTTACATACCATGTCTTGACATGGATCAAAGTCCACATAGTTTATATGGGGTGTGGTACTTACACTCTAGGCTTCCCAAGGTGTTGGGGATTGAACCTCATGGATGCTTTTTACGTATCATTCCTTGAAATGGATCAAATTCCTTGTAGTTCGAGATGATTTGGGGCTTACACTCTAGGCTGCCCAAGGTGTTTGGTGAACGGACGTAAAGGAGGTAAGAACAACCAGGTGGTGTGATTGAACCCCATGGAGGCTTCTTATGTACCATGCCTTGAAATGGATCAAATTCAATGTAGTTGAGAATGGGTTGGGGATTACACTATGAGGTGGACCAAGTTGTTTGGTGAACCGACGTAATAAAGGTCGGAACGACTAAGTGTTGGGCTTTAACCTCATGGAGGCTTCCTATATACCATGTCTTGACAGGGACCATAGACCACGTAGTTCAGATGGGTTGGGGCTTACACTCTAAGGTGACCCAAGGTGTTTGGTGAACCGGCGTAAAGGAGGTCGGAACGACTGGGTGGTGGGAATGAACCTCATGGAGGCTTCTTATGTACCATGCCTTGAAATGGATCAAAGTCCCCGTAGTTCGGGATGAGTTGGGGAATACACTCTAGGCTGCCCAAGGTGTTTGTTGAAACAACGTAAAGGAGTTCGGAACGACCGGGTGGTGGGCTTGAACCACATGGTGGCTTCCTACGTACCATGCCTTGACATGGAACGAAGTCCACGTAGTTCAAAATGGGTTGGGGCTTACACTCTGAGGCGGCCCAAGGAGTTTGGGGCTTGAACCTTGTGGAGGCTTCCTACGTACCATGCCTTGACATGGATCAAAGTCCCCGTAGTTTCGGATGGGTTGGGGCTTACACTCTGAGGCGGCCCAAGGTGTTTGGTGAACTGACGTAAAGGATGTCAGAATGAATAGGTGGTGGGCTTGAACCTCGTGGAGGCTTCTTACGTATCATGCCTTAGCATGGATGAAAGTCCACGTAGTTCAGAATGGGTTGGGGCTTACACTCTAAGGTGGCCCAAGGTATTGGAGTTGGTGAACCGACGTGAATAGGGACCTAGGGTTCAGGTGGATGGTGGGCTTGAACCTCATGAAGGATTCCTACGTACCTTACCTTGGTAAGGATCAAGGACCACATAGTTTGGGATGGATTGGGGCTTACACTATGAGGCTGCCCAAGGTGTTGGGGCCAGTGAACCAACGTGAATAGGGACCTGGGGTCTAGGTGGATGGTGGTCTTGAACCTCATGGAGGATTCCTACATACCTTACCTTGGCTATGATCAATGAACACGTAATTTGGTATGGATTGGGTCATACACTCTAGGCTACCCAGGGTGTTTGGAGCTTGACCCTCATGAGGATTCCCACGTACCATGCCTTGACATGGATCAAAGTATACGTAGTTTAGAATGGGCGTGGGGCTTACACTCTAGGCTACCCAAGGTGTTGAGGCTTGAACCTCATTGAGGCTTCCTACGTACCACGATTTTACATGGATCAAATTCCTCGTAGTTTGGGATGAGTTGGGACTTACACTCTAGGCAGCCCAAGGTGTTTGGTGAACCGACGTAAAGGAGTTCAGAACGACTGGGTGTTGGGATTGATCCTCTTGGAGGATTCCTATGTACCCTACCCTGACATGGATCGAAGTCCACATTGTTCATAATGAGCTGGGGCTTACACTCTAAGGCGTACCAAGGTGTTTGGTGAACCGACGTAAAGGAGGTCGGAATGACCGGGTGGTGGGATTGAACCTCGTGGAGGCTTCCTACATACCATGCCTTAACATAGATCAAAGTCCACGTAGCTCTGATGGATTAGGGATTACACTTTGAAGCGGCCCACAGTGTTTTGTGAATATATGTAAAGGAGGTCGGGACAACCGGGTGGTGGGCTTGAACCTCGTTGAAGCTTCCTACCTACCATGCCTCGACATGGATCAAAATCCTCGTAGTTCAGGATGAGTTGGGGCTTACACTCTAGGATTCCCAAGGTGTTTGGTGAACCGAAGTAAAGGAGGTTGGAATGACTGGGTGGTGGGATTGAACCTCGTGGAGGCTTCCAATGTACTATACCTTGACATGGATCAATGTCCACATAGTTCAGAATGGGTAGGAGATTACACTCTGATGCGGACTAAAGAGATTGGGGCTAGAACCTCGTGGAGGCTTCCTACATACCATGCCTTGACATGGATCAAAGTCCCCGTAGTTTGGGATGGGTTGGGGCATACACTTTTAGGCGGCCCAAGGTGTTTGGTGAACCAAAGTAAAGGAGGTCAGAACGAACAAGTGGTGAGCTTGAACCTCATGGAGGCTTCCTACATACCATTCCTTGACATGGATTAAAGACCACGTAGTTCATAATGGGTTGGGGCTTACACTCTGAGGTGGCCCAAGGTGATGGAGTCGGTGAACTGATGTGAATAGGGACCTGGGGTCCTGGGGGATGGTGGGCTTGAACCTCGTGGAGGCTTCCTATGTACCTTACCTTGGTAGGGATCAAAGACCATGTACTTCGGGATGGATTGGGTATTACACTCTAAGGTGGCCCAAAGTGTTGGGGCTTGAACCTCATGGAGGCTTCCTATGTAACATGCCTTGTCATAGATCAAATTCCTCATAGATCGAGATGAGTTGGGGATTACACTCTATGCTACCCAAGGTGTTTGGTGAACCGATGTAAAGGAGGTCGGAACGACCAGGTGGTGGGCTTAAACCTCATGGAGGTTTTTTACGTACCATGCCTTGACATGGATCAAAGTCCACATAGTTCAGAATTGGTTGGGGATTACACTCTGAGGCAGACCAAGGTGTATGGTGAACCAATGTAAAGGAGGTCATAATGACTGGGTGGGGGGAATGAACCTCGTGGAGGCTTCCTAAGTACTATTCCTTGACATGGATCAAATTCCACATTGTTTAGATGGGCTAGGGCTCACACTCTGAGGCGGCCCAAGGTGTTTGGTGAACCGACATAAAGGATGTCAGAATGACAGGGTGGTGGGCTTGAACCTCACAAAGGCCTCCTACGTACCATGCCTTGACATGGATCAAAGTCCCCATAGTTCGGGATGAGTTGGGTCGTATAGTCTTGGCTGCCCAAGGTGTTTGGTGAACTGACGTAATGGAGGTCGGAACAACCGGGTGGTGGGCTTGAACCACGGGGATGCTTCCTACATACCATTCCATGACATGGATCAATTTCCCTGTAGTTTGGGATGAGTTGGGGCTAACACTCTAGACTTCCCAAGGTGTTTGGTGAACCGACGTAAAGGAGGTCGGAATGACCGAGTGGTGGGAATGAACCATGTGGAGGCTTCCTACGTACCATGCCTTGACATGGATCAAAGTCCACGTAGTTCAGAATGGGTTGGGGATTACACTCTGAGGCGGCCCAAGGTGTTTGGGGCTTGAACCTCATGGAGGCTTCCTACGTACCATGCCATAACATGGATCAAATTCCCTGTAGTTTGGGAGGGTGAATACATTTTAACATCATGCATGACGACTAGTCTACCCAAGGTGTTTGGGTTTGAACCTCATGGAGGCTTCCTACATACCATGCGTTGACAGGGATCAATGTCCATGTAGTTCAAATGGGTTGGGGCTTACACTCTAGGCTACCAGTGTGTTTGGTGAACTGACATAAAGGCGGTCGGAATGACCAGGTGGTGCGATTGAACCTCTTAGAGGATTCCTATGTGCCATACCTTGACATTGATCAAAGTCAATGTAGTTCAGGTGGGTTCGGGATTACAATCTGAGGTAGCCCAAGGTGTTGGGGCTTGATCCTCAAAAAGGGTTCCTACATACCATGCCTTAACATGGATCAAAGTCCTTGTAGTTCGGGATGGGTTGGGGATTACACTCTAGGCTGCCCAAGTTGTTTGGGGTTGAACCTCATGGAGGCATCATATGTACCATGCCTTGACATGTATCAAAGTACCCATAGTTCGGAATGGGTTGGGGCTTACACTATAGGTTGTACAGGGTGTTTGGTGAACCGACGTAAAGTGGTCGGAATGACCGAGTGGTGGGATTGAACCTTGTGGAGGCTTCCTACTTACCATGCCATTACATTGATCATAGTCCATGTAGTTTAGGTGGGTTGGGGCTTACACTTTGAGGCAGCCCAAGGTGTTGGGGTTGAACCTCGTGGAGGCTTCTTACGTACCATGCCTTGACATGGATCAAAGTCCACGTAGTTCATATAGGTTGGGGAATACACTCTAGGATGCCCAAGGTGTTGGGGGTTGAACCTCATGGAGTCTTCCCATGTACTATGCCTTGACAAGGATCAAAGTCCCCATAGTTTTGGATCGGTTGGGGCTTACACTCTAGGCTACCCAGGATGTTTGGTGAACCGATGTAAAGGAATTCAGAACAATCAGGTGGTGGGATTGAACATCTTGGAGGCTTCCTACGTACCATTCCATGACATGGATCAAAGTCCCCGTAGTTCGGGATGGGTTGGAGCTTACACTCTGAGGCCGCCCATGGTTTTGGGGATTGAACCTCATGGAGGATTCCTACGTACCATGCCTTGACAAGGATCATAGTCCTCGTAATTAGGGATGGTGAATACAGTTTAACATCATGCAGGACGGGGGTGAATACAGTTTAACGTCATGCGGGACGGACGTGACGTCACATTCGATGCTTAATCTAAGCCCACATGAGTCATGTTCGGTGTGAGAATCAAGAGGCAACAAAGGCCCGAAGACCACATCACGAAAAGTGTGTCCGTGGGAAGTGGAGTGGGGCTTACACATGGGGAGACCCAAGAAGTGTCGGTACTTACTCCAGGATGGAGGCCTGTTGGCGACAAAGCATAGTGGGAGATGGACTTGGGACTGAATAAAGGAGGATCCCTTTTCCCTATCATGGCCTCCAATAGGCTTGGGGACCTAAGATGAAAGGAGGAGTAGGGATACTGCCTCCAGGAAGAAAAACTAGAGGCTTACACCATTGTAGGAGCCCTTCCCCCACGGAAATACACCACTCTCAGAAGGAGGATATCATCTCCTATGGAGACAAGGGGGAATGTAGAATGTCCAAGGTGGGGGAACCCCGCGTGCGAGGCACGGGGGGGGGGGGGGAGGTCACAGTTTAACGTCATGTGCTGAAGATGATGGTGCATGGCAGTTTAACATCCTGTAGATCGGATGAGGTGGGTTTGATCCACACCCCTAGGACTTACATAACTGCTACCCTCTGCTCCTTGTGGGAGGGAAGGAACCGACAATGCTGTACTAAGGGAGTGCCCAAGAGAGAACCATCGAGGGGCCTACGTAATCATTGTTATGCGAAGAAGAAATAGTCATTAGCGTGCCTAAGCGATTAAGCATGAGGCAAAGAAACACAATGGGCGGTGTCATTTAGGGGACTTTGAAGTCACAACGTGAAAACCTGGAGGGTCACATAGGAAAAGGATTGACCAAGAAGAGGGGTCCGTAGGTAGGGGCCTTGTGAAGCTCTATTGCTCCGCGCGGCGGAAGGCACATGCGAAGGGGTGTGCTTCACGAAGTGGGGTGCCTTATCCTAAGCATAGGACATAGGCACATATGAGAGGTGCTTCACGAATTGGAAGGGAATTCGTGGAGCACGACCTCACGAAGAAAAGGTGCCTCATGAAGAAAGGTTTCAGGAAGCAATGTGCTTTGCGAAGTACAGTGACCCTGCCTTTGAATGTGGATCATGTGTACATGAAGGGTGTTTCACAAAGCATAAATTCTTCACAAAAACCTGGGTCCCCTTGTAGATCCCCATCCTTTGTGAAGGTCCTTATGCTTTGTGAAAGGCATCCCTCATAGAAGAGGGGATCAAAACGAGACAAAGGGGAGGCACTTTGCGGAGCAGAAGTACCTCACAGAGCTCATGGTTTGTAGATCAGATGGATGCTTCATGATTCGAGAGCTGGGAAGTCGAAAGGTAGGATTTTCCATCCCTTGGCCTCAGGGGGAGCCCTGTATTTATAGGCAAGAGACACCGTGAAGCGGGGCTCATGCAACACGTAGGGGGACTTGGTTTCTTCATAGTGGGTTGGAAATGTCAAATGAGGTCGCAGAGTGTCCCGCCTTTTTTCTTCACGGCGATCTCACGAATGTCAAATGCAGTCATGGAGTGTCCCACCTCCTTGCTTCGTGGTGGCTTGAAAATGTCAAATGCGGTGGCAGAGTGTCCCAACTCCATGCTAGAAGGCCACTGTGGTGCTGGGGGGAATCCGCGATGTGGCTTTGCAAGACAGTAAACTGGGCCTTCATTTGGACCTCTTTTCTATCCTGAATTTTGCTGCCAACAAATGCTGCCCCCTCAGACATGGAGCTGAGGAGAAATCAAGTGTTGATGTCTGAGGGAAATCCCCAAAATAAATGGTCGTTCGTGATGCTAGCTCACAAAGAAGGCTCGCGAGGCGGGTAGGGGATGCGCGGGCGAAGCACACCGTGAAGCTCCACGTGAACTGGATGCACCGCAAAGCTCTGAAGGTCGTTTCCTATAAATTGGGGACCTGCCATCTATTTTGTCCTTTCTCTTCTCCGTGAATTTTTCATTTTGTGCACTCGATTCGCGATGCTCCACACACTCGTTGAGTATTATTCGCAAATCGGGTCTTCATGGTGCACAATGAGTCTTAGGCTCTGCGTTTTCACTCCACAATCCGGCACTTGAACATCTAGGTAGTGCGTTGTGAATAGTCTTCTTGAATGGTCTTTGCGATTACGCTCTACGAACGAGATTTCCGAACCAACCGAAACATCGTCCATATTCCAGAACCAAATGGCCCACTAAGAAGCTTCCCAGGGGGTCCTTGCGGATGCCACTCATAGGGATGAAGTAGCGAACATTCCGGGGCTAGGAGAGTTAGTCCGTAGCTTCTCGGACCATAGTTCATTGGTGGAGCTGCTTTTGGAGAGCTTGAAGATATATCTACTGTGTATGAGGTTGCACTTGTATGGATTCGGGCAGAGGGATGGCGTCTTCATCCCTGAAGCAAGTACGGATGAGCCTGCTTAAAATTTTAGGAGCACGTCCTTCCAGCACCGATGGTTCAGGGCACCCGATGGTTCAGGGAACCTGATGGTTCAGGGCACCCGATGGTTCAGGGCACCCGATGGTCATGTCCGGGAGAACATCACACCCTTTGTTGCTGATTACTTATACAATCATCTAAACAATGTCAAAGGGAAGGCATTGTAGCCAAATATGTACCCTCCTCTGTACCGAACTATCCTCAATGCGGCGTTGGGGAACCCGAAGAATGGGTGGTCTGAGGAATGCAACCTACACTAGAGTGGCTTCTTTACGGATGATTGGTCCTGGGCCTATAGGGTAGGCACCTCATGCGAGGAGTTTGGAGTGAATCTGAGAAGGGTGGGCCTGTAAGATCCAGCTTGGGCTTCCCAGTTCCACATCTACCATCCAAAGCAGCTAATGCCCAAGCTGTTGAACCAGTGGTCACCGAAGACCAATACCTTCCACCTGCATCACGGGGAGGTCGACATCAAATTATGGTACGTGCATAATTTCTTGGGGGTCCCGATACCGGGTGTGATGTATGATGAATTACTCCCGATTATGGGTGTGTGGGAGGATCTGGAGCAGATGCCATGTCTGGTGATGGCATTGATGGTGATCGTTCCTGGGGAGGATAAAGAGGCGGTGAGGGATGTCCACTTCAAGAATTGGTTAAAGCATTTTCTGAACTTCCCGATAGACCGTCAGTTCCTGGAGAGACCTCGAACTTTCCCAAAGGGGCCCTGAAGTAAGGAAAAATCGTACATGCGGCTGTTGGAGAATATCTAGTGGAAGACCTAGGGGTTCAGTGTCAGCACTGAGCTGTAGCCAATAGTCAGGCTGGTGGCATTCATCATAGCTCTCGTCTGTGGTTGGATTCTACCGGCGAGGGATACCAACATGAGATTGCAACCACGTACTTTAATCTTGGTGTCCACATTGGCGATAGGAGGGAGGGTCAACCTAGGGATCCCGATGCTTGCCAAGTTGTAAAAAATGTTGTGGCACATCAGCGAGGGGATGAGGCCACAGAGGGTATGCGGGTCGTTCCACCTTCTATACCGGTGGATGGCAGCACACATTCAGGGGATCTATGAGTATCTGAACCCCATATCACCTCCAGGGTCAAAATTCCGCCCCACGATCATGAATGTCATGGGGAGATTTCCGAACAAGATGACCACACCATCTGTTCTGAACCGGGTTTGGAGGGTGGAGGAATTCAATTTCCACCCATTTCCATTGCCGACGGGGGACATTCACTGATGATGGACGGGGTACAAAAGAATATCTGGCCTATATCCTAGCCTCTAGAGGTGGAGTCTTGGTGGCCAGGGTGGACCGCGACCGTCTCTATGAGCCATAAACCCCACACTGGTTTGCAAGGAAATTCCAGTGCCTGTAGTGGATGACCCTCCAGGTCTACCTGGAGGTGCGCTCTGAGGAGAACCTGTTTGTGATTAGGATGATATGGCTCATGTTAACACGAGAATATGGGAATATGTAGAATGAACTGCCTCTTTCGAGATCCATCCTCAGGCTGATAAAGGAATATGCCCAGAGCTGGGAGGGGTCCTAACTGGGGGAGATGTTGAATCGTCCAACCACTCTAGTCAGTGATGGTGAGCCTCCCCAAACTCAGGGCTGAGTCCAAAAGGTGACAAGGGAATCCCACAATTTCGTGAGTACTGTAATGGAGATGCCCACACCAGTTGAGGGGACACAATGATGGAGGATCCGATAGTGGCAGCGGAGCCGGTGGTCCTAGGAGAATAGAGTCATCTGGAGGGGCATCCACTGAGTGGATTCCGCAGGATTTCTACTAAGGCCCTGGGGAAACAACTGCTCCATATCGACATGCCGAATAATGATGTCTTCCCAGAGGCCTAGGACATCTGGGATGTCAACCATAAATTCCTCAGCCCATCATTGTTATGGCAGCACCTTAACCACATCGGGATGGACTTTCTAGGGATTTTCCCTATTAGATCTGGGTTTTCAGTATCCCAGGACGAGGCAGAGCAATACGTAGCCGAGCTGGAAGATTTTATCCACTCCCAGGGTTCCCAGCACCCGATGACAGCCCAGGTCAGGGTGTTGTTGGGTTGTATGGTCCCTCCACAACTGTCAGCTACTGACCTGAGGGAGTGATTCCCTCTATAGGAAGAATTTGATGAGTCCTCCTGGGGAGACAAGGCTAGTAGAGAGTTTCTGCCGGAGGAGGGTGAATTTGGCGATCATTCCTCATATCTCAAATATTTCTTGGAGACCATTGAGGTAAAATCCAAAGTTTCTTCTTCTGGGTCTACTCTTAGGTTACTCTGGACTTCTTATCAGCATTTGCACTATATAGGAGGACCTTGTGCATAGACCTTGTTCCCTCCCCTCAGTGTGTGCTGACGTTGGACCTTTGGGATCCACACCTATGGGTACATCAACTTCCTTGTCCGGCGGGGCCGGGACACTCAAGGCGGCTCCCTCGGAGTCTGCTGACCTGCCAACTATATACGGGGGGCCACGCCTCGGGGTTCCAATGACATCATCCCGAGAGCGAGACTAGAGATTTGACCTCTGTAAGCCTCCTCTACCAAATTTACAACTACCATCACCTTACCAAGTTAACTGACATTCACGTCGCGTGTACAATACATCAATTGGCCTAGGCCGCTGCAGCGAAGTTGGTCGGGACTTCTGGTAGTGCCTTTCCCAGAGCCATGTTAATGGTCGTGGAGTTGGACAACCACCCTAGATGAACTGCTATGCTCCCAATCACTGGAAATAATGCTAGTGGGAATGATCCTGAGGTTATTGAGGTGGGATATGATGATGAGGATCAACCAGACAGTTCAGCCCTTTCCATGCCTAATCCAATGCCAGATGTGGACCCAACCGAGCAGTTCTTCTAGGAATTCCCTACATATGAGCCTTCGAATCACACCGATAGGGACGAGAAGACCTCTAATGAGGACGAAAACAAAATAGTCTGTCACCGGTCGTGGAATTTGATCACACACTTCATTAATAAAACCCCCCAAGCCTTATGGTTGGACGAGATGGATATACTTTGCTTACGGCTACACAAACTATGTGCTGGGGGAGTGGATGCCCAGCACCCTCACATTCTCATCCGAGATCTTTTGACATAAAATATTTGGGATTATGACCGTGGCCTCAGCGTAGGCTGGCATTGGAGGAAGTCGGTAACATCAAGAGGCTCTAGGAGACTGAAAATGAGGTTGAACGGTTGTAGGCCCGGGCAGATGAGCATTCTACTTCTCTCAATACGCAATCAGAGCTCTTCTCATAGCTGAAATCCCTGCTGGTGGAGGCCGAAGAGGGCATGAAGCGAGCCTCTAAGGAGATGGAAATTATCCTGACAGGTGTGGAGTGGGCTCGAGTTGTAGCCGGTGAATTTCACCCTCTCGCTGTCAAGGAGGAGTGAGAGGTAAAAAAGAAGTAGAAACTCTTGGATGCCACCAGCCGGAGGGTGGTGGAGCTGCAATGTTCCTTTGATGAGTTCAATCCATCCATGGGTGTTGTCAACCCCCGGGTACTTTAATGATTACAAAACCTTAAACGTAACTTCATGCTTTGATTTTTTGATGTCATAGAATTCACGAGTTCCGTTGTTTACATTGGTTTACCAAATCCTTGTGATGTTCGCGGAGCGTCTAGTGATCTTTCCCTAAGCTCACTTTGGTCTGGCCCGATGTGAGAAATAAGGGACGACGACCTTACACCCCATCCAAAATTATTAGTACTAGTCAAGCTTCGAGCATCTGGGGTTTGAAAAACCAGTTCATATTTTTGGGTGGAAATGGGAGAGACCTTACTGGAGAATGAATCTCTCAGAATAGCCAAATAACCATTTTCCTAGCATGATATTGTGCATGAACGGGGTAATGCCAGGGGCACTAAAATCGATCCAAACAAATGGGAATGGGAGGTGTGAATCACGATACCCAGGATTCGAGACATTGTGGGGGTGTCGTGATAATAAAGAATAACTGTTGACCACATTCGGAACAAAGTATTCTTATTGTATTATCCTGGAGTGGGGATAGAAAATGATGGCCGACAACTGACTATGTTCGAAACATGGGTCCTGATTCAAAATTTCATCCGTTAGTGTTTCGGAACGTTGGCACAGGATAATAGGCGGGCCATAGGCCAAGCATCCATACTGTTAGGGGGTTCCTCCAGACGTGAAAGAGGATGAGGGTCCGAATAAGGGGCAGTCAAACATGGAATATGGAGTGATGTTTTGTTCGAACAGAATCCAACACTCACGAAATTAAGACACTGTGGTGGAAGCACATTAGATGGGTGCATCAGTCTAATCATGGATCATTCGTTATTTTTGGCAGGACCACTCTAGTGAGGGAGTCGTCGCTTACCAATGTCATCTTGGGGCATCCCGAACCTATTTAGGGCAAAGTTGCAATTACATGGTTCCCCACAAGGGGTCAGTTTATGGGCCGAAAATGAGGAGGAACATGAGTTATGATTCCATGGTCTAGACCCTAGGAAAAATAACGGGGTGTCTCTACATATCCCATGAGATGGGTATCAAGCCGTACATAGTTCTTGGAAGCACATTATAACATCATGCTGGATGTGCAGAAGCCTGGCTGCACCGGTGCACATCGAACCATAACTACTAATCCCAAGTGGGTCATGCTTGACGTGGGAAATAAGTAGTATTGGGGGACATTCCCAACAAAGGAAGGAACATGTTAGGGTGAAGGGATGCTTGGTGAATGTTGGAACAATGATGCTAAATCGTCTATATAGCACACCAAGAGGCGCGAAGAGGTAAATCCAAGTACGTCGGAATTCCACTTGAACATGAAGAATTGGAAATGTTTGAAACATGATGCTTGAAATCTAGATCATAATGAAGGAGGAATGACGATGGAGGATAACTGTTGACCTTAGCGAAAATGCAGCATCCACATCACGTGAGCCTAGAATGGGGACAAAAAAATGTGGGTCGACTGTTGACTATGTTCGAAACATAGGATCAGTCATAAATGTCATCTGATATCCTTAGGGAAATTGGCCCAAAATGGTAGGAGAGCCCTTAGGCCTAGAATCCATGCCATCCTGGGGTCCTTTTGGACGTGGAAGTGGATGAGGATCCAAATAGAAAGCTCACGATGCTTGGACATGGAACAAGGGGAATGTCCCCATGAAAATTCCACACTTCGGGCTCTTTTTCAAAACGCATCAGAATACGACAATGAGATGTATTAGATAGAGGGAGTTGAGTCCCTTCCCATATGGAAATCTTTGTTTAGGGTTGTAGAACTTGGACCATAGATGGTAGGAAATGTGGGAAATGCATGGTGGGGTAATTACAAAAACCTGACGTGAGTGGGAACCTGGGGCTCCGACCACTATGTGTTCCCTAGGAAAGTTCATGGTCAATGGACTGAAAATGAGAATTAAGCTGGGCCCGAGGTAAAGCGCACATGCATTCCTACATACCCCATGAAGATGGGGCTGAGGCTGTACGTAGTTCTTGAGGTGGCATGGTAAGGTATCGGTGCCAGGGATAAAAGGGACGTGCGGGGGTGTCCTTGCACCAAAAGAAGCGGTATTTGATAAATCTTGTTTTTACTTTAAGGTGAATGGTTTTTTTATGAAGCGACATGCCTAGGGTAGCAGGACCTAGCATTGACACAAGAATAAAGTCATATAAAGCATTGAAAAATGGTATGGTGTGTGCCCAATACTAAACATGGTGTCCCATTGAGTGGGGAAATCACGATGCAGTGTCGTTTTTCATCGTGCAGCCAGGACGATAATGTCATAGTTAAGGGTAATGTGATAGGACCAAGAGGCATAGTTTAAAGTCATATGGCTTGGAAATGAAGGAATGTGCATGACGTGATACAACATACCCAATGTGAATGAGGACTTAATCACACACCACACTATATGCAATTCTGAGAAAGGAGCATTAGGAAATGTGGCCTACATAGAGGGAAGAGGGTAAGGGGCAGGAAAAAAATAGTTCCCAAATTAGCTGGACCCGAAAACGAGATGTCTGGGTGGTCCTATGTATCCCATAATGATGGGAAACAATCCATACATCTTTCTACATGAGATATTAGTTTATTGTCTTAGAGCTTAGACCCAGAGGAGTGAAATCCCTACAATTATGTGCAAACCTCAACCCAATCCCTAATCCCATGTGATTCAAACTCGGTGTGGGAAACAAGGGAGGAATATGTTTACCGCAATACCGTTAATTCATGCCAAGGGGACATCGGTGTGGAGCCCCGAATGATGCCCTTATAGAAGATTTTTCCTCCTAACATGCAGATGAGGACTAAGGAATATTACCAAGAGTTTTGAAGTTCTACATAGACATCATGAGGTGGAGAAGGATGTGAATTATGTAATCGACACTATGGGATTAATGGGGTTGGCATGTGGATAGAGGATAACTGTTGACCATGTTCGAAACACAGTATCCATATTGCGTTAGCCTATATGGGGAACAATAAATGAGCATTGACAACTGACTATATTCTCAACGTGGGATCTATATCTTCTTGTGGTCTGCGAACCTCTAGGACGTTGGACTGTAATGGTAGGAGAGCCCTTAGGCCTAGCATCCACGCCACCTAGGGGTCCCTTGAATTTGAAAGGTGATGGAAGCCCTAATGAAGGAGAACACAATGCCTAAAAATTTGGTGGAAGCATGTCCGAGCTGTGTCTGACATTACAGGTACTAAACCAGAGTACCGTTCGGCACATTGATGAACTATAGAAGAGGGCCAAGGGGCTCATCTTGAGAGTAGATGGTTTGAAGACATGAGTATTGAACAAGGGGATAGAGAACCCCTAGCAGGGAGAGATACATGGCGTGGTACTTACAATCCCAGTGTGAACGAGGACTTAATCCTATGCCACACCAAATACTCCCCTACCTGGGGAAGGGTAGGGCAAGGGGCAAGGTGAAATAGATATTTCTGGAAGATAGTTCTGGAACTGAAGTCAAGACATTCGGGTGGTACTACGTATCCTATAAGGATGGGAATCAAGCCACATGTTATTATTAAATGCAGCCAAGGGTATGATACCCCAATGAGGGGGGTTTACGGCATGGCGAGTAACCTAACGTGAATGAGGACATAATCCCGCACCACACTGTACACTCTGGGTAAGAACTTGGGCCGAGGTCCAAGAAGGACTAGGGGACTGAGGCTAGGCCTCAGTCATGAAGGCCCGAACCATTTTTAGTTTAACTTCTTATAGTGAGGATGAGGGACAGGGGCCTGAGAAGGCCAAGGGGACTGAGGCTGGGCCTCGGTTGGAAAGGCCCGACCAGTTTTCAATTTAATATCTTGTAGTGAAGATGAGGGTCGGGGCCCGAGAAGGCCAAGGGGCCTATGGCTGGGCCTCGGTCAGGAAGACCCGACCGGTTTGCAGTTTAACATCATGAAATGAGGACAAAGAGGAGGATAAGGTGTCTCATCTGGGGATGTGTACGACATGGTGAGAAACCCGACGTGAATGAGGACATAATCCCATACCACAACGTACAATCCCACAAGAGAGAACCTGGGCCGGGGCTATAAAAGGACAAGGGGCTTGAGGCTTGGCCTCGAATGGAAGGCCATACGCCCTCTTGTATGGTTACTACCTCATAACAACTCCTAATCCTATGTGAGTGGTGCTTGGTGTGGGAAACAAGGAGCCAGTTTCAGCTCTCCCCGTCAAAAGGGGCCTGATAAATGGCATCGCCTGAAGGGAGTTCATCACTTGGAGATACAATGGGGAAGAATGAACCACTAAAATCGATGTTTGGGACATCTTGGGGTGGTCCTAACGATCTAGGAAAGCTTTTGACCATGTTCGAAACACAACATCCCTATAGTGACATAAAATGGGAGCAAAAAATGAGCATCAACCACTGACCATATTCGAAATACAGGACTTGTATCATCTTTTTTCTAAACATCCTCGAGGGTGTTGGCCTGATGTGGTAAGAGAGCCCTTAGGCCTAACGTCCATACCATTCAGGGGACCTTCCGGATGGGATAGATGATGGAGACCAAATCAAGGAGTGGGTGAAGCATAGTTGTACCCATCTATGAAAGAGGCAAACGTCTCCAGGGAGCAGGACGTATGGCCGGATCGAGGTTAGATCAACATAAATTGGGGAAAAAGTATGCACCCCACCATATGTCTTTACCAGAGGGGAATATTCTGGCATTTGGGCTGGTCCAACAGACAAAATGTCCAGGTGTTCTTACATATCCCATGAGGATGTGAATCAATCCATAAGTAGTTCTTGAAGGCCAGACATTTTAATGTCATGTGGTGAAGATGTGTGAGGATAGAAGAACAGGAGTGGGAACATGGTGCGACCATTATAACCCTTATATGAGTGGGGCTAAGGAAGCCTTCACTATATCGTTCCAGGATCCTTCGAGAGAACTATACCCAGGGGGGATAGTCAAAGAGAAGAGCTCAGGGGTGGGACCAAGATGAGGTGTCTGAGCATTCCTACATATCCTTTACGGATGGGAATCAAGCCATATGTAGTTCTAAGGGTGCAATTTAATGTCTTGTCGGATGATACATAGTTTAAATTCATTTAGGACCGAAGAGTTTAAGGTCACGTGGGACCAGTGTGCATTTTAGCGTCACACGGAACCCGCCAGTTAAATGTTGTGCAGGACCATCACGCCCAGAAAAGTATTTCATGAGGAACATGGCATTGGTGGGAGGAGTTATACGCTCACCATACATGGTCACCAATGAGTATGCTCCATTGGGGTAAACCCGGTGGACTACGTAAGTTCCTTCCCATTTGGGCTCCAACTTGGGTGGTTTCTGGCTAGGGATCATTGGTGCTCGGTGGGCCAATACCAGGTCGCCTTTTAGAAAAGAGCGGAGGTGAACCTTCTTGTTGAAGACTCTATCCATCTTATTCCGATTCTTTTCCAGACTGTGCAGAGCACAGAGCCTATTCTCATCAAGTGCTTCCAATTCAGCCAGACGAATTTCAGCCACCTTTTTTGGCACCTACTGGTCATTGACAATGGGGCGTAACGAAGATAGCTAGATCTCGATGGGAAAGACGGCCTCAACTCCGTACACTAGGGAATATGGGGTCACCTTGGTGAAGTTACGAGTCGTCGTCGGATAGGCCTAGAGGGAATTGGGGAGCTTGTCCAGCCAACTCTTCTTGTTCTGGACAACCATTTTCTGCAAAATGTTATATAGGGTTTGGTTAAACTCCTCAATCTACCCATTTTCCTATGTGTGTTAGCGAGAGGTATGGTTTGAATGGATATTGTACATGGGGTAAAATTTCATCAGCTCAGTTACTTGTAAGTTTGTGCTGTTATCGGTGAGGACGGTGTGAGGGACTCCAAACCGGTGGATGATGTTGGAGCTCACGAAGTCAACGATGGGAGGAGCCTTGATCTCCTTGAGCAGAACTGCTTCTCCCCAATTAGAAAATAAATCTATGGTGGTCAGGATGAACCTACACTGGTGGGCTGTTGCCAGTGGGTATGGTCCCACGACATCGAGTCCCCACACCGCAAATGGCCATGAGTACTTAGTGGAGTGGAGAGGTTCTGGTGACTGATGCAGGAAGTTATCATGAACTTGGTATGCGTGGCATCTCTTGGATAACTCTATACAATCATGGATCATAGAGGGCTAGATGTACCCTAGTTTCCAGATCTGATGGGACAGCTTCGGCCCAACCTGGTGAGCCCCATAAGAATCGTTATGAACCTCCTACATGACCTAAGAAATCTAGACTCGTTGGATGCAACAGTGGAGAACACCATCAAAAACGCACTTGTAGAGGATCTGATCAAGTCTGGGAACACTCTAGAGGGTAAAATGCTGTGCGCGGTGTCGAATTTGATCACGCTCGACCCAATCAGCAGGGAGGAAACCATTTTGGAGATACTTGACAAAAGGAGCTCTCTAGTCAGGAGTCACTTCAACCACTACATCTGAAGAACCTAGGTGTCCTGATGTGGAGGATCCGGTAGTAAGATGGATTACTTCTAGGTCGTCATCATCCTCTGGGGTGACGGGGGCAAGGAATATCTGGCGTGCCACGTGTATAATCAGATCATCCTGCTCGGCCTCTGCCAGTGACGTAGCTAAGCTGGCTAGAGTGGCCGCTAGACCATTCTACGACCAAGGGATATGGCTAACCTCCAGTCGAGAAGGGAACTGGGCCATTAGATGGAGGGTGCGTTCCAACAATGGTACGACCTCTATATTTCTGACAATGTAGTCACCATTGATCTTCTTGATGATTAGTTTGGAATCCCCTTTCACATGAAAATGGGGCACATCGATCTCAAGGGCCAGCTCAAGGCCACTTATAAGAGCCTAATACTCTCTCTTGTTTTTGCTGCAGCCTTCTGACAACTCGAAGGAGTACGACAGAACAGATTGTGCCGGGGTAATTAAGACGATACCCAAGCCCACTCTATGGAGTCGAGGAACATTGAGAATCCTACCAGTGGGGCTTCAGGAGGCACTATCGAAGTGCATCTGCAAACATGGGATGGCATTATCTACAGAGAGGATTTCCCCATCATAAATATCCAAGTCCAAGGATTGGTCCACAGAGGTTGGATGGGAAACTAGGAGGTCTACCAATACATGTCCCTTGATAGCCTTATGGGGCACAAACCTAATGTAAAACTACTGGAGGATTACCGCCCATTATGCTAGATGGCTGGTCAACATGGGGCGGTTCAGAATATACTTCAGCGGGTCTACCCAAGAGACCAACTGTACCTCATGGTGTTGCAGGTAATGTTGCAACCTCTACATAGAAAATATGAGCACAATTCATCTCTTCTAGATGGGGGAGTATCTGGTCACTGTATCAAGGAGCATTAGACTGAGGTAGTAGGGACTGTTTTCTGTCCCCTCATTGTTCTTCTCAGTGAGAAGGCACCCAGAGATCATTCTAGGGCAGTCACGTACAGGATTAGTGGCTTCCCGAATATGGGTGGCATCCAGAATAGAGATCGGAGCATGTACCACTTAATTTCTTTAGAACTCGGTCTGGCACTCTTCATCCCATTCATAGGTAGAGACTTTCTTCATTAGGTGAGAAAAGGGCATACACTTGCTAGCCAGATTCGCAATGAATCAGTGTATGTAGGCTAAGTGGCCTTGGAAACCTCGAAGCTCCTGAATATTACACAGGGGAGACATCTTGCTGATGGCCTTTATCTTCTCTGGGTTGATCTCGATGCCCCGGTACCTGACAAAAAATCCATGATACATCCAGGAAGTGACCCTGAAGGCACACTTCAACGGGTTCATCTTCAAGTGGCGGGAACAGAAGAAGCCGATCACTTTCTCAAGGTCCTTGAGATGGTCCCGATGCTGGAAATATTTGACCCCAAGATCATCCACATAGCATTCCACCAATTTCCCAAGGATTGGCTTGAATATGTGGTGCATGGACCATTGATATCTGGCACCTACATTCTTCAGGATGAAGGGCATAACCTGGTAATAGAAAGTACCTTGGGGTGCCCTAAAAGTTGTGGACTGTTCATCCTCAAGGGCCATCTAGATATGATTATATCCAGAGTAACCATCCATGAAGGATAGGGCTTGGAACCTGGCCGTAACATCGATCAACAATTCTGTCACTAGAAGTGGAAAATCATCCTTCAGACAGTGACAGTTGAGATCCCAGATGTCCATACAGACCCTGATCTGTTCGTTCTTCTTCTCGACTGGCTTGATTTTTGCTATCCACTTGGGGTACTAAACCTTGTTGATAATGCTTGATTTGATGAGCTTGTCAAATTCGGCCTCGACCATGGCACTGTGAGAAGGGTGCATCTTTCTAGGAGGCTGCTAGAACCCACGATGATTTGTTGGGAGACCGAGGTGGTGGATGGCTACCTGAGGATCTAGTACTGGAATCTCGTCCTAACTCTAGGAAAACACATCATGGTGTTGTTTAAGGAAGTCCACATACTGCTGCTGCTCCTCGAGGGACATGGCGACACTGATCAATGTGGGTCTTAGATTTGCCTCACTACCAATGTTCACTAGTACCAGTTCATCAACCGTGGTAGATATTCCTTCTTCAAAGGAAGGGGGATCATCCTCCAGATCCACTTCTTCACTTGCGGAGGGGAGATTCCCAGTAGGTGGAGCTTTCCTTGGGTTAGAAGAACCTGACGGGAGGCTGGTACCAGTCTGGACAGCATTGGATAGTGTATCAGGGGATTCATGTGCCGCTGAGACCATAGCAATGAAGGAAGTCGATCCAATCTCATCTTGTCTTCGGCCCAAAGGTCCATGAATGATGATATTAAAGCAGTAGTGGCACATTAGCTTGAGCTGGTTAATTACAGCCTGGCGAAACAGACACGTATGGCGTATTTCCATTACCATTGGGCGACGTTCCTATATCGTATTGGGGTAAGTGTCTCCCGGATCACATGATCCTGGTTTCTCTAGGAGTACAAGGTGATTTTACACAATTTCTTGGATCGGGGAATATGCCTTCCCCTCATACAAGAGGCAAAAAAGCATTTCCCCATGTCGGGGGTCATGGCCTCCAATCGATTGATTGGGAAGGTGTAGGCATCATGAAGACCTGCCCAGGGGTCACTTGTGAACGGGGCGGGCTCAACCTCACTATCCTAGATCTTATAATAGTCATCATCCAGATAATGGGCTTTACAAGAGGAGAAGGAGAGTAATCGCCTTAGAGTATGCCTACTCGACCATTAAAGGAGTACTTGAAGCAGTGGTGATACGATGAGGGGACAACCACATGCAGGTGGAGCCATGGTATGATAATCAATGCATTGTACGTGGTGTCCTGGGAGACGACCATAAATTCATTACTGGCAAATAGGCCACCAGACTGAGTCTTCAAATAGATTGTGTTGATCGGGGTCTGCTCTGTCCTTTCATATCCATGGATCCTTAAATTGGAGGCAGTTAGGTTATCCTCGGATAACCCCATCTTCTGAAGCGTCCGCATCTGGATAAGGTTGATCCCAGAGTTGGTGTCAATGAGACAACGACGAACCTCCACACAGTTAAACTGGCCAGTGACGTTCATCAGGAAGATATTGTTAGGATGGTATGACTCTGATTATGATATACTCTATGATACCAAATGTAGGATCGAAATAAGAATGAGATTCTCATATACAAGAGGGGGGGGGGGAGGGTGAATTTTACCTTTTAAAATTCCATAAGGGAATTTTGATATGGTTATGTTTAACAAATTTAAACAAAATATTTCATAAGACCTCTATGAGTACTAAAGACTTGCTAGATTCTGGAATAGTGATTCCGAAATGAAACTTAACAAAAGTTACAAAAATTAATATTCTACCTTAAAGAGTATAGAATCTAACTATATAAGAGTACAAGTAAGGAAGTATAAGGAAGTTATACTTTCCTTATCAATACAAAATGCAGTGGAAAAACAAGTAGTTAAACTACAAGTAACAAACAATAAATCTTCTAACCCAAAGAGAAGGGTATCCAACAACCTTGGATAAAGGTCCCTTGATTTATACTTTCAAGAAAGTATTCCTTACCAACACTAGGTTATGCCCTCTATACAAAGATCAGAGCCTATCTTACTATCCCCACAAGCCCTCAACTATAAGGTAGTCGCCACCTCTATCTTCCTCATCAAGGAATCCCTCAAATTCAAGGTGTTGGAACCCTTGTCTTCCTATCCCCAGAATCCCTGGATTGTAATCAGAAACAATCAGAGTCTCAAAAAGAAAGTCTGCACAAGGAAAAGTTTGAACAAGCCGTTCAAACTTTCTACATGAAGCGTGAGAGTTGATAAGAGCCTCTCTCTTTAGAAATCACTTTAGCAGCATGTAAGCACAGATCTCAAAGATGTCAAAGTTGTGTTCTATGCTCATTCAAATGAGCTCCTATTTATAAGAAAATCTCCAATGGTTGAATCCCTCCTCCTACGGTCATATTTTTCCTTGAATTTCACAGGGACCTATTCACGTATCACTCAAAAAATGGTTAGTCAATAACTGAAAGCACGTCATCGTTTTGTAATGAAACAAGTGTAAACATAAGTAAAACTAATGTTCAGAATGTAAGAAAGTTAAAGTTTGGAGTCTAACCAAAATGGAATTCAGAGTTTATAATAAAGAGATATTTGGATTCTGTATGTTAGGAATTCAGAACAAGAATTCTATAGAAATCCAAAGTCTGAATTTATAAGTAAATATGGAGTCTAGTTTCACTAGAATTCAGAATATGAACTTATAGAGTTTCGAGTTGAACTTATAGATGTTCAGAGTCGAACTAGTAAAAGTTTGGAGTCGAACTAGTAAATGTTTTGAGTTGAACTAGTAGCAGTTTAGAGTCAAACTAGTAAAAGTTTTGAGACGAAATCAAAGAAGTTCGTGGTCAAACTAGAAAGAGTTTAGAGTCGAACTAGTAAGAGTTCAGAGTTGAACTCATTAAAGATCGTATCCATAATTCAGAGTCAAACTTTGTGAGAGTTCGTATCCAGAATTAAAAGTGGAATTTTATTTGTGTTCATATCCAGAATTCAGAGTGGAACTTTATTAGAGTTCGTATTCAGAATTAGGATCCTAAAACAAAATGCTTCATATCTTTAGTATTATATGATTTTGAGGTTTTAGGTATGAATCTAAATTTTATACCTATGAAAAATATTGATATGTATAAGGAAATCTAGGTTAGGGTAAATTTCCTTATAGTATGAGATTTTCCTTAGAGAAGAAAAATATATATTTGCTTAAGTATAAGGTGTTTGTGTTTTTAAAAACAAGAAGGAATGAAAAAGTCATAAGGAAAACCTTATTTACTCAACAATCTCCCCCATTTTGGAAAGCACAAACAATCTTATGAAAAATAAATATAAGTTCTTAGAAAAATTTCTTTAGACATTGAAATTAAAACTTATCTCCCTTTGTTCATGGATGATAGTGAATACAACTAATTCCCCCTTAGGCTTTGGAACTCTAAGGATTTTATTCTGGATTTCCGAAATGGAGTTTTCATTATCATGGGAATGAAAAACTTCATAATGAGAAACTCCCCCTAACTTAAGGATAGTTCTTCACTTAGAAATTTTTCTTCTCCATTTTAACTTTTTTCCTTCTCTCCCTTTGTGATTTTCAAAAAGAATTTAA
This sequence comes from Viscum album, assembly GCA_963277665.1. Taxonomy (NCBI): domain Eukaryota; kingdom Viridiplantae; phylum Streptophyta; class Magnoliopsida; order Santalales; family Viscaceae; genus Viscum; species Viscum album. The sequence goes on along the minus strand of OY728166.1, from coordinate 22,330,288 downwards.
GGGAATGGAAAAGAAATATGGTACCTGAAATATTAGTAAAGACATGAAAGGAAAACAAGCAACCATATTTTATTATGATTAGATGAATTTTTAAAAGGAAGATCAAATGCAACAAAATATCATATTGAGTCTATTTGTCATCCTTTTCCTTTGGTATTAACTTCTTCAACAAGGTTTTCAGCTTCTTCAAGACTTTCTGGTCCTCCTCAACATGCTTATACAAAGCTGTGATCCTTTCATGTTGAGCTTTCAAGACTTCTGACTAAGCCTTCATGGCCCCTTCCCACATCTTCAATAACCCATCTTGCTTTACAAGACTTTCTTTGAGCTCCATCGGGTGATCTCTATCCCTTTTAAAATTTTGAGCAAGAGAGTTAACCTTCCCATTTGAGTCCATCACTTGTTGATTCTGAGAATTTTTCTCACAGTTCAGCTTTTCCTGAAGATTATTAATCATGGAATCTTCGTTATGAAAAGCATCTTAAACATCATTCTGAAAATGATCAAACTCTATCATGTCTTCATCAGCTTTCATAGACCAAAAAGTTTTTTTTGCTGCATGATTCCATGTGGAAATCATAATTGATAAAGAAATTTCTATGATCTGATTCAATATTCACACACTTATCCATCACTATAGATAAGGATTCTGATTTCTGATTCAGACTGTGTTACATCATCTGGCATCTAGAGTCTATGGTGGGAAATATCAGAATGGTGTCCACCAAATTTTTCAAAGATTCAACGACAAAGTCATGACCCAATGCTGATGACTCCGAATCAGACACCTTTCTTGGGGATTGTTCTTCTTCAATTTCCAGCATCTTTGTTTTAGAATAACCACCAACTTCTTTCTTCCTAATGATATCTTTTGTTGGGGTGTCCATAATCACTTTCTTCCCTTTATCAACTTTCAGAACTACCTCATCAGAAGATTCTTCCTCACTTTTAGATACTTGAACAATCTTTTCTTCATCTGGTTTCTCCTTCTCTACTCCTTCTTTAAGAATGTTCTTCTCATAGATTACATCCTCAGATGATCCATTCTCTTTTTCTTCTTCCTAGACATCATCTTTCTTACCCTCTTTGTCATTTCCCTTTCCCGGAGTGACTAGATATGGAGATTCGACCTTTTCTTTATAATCCTCAACTTGTTTAATCAAGTCATCAAGATCATCACTTCCTTCTTCTACTTCTTATTCTTCTTCTATTTCTTCAACAAATTCTTCCTCTACTTCTTTAATAGCTCATTTCTCTACTTCTTCAATAACATGTTTCCCTTTAGACTTTTCCGGAGTGAAGTAGTTCTTTCTAGGGGCCTCTGGTAATGAATCAACAAGAAAAGTTTCTGGAATGAGAATATTCTTAGAGTATACCTCTATGGCTTTCAAAAGGGATTGAACGATTTTAGTCTCAGACATCTTCTTCTTCATCTTCTTTTCTTTGGCCTATTTTTCAAACTCATCTGTAGCTTTTTCTCTTAAGGACTTAGCGTCAGCAGGGTCCAATCCGAACTTTGGATCCCCTTATTTTCTTTTCTTCTTTTCTTCCTTCCATTTAGCAGCCACCTCATCTGGATATGATGTCTATTTTTTCAGCTTGGGAGGTGCATATTGGGTTTCCGTAGCTTTAGGAGTTTTGTCTTCAACAACCACTTCATTAAATTTCCTCTTCTTAGTAACCTTCTTTACTGGATCAACCTTATCTACATTTTCTGGAGTGATTTCTGCCTCTTCTTCTAGAAAATCATAAAACTCACATGATTATTTTGAAAAACCATCTTTTATCCTCTTTAAAGTGCCATCACTTATCAGCATCACCTTACAAATTCTTGGCTTAGAGGTGCAAGAAACCTTGAATGAATCAAGACAATGAATAATAAGCCTGGAGATAAGATCAGGATACATAATTATTTGAGCTCTCAAATTTCCATTCTTGATATTCTAAACTGAAATAAGAACGTTCCTCATCAGATCTATCTTCCTTAGATTTACCAAAAAATATAAGATGTAGATATCAATTTTTTAGGTTATCCTTATCTCCTCTTCTCAGAATGAAAAACCCTTGAACCCACAATTGTAGAATCCGGTTGTTGGTGGAAAGATGATCAATCTTTGCTGTTTTGTCATATTTAAGCCCAAGGCATTTCATTGCCTTCACTTTGCTAAATCTTCCTTGCACCTCTGGTAGATTATGTGAACAAAATTCTGCTTCACCATCATATGATAAGCCTACAAATTTTGCAGCCTTAGTGTAAGAAAAATTGTAAGCCTTCCCATAAGGCTTGAAAGAAAATTTGTCTCTGCCATCTTCTTCATAGAAGGGAACAGACTCATAAAATTCTACCAAAAAATCCGTATAAACAACATCTTGTCCCCTAGTTTCGATACGTAGAAATCTTCCCATCCATTGAGTTTAAAATTCATGGATATTAAAGAATAATACTCACTAAAGAAATCCAGATGGAATAACCTCTCCTTGTATACTAACCATTTTGAGATTGGTTTCATTGAAGAAATATCTTGGGAAGTAGCTTCTAAAGACATTTGGAATGGAGGTGCATTGAATGATTCAGAACGAGCTTTAAGATAAGAGGCAGGGCTTCGGCACGCGAGAGGTTGAAAACGATGTGGGACACAAAATGGGGGTGCCCTTTTATATAGGCGATGGAGCTGAACTTTGAACTTCCAAAAGCAATATAATGGTTTAGAATTTATCTGATCTGATCTGATAGTTGAAATCATACCCTCAAGGAAATCTTGAATCCGATCTTTTGAGCTTTAAAAAAAACATTCGGATTTAAGAATAAACGAATCTGAGAAATTTTATTAGAAACAAACTACCAGAAACTAAAAATGACTAGGAAAACTTGAGTAAGGAAGTCATACCTTTTGGATTGGCTAGGAAGTTTATTCGTAATAGGTGATATTATTCTTGAAGAAAATTTGAGTATGAAAAAACTCATTACAGAAAACATATTATGAAAAATATGAGTATGAAAATTATCAGTACGAAAACTTCATTAAGAAAGTTTTCAGTATGAAAACTTCATTACGAAAATTTTCAGTACAAAAACTTCATTACGAAAATTTCCAGTACGAAATATTCATTACGAAAATTTCCAGTATGAAAACTTCATTACGAAAATTCTCAGTACAAAAACTTCATTACGAAAATTTTCAGTATGAAAACTTCATTATAAAAAATTTCAGTACGATAAATTCATTATGAAAATTTCTAGTACGAAAAATTCATTAAGAAAATTCCTATAACGAAAATTTTCACTATGAAATTATTTTTAAAAACTCATTACGAAATTTTTTGAAAAACTCATTACGAATTTTTTTGAAAAACTCATTACGAAATTATTTGAAAAACTCATTACGAAATTTTTCGAAAAACTCATTACGAAATTTTTTGAAAAACTCATTACGAAATTTTTTGAAAAAGTCAGTATGAAAATTTTTGAAAAACTCATTACGAATTTTTTTGAAAAACTCAAACGATTTTTTTTGAAAAACTCATTACAAAAATTTTTTAAAAACACATTACGAATTTTTTTTTTAAACTCATTATCAAAATTTTTAAAAAACTAATTGCAAATTTTTTTGAAAAACTCATTACAAAAAAATTTGAAAAAATCATTAAGAATTTTTTTGAAAAACTCATCTTGATAATATTTTAAAATTAGTTTTTGTTACCAGTCATATGCCGGGAACAACCACTATCCATGTAACAAGTATTGCTGTTGGTACTTTCCCTATTTTCCTAAAAATAATACAATGTTAGGTTTTCGGAATACAAATTTTCTGGGATCCGGAAATGTCAGAAAGAAAATTTTTGGGTACCCACATCTTCTTAGAAAACTAAGCCTTTTGAAATCCTAAATATTGGGTTTTGTTTAATGAACAATTATTTTCCCAGTGACCACCACATTGGCACTTTGTGAAAAATGGGGCACTTTGAGGAACAATGTAGTTGTTACTAAAAATCAGTTTAGAACTTGTGTAACCAAAACCAGAAGTATTCCTTCGAAGTTGGATTTGTGGATACATTTTATCAAAATACTCCTTACCATGGGTAAAGTTTGACAAACACTTCCTCAAGGAAAACATATTATATTTGAGTTTTATAACAAGATTCTTGTCTTAGAAAACATGTGATTTTGAACTAAATCTTGGCTCAAAAACATCTTTCTTAGAAATTATATTTTCTAGTTATTTAGAAAGTTTATTCTTTTCAGAACTTTCTTCCTCATGATTTTTTGAAATACTTTCAAAATCATCATTTTTCTTATCAGGATCTTTAGAAATATCTGATATTTCCCTACTAAGAATAGTATTTCTAGAGTTTTCCTTATCAAGCTTTTTCATGAGTTTTGAGTTCTTAGTCTCAAGAAGTTCAGAAAACAAAGAAACTTCTTCATAGGTAGGTAAAGTATATTCTTCATCTGAAGAGGATTCTTCATCTGAAGAGTTATAATATTTACTATCATTAGCATTTAAAGAGATGTTGGTTAATGATTTAGCATTGTGTACCTTATCCATATAGCAATTATTATCAATAGGTATCCTGGCTATAAGACTATGATTCTTTTGTCCAGAAGATTCATAATCAGAAGATTCATTTGAAGAGTCACCAAAACTAGCACTCTAGGTGTCATTAGCTTTCAGAACCTTCTTAGCTTTGGACTTGTAATACTTATTTCTGTTCCTTTCAGAATGTATTTCTTTTCCCTCTTTTCTTTTGAGCATAGGGCAGTCCGGTCTTATGTGTCCAGCTCTCTTGCATTAATAGCATGTGACCTCTGAATCTTTCTTATCTTTCCTTTCCTTATTTTTATACTTGGATTGGAAATTTCTCTATCCATTTATCTAGTTCATCCTTCAAGAATGATTAGCTAACTAATTTTCAGAGAATTCACTCTCACTATATTCTTATTGGATAATAACCTTCTTAGACTTGGATCTAGTAACTCTCTCAGGAGTCTTAGGTTTCATGTGATTTGAAGTAATAGTAAAATCAACACTACCATTCCCATTCTTCTTCTTTATATTGTCAACATATCTCTTCATTCTCATCTCATTTTGAAGAAGAGTCCCAAATAGTTCATCAAGAGAAATTTGAGTGACCATTCTATTTTCATTGATTGTTGTCCTATTTGATTCCCACTCATTTGGCATGATATCTATAATTTTATCCACAAGAGCCTCATCATCCAAACCTTTTTCTCCCATTGATTGTAAGCTATTCATGATGGTCATGAATTTCTATTGTACCTTATAAATTGGTTCTCCATAAGGAAAATTGAAACCATGATATTAAGCTCTAAGAATGGATCTTATAATCACAATAACTTTAGATGTACCAAAATGAGTATCTTCAAGTTTCTTCCATATACAGTTAGCTATTTCATAAGAAGAAATTTGGTTGTATATATTCATAGTCATTTAACAAAGTAAAGTATTGCATACCTTATAGTTGAGTTGGTATTTATGCTTTTCTTGATTAGTAAAATCACTAACCTCGTTATCAGGAATATTGTATCCACCAGTTAGAATAAAAAATTTATCTACCCCTGTATTGATAATAAAAGTCTTCATGGGATCTCTCCAGTATTCATAATCATTACCATCAAAGATAGGTGGTCTGGTAGGATTTAAGTTGTCGATAGAACCAACATTTAAACTTGTCATCCTCAAGAAAACTTTGGTGAAAAAACATGTTAGAAGTAAAAGTTTGTAAACAAGATAAAATATTCTAAGCAAGAAAAATTGTATCTCTAAGAAAAAAGTGAATCCATACTATTATTCCAAAATATATGAATCCGGAAAGTATGAATCCAAAAAATCTCTTCTGAAACTAATTGTGAGATTAATTCAGATGGAACTAATTCTCTGTTACCAAGTGTCAGATTGGTACAGGGTATGAGTTCACCTACTCTGATACCAATTGTTAGGATGGAATGACTCTGAGTATGATATAATCTGTGATACCAAACGTAGGATCGAAATAAGAATGATATTCTCAGATACAAGAGGGGGGGGGGGGGGTTAATTGTACCGTTTAAAGTTCCTTAAAGGAATTTTGGTATGGTTATGTTTAAGAAAGTTAAAAAAGATAATTCACAAGACCTCTACGAGTACTAAAGACTTTCTAGATTCTGGAATAGTGATTCTGAAAATGAAAGTTAACAAATTTAAAAAACTTAAGATTCTACCTTAAAGGGTATAGAATCTAACTATATCAGAGTACATGTAAGGAGGTATAATGAAGTTATACTTTCCTTAGAAATAAAAAATTTAGTGGAAAACAAGTAGTAAAACTACATGTAACAAACAATAACTCTTTTAACCCAAAGAGAATGGTATCCAACAACCTTGGATAAAGGTCCCTTGATTTATACTTTCAAGAAAGTCTGTCTTACCCACACCAAGGTAAGCCCTCAATATGAAGATCAGATTCTGTCTTGCTATCCCCGCATGCCCTAAACTATAAGGTAGTCGACACCTCTATCTTCCTCACCAAGGAAGACCTCAAGTTAAATGTGTTGGAACCTCTGTCTTCCTATCCCCAGAAGACCTCGATTGTAATCAGAAATAATCGGAGTCTCACGAAGCAAGTCTGCACAAGGAAAAGTTTGAACAATCCGTTCAAACTTTCTGCACGAAGCATGGGAGTTGATAAGAGCCTCTCTCTCTAGAAATCACTTCAACAACATGTAATAATAGATCTCAAAGATTTCAATGTTGTGTTCTATGCTCATTCAAATGAGCTCCTATTTAGAGGTGAAGCTCTAATGGTCGGCTCCCTCATACAATGGTCATATTTCTCCTTGAATTTTGGAGGGACCTGTACACGTGTCACTCAACCAATGGATAATCAATAATTGAATGAACGACATCGTCTTGTAATGAAACAAGTGTAAACATAAGTAAAACTAAAGTTCGGAATGTATGAAAATAAATGTTTGAAGTCTATCCAAAATGTAATTTTGAGTCTATAATAAAGAGATATTCAGATTCTATATTGTAGTAATTCGGAACTGAATTCTGTTGAAATCCAGAGTCTGAATTTCTAAGGAAATTCAGAGTCTGTTTTCAAAAGAATTCATAATATGAACCTACAGAGTTTAGAGTCGAACTTATATAAGTTTAGAGTTGAACTAGTAAAAGTTTGAAGTCGAACTAGTAATAGTTCAGAGTCAAACTAATATTAGTTCGAATTCAAACTAGTAAAAGTTTGGATTCAAACTCATAGAAGTTCGGAGTCGAACTAGTAGAAGTTCGGAGTTGAACTCAAAGAAGTTTGGAGTCAAACTAGTAGGATTTCAGAGTTAAACTAGTAATATTTTGGAGTCAAACTCATTAAAGTTCATATACATAATTCAGAGTTAAAGTTTGTGAGAGTTATTATCCAGAATTCGGAGTGGAACTTTATGAGAGTTTGTATCCAGAATTCAGAGTGGATCTTTATTAGAGATGGTATCCCGAATTCGGATCCTAAAACAGAATGATTCCAATATTTAGTATTATATGATTCCAAGGTTTTAGGTATGAATCTGATTTTTATACTTAAGAAAAATATTGATATGTATAAGGAAATCTAGGTTAGGGTAAATTTCCTTAAGGAAGGATATTTTCCTTAGAGAAGTAAAATATAGATTTTCTTAAGTATAAAGTGTTTGTGATTTTAAAAACAAGAAGGAATAAAAAATTCAGAAGGAAAACCTTATTGACTGAACAAATATTCCCCTGTATGGGGGAACCTTCATCTTCTCCCAAGAACGAGATTATGGTCTAGCATTCGACATTATCAACTGATTCAGCATGAAAGGATTCTGCAGCTGCTACCACCATCTCAAAATTCAAGGGGCTCTTTAAAGGCTCAGCGAGAGCCTCACACATATCTGACATCAAGCAGAGGGCTTCAAGGATGGAAATTCTTGCTGGGATGCCATAAAGGTCCTTGAGGACATCATAATTCTACGCTAGGAACAAACCTTTTCTTACAGGATGCCACTCTACGATTGGAGGCATGGAAGGCCCTGCTGGCTAGCCCGACGACTGGCTGGTGCTCAGTATATCCCGCTTCCCACTAGTAAAAGCCTAAAGAGTAGCTACTAGATGAGGTTCAGATGAATAAGATTGGCATATAGCGGGGTGAAGCTGGACGCGGCACGACTGACGAGGTTCTATCTAATATAGTAGCACAAACAGTGGTGGATGAGGTCCTGACGACACTAGATAAAGACACTGCGCGTGCTGAGCTCTGCGCTGGGTCTACTGTCTGGTCTCAGTGGTATGCACGACCTAGATGGAGGGGCAAACTAACGTGCCTTGATGACCCATATGGACGTGGCTCCATCGACGTTGGCGTCAGTTGGGGACATTGGGGAGGTTCGCCAGGCGCTCCCCCTCATCGGGAATCATATAGGGGTTTACCAACATGATGGTATTAACCGAAGCATACCCTTGACTGCCACTCAAAAAACAGACACCACTGGGCAGATTATTGGAGGGATCCCCATCTCAGGGGGCATGAAGTCGCCAAGAGTGCAGGACGATGATGACATTGGTGGGGAAAGTTGTTTTTTCTTGTGCCGCTGATGCCTACTCTTCTAAGAAGAGGCCTGCAGAGATGGTGATGCAGAAGTGGTGGCCACAGATTCTGAAGTCTCTGGCTTATTCAGGCATTCTTGGATGATTCCATGGGTGTGGGTGGCCATTGTTCGGGCCATCCAGTCATCGTAACTTCCAAGATCCGCGGTTGGAAACTTGTTGCCACTCGCCTTCGCTATTACTACCATTGTCTGACCTTACATAGGGTCGGGACCAACCTAACTATGTTGTTATCGACCTAGTCTTAGAGCTACTCTTTAAAGACATAGCACTTCTTGTGTTTGTGCCCCCAAATCTGATGATAGGGGCAGTATTTGGGGCGATCAGTAATATTTTCCTCTTCCGACCATCCACACTTAGGAAAGCGTACAATCCCCTACTCTAAGGTGCTACAGATGTAATTGGGAACCTGATTCTCGCTAAACATGTAATATCGATGTCTTCTTTATGGATAGGGGGCCCTTGGAGCCTGGCCCTGACGAGGAGCCGTAGGGGCCTATCAAGGCGGTGGACCTAGATTATCTCGCCTAGGCGGTGGCAGCGCAATACGCGGGGGTGCCTGCTGATTCTGAGGATGCTTCTCAACCAGAGGTTGTGCCTGAGGTGGAGGACATCTGTGAGGCTACGAGAATGGTGCCACTGGTAGTAACTCTAGATGTCTGAGGGATTCAATTTGGGCCACTATAGCAGTCTAATCTCTGGCAGCTCTCCTTGCTGGAATCACAAGGGGTAACAGACATGTATAGCTGGCCTATTGTAGGGCTTCCTCAAGGCGCTGGCCCTTTTCAGAGAAGCTTCAAAATACTCCAGGGTAGTTCTGGGTGATTAGAGAAGGAACTAGTTCCGTCTTGACGTTCCCTACACACAATGTCTGTAATTTATCCTGAGTCAGTGGCATGTCAAGGGAGTATGTAAGCCCCTTTCACCGAGAAATATAGTCTGTGACTTGTTAATCAGGCCATTGTTTACACATGAAGAGGTCTGGGATGCTCGTTTTTCCGGTGGTAGAGCTGAACTGGTAGAGGAACTACCTGTGAAGGTCCTCCCATCTGGTCACAGATTTGATGGGGAGATGGCTGTACAAGATGAATTTCGGCCCCTCTAGTGTCTGAACAAAATAGCGGAGATTGGTAGCCTCCTGTTACGCTGGAGTGCCTAACATGGGCCCACACCTTGAGTTGAAGTGAGCCAGGTGTTGCGGCGGGTCCCCCATTTTGTTAAAGGGGGAGAATGTAGGATTCTCAAATCCCGGAGGCACCGACATATCATCCACCCATGCAGGGTATGGATTGCCATCTGGTGGGATTTCCACCTTCCGCGTTTCCAATGCCTCAAGGCGAGCTACGAGCACCACCAGAGGATCATCTGGGTGGGGGTCCCTATCTTAACGGGGATCCCTAATCACAAGTGCAATTCCAGGCTCTTCAACACGGTAGATAGGATCAACGGCTCGTGGAGCAGTTGGTGCAACGACTCGTGGGGTAGCTGGGGGAACCCGAGTCGGATTCCATGGATTGTCATGCCGTTCAGGATGGTTCGATGAGACATAACTCAACCTCATTCCGTGAGTTCCGGATTCAGCCCTTTCCACAGAAGTGGTATTATCAGGGTTTCCTAGGGTTATCTCGCCAAGGGGTAGTTGTTCCTGCCCTGGATACCCCAGCCTAAGATCACCGTAGTCGGGTCGTCGCTCTGCAGCACGTTCAGCCAGGAGCTCATTGATCAAACCCTTCTGCTCAACATGTTGCTAGTGCAACATGGCCTTCTCAGGGTCCTCCTTCATCTTCTGCACTGAGGCGGATGGGTCGGAGTGCTTGACAACTCTAACGTGCTCTTTTCACTTACCGGTATTCATGACGATTACCAATGACTCGGTGGGTGCATGGAGAACTAGGAGGTTTCTCTACTGATGAGTAATACTCCCCGATGGGTCCAATAGTGGTGGCCACCCTCTGGGGGGTAAGTCTTCATAGAGAAACTCCATCTCGTCCTCCTAGTCTACTACGTCAGCCACGTGTATTGTGACCCTTCTTGGGGGAATGTCGTCAATATCGCATAGCGAGTTTGGTAGCCGCCAGATAGGGTTGAAGTGGAGTGCATCATACTACCCCCAGCAACATTTATTCACATGGGGGGTATTCTCCCTGATAATTTTGATGAGTACCTTGATAATCTAAATGCACTACTACTGGAGGGCCTCACGACGGCCTGGTGACTGGGGGCATTGGGCCACTGAGAGCGCAACCAGATCGACTAGACGACACTGCTCACTGATGTCTTTGAAATGTATTTGGATCCTTGGATATACCACGCGCTGGTGACAGAGACTGAAATGTGTCGCCTAGAGGTAAAATTAGAAACACTCAACTTCCTCCGGGGTGAGAGTTTCTGGTATGCAGAAATCATGCGCTGCCACGGGCCAGATCTTCTCAGGGAAGTGGTCTGCTGCAAGGATGATCCAGAAGCTCCTCGAATCAAATTTAGGGTATGGCCCTTGATTTCCCCACTCACCAACTGGGGGTGATTAAGAAACCATCAGCGATACTAAGGCAGACCATAGGGATGATAGGTCGGCCGGTGGAGAATATGGCGCACGGGCTGACTGGACACCGATTCTCCGACTATCCTCGGAAGAGTGTAGCGACATGGATGCTACGTCGTGGTAGGATGGTGTGAGGACTTTTATTCCTGGATCAGGGGATAGGGATGCTGGTGATAGGCCTTGATTTTGTTCTCCTTCCATTGGTCCCCAGAATAGCTCTTCGTGATCTCTTGTAGAGGTAGAAAGCGCCTTCGGCGAAAATAGTGGTGACTGCACAACTGTAACCTGCAGGGTCGCTAGATTTCCATCCTCCTGGATAAAATTGCTGAGGGAGGTGGGAATCATGTGGACCTGGCATTTCGGGAGCACGAGGCTGATGCGCCTCGTCCCTACCCCGACCCTGGACTCGGATGAGCGAGGGTAGGGTTCCTGAGCTGAGTCACACTCTACTTCAGAGTCTTAGAAGCGTAAATGTTTGATCTCCCTCCAGGCCTTCCTAGGATTATTCTTGTGGCAGCGACGACCCACCTTCCTGCCCTAGGAGGCTCATCGGGATAGGGATGATTCTTGACATGGGGTCCTTCGCCCGCACTGGTGCTAGGGAAGAGAGGGTTTCCACCTGTGAATGTCGGGGTGCAAGGAACACCGGGACAAATGTCTAAGGGGACATGGGGAGGACCTCTATGAACAACACTAGAGTAGGAAAAACCCCCATTGGAACTGGTGGAAGCATGGGGAGGACCTCTATGCTTGGTGCGGGTGGAGCAAGTCTATTCATCACCCCTCTGGTTGCCGGGGTGAGGATGACCTTCGCCAGCTGTGGAGAGGACATAGGGAGGATCCCCACGTTGGAGATGGACCAGCTGGGTAATTTCTCCACATTGACGGTCGGGGGTAGGAGGAAGGACTCGATACCCAATGGGATGGGCAAGAGAGAGGCTTCCGTACCGAACATCACTACCACGGGGCAGACCCTAATTTGGATTGGGGGTGGCACGGGGTTGACCTCCATGATGAGACTTAGAGCGGGGAAGGCCCACACTATGCATGGTAGTTCTATGGGGAGGACCTCAGTACGGGGTGGCATCACTGTAGGTTGGTTCACGGTGACCCCCGCTCATGCCTGCGACTAGGAGAGTCGAACCATCCTACCCATGGGACGGTTGGGGCCTCGATCCCGGTTGGGCGTATATGCACCCATTATCAGTGTGTGAAGGGACCTGATGGTATGCATCAGTGGTAGATCAGGCCACAATAGCCTTCGACATTGACACCCCTTGGCGGGCATCCTCCTCACCTCCTGCCCGATGCTGGCGTCAGGTCGGACTAACCGGGGCTGGTGGTGCAGGTGCATAGCTTACCTGCTTCTCCTCCTGTAAGTTCGGGCAGCGACACTGATGCAGCTGGGTAGGAACCCTTACTGGGAGCCCCTAGATTGGGACTCTAACCAGGCTGGGCCAGCCATCGACCACCACATCAGCGTATGGAAAGGAGTTGTTAAGGCAATCTGGGGATAGGCTCCCGAAGCTATTGTATGTCAGGGCGGGGAGCAATGGATCCCTGCACGGCCCTCAGGGAAACATTGATGGCGGGTCCTAGATGCCTCCAGGTCTAGGCGGGCCATATCCCTGGTTGGGATTATGCCCTCCTCCTCATAACAACATAAAAGGTCATTAATTACCCTTCATTGGATAACTTCTGATGGGGAGATGGGGCGTGGGTGTCCCACGGTGGTGGACACATAAGCTATTGCAGAAGCGGTGATGCCACTCAGAGCGGTTATGATAGTGTTGCACCTACCCCTGTGTAGGAGGGTAGGCAGTGATCACGTTACTGCAGTAGTAACCTGATTCCTGAGAAGTAGATAGATGATCACATTAGTGTTGAACGAAAAATGAATCGATGACCAATGCCCCAATGCCATTTGGTCTTTCGTGCTCGGTAAGAGGGATCCTTGCTAACAACGTCGCAGAATGGAATGTCCAATGTTCTACTACCCCAACATCTGGTGAGTTTCACACCAGGACCGCTATTTTCTTGGTGGGACCCGACGTTGAATAGCTGGATCCGGTGACACGTCAATCCATTAAGGCCCCAAGCGCTACTAATCTCCATATTGAGGTGAATAACTTCACGTCGGGTTCACCATTTCTTTTTCTAACGCTTTTTTTGGGGCGCACACATCCGTCTGTGGAAGACGCGCATCTGTTACCCCACATTCCTTCTTTCCAAAGGCGGGTGACATCCATTCCTTGTTTTGGATGTCTGCTCCTTGATCGAAACTGGATTCGAAACTGGATGATGGGTTTTTGGTTCTTCCTTCTGTGGATTCCTCCTCGGAGATCATCATCTAGTCCGGGTCTCCCTCATAGACTTAAGACGTTGTTTTTGAAACTCTTCCCGAAGCCATATCTTCATGCATTGGATGTAGAATTTCATTAGCAATTGTGAATTCTGTCTTAAGAAGATTTATTTTCTTAGAAATATTGTCTCTATAGATGGAATCTCTCTTGATCATTCAATGAACAAGGAAATCCAAGAATGGCCAGCACCGACGAGTATAATTGAGGTATGTGGTTTTATTGTTGTAGTAGGTTATTATCAATGTTTCATTCAGAATGTTTCCTGGTTGGAAAACCCATTTACAAAGCTCACACATAAAGGGGTTAATTTTTTTGGACAAAATAGTGTGAAGAATTTATTGAAGAACTGAAGAGAAGATTATTCAATGATCATATCTTGACTCTGCCATTGAGGAATGATGGATTTGTTATTTATAGCGTTGCTTAAAAGAAAGGGCTTGGTTGTGTTCGTATTCAGAATGAAAGAGTTATTGACTATGCATCACGATAGTGAAAAATTCATGAGCAAAACTATCCTACTCATGACCTTGAGTTAGTAGTTGTAATATTTTCTTTAAAGATATTGAGAAATTATCTCTATGTGAAAAATGTGAGATATATACTGATCATAAGAGTTTGAAGAATATTTTCTCACAAAAAGAACTCCACATGAGGAAAAAGCGATGGCTTGAACTACTCAAGGATTATGATTACAATATACAATACCATCAGGGGAAGAAAAATAAGGTGGCATATGCTTTGAGTAGAAAGGATCATGGAGTTTTTAACAAGATGAGAGTTGAAAAGGATCCTATATACATGTATCTAGTAAAGATGGATATGGGAATAACCATGGAAGGTGAAAAATCAATTATTTTTCAAATGGTTGCCAAAAAATATTTATTAGAAAGGATAAAGAGTTCTCAGACAGATGATGATGAGTTTTAAAAGAATATTAATGTTGTGAATGACAGGATATTGAGTGACTTCATATATGAAGACGAGATTTAGATATTTGGGAAGAGACTTTGTGTTCCCGATATACCTGATCTGAAAAGGGAATTGTTAGATGATTCTCATAACTCCAATTTACCTATACACCCAGATAGCAATAAGATGTATAGAGATTTGAAGGAACATTTTTGGTGGGACAATATGAAGAGGGAGATTGCTGATTTTGTGTCAAGATGTATGGTTTTTCAATAACTAAAAGTTGGAAGGAAACAACCTAGAGGATCCATGAAACCTCTTCCTATACCTGAGTGGAAATGGGATAATATTACGATATACTTTGTCATGGGACTACCAAATACTCCTTGAAGAAATGATTCAATATGGATCATTATTGATCATCTTACCATGTCAACACATTTTATTTTTATAATAGAAGATTTACCACTTGAACATCCTACAAGAATATATATTAATTAAGTTTTAAGACTTCATGGATTACCCTTATGTATTGTTTCTGATCATGATCCACATTTTAGATCAAGATTATAGAAAAGAATTAAAAAATAATGGATACTGAACTTCGTTTGAGCACTGCCTACCACCCTCAAACTGATGGACAATTAGAACAAAATATTCAAACCTTAGAAGACATGTTGAGATCATTGTCACATGACTTTCTAAGTATTTGGGATCAATATTTACCTCTGGTATAATTTTCCTATAATAATATCTTCTATTCAAGTATTCCTATGGAACCATATGAAGTGTTATATGGAAAGAGATTTCACACACCGACCTGTTTGAATGATGTTGGTGAAAGAAAACTCGTAGGCCCAGAACTTGTTGAGGAAATCTTGGAAAATGTGAAGGTATTCCAAACCCACATCAAAGAATCTCAAAGTAGGAAGAAGAGCTATGCTGATAACCGAAGGAAGGATTTGGAATTTCAGGTAGGAGATCATGTTTTCTTGATGGTATCTTCATGGAAAGGAATTATACGATTTGGTAAGAAGGGTAAATTGAGTCCCAGGTACATCGGATCTTTCGAAATTATTGAACAAATTGGGGTTCTTGATTACCATTTTGCAATGCTTCCAAGTCTCTCCAAAGTTCATGAAGTGTTT
This sequence comes from Viscum album, assembly GCA_963277665.1. Classification (NCBI taxonomy): domain Eukaryota; kingdom Viridiplantae; phylum Streptophyta; class Magnoliopsida; order Santalales; family Viscaceae; genus Viscum; species Viscum album. The sequence continues at coordinate 22,314,705 of OY728166.1, read as the reverse complement.
CACGTATCACTGTTGAGAAAATACATGCCTGACTCAACGCATGTACTCACCCATGAGGAATTAGAACTGGAACCTGATCTGTCTTATTGCAAAGAGCCTATAAAGATTCTTGATACAAGAGAACAAGTGTGGAGAAACCAGACGAGTAATCTGGTAAAATTTATATAGAGAAACCATAAGATGGAAGAGGCAATGTGGGAACCCGAGGAACTTATGGTGAAGAACCACCTGAAACATTTTTTGTAGTAAAATTCTAGAAATTTTGGGGACACAATTATTTGAAATAGGGGAGAATGTAACACTCCAATCTTCCACAGTATGTTTCCCTTTGAATAATGAAATAGCTTGCACTATATGCAACTTTGAGATTCTAACACACCGCGACCAATCAAACTAATAGTTATGAATAGTAATACCCAATTTTTAAAATTTTTAAAATTTTATTTTTCAAAATGGACATCATTTTTGAATTTGGAATATTGAAATTATCTTAGGGTGAATTTTTGTTATTTTTCTGAAAACTTTCAATTTTTGATGAATAGTGAAAAACACTATATTATTTTTTAAAACCGGGTTTTTATTTAAATAATTAATTATTTTATTTCAATTCATTTTAGGTCAAAATAGATATATAATACATATATATGTTAAATGTAATTCATTGGATTCATTTTTTTAATAATATTAGATATATATATTTTTATTGAACTCTTCACCGTCTTTTACCCACCTCCTAGGAGAATTTGAAAATTTACATAAAACATAATTTTACCACTTCTATGAGTGGAATTTAAAAAATCCAAGAGACATAGTTGATATCATTAAGAAAAATGTGGTTCAATAAGATGAAAATAATTTTTGGTGAACACCAACTTTTTACTTTTATTTACCATGGTTAAAAGTAAATGATCTAATTAAGGGTAAAAATGATATTATTCTTACCCTAACACATGTCTTAATTCTATTGGATAAGTGTAATTCGGACAAAACCAACCTTAGGAATAAAATTTGATCCTTTAGGTCCACTTGTATTAGATTAGGACATTTATTATTTTTTAATTCAAAGAAGAGTTAAAAGTGTTACATTCAAAGTTTAATAACTAAATCATTTATAATATAAGTTTATACATAAGATAAAATCGACTATAAATATTCATTATAAAGATAAAATTATTTACTACATAATGAAATTTTATTTATAAGTTTTAACATTATATAATTTAAATTATTTTTGACACAATGATGACACAATAATTACCTTAAAATGAAATATTAAAATAATTGATATTATAAATATCTAAATAAATGTAATTTGAAACTTTAGATGAATTACACTAATCTTATAGGTTAACATGACATGTTGGGATTGAAAATATGAATATATTTTTATGTAATAAGTTGTTGTGACTTTAACAAAAATATTTTATTAAATAATGTCAAAATTGACATAAAAGAGTTTTTAAAACAAATATTATATTATTAATTGATATAGTTTTTTTAAACATCTAAGGGTCACCCAAATGACTTATATAAGGTTATATATATTAATAATTAACCACTTGGGGTTCTCTTGTCTTGTTATTGTATGTTTATTGTCCATATAATATAAAAATACAAAGAGGCATGGTAAATGTCAATCTATTTAACTAAGAGTTAAATATAAATGATACTGTTAAAATGATAACCTAAACTTTTCTAAAACCTATTAGTTGAGATTATTTCGACGCATCCCTAACTTCACTTAAACATAATTCAATTTGGATCCATTAGAGACCAAAAATGATTTTATAATAAAATAATATTTGAATCTTTCCCTAAGGTTCCCCTCACCCCTCTTATAAAATGGAACTTCCCCTTCTCTCAAATTTACACCTCCAAATCCAATTGGCTCAGACAACCCTTTCCCAAAAATCCTCCCAAAAATCATCCCTTAATCCTAGAGGCCATATTTTGATCAGAAGGCCAGCCTATGGAGCCTTTTTGATCAAATGAAAATGATGAACCCAAAGAATAGGTAAATATCTCACCACCTCTTTCAAGTTATTTCCTTCTTCCACTTCCTCTTTATTTATTGTTTCCATTATAAAATAATAACTCCAGTATCTTCTATATACAGTGATGTTATTATAAAAATGGTACAACCATATTTATTATGTTATCCATCCTATGAATAACAAGTCACCATACGTGCGTACGTACGACTTACCGTCTCCACGTCGTGGTGTAGTTGTTATTCAATACATTCTTATTTGGATGGGTATGATAATGATGTATAATTGATGTAAATAATAGATATAACATGTTATTTATTATGTATATTTTATATACCAACAATTTACTTATGATTTTAACTACAAAATAATGATATTTCTGCTCATGCATATGTACAGATTACCGTCTCCACGAATGTGATGAGATTCATTCCCCATCATAATCATTAAATAATAATTTTCATGTGATAATTAAAAATAAAATTTAAAAAACATAATTTCATTATGGGTATGAATCAAATACATCATATCCATAAAAATCATGGCTTATGTAAATAAGCATATAAAGGAAAAAAAATCAATTAACACCTGAAATGATGATACTAGTAAAATATAATTAACAAATAAATATTGGAGGATCATATATGATATCATATTAATTTATATGGTTCTTGTATAATTTAAAAACAAATATTTCACCATTATTAAAAAGATTAACCCCCCCCCCCCCCCTCGACCAAGGAAAAGTACAATGTAAGAGTTAATTTCACAATATCATTATTATTTGAGGTTGTTTTCACGTAAGTATCTACTAAGAAATTTTTCTCATTCACATCCATGTTTCATAAAAATGTATTCCAAAACATTTTTACTATTTAGTAGACTATGGTTTAAATTCATTTATACCATTTTTTTCTTTTTATAAATGGGTTGAAATTAATGTTTCCGTCATCTTCCAATCAAGGTACATTTTGATCTTTTCGACTAAATTGTGGTAAGAATGTTTTTTAACTTGTACAATGGGTGCATCTATTTTCCGTCGTTATAACATCATAAAAGTTTCCCTAAAAAGATTATAAGAATAATTTAAAAATAAATGTTTTATTTTATAATTATTCGACTTTCAGAATATTTGAAAATACAAATAGATATTTCTCTAAAAAAGCTTTTGATTTCATCTATGTCAACATCATTTGATGGATTTTAAGTTTATTTGAAGTTGATTTCTATTGATACAAAACATACATATTGTATTGAATGTTTTGTGATATGTTTGACTCTGGATGTGTTATTTTTATACCATTCATGGTTTATGGATAAAGTATTGACATTTCTTATACTAGTTTTAATACGAGTGTTTATGATTAAACATTTTCATATGATGAATTCATTGGACTTTTCAAGTGACGGGTGGAGTACGCTATTGCTCCTCAATGCATCGGTGGGTCTCGTGAGACAAACTAGTGTCTTGGCACAAGGCCTTGAAAAAATCTTATTTGTAGTATTGGAAAAAGTCCTTGACTATGTGGTTATGAAGTCTGGCATTATGCATTCCATCATTATGAAAGTGGATATTGATATTGCATGTGATTATTCAACTAGTAGAATATCCACCTGAATAAGTAAATTGAACTATTTTATTTTATCTTTTCCATGTTATGTTTAAGTTCATGTTTAAAAGGCTTTTATTTTCATCTTATACATTGCCTTAAATGTTTATACTTATTTATGAAAGTTTCCACAATATTGTTATCCTTACTGAGCATCTGAGTTCAACCCTTCCTCTATTTTATTTTTCCCAGGATGCGAAAAAGTATATTATGACTGATTGGATGGGATATTATAAAGGGATATGAGTTTTTCATATGGATACTATGTTGTTGTAGTTTTCATTTTATAATATAATGTATTATTTATGAATGTATCAACTATTATCAAGGCTACTAAACTGATCGGTCTTTCGGGACATGATTCCTTGTATCATGGAAATGTTATGTAATAATGCACTGAATCTGGGTAACTGGGGTCAGGGATTTACATAAAATGAGTGAAATAAAGGATTCTAGTTTATTTTATACCATATATTATTAGCTTAACCACCAGATAAATCTATTACAACCTTAACTGTGGTAACTATTATTTTTACAGTTTTTACTATTAATTTTCACCAAAAATGATGATAAAATTGTTATATAATTTCAATTATGTTGATTAAAAATATTGAATACATTTTTATAAATTAAATACCTATAATTAGTGAAATTAAATTAAAAAATAAACCTAAAAATTAGATGAAAATAGGGGGTTTCAAAGAGAAAATTTTCAAAAGATAAAAAAATTTATTTCAAATATCAATATAAAATTGATTCAAATGAAATATATTGGAATAATAATAATAATTATAATAATAATAATAATTTTGAGCTAATTTTACTTCTGAAAATATTTTAAGACAAAAATGAATCTTATAAATTCTTTAAACGAAATTACAGTTATCTCTAAAAAACCAATACTTTTATTACTATCCCTAAAAAACAATCTTTTCAGAAAAAAATTAATAGTTCAAACTAATATAATTTTAAAATATTGATTAAAAAATTGATGATAATTTTTTAACATTAATTTTCATACCATGTTAAAAATCAATTTTTTTATTTCATCCTAAAAAAATAAAAAACATTTTTATGGAAAAATGTATTTTTCAAGCATATAATGGAATTCTAAAAATTGATCAATTTTTATAAATATTATTTATTCATATAAAAAAATTATAATAAAATTTTAAAATTTAGTTATTACTATTCATTCATTCAATTATAACAAGAAGGTAATTACAGTCATGATTAAATAATAACATTAATAGTTTGTCATGGTTATTTAAAACTCGGTGTTGCATGTAACAAAAGAAATAAAATAAATAACATATATTTGATAAAATATATTTTATATAAACAATAGGTGTTACATTATACCCCCATTAAAAAAAATTTCCCTCTGAAAATTAGTCACACTAATATAAAAAAATTAGGATACTTCTTACTCATCACATCCTCAAGTTCCCATATAGATTTATTACATTGTTGTTTCCTCCAAAACATTTGATTAGTTGAGTGGTCTTGTTTCAATGAAATTTATCTTAATGATATATATTATATAATATTTTCTCCTCATAGGAAATATCTTGCTCTATTGGTACAATGTCTATGTTAAGTACATGTCATAGATCATATATCAACTTCCTCACGAGAGATATATGGAACACATCCTGAAACTGATAGAGGTCCGATTGAAGTGCCCAAAGATAATTTATTGACATGGTATGATACAAAATTTCGATGGGAAAAAAAATATAGGGATTAGTTTGACATTATTTTTGAATCTCATTACCTTCTTCTAGGTAGAAATTTATAGAAACACCTTCTCCACAAATTCAATTTTAATATCACATTAATGATTTTCATAAAAAAAATTCTTCTGACTTTCTACTCCCCTTATGTGTTATTGAACGACTCAAATATTATATATAATTCCATCAGCTTGATTAGGTATCAATAGATTTATTTCTACAAATTAATTCAATTATTTTGGAGTTCTACAAATATTTACATATGGGGTAATATAAAGATTCATCTGAATTATTGAGTGAAAGCTATTACTGAAAGAAAACTCAACAAGAGGAAGGTGTTGATCCCAACCCCCTGTGATATCCATTTAAAAATATCTAAACATATTTTCTTGACTTTTAATTTCTCTCTCAGGTTGACCATGTGTCTATGGATGATATGTGGTGGTGAAATTCAACTCGTCATTAAGAGATTTCTTAACACATTTCCAGAACATTGAGGTAAACATTGGATCCTGACTAGATAAAATTGAGTGTGATAGTCCATGAAACCTTACAACATACATAATTTATATTCTATCATGATAATAAAGAGAGAATTATTTTATTATATCTATGATGTTTTCTGAATTTTTAAGGTGATCGACAATGTTCTATATAGAATTATTCCATTTAGATGTTTTTGGGAGTCCAATGAAAAAAATACATGGTGATGTTTTTTTCATTTCCATTCTTATATGGATAATGGTTGTAGAATCCCATTAGAATTTTGTCTCATTTACATAACTTACTAACACACCATGTATTAAGATAAATACTCAGAAAAATACATCTTTATGTTTTCCCACTAGAAACACTACTTCACATTTACCAGTGGTATGCACTATTACCTTTATATCCTTTAGTTGTGGGTTCAAGCCCTACAATATTTCTGGATTTGACAAGATGTTTCTTGACCTATATGTTGTCCTTTTTCTATATCAATATTAAAATTATTCCTCAAACATTACCAAATTGAAAGAACCCATTATTATGACAACATAAAAGAAAATATAAATTATAAAGGTTTCCAATACCTTTAATCATAATTCCATAAAAGTTATTCATACTCAAATAATTTTTTTAATTAAACTTATAAAAAAACAAAGGGTTGTATTGCCATCAATGTCTATCAGAATACCAATAATCTTGATAAAATCCCATCAAATAAAACCTAGAAAGTTGTGTTTATGAATATGATCTTATGATTAACCTTAAACTAAAACACCCATGAAGGTATCCATAACTCTTAATATAATATTACATGGAGACATATATACTTCCAAAATAAAATTTACTATTTATTCTTTAAATAATCTCTTATAAAAGACATAAAAAATTCCTTTTGGTTCTTGCGTCTATCCTTTTACTGATAGAATATAAAATGTTTTTTCATTATTCTATAATCCATGAAGATTGGGTCAATAAATACTCACAATCACATAAAATTTCACTAAGAATGATGGCTTTTTTATAGGACTAATTCATACATACTATAATTTGAAATTCATAACTCAAAAGTGGAAGATATGTGTGAACCAATTATCCTAATTCACATCCAATTTTGTGATTGCATAATATTTCCATTTTTTTAATTAAGAAGTTTTTGTGAATTGTTATCCTCAATAGACCTTTGATTAGGGCATTCATTTGCTTAATTCCCAAACTCATTACACTCAAAGCATTGATGTGTGGGTCGTGAATTCTTTGGGGAGTTTCCACTATTCTCATGATTAGATTATTTATTCCGATAAAATTTTAATTTAGATACTTTGTACCTTCCTTTACACACATATAACCTTTAGTAGTCTTATTCAGATAATTTAGTCCATGTTTCATTTCAAACATCGATCATCAAGGAAGGATCATTTTCTTCTCTCGATGGGTTTTAGAGTTTACTTTGAATTCCATAGTTCTTTTCTTATCAAGACCATGATATTGATGGGTAAATACAACCTCAATTTCCACCTTGATAGTAAATAGAATTATTTATTTATATTTAACAATTTCCCTTATGTATAACACCTTTCAGATTCATGGTTTTAATCCACTGAGGAATTGATCAACCATACATTTAGTTTGTATGATAATATAAGAAGCATAGATTAATAGTCTATTAATTTTTTCCCTATAAGGAAAAAAAGATTCACCACAGGTCTATTTTTGTTCAAGGAATTACTTATAATTTTTTATAATAATAATATAAGGAAATTACTTATTGAAAAATAACCTCTTAAAATTATCCAACTCCATTGATTAAATTTTACCTTTTGGGCCATATTATTGATATGATTCCAACATTGATCGACTTTGTCTTTCAAATGATTGACGGAAATAATGAAATTTTCATGATCCAAACACTAGATAATAGAAAATATATTTTTATGGTAATGATCGATTGCTCTGTAACTAATGGACCAGAAGACCCTATATGAGAAGGTGGACATTACCTCATTGAGGACTAAATAGAAAATTATTCCCAACTTTTCCCATTTATAAGAATAACATGACTCACTACCATATAAAGTTTTTTGAGTCTATGAAAAATATTTTCATTCCATATCTCATAACATTAGTCTATTAAATACATTTAATTTTATATTTAATTACATATTAATATGGTTTTTTTAGGATATATCCATTATCTATAATAAAAAATTATAGTGTATGAAACAATAATCATAGTGGGAAACCACATAATCATTAAAACCCCTTATAAGATGCCTAAATCATGACACCTTCTTTTGAATCTATGAAACCATAAGTTTAACTGAGGTCATCCATGGTCATTATTAAAATCCTTCATGATGGTTAATAAAGATTCTGTGAATTTACCAATAACATCCATTGGGAGTGTCAAAGTTGGTGCAGAGTAATGCATGTTTTCATGTACTGGGTAATACTTGAGTGAAGCCTAATATTCCATTTTCAGAGTTATTACCCCAGGTAAATCAATGATAGAATTATGTGCACTTGTTGTATGTGGATATGGATAAAATTTCTTAGAAACCAATCTCAACATACTTCACCAATACTTCTGGATATTTTCATACACTTATAATTATCCTTAGACTTATCCTTAGATATATCCTTAGGCATCTCACTAAAAATTTTTCATCCTAGTTTCAAATTGTTAACTAAACCTTTCTATGATACAAGTTGTAAAGAACCAAACTAATAATATATAAATATTATATATTAATAGATGAGTATTCAATAAATAACATAGTGATACATTCTATAATCATTTATGTCTACTTCCTTGGGTAAATTGGAAGTCTAAACTTTGTTGTCATTGGATAATTAAATATTTATCCACTAATTTATTCATATCTAGAATGATCTATATAATTATCATACATAAAAACTTTATTTATAAAATGGATAAGAAAACATATAATAGTCGAGATCAAATGATGAGTAAGGGTAAAGTAGGGAGATATCAATGATCACATAATAATAATATGTTCATAAGGGTATGATAACATTATCAAAACATTTGAAACCTATATCTTTCATGTCATAGATCATAAATTTGTGTCATGGAATAAATATTATAAGTTTATAAAATATGAATCATACAGTAATAAAATTACTTAATCCAAGAGATCATAATATTTTCATAAGACATAGAGTAGGGGAATACTCATATTAATAGAAGACCGTATGTCAACACTACCCACTAAGACATTCATAACATGTTAATACTTCCATAAACACCCATGCAATTGCGTTGGGATTGAGATAAACTCATGTGTACAATATTTTCGTCTTGTAATAACCTCCTACATATTGTATTTTGAGCTTGGGAGAACCTATGTCGTGCCCTTTGAGCTCAAATAACATTTATCACAACCGAATTTATTAAAGTGATATATTGGTCCCACCCATCAAATAATCCATACAGTTATGTTTCAAAAGACCGTAAAACATTCATCCTATTATAACCCATTAAAATTAATGGGTTTTATAATTCTTTCATCATATCATAACCCATGGAAAATAAATAGGGTTTATAAGATTCTTTTCATCCTTAAAATAAACCATCCAGATGAAGAATAATGATGGTATAATTAGATTATATCCCAAAAAATCCTATGTATCATTAATGGATTCAAAATTATAGGTAAAATATTTTTGAAACATCATTTAGAATATTTATTTAGTAAAATAACCTTTTCACATTGAAAAACTCATTTCATAAAACTAAAATTTCATTATACATTTTTAAAATACATTTCTTTGAAAAGAACATTTTAAACATAAAAATAAATCTATAAAATAATGTCCAATCATGATGGTGGGAAATCCCTTTCATACTATACATGTCAAAAAAATGATTCCTTTCACATTTTCAAAAAAATCTAAGCATGAATTGTTTGGAAAATTACACGGAGATTCCATTTATTTTTCTCAACTAAATGTATAAAAATAATAAAAAATATATGTAAAATGGATTGGAAAGTATTGAAAACTTCATTTTATACATTTTTTTAGAAAACATGGGTATGAATGAAGAAATATTTTTTATATAGGAGAGAAATAATGTAGGTTTTTCAAAAAACATTCATTTGAACTCATGAGTACATAAAGAGATGAAAATTAATTGAACACAATTATTTTCAATGCATAAATAATTGAGAAGAAAAATTATGATTTTATTAAAAAATATATCATAATATTTCATTATCAAAATCATAAACATAAACAATATCGATAAGAGATGATATTTTATCGTAAAACATTTACCAATTTGGTTACATTGAATTGTACACCCATAAAAGAATAAAATTAAAAAAAATAGAAAATATCAAGGGAATAAATAAATTTAAGATATTATATGTCAATGGGGCATTATTTAAACCTGATTAATTAATATTGAAACATTACATTACATATGTCACAAAGAAGAAAAATTGAGACAAAAATCACATAATCCAAATCTTGACTTACTTATTATACGTTTGATCCTCCCGTATAATTATACAGGTTTACTATACATCTATTATAAAACAATATTTAAATATTTTATACCATATATTATTTAATTATTAAAATTCCCAACTAATATTAATTTAATAACTAATACGGGGAGGCGGTGAATCAATGATATCTTTTTTCTTTTATGTTATCTTTCCAATATAACAACCTTCACCTCCAGTTAAAGATTAATAACTTATATAGATAATAAAAATTCAAACAACCAAAGAAACATAATAATTTACAAGGTTAACTATTAAATAAGTGTATCTAGTCCTTATAATGGTTTTGAAGTAATCCAATACCCCAAAATCCACTAGAAAATAATCCTCTTGGGTGGAAAAAAAATTTATGAAATGACCTCACACCTGTGTGTCACTATGATCAATACAAAAACACAGTTACTTCTACATGGAATAATTATGTAAATATGTTTTTATAACATGTATACAATCCTTCAGTAGTTAGTTTTGAACATTTCACTGTGATAATTCAATAACATCCAATATTGTAATTCTTCAGTGAAAATTTTTCCACTTTATAACTACATGTAGGTGGGAATAACTTCTTTAAAATTCATAAAAAAACTATGTTCGGTCAGTCACTTAGATTATTTAGTCTGAATCTTAATTTCAATAAAACATTATGATAACTTATCTAGAAATAGTAACGATTCACATATTTCTTTTCTTAAATCAATTGGTCAAATATCTTTATCTAATCTAGTAAGCACTTATTTTTTCACAACTTATTAGTTACACTTCTTTGTTATGAATATTGACTATAGATGCTCTATCTGATTCTTCAGTACAAACCACATCTCTAGAAATCTAGTTATCTCCAACACATAGAGAGTATTGATGTACGATGTATATTTACCTCTATCTATAGGTTTACTAGAACTAGAAAAGGAGGGAACCTAAAATATCTTTTCCGCTCAATGAAATTCACACTTATAAAATGAATTTGGAAATTTAAAATTCATCCGACTATTTCTAAATGCTTGTTAAAACTTCTGGATTCTTATCAAATATTCTTGACATTTTGAAAAAATTTATCCTTCATTAAATTTAATAAAAATTATTCAGTATAAACATTTGAGTCCGATGTTTTTTTGATAACTAACTCTAACTGATCATTCTCCCAAATATTCAGTCTGATGACCTTTATTTTGAAAATATCATATAATAAATAGGTACAAGATAAATTCACAACATCAAACTATATATTTTTTTTCTATTGACCCACTAAAGATAAGAAATTAATCACTCTGATTCTCTAGGTAAACAAAAAATGGTTGACTACATTATTGTAACTTCTATAGACTACATTTTCTTGAATCACTTCACTTTAGTCTAGATTCATCACTCTAATAGATCCCCCAATCACTTGTATGTCCAATTTTAAATCCTATGTTTTATCAATTTGTTCAATTGTTTTTTCATAAACATCATTGTAACTTATAATGATTTTAGAACCTTGAAATAGTCTGATGAAAATATCAACATGTTTCTACTTTCATTAGACCAATTGAACCCATGTTAATAGAAATTTTTTCTTATAACTTATTAATGTCAGTATACATCTGATGTAACTATTCATGTAGTGACTTATCAAAAGCAACCAATTGTTTAATGAGACAATGTCTATCATCATCTTATGGATCAGTGTTAGAAACTATTAGATAGATCTATGTAAAAATTGACTTCATTATTTTTGAAACAAAAAACTATTGGTTCTACCATTGGAATGGTTCCTCTAATGAATTGGTCTATCTGATGGATCAGCTAATCAAATCTTCAACAAAACCTTTAACTTCATAACCTTCTTATTCATATTTCTAATGAAATTATACATCCAGTACATCTAAAAAAGATATTTTTCAACTATAAAACATCGGAAACACTCTATAGGTTCACATATCTCTTTTCTTCTTAAATTTTCCCTCATTTCGTTCACAAACCTTAGATCAAAATTTATAACACAACACATGATCGTTATATTTCTTTGGAAAGTTCCATGACTTCCCATTTCAACAACTTCTCCATCTTAATCAGGAAAATCTAACCAAAACCATGAATCTAGAAAAAATTCAACTTCATTAAATAAAATAAAACATCCTAAGGATTTATGTGATGTTAATAACATGAATATTGTCATTGAATCATCTAAATTAGTTATGATGAATATCTTGAATGATATTCTATATCCAATATAACTTGCAACTCCATTATGAAAATTTAATTCCATAAAAACTATGCATTTGAAGAAATTTTCACCTAGAATACATCTCTAGAATAAAATAATTTACTTTATGGGATTTCTTATGAAATATAAAGCCGATCATCTAAGTATGATACAAATTCACTTGAATGTCAAAAAAATAAAGTGATGTGATTTTTATTAATGATAATAAAAGAGAAATAATTCAGAAAAATAGTTCTTCTAGAATATGAAAATCACTTCCATCTTAATAGGCCCCCAACAATCTCCCCTGTTATAATTTTTTGCCAAGAAATGTTCATAACTCACTAAAACTTTGAATCACATGTTATGGATCACCAATCAATAATTCTAAGACTAAATGAGAAAACTCATTATACGAAACAAAAATCATTAACAACAAAACTATGCTATCTGTATGTAGTGACATAAGAAATTAAACCATTAAAACATTCCACATTTATTAAAAATTTCTTTATTCATGTAAAAACTAGCTTCCAAAAAGAACCTCAAAAAATTGTTTGGACAATTTACAAACATAAATGATGAGTTCACATCTTACAAAAAAATCTTCCTAAATACACGATTTTGTAAAAATGTTTTGCACCTTCCAGGGGATAGATTTATGAAACATCACTATTATCCCTCTTAAAAATGCTATACATTTACTAGATGAGATAGGATAAATAAAAACATACCCCAAAATTATAGAGAAATGGGTTGGATGCCCATTTTCAACCTCATTTTGATAACTGACTCCTTTGGTAATGATTTTGGGAAAACATCAGCTACTTATTCCACTGTAGAATCATATTCAAAATAGAGTTTATTTTTCTCTATAATATATTTGATAATGTTATATTTGATAACAGTATGTTCATAATGAAAATGTTACACTAGAAATATTATGATATTTATATCACATAGATTATCAATAACCTATAGAAGTGGTAATATTAATTAAATAAGTAAATCTTTCAAATAAGTCTTCATCCACATAAGTTGCGTTACTACTTGACTGGAAGCAACATAGTAAGTTTCAACTATGTTAAGAGTTAAAAAATATGTTTTTAGTTTGAAAACTTACACTGATTTACCCACAAAAAAATACACTAGATGTAGATATTCTATCATCAAAAATCGCTAGCCTATCAATATCCTTATAACAAAACTAGGAAATTCTTACCGAGATTTCATATTCGATAATTAAATTTGGTGTGCCCCAGATATATCTTAGAATCTGTTTTCTAGATAAGAAATTAGGTTCATTTGGAGATTTATAAAATAGTGCATATAAGGTAGAATCATATACAATGATATTTATTTAATCCGTCAGATATAAAAATCATCAAATTGGCTTCTGAAATTGTCAAAAATATAATTCCTTTCCTTTTTCCTTCTTTAGAAAACATGGTTCCAAATAAAATTGGTGTAGAAACATGTTTTAAATTTTCCATTATGAAAATCCTAATAATATTCTTAAAATTATTCTCAGGATATAAAAAATGTATCTCTTGTTTCTTATATTTTTAGAAAATAAACTATTTCATCTCACCAAGCATGGACATTTCAAACTACTTCTTTACCACAGTAGAATAAGTGCATTCATCATTACTGGAAATGATAATATCATTAACACACATAATTAAAATGAGATAAATCTACATATTTTTATTTATTTCGAGACTACTATCAACAATTCATTTATTAAATTTAAAATTCATTTAACAAGTATCCAATTTTGAATACTAATATCTCAGAGCTTTCTTTAACATATACAATGATTTTTTCAATATTCACTCATAAAATTCATCATTCTTAATCAAACATCCACATGGTTGTTCAAGAAAAAATCTTCATCATGTAATCCAATAAGAAATAGTAATTTCACATCCATCTGAATAATTTTATAACCTCATTATGTTACAATTGAAAGAAAGATTCTGATTGTTTGTAACCTTGATAAAGGAGAAAATAAGTAACACCCCAAGGATTTAAAAAATAAATTTAATAAAATGCATGAAACACTGAGTCTCTTAAAAATAGAACAACTTATTAAGTAGATAGTTAAAATTATCTGTGAAACATATTTTCTCCACTTCTATGATTTGAATTTAAAAAAACATCTACAGTTGGGATCAGTAAGTATTTAGAGTCTAATAGAACCAATATTATTTTTTTATGAATAGTAAAGTATCATTATGAATAGTAATATAAACCTTATGAATAGTAAATTATATTATAATTTTATTTTCTTATGGTTTTGCGATAATGATATCTTGATTAATTTTTATGGTGATATGAAATCAGTTATAGTTTTAAAATTGTTATTTTAGAAAAAAATATGATTTTAGTTAAAAATTAAATTAATCATATTTAGAAAATTATTTTTAATAAATGGATTCCATTTTTTCAATTTCAAATTGAAAAATATTAATGGTGAATATTTTTGTTTTTTTTAAATACTTGAATTTCTAGTGAATAGTGAAATACTGTAATTAACAAAATATGCTAATTAAATGAATTTCTTCAAAATTATTGAGTCATTGATGATGTAAATAGAGTTGGATATAAAAATCATGATATTATTACTATTTTAGGTTATATTAATCAAGGATATTCATAGTCTTCAGAAAAAAATTTAAACTAATGATTAAAATAATGTAAAACCCCTCCTCTTGTCCACTATAAATACCACCCTCACCCCCTTTTCCTCTCACATTAGTCAAAAATTTAACCTCATCTATGTTATAAAAAATAATCTTCCCAATACCCTCCACCATGTAAAATAACTTCTACTCTCACTAAAAGTCCAAAAAACGGCCTTAAAGGGGATCTCAAGGAGAAAAGATCCAGAGGTAAATATCCTCTTTTATTTTCTTGTGTTTTTATTGCAATTCTTTTCTTTTACTATACTATGGTCTCCTACACTATTCCAAGAGGAATGAAAACTACATTATTATATATATTCTGTATTTTTAACATTTTTATGTTAAACTCACCATCATTCTTCCACTTCTCTTCCTCTTAATAAAAAAACATCATCTCTGATGTGTCGATTTACCAACATCATGGACGATGTGTATTTAATTTATATTAAATACATAAAAACTGGTTATAAAACCATTTTTATGGTTGAAAGAGAGATTAAATTTTATGATATATACTATTTCATGATTTGGAGATAACATATGTAAAAAATATCATGTTATATAATGAAACTAGTTCATGATTATGAAAGAACCACCGAAATGATCTAAATAGATATCACTAAAGGGTTATCTAATGATTCTTCCAAAAAAAAAATTATTTATGGAATCATTTAAAATTATGGAAACATATGAATGAAATTTCATTCCACTTCTATAATTTCATTTCCATACAACAAGAAAATCAAATACAAAGAGGCCATTGAAATCATGTAAAGAATGCACTCGAAATAGTGGAAGGAACTAAACACTAATAATTAAAAGGATAAATGTTGTTATAAAATGATCATATAATGTGTTATAATCATGAATATGTTTCTTTAGGTTATTAATAACACTCTTTTAACCATTATAGATGAGTTTTAAACAGGTTTTAAAGTAAGACGAACCTGAGGTAAGGGAATTCATAACCCATTATCCATGCTTTGGGTTAACCTTCTACTTCATTTATGATGTGGTACTAAGATTATTTTGTGTAATTAATTTTGTTTATATTATGTTTATTTACAATTATTACACATATTCCTTTCATTCTATTTGATTATCATATAAATTATATGTTGTTTCTTGGGGACTTTTCTTATAAAATCTTATTTTAAACTTCAAGTTTTACAAAATTAAAAGTGATTGTTTTTATAAAAGTATTCTTGTTTATTTATTATTTTATGGTTCTTGGGAATTTATTATAATGAATGGTGGGAAATAAATCTCCATCAAATGCATTAGGTATGTGTATGTTTGTGGTCAGCCGTATGGTTACTCCAAGTGTAACAGCGATTGTTACAAAAAAGTAGTTTTGAGGGTTACATTATAAGGATTCTATGAGGATTAAAAATCACAAGTTAGGTGATAAGGATACAATATTATGTATGTAATTACCAAAGATACCTCTGTGTTTCTATTTATTTTCTTTATGTTTTGTGGGAATCTCATGAAACCTCATAATTTAAAAAGTAAGTATATATGGGTGACACATATAACTTTTAGGAAAATTATTTCATATGTTTAAAAGTATTACTTGACTAATGTTTTATTTATTTATTTTTATATCAATTACTGATATTTTTGGGCTCATCCAATGTTTTTAAATGATTTTCCTAGGTTATAAGTAAGGGTAAGACAAATAAGAATGCCAAGTAAAATGTTATGAAGATTTATCCAAGAAAAAAATTTATTTAAAAAGTTATATAATTTGGAACAAATGGATACTATTTTTTTTGGTTTCCTATATGTATAAATTTGGAATGTTATGTATGTATTATATCACAATACTATAAAAAAATAAACTTGAAAAGATCCTTGGTGTAAAAGGAAGTGATATCCGGACTAAAATTCAAGATTATATAATGTAATAAGGTTGGGTCCTTATAGTTGGTATCTGAGGATGGATTAGATAAATTTAGGGGTTATGATATTGGTAGAAGAATACCATAAATCATTTTTTACTCTATGGATAATTTGAAATGTTTTAGAATTTAAAGATTACCATATTACTTCGACTAATATATTTTTCTTTAAAATGGTTTTTTTGCAGAAGAAATAGAGAAACTTAAGTGTAAAGTCACTAAAATAATGATATCCTTCTGAAAGTACAACATAAAATAATAGGGATTGTAACCGAGTAGTTTGTGAGTGTAATGTCTCAGCTTACACATCCAATAAATGGGGTCAGAATCCATGTAAGAGAAAAACCAAATCTTCCACAAAGGAACATGATGATAGTGTAAGATTTTATGAGTCCACAATATCCAGAATTCATTGGATCTTCTTTCCAACTAGTGGCAGAAGGATTCATTAAATCCATTGAAAAAATATTCTATGTTATGTGATGTTCAGATAATCAAAAGATTAGTCTTACATAATAACTTTTTAAAGGTGAAGATAATCAGCAGTGTTTAATGGTCAAGAATATCAAGGATAAAGAGAAGATTAAAACCATATATTGGTATGAATTTAAATGTATTTTCCTTAAGTAATATTTTTCTAATGCTATTTGAAATAAGATAGAGAATCAATTCCTTGAATTGAATAAAAAATATGATTATTCAGTGGTTGTGTATGTAGAAAAAGTTATTGGACTAGGAAGGTAATCTCCAAATAGTATTTGTGATCTTGATAGAAAAATCAACCATATTTACTCAGGTTTAAATATTGGATATGGAATGGAATTGGATTCCCATGAGATCAAAAGTTATGATAAACGTGTCTGATGTGCTGAGAGGGTGGAACCAAAGTTTTCTAATGACCATGTGAACTTTGAAAATAAGAAGATAAATAAGTCTATATGGAATGTGATGGGTAAAAATCAATCAATTAAATCTTATGGTATGAATGTACAGTTTCTAATTTGTGAAAAGTGTGGATAAAAGTACCTTGGGAAATTCCTTACTAAAACCGGGAAGTGTTTTTGATGTGGTATGTTTGGATATAAATCCCGATATTGTAACTAAAATGATCATAATACTAATCCTAATAAGAAAAATATAAAGTGATTTAAATTTGGTGAGATGGGTCATTATTAAAATTCCTACCCCAAGAGAGATATGAATGATCCAAATAAGCCAAACATAAGAATAAAGGTGTTGTGAGATCATTTGAAACTACATTAGCAGTCTTCGGGCCATCCAACGACGTTTTATCAGGTACCTTGTTTGTATACTCAGAATTTTTTAATGTTTTACTTGATATGGGGTCTACACATTTATTTATTTCTATGAAATTTTCTTATAAATTGGAAATATCACCTCAAAAAATGAGACTATAACTTAATGTTAAAACACCATGGGGAAATATTACATCAAAGAGGAATTATAAAAATCTTTGTATTGTGGCCTATGGACAGAATTTACCTACAAACCCTGTTGTTTTTAATTTAGTAGAGTTTTATTTCATTCTGAGAATGGATTGGATTTCTGTTTATCATGCTAAGATTGATTATAGAGACAAATAAGTTATTTTTCCAAAAGTGGTTCAGTTTTTATACAAGAATAAACCCATACCATTGATAATATATCAAGAAGCCGAGAAAGTGTTGAAAAATGGAAATGAGGGGAATCCTTCTCATATTGTTGAAAACAAGGGAATTGTTCATATTAATGACATGACAATACTAAATGAATATTTGGATGTTTTTCCTGATGAGTTAGCTCTTGTTATACCTGATTGGGAAGTTGAATTCACAATTGAATTAGTTCTTGATGCAAATAAAATTTTAAAACCACCATATTGAATAGTTCAAATGGAACTTATTGAATTAAAAAATCTATTGTAGGAGTTTCTTGATAAAGGCTTCATTTATCCTATCACTTCACCATGGGGGGGCTCCTATTTTGTTCATTAAAGAGAAAGATGGTTCTGTGAGTCTTTATATTTATAATAGACCCTTGAATAACATCACTATTAAAAACAATTATCCTTTTCCTCATATCGATGAAATTTTTGATTAGTTCCATGAATCAAATTATTTTTCGAATATTGAACTAAGGTCATGATACTATCAGTTGAAAGTAAAGAAATTAGAAATCTCAAAGAATGTGTTCTGTACTTGATATGGGCAACATGGATTCATTGTTATTCTGTTTGGGTTAAAAAATGTACATATTGTATTGATGGATTATATAAATAGAATAATTCATGAGTTCATGGATAATTTTGTAGATGTGTTTATAGATGACAATATAGTAATTTCTAAAAGTAAATATGAGCATGAAAATACATGTAAATGGTGTTCTGAAAACCATAAAGGAAAAGAATCTTTATGGAAAAATTTGAAAGTGTGATTTTTGGTTACAAAATTTTATTTTCCTTGGGAACATTTTAAATAAGGATGAAATAAAAATTTATCCTATCAAAACAAAAGTGGTAGATGAATGGAAAAGAGCTATAAATGTTAAAAAATTCATGTATTTCATGTATTAACATGTTATAACTGATGTTTTTTTAAAAACTGTACACGCTTATAAAGCACATTAACCATGTTAACACAAAAGGGGTTAAATTTATTTGGATAGAAGAATGTGATGTTTGTTTTCAAGAACTGAAGATGAGATTGGTGAATTCTTCAGTTTTGGATCTGACTTCCAGAAATGGTGATTTTTTCATCTGTAGTGATGTTTCATTGAATGTACATGGTTGAGTTATGATGCATAATGACCGAGTAATTACTTATTATTTAAGACAACTAAAAAATCATGAGGTAAATTATCCCAGACATGATTTGGAAATATCAGTTTTGGTTTTTTATTTGTAAACATGGAGGCATCATTTATATGGAGCTAAATATAAAATATACACTGACCATAAAAGTCTAATGTATATATTCACTCAGAAGGAATTAGATATGAGGAAGGGAAGATGACTAGAAATGATAAGGTATTATGATTGCATTACCAATTACTATACTAGAAAATCGAAAAATGGGGAAGATTTATTGATTTGAGAAAATCATACATCATTAACACTGTTACATTGGGAACTTGATCCCTTGATTAATGATTTGATGAATTTTGGATTTGAAGTTGTTGGTGCTGGAAATAAATCCAATTTGATTCATGTTTTAGTGTAGTTATCATTATAAGAGAGTATTAATCTTGTGAAAAATAAAGTCCACAAGCTACAGAAAAAGGTAGAAATAGTTTAAATGGGCCAGTTTCTAGAATTTATCCTTAAAAAAGATTGTGTTTTAAGATTTGGAAAAAGATTGAGTCTGCCTTGTGATTCATAGTTGAAGAAATATTTATTGTGTGAAACTCATAGTTATCAATTTTTAGCTCATGTTTATAGAACTAAGATGTATATAGGCCTTCAGGAGAATTACTGGTGGGGTGGAATAAAAAGAAATATTGTAGATTTTACCATGAAATGTTTTATATGTCAACAGGTTAAAGTAGATCGGTAGTTACTCAAGGGGATGGTTTAGAAATTTCTAATGCCAAATTGGAAATGGGAAAATGTATTCATAGACTTCATGGTGTTACTAAAAAATATATCTATAGGTAACAATGTGATTTGGGTGATTATTGAATGACTGACTAAATCTACACATTTCCTTCCAATTCGTGATACAATGTCCTTGGAAATAATTTTTCAATTATAACTCAAAGAGATTGTCAAGTTAAATGGAGTTCTTCTTTACATTGTATCTTACTAGGATATCAGGATCACTTTATATTTTTTAATGGCCTTCAAAAGTGATTGAGAATAGAATTAAATTTTAATATATAATTCCATCCTCAATCAGACGGGTAGTCAGAACAAGCGATTCAGACTCTGGAGGATATGATTCAAGCTTTTTCAATATAATAATAGGGAATTTGGGATCAAAATCATTTTTTATTAGAGTTTTCTTATAATAAATTTTTTCATTCCACTATATAAATGGATCCTTTTGAGGAATTGTATTGTAAGTGGTGTCAAACTCTAGAATTTTTGGACAAAGTAGGGGAAATGAAGTTGATGGGTCCAGAATTAGTAGAAGAAGTGGATGAGAAAGTAAAGATGATCCATCAACACATGAGCATAGATCCGAACAGGTAGAAAAGATATGAAAATATCAGAATGAAATACTTTTCTTTCAAGGAAGTTGATTATGTTTTTCTTATAATCTCACAATGGAAAAGTTTTATGTATTTTGGTAAGGAAGGACAACTATGTCAACGGTTCATTAGACCTTATAAAATCCTAGAGAAACATAGACCAGTCGACTGCCAAGTATATTTTCTGATGATTTTATCTTAGGTTCACACTATTTTCATGTTTTGATTTTGAGAAATTATATTCCAGATTCATCTCATTTATTGAGCCCATAAATAGTTTCATTGGAAGGGAACATTTTTTCTGAAGAGAAACATGTTAAGATTTTTGATCATAGAGAGAAAGTATTACGGAATAAGGTAATCCACTATGTAAAGGTTTTTTGGAGAAATCACATGGTTGTTGAAGAAACTTGGGAATCTAAATATTATCTAAGGGAATGATACCCTCACTAGTTTAGTAAGTCAATAAAAAATTACAACGTTGAAATTTATTGATTGTGGGGAGAATGTAACACCTCTTGGTTTTACAAATAAATTTAATGAAATTCATGAAACAATGAGTCTCTTCATAATGGAACTTTTTTTAAGTAGACAGTTCTAATCTAGCCCTTAACCATAATATTTCCTCTTCTATGCTTTGAATTTCAAAAAACAGACATCTACAGTTGAGATTAACAAGTTATTTGGAGTCTGATAGAACTAACTTGATATTTTGATGAAAAAAACACACCCTTATGAAAAGTAATATTAATAGTATTATGCCCCTTATAAATAGTAAATCATATAAAATTTTATTTTCATATGGTTATAAGATAATGATATCCGGCATAACTTTTCAAGGTGATATAAAATCAGTTATAGTTTTAAAATTGTTTTTTTAGAAAAAAAATATAATTTTATTTAAAAATTAAAATAATAATATTTAGAATATTATTTAGAAAAATGAGTTCATTTTTTCATTCTACTCAGCAAAAAATAGTTAGGGTGATTTTTGGGATTTTTTTGAAATGCATGAATTTTTGGTGAATAGTGAAATATGGTAATTAACAAAATATGCTAAATAAATGAATTTCATAATCATGATTGAGTAATGAACAATTTAAATGGAAATTTCTTTGCAGTCACATGAAATTATTACTATTTTGGGTCACATTAATAAAGAATATTAATATTTTTTTAGCAAAAATATTAAATTAATGATTAAAATAATCTAAAACCCCTTATCTCCTCCACTATAAATACAACCCTCAACCCCCTCTTCCTATCACACCACTCAAGCATTGTTCCTTTTTTAAGTTCAATAAAATACTCTTCCCAAGACACTCATCCCTGTAAAGTACTTATTGGTCTCACCAAAAGGCCAAAACAAAGGGCCAAAAGAAGGATCTCAAGGAGAAGAGATCAAAAGGCAAAAATCCTCTTTCATTTTTTTTCAATTCACTTATTTTCATATACTATACACTTCTTCCTTTATCTGAGAGGAACGATAGATCAATTATTATTAATATTCTGAATTTTTATCATGTTAATGGAAAATTCATCAACATTATTCTTTTTCTCTCCCTCTTGTTCTAAAAATAAAATCACATTTCATGATTTTTCGATTTACTGATACCATGGAAGATGTGTCTTAAATTTATTTTACTTCCTTAAAAAAATTTATAAAACCATTTAAAAGGTTGAAAAATATTTTAAAATGTATTATATATCCACTTTCATGTTCTGGAGTTAACACATATACATAATATTATGTTATATAATGAAACTAGTATGTGATTCTCAAATAACCGCCAAAATAATCTAAACAAATGTCACTACAGATTTATCAAATGAGTATTCCTCTTACCATAAAACCAAAATGATTTATGAAATCATTTATTACTCTGGAGACATATCAATACCATTTCATTCCAATTATGAAATTTCATTTTTATACAACCATAAAATCAAATACAAACCGACCATTGAAATCATGTAAAGAATGCACACAACACAATGGACAGATCGAAATACTAATAATTCAAGGGTGAAATGATGTTACAAAATGATAAAATAAGATGTTATAAACATGAATATGTTTATTTAAGATATTAATAAAACTCATTTAAAAATTATAAAG
Organism: Viscum album; assembly: GCA_963277665.1. Taxonomy (NCBI): domain Eukaryota; kingdom Viridiplantae; phylum Streptophyta; class Magnoliopsida; order Santalales; family Viscaceae; genus Viscum; species Viscum album. Next base: position 22,291,267 of record OY728166.1, on the reverse strand, counting down.
TATTTCTAATCATTTTTTTAAGTAAGATGAACCCTTGGTAAGGGAATTATTGTCCCAATTTCCATTATATGGGTTAACCATATACTTCATTAATTATGCGGTACTATGATTATTTTATGTAATAATTTTTTATATTATTTTATATTATGTGTATTGATAGTGTATACACATATTCTTTTCTTTCAATTTTGTTCTCAAATCAATTATATGATATTTAAAAGGGACTTTTATTATAAAATATTCTTTTAAACTTATAGTTGTACCAAATTCAAAGTGAATAATTGTTTTCAAGTATTATTTTTTGATAATTATGTTATAGTTATTTGGAAGTTATTATGATGTAGGGTAATACCTATATCTCCCTTCAACTCATTAGGTATGTGTAAGTTGGAGGTCGGCCGTATGGTTACTCCAAGTGTAAATATGATGGTTACATAATAAGGTAGCTACATTGGTTACATTTAAAGGTAGATGTGTGGGTAAAAAATCATAAGTTAGCTGAGAGGGTTATGATATTAGGTAAGTAAAGCCCCATGATACATTTATGGTTCAATTTATGTTCTTTATGTTTTGTGGAAATCTCATGGAAATCTCATGTTTCTAAAAGTAAGTATATATGGGTGACAAGTATGTCTTTTTTGAAAATGATTTCATAGGTTTACAAGTATTTATGGACTAATGTTTTATTTCCTTGTTTTTATATGTGTTTCTGAGATTTTATTTCTCATCCCATGTTTTTAAATGATGTTCATTCTTCATAAGGATATATAAGATAAAGAAGGAATAAATGTTAAATGTTATGAAGATTTTTCAAAGAAAACATTGTTTATTTGAAAATGTTTATTTTTTGAAATAAATGTTTAATATTTTTATGGTATCATATCTGTATTAAAGTGTAATGTTATATATTTATTATATACCAATTTTTAAAAATTCTATGCTTTAAAAGATCCAAAATGTGAAATGAAGTGATTCCTTGGATAAAATTCAAGATTATGTAATGTAATAAGTTTTGGTTCTTATAGTATGTTTAATAGGACGGTTTAGAAATATTTATGGGTTAAGATGACGTCAAAAGAAACCCGTAAATGATTTTTTACTCTATAGTTAATTTTAAGTGTTTTAGAATTTAAATATTCCCATGATTATTATACTAAGATATCATTGTTCAGAATAGTTTTCCATAGAAGAAATAGGGAAGCTGAAGTGCAAAGGCACTGACATAATGATATCCTTCAAAATCTACATCATGGAATGGTAGGGATTGGAATCGAGAAAATTTTCATAGTAATAACTCAACTGAAACTCGAAATAAATGGTGCTTTTATCTATGAAAGAGAAAATCCAGAGCTACCATATAGGAACATGATGATAGTGAAAAATTTTATGAGGAAACACCCTCTTAATTTTAGTGGATCTTTTGACCCACTAGTGGTTGAAGAATGAATTAAATCCAATGAAAAGATATTATATGTAATGAGATGTTTAGATAATAAAAATTACATTCTTTAATTTCATCATTTTGAAGGTGAAATTTATCAATAGTGGTCAGTGGTCAATAATATTTTGAATAGATAGAAAATTGGAGCGTTATAGTTGGATGAATTTAAAAGTATTTTTTATGAAAAATATTTTTGTAATGCGATTCGAAAAATGATGGAGAAGAAGTTAATTGAGTTTAGGAAAAAATAGGACGATTTAGTGTCTATGTATAAAGAGAAATTCACACAACTGGAAAGGTATCCTTTTAATATTCTTTGGGATATTGATAGAAAAATCAACAGTTTATACCTAGGATTAAATCCGAGATATTGAAGTGAATTGGAATCCAGTGAGTTCAAAAGTTATGAGAAACTAGTCCAATGTGATGAGAGGGTGGAAATAGAGTTTTCTAATGATCATGTGCACTTTGACAACAAAAATATGGATATTTCTAGATGACAAGAGATGCGTAATAATCCATCAAAGAAATCTATTGTTAAGAATATCCAATTTTTAGTTTGGGAAAAGTGTGGAAAAAAGAACCCTTGGGAATTCCTTACCAAAGCTGAGAAGTGTTTTAGATGTGGTAAGTTTGGACATATGGACCAAGATTATAATGGAGATGATCCTAAGACTAATCAAGATAAGAAAAGTATAAAGTGTTATAAATTTAGTGAGACATGTTATTATGAAAATTACCCACACAATTGGAGGTCTGAATGATGAAAAAAAGATGAACTATGAGAAAAATGGTGTAGTGAGATCATTTGTGACTATGTCAACAATTTTTGGGCCATCTAATGAAGTTATATCAGGTACCTTGTTTGTTTACTCAGATTTTTCAAAAAAGTTTCTTCATATAGGCTCTAAAAATTCATTTATTTCTAATAAAATTTCTTGTAAATTGGAAATATCACATCAATAAATGAAACCAGAACATATTATTAAAAAATGAGGGGAAATATTACAATAAAGAGTAATTATATGAATCTTTATATTGTGGTCTATGGAAAGACATTAACTACAAACATTTTTTCCCTTAATAGAGTTTTATGTAATGTGGGGTAGGATTGGATTTCTATTTATCATGGTAAGATTGAAACCAAATAATTCATAACATTTTAGGATGCTATGAAATTATTTGTAGAAGGAAATGAATGTAATCTTGTTGATATTTTTTAAAACAAGGGAACTATTCAAATTAATGACGTGGTAGTGGTAAATAAATATCTTGATGTTTTTCCTAAATAGTTATCGGTGTTATACCAAGTTAATAAGTTGAATTCACAATTGAATTATTCCTAATGAAATTCCAATTTCAAAACCCCCATATTGAATGACTCAAATTGATCTTATTGAATTGAAAAATCAGTTGCAGGTGTTTTTTGATAAAGTCTTCATACTTCTTAGCACATCACCATGGGGTGCTCCTATTTTGGTTATTAAAATAAAATATGGTTCCATGAAACTTTTCATTGATTATAGAGCCTTTAATAACATCACTATAAAATACTAGTATCATTTTCCTCATATTGATGAATTGCTTGATCAGCTCAAGGGAATGAAATGTTTTTAGATTTTTGACATGAGGTTGGGGTACCATCAGTTGAAAGCAAAGGAATAAGACATCCTGAAGACTGTGTTCTATACTAGATATGGGCATTAATAATGTATTATTATGCTGTCTAGGTTTGTCAATGCCCCTTCTGTATTCATGGATCTTTTGAATAGAATATTTCATGAGTTCTTGGATAATTTGTAGCTATTTTTATTGATGACATTCTGGTATTTTCTAAAAGTAAAGAGGCACATGAAGAACATATAAGGGTCGTTTTGAAAACCATAAAGGTAAATAAATTATATGGGAAATTAATAAAGTTTTATTTTTGGTCCTAACATATTTTTTCCTTGGTCACATTGTAGATATGTATTCAATAACCATAGTTCCAACCAAAAAATGTGGTTTATGAATGAAAAATACCTATAAATGTTACATAAATTCAAGGTTTCTTGGATTCGATGTTTATTAACAGTGGGTTGTTAAAAACATTGTATGTTTATGTATCCTGCTAACTATGTTTTCACAAAAATAGGTTAAATTTATCTGGACAGAATACTGTGATGTTTGCTTTTTAGAATTGAAGAATAGATTGGTGAATGATATAGTTTTGGCTCTACCTTCAATAAATGGTGATTTTTTCATCTATAATGATGCTTCATTGAAGGGACATGGTTCTGTTCTATTGTATAATGATCAAGTAATTTCTTATGGTTCAAGACAACTAAAACCTCATGAGGTAAACTATCCCACACAAAATTTGGAATTAGAAACTGTGGATTTTTTCTTTGAAAATTTGGAAGCATCATTTATACAGAGGAAAATGTCAAATATATACTGACCATAAAATTATGATGTATTAATTCACTCAGAAGGAATTAAACAATAGGTAGAGAAGATGGATTGAACTGATAAATTATTATGATTGGATGATCAATTAACATCCTAGAAAAGAAAAAAAGTGGTACATGCCTTGTGTCGAAAACATCATGCATCATTAACCATGTTACATCTAGAACATGATCCCCTGATAAATGATTGGATGAATTTTGGATTAGAAGTTGTTGGTGTAGGAAATAAATATTTTTTGTTTTAGGTCTCAGTGCAGTCATCATTATCATAAAGAATTAAGAAAGCATAGAAGAAAGACCGTGAGCTACAGAAAATGGTAGAACTGGTTAAAATGGGTATGTTTCTAGAATTTAACCGTGATTAATATTGTGTATTATGATTTGGAAAAATATTTGGTCTGCTTTGGGATACCTAGATGAAGAAATATTAATTGTGTGAAGCTCATAGTTCCCCAGTTTCAGTTAATCCTGGAATTAATAAGATATATTGAGATATTAATGAGTATTACTGGTGGGATAGATTAAAAAGAGATATTTTAGATATTACCATGAAATGTTTAACTTTTCAATAGGTTAAAGAAGAGATTTAATAACCCATGGGGAAGAATCACCCCTTTCTAGTTCCAAAGTGGAAATGTTAAAATATATTAGTAGGATTTTTGGTGGGAATACCAAATACTTAAAGTGGTAACAATGAGATTTGGGTGATTGTTGAATGAATGACTAAATCTGCACATTTCCTTCCTATTGGAGTTACAATGTATTTGGAACAGCTTTCTCGACTATACCACAAAGATATTTTCAGGTTACATGGAGTGCCTCATTCCATTGTATCTGACATAGAGCCCATGTTTAATTATAATTTTTGGAAGGGCCTTCAGAAGTCATTGGGAACATAATTAAATGTCAGTACATGTTTTCATCCCCAATTAGATAGGCAGTCAGAGTGAATGATTCATACATCGGAGGATATGATTCAAGCTTGTTCAATAGACTACCAGGCACGTTGGGATCAATATATTTCTTTAGTTTAGTTTTTATATAATAACATTTTACATTCCAGTATACATATGACACATTTTGAGGCATTGAATGGGAAGTAGTGTCTAACTCTAGTTTTTTGGGATGAAGTCAGAGAAAGGATGTTTAGGGGACTAGAATTAATAAGGTAAGTGGATGAGAAAGTATAGATGATCTAGAAACACATGGGGATAGCTTAGAGTATGCAGAAAAGTTATGAATATAATAGGAGTAAAGACTTTTCTTTTGAGTTATATGATCATGTTTCTCTTAGAATCTCACCATGAAAAAGTGTTATAAATTTTGGTATGAAATGAAAGCTATGTACAAGGATCATTGGATCTTATGAAATCCTAGATAAAGATAGACCAATTTCCAATTGAGTATCTTTAATTCTAATTTTATGTTAGGAACATATATTTTTTAATGTTTTGATTTTGATAATGTATGTTCCAAATTCATCTCATGTCTTGATCCCAGAAGCAGTTCAGCTGGAAGAGAACCTTTCATATTAATAGAAACCTATTCATATTGTTGATCGTAGAGGGAACAGATTATAGAATAAGGTAATACACTAGGTATAGGATTGGTGGAGAGACCAAATGGGTGATTAAGAAACATGGGAATCTGAAAATTCAATGAGGGAATGTACCCTCACTTGTTTAATAAGTAAATAGAAAATTATGAGGACACAAATTCCAGAAGGTGTGGAAAAAGTAACACCCCAATGTTTTATAAATAAATTTAATGAAATGTATGAAACATTGAGTACCTTAAAAATAGAACTTTTTTTAAGGATATAGTTAAAAACTATCCTTTATACATAATATTTCCACTACAATGATTTGAATTTTTAGAAATATACATCTATGATTATGATTAATAAGTTATTTGGAGTCTAATAGAACCAAATAAATTTTTTTATGAATAGAAACATACCATTATGAATAGTAATGTGAATATTAAAATGAACTTATGAACTATAAATCATATTATAATTTTATTTTAATAAGTTTATAAGATAATGATAACTTGATTAATTTTTGAAGGTGATATAAAATCAGTTATAGTTATAAAATTGTTATTTATAGAAAAAATATGATATTATTTTAAAATTAAAGAAATAATATTTAGAAAATTTTTATCAAAAAATGAAGTTCATTTTTTAATTCTACATGTTGAAAAATCGATAAGATGAAATTTTGGGATTTTTCTAAAATACTTGGAATTTTGGTGATTAGTGAAATTTTGTAATTAACAAAATATGCTAAATAATTGAATTTATGTATCATGTTTGAGTCATAGATGATGAAAATAGCCATTTTTCTGAACTCACATGCAAAAATTATTATTTTTGGTGCTATGAATCAAGAATATTCATAGTCTTTTGAAGAAATATTAAACTAATGATTAAAATAATGTAAAACCCCTCTTCTCCTCCACTATAAATTCCACCCTCACCCTGTATTCCTCTCACACCACTAATGAATTGAGACTTTCATATGTTCTACTATATATTATTACTGAGACTCGTCCCCATGTCCAAGTCCTGTTATTCTCACCAAAAGGGAAAATCCAAGGGCCTTAAGGTGGATCTCAAGGAGAAGAGATTAAGAGGTAATGAACCTCTTTCATTTTCTTCTATTTTCTTTTCAATTCTTTTCTTTTCTTATAATCTATTCTCCTCCCCTTATCCAAGATGAATAGAAGCTCAGGTATTATATATATGCTATATTTTTATCATGTTAATGGAAAATGTTTCCTTATTATTCATCTTCTCTTCCTCTTATTTGAAATATAATAACACCATATGTGATTATTGATTTACCGACATCATGGACGATGTTTCTTCAATTACCATTACTTCCATAAAAACATGTTATAAAACCATTTTAATGTTTTAAGAAGATTTTAAAATGTATGATATATCATAATTCATGTTTTTGAGTTAAAATATATAAATAATATTATGTTATATAATGAAACTAGTTCTTGATTATCAAAGAACCGCCAAAATGATCAAAAATGATATCTAAAGATTTATCTAATGATTCTTCCTCATAATATATAACTGAAATGATTTCTGAAGTAATTTAATATTCTGGAAAGTTATTAAAACCATTTCATTCAACTTATATAATTTCATTTTCATGCGATAAGAAAATAAAATACAAACCATCCATTGAAATCATGTAAATAACACACTCGAAACAGTGGAAGGAAGAAAATACTAATAATTAAAGGGTGTAATAATGTTATGATATTATCATATATGGTTTTTGAAACATAAACTTGTATCACTAAGATATATAAAACTATCATTTACCACTATAAAATATTTTTATGAACATTTCAATATATGATGAACTCGAGGTAAGGTATTTATAAACCCAATTTCCATTCTCTAGGTTAACTTTCTACTTCATTGATTATTTGGTACAGTGATTATTTTGTGTAATAAATTTTGTTTATATTATGTAATATTATGTTTATTTACAATTTATACACATATTCCATTCATTAAATTTGATTCTCATATCAATTATATTTATTTGTAAGGGACATTTCATATAAAATATTCTTTTAATCTTATATTTTCACAAAATTCAAAGAGAATGTTTTTATGAAAGTATTTTTGTATGATGATTAGGTTATAATTATTTGTATATTATAATTATTAAGGGATGTACCTATATCACCCTCAAATTCATTGGTTATGTTTATGTTGGAGGTTAGCCGTATGGTTACTCCAAGTGTAATTGTGATGGTTACACCATAAGGTAGGTGTGAGTGTTACATTGTATATTAGCCATGAGAGTTACACAGCATTGGGTACTCAAGAAAGTTACGATATTATTTAGGTAATTACCCAACATACCTTTATGGTTCTATTTATGTTCTTTTTGTTTTGTGTAAATCTCCTAGAAATCCCATGTTTCATAAATTAAGTATATATGGGTGACAAAATGCCTTTTTTTTGAAAATTGTTTCATTTGTTTACAAGTATTCATTCACTAATGTTTTCATTCCTTCATTTTATATTCCTTACTGAGATTTTTGTGCTCATCCAAACTTATAACCTATGATTTTCATAGGTTATAAGGATGTGTAAGACAAAGAATGAATCCAAGTTAAATGTTATGATGATTTTCCAAATATAAGGTGTTTTATTTGAAAATTTTTATATTTTGGAAGAAATGGATACTATTTTTTGTGGTATCCTATCTGAATAAATATGGACTGTTATGTATGTATTATATCCCATTTCTATAAAACTCTAAAATTTAAAAGATCCTCAATGTTAAAGTAAGTGATTTCATGAGTAAAATTCATGATTATGTAATGTAATAACGATTGGTCCTTATAAAATATCTCATCAAAATCAAGACATTGAATTTGTGGTTAACCTTTGAAAACCAATAATTTTTTTACCACATTAAAATCTCCATTAAACTTATCTTGGAACACCCACTTTATACATATACCTTTTTTATTATTTTTTTGGTTACAAGTTCCAAAGTATCATTGTTCTAAATCTGATCAAACTCATTATTCACAACATAAATCCACTGTTGATGATCAAAAGATTCATTAAGACCCTTTTGGATCAACATTTCAATATAATAAAGTATGTATTAAAAACATGGATGTTATTCTTGTTTGAAATTTATGATGTTGATCACCAATAATGTTTTGAGATTCCAGTTGTTTCCACATCCCAGGAGGAGACATGCAATGTTCTTCCTCATCACTTGTTACAAATGAGTCTAATTCTTCAATTTTCACACCATTACCTTTTTTGTAATTATTTTCATGTTCCTCAACAACAACCATTTCATCTTTTTTATCTTCATTATTTTGAATTTGTTAGGGAAATTTCTTCTTCACCTTTTCAAGTACTTTTACATCAACAGAATCAACTATCAGTTCTATTTATTTGTTGAAACTGATATATCCTTTACCAATTGAACAGTAGATAACAAATATTTCATCCTCAACTTGTTGATAAAATTTTACAGGATTTTCACATTTTTCATTATTATGTTTTGTCTCCCAAAATCCATTAAATGTTTCATAATTGGAATTTCATTCTAGAAAATTTAATAAAGAGATATATTACAACATGTCTGGAAGAAACAATGATTTTGAATATATAATGTTGTACTCTTCACCTACCTCTCGAATTAACAATAAATACCACACTTAGTCAACATTATATTCTCCATATCTACAAACATCTATATTTTTGTTTCATCAATACCATTTTCATGGGGTGTGTAGGGTGCAACAAATTCATAATGAATTCCAGGTTTCTCAAGATAACTTATGAATTATTCATTCTTTTTTTAACCAAAATTATCAGTCCATAACTTCGTCATAGAATATCTACATTCCTTTCCAAATTTTTCTATAAAATCATATTTATTTTTATAGTTTATGATTTATGTTTTAGATACATACTACATGTAATTTGAGGAAAATCAACAATGGAAGAAATGAATTAGTTATCTCCAAAAGATGATTTTTTTTTAAAAAATTTTACCATAAATTTCTAAATGAATCAACTCCATGGTGTTAATTGAAAAAAATGCCAGCTTTCTTATGTACTAATTTTGTAATCTCTCATTTTTAGAAAAATGGAACAATACAAATATCTTCATCTTGACATAATATGAATATTTTGAACACTATAATTCTTTTTTAAATCTATCATATTCATCTGACACTTTTTTACCAAACATTTATGAAACAGATGGTTTTATTCCATTATGCCAAGATAACATGAATTATAAACATCCCCAACATGGAAAAAGCTTCCCTTTGTGAATAGTACTTTCATAAAAAATTTTCCATTATCAAATATTTTCACATAAAAACCATTTTCTATAGAAAATAAATTTGTTAACTTAATTACAGAGTTTATAAACACTTCAAAAATTGTATTTCAACCCATCAAAAAATAATTACCTTTTGGATTTCAGTTTTTATTCTCTAGTAAAAATAAATCTAACTCCTCTAACTATGAGATATTCATCATTGGTAAAAGTTACTGTTAATTCTTCAAAATCATTCAAATTATTCAAAAGATGAAAATATCCTATCATATGTGTGGATAACCCACTATCTAAAATCAAATGTTGCTAACCTTTTGTTTCATTGGGAGTATTTTCTACATCGAGATATTTTTTCTTCCCTTAATCTTCCATCACATCCGACTTTTAAAAGTTATTATAATCGTGTTTTTTATTGGTAGAAAAATAATACATCCATTATAAAGATGTTTAGGTTATTCAAATATTTCAAAAACAGTTTCCAAATTCTAGGATATATTTTAAACATTAAAAATACCTTTCCCAAGACTATTTATTTGAGAGGATTGAATCCCCATAAAATATTTCTTCATGTAACTCATGGGAAAATTATTGTGTTTTTAATTAAACCATCACATATTTGTTGTCTTCCCAAATAAACCAGAAAACTATCAGTAGTGATCGAATGAATATTTTCTCTCTCTAACTTTTATACATCATAGAGTTGTGAATAAATTCTTAAATAACATTCATCCCTTTCAGTTCAAATAATTTTTGATCTCCAATACATTGTTTATACCCATTAATATTATTCTTCAATTCTGATTTTATTATAAATTTATCTAAATTAGAAATATTTTCAACATTTCTTTTTTCATAACTACAAATTTTTTGAAACATCTAAATTTTCACGACCTGACCCAACAGGGCTAGAGCCATGAAACCCCAGGCCCACTTCCAATAGGCCAGGGGCTACTGTCTAGCGCCGAGTAGGCTATCACACACATGGGGGGCATTAGCCCAAGGTACCTGTACACATGCACCCACATACACATCCATGAAACAATGTAGAGATATATAAAACTAAAAAGTAAATGCATGCATACAACTTTCCCACAACCAGAGTACCGTAGAAGTACAAAAAGGAAAAATAGGGCCCACCAAAAGAAAATTGAAAAGTGTCCAACCTGATCAGAAGGAGGGGAAAATAATGCCAAAACACCTACTGGTAGCTCCTCTGCACAGCTCCGGTAAACACTCCCGTCAAACCCGCTCACTAAGATCTACCTGCTCTGGGTCCTTCTAGGACTACATTGAAAGGCCTGTGGTCTGCACAAGACACAAACATGTGCAGGAAAAGACCATGTAGGGGTAAGTATAACAATACTCAGTAGGCACCTCAAAAACACAAAACAAAATAGAGCAACTGAAAGGAAACAATCCACTCATCCCAGCCAGAGGGAACCCAGATGAGGTAGAATCTCTATCTCATGAACATCCTTAGCTAAACACAATTAGTCAGCTCTGCTCAGAAGTATGCCCAAACATACACCTTGAACAATCCAGATATACCTAGCTCACACACCAAGCCACATGAGGTAACAAAATACTCACCAGAAACTGCCCACAACAAGGATAGTACACCCCACGATCACTATCATCCCAGATGACACTCATCCAAGAGATACACTCCATCGGGTCCCACACAAACATCTCAGATACTTACCCGAGGGATCATGCTCTTCGGATATCATCATTGAGAGAAACCTTGCTGAAACAAAATGAAAACCAAAGTCCTCGGATTGGGGATCGCTCCTAGGGTCCGCTAGGGGATACCGAAACCCACAATGGTATACGAAGATCTCACATATAAGGGATCACTCCCAGGGTCCATTGGGGAATACCATAAACCGATATGGCATTCGTAGAACTCACAGATAGGGGATCACACCCAGGATCCACTAGGGGATACCACAACCCAATCTAGCACTCGACAGAAGCACGTTACTCAGATAGAGGATTGTCACCCATATAAAGGTTTTCACGAAGATATCGGAACCCTATCTGGTATAACTCGTGATTTAGGGGATTGAACTGAAGATGCCACAACCCTACAGAAACCACAGACTATGTAGGGGATCTCATAACCAATGATACCGCAACCCTACTATAATCCTCATGTTGAGTAGGGGATCGTATTCCCAACGATGCCACAACTCTACTTAGCATGGCCCGATGCATAGGGTGTCATATTCATGATGATGCCATAAACCCTGTAGTATTGACCTACTAGATAAGGGATCTCCTCCCGTGGATAAGCGGACACAACGATACTAGGAACCCGATCTAGGGTAACGATTCTAGAGGATCCTGCTCTGGGCCCACTGGAGGGATTTCACAACTCTAAGAGATTAAACATCCCATCAAGAGGATCACAAACCTATATGAAGGTTGTGATGCCACATGAACCCTCGTAGGTATGAAACAAAGGAGTACCCTCAACCACTGAGGGTCCAAACATCGCTAACCCATGCAACCCACCAAAACACCATCCTGCGCACCTCCAAGGAAGATTCTGAGGCCACCGTCGTCATCCACGTGGAAAAACACACAGGGAAGGCCGTTTACTCCCCCGAAATGAAAAACCAGTGAAAATGGAACTATTCATGTAGATAGCCCATGTGGGGCCCACACAACAATCCCGAAACTCCTCAAGCGGATCATACCACGATGATCCCCTCGAAAAAAAACATAACCCACTACCCATTCATTTGAAACGAACACCTGGTGAAAAAGGCACAATTCACCGAAGCCAGCTCAGGCGGGGCTCACACCTCAATCCTGAAACTCATCGAACAAATCGCACCATTGTGATCCTCTCAAAAAAATAAACAGAATCGACTAATCATCCACCAAAATTGGAGTCATAGTGCGAAAGTTGTGTTTCTCCGCAAATGCCAAAACCTGGCCTCATGGGGCCCGCACCCCAAACTCGATCCCAACTCCCATAAACCCTCAAGAAAAGTCTTCCGTACCATCAGGGCCTCAACTCCCTTCACGGAACATCAATTAAACACTCAGGGTAGAAGATACAATGGCCCAAATTTGAATAATAATAAAATATCATTACTTTATTTGATGTTTCAATCTTGAGGGCCATGATCCCAAACCTTAACATTCCCAAACCCACACCGAAAGGTTCGCTTCGTTGCCAGGGTCGTGTCACCACAGACGTCACATGAATCCGACTCCCGGATTGTAGGAAAAGGGGGTTTAAAAAACCCACATGTATGAAAAAGGGCTCAGACCAGCCTTAACCAGCCGGCCCGCCTTAGTCGGCGGCCCTCTACCGCATGGCGCCCAGCTCCACTGCAATCCGCTGGATGGGCCGAGGCGCCACTACCCCGGGAGGCCAGCATCCGCCATCCGCTGCCCCAAGAGGCCCACCACCGTGCTCTGCTATGGACCGCCGCGAGCCGCTGTGGGTTCGCCGGAACCGGCGCCACCGCGTTGGAGCCGCGCCGGCAGAGCTTCCACGGACCGTCGGGGGCACCCCGGCAGTCCATTTTGCAATCCGAGGGTACCAGCTCAACCCTCAGGACGTGATATTCCCATCTATGACAACAAAACGTAGCAATTCAAAGAAAAAATGGGATCGGGGAATTAAAACTCAAAATTCATACCTCGTGAGCAAAACGCCGACGTTCTGGCTTAGATTCGCGCTCCAAAGCTCCTGTTGCATGATCCTGGAACGTCCGCCGTCGAAATCCGAACTCGACGACACCTTTATCATGCAATTCGGCAGCAGATTCACCGTTGGAAGGGGAGGAGAAAGAGGAAGAAGGAGGAAGAACTCCTCTACTGTGCATCACATGTCCAACAGGGTGGGGGAGATAGAAGAAGATATTTATATTTTATAAAATATCTCCGGCTCCCGACGCACCTCCACCCAATGCCTAATACAGACAAAAGTAAGGTCACCTTTAGGTGAAACGTGCCATTCTGAATGCAACAAAAAACTCGGATTTGTGATCAGAGACTCCGTTAAGAAGTTATTTGAGCCAACGCTCAGAAAAAAAGTTTTCCACTTATTTACTAAAACACCCCTCGTGGCGTTTTCCACAACAGTCACGCGACCGCAAATTTTACACATCGCCAAGGGTAAACGACACGTTCCGGGTGCAACCAAGCCCTTAGATTCCCATTCTGAGCTAGCTTTTTTGAGATATAAGACCCCCTCCATGTCAAAAGTATAAATATAATCAATATTTTTATAAAATTAACTTTGGGCACACCGGGACTCGGAATCGCACACTGTGTTCACGCCTAGCTCTGGAATTATTTGTAGAAACATTCCAAAGTCTTACAGGGACAAAACCGAAGTCGCTACATCCTCCCCCATAGAACGTTTCGTCCCTGAAACGTCCTTAGAACGAAGGAAGCGACTGGACTCTCAACTAGGTCTCCCATGCCAGCGAGTTCTCCAACAAACACCCATTCCCGAACACATAAGTCGGAGAGACTCATCCAACACACCTTAACACTATTCTCTTTGGGAAGTAATGACTCACCTACACAGTTTTAATTGCATCACAAAAATGCGTCTTGGTGGGGGAAGGATCCCTCTTCATCACACATTCAAAGCACGCCGAAAAAAACTCACACATGGTATTACCAACTCCCTGAAAAAAACTCGAGCAATCAACGGAAAGGAAGGAGTACCTCTAAACAGTGTCTATCAAACTACTACAGAAAGTAGAAAGGACAAAAGGCGTACCTCTATCAATCTGTGAAGCCTCTGGGTCAACAGAATCCAAGGCATCCACCAGTCCTCACCCTCGTCCCCCAGATCCTAGAGCATGGAGAGGACCACCTGGGGGTGGGGGTGGTGGTAACTGATACCGCCTACCACCTACTCCTGCTGCACTAGCTCCGTCGCCACGTGCACCACCCTACAGACCTCCTTGCTTGAGTCACTGCCTCTTCCAAGGAGTTCTGTCGACCGGCTCCCTCTCAGGAGCACAATGGGTTGGATAATCTCTAGAAATATGTTCTCGACCATCGCAAGCATAATACCACCTCTCCAATGGATGACCAAAACTAGCCTGTGAGCCATGAGCCTCAGATCCTCTATCCTGGGGTCACATCCTGAAACGTCGCCCAAGTCCGAACCCCTGAGTCTATCATCGGCTACCAGTTGCCGACGTCTTAGCTATCACGCGCTCATCACTAACAGGTGGGTCTACTCAGCCAGAAAGCTCCCCACCACCAATGCTTGCTCAAGCACTCCAACATAGGTGGTCAAACACAACGAAACCACACCTACCCAGATGTCCCTATGTAGGCCCTACTCGAAGGTTCGATCCTTAAATAATGGATCCTGAACCATATCCAGGGAGTAGCACGACAGGTCTGTAAACCTTGCTGAGTACTCTGACACAATCATGCCCTCCTGAAGCAGCTGTAGAAGCTCCTAAATCCGCACTGACCTTAGTGTCACCAGATAGAACTCTTCCCTGAAGAGCCGCTCAAACTCTGCCCACGTGAGCGTCTCCTCATCGTGGGACTATGTTACCAAACTCCACCATCGCCCGACCGAACCATGGAGAAGGATCGCCTCTAGGACCACCATCTGATCTAAAGGTGTCCTCATAAGGCGAAAAACATGGGTGATTGCTTCGAGCCAGCAATCAGCTACCTTAGGGTCTAGATCACCCCGGAACCTCAGAGGTCGCTGCCTCTAGAACTCGTGCAGCGCACTCATCCTACGCGAAACCTCATCCTGCACTGTTGGCACAACCAGATGCTCAATAGGTGGTGGCTCAACTGGCAGACAACCTGGAGTTGCAACATCAGAACCTGCACCCTGGTCCATAGTCTCTACATAGGGAGAATCATCACCACAATCCTACTATGGAACCCTCGATGGTTGTCATTGTGGAGGAATCCTAAAATACAATCAAAACGCACCATGACCAAAGAGTGTATCTGGAGAGATTACTCAAGAAGGACAAACAAAAACCCAAAACTCAGTCCTATATGATGCATGCCCCATTATGTACATGCAACTAGATTCCAAACATTCCGAGTTGAATGGAAAGTTATCAGAGTCCTGGTGTATGTATACATCAGCCACCATACCAGAACTGGTGTCCCTGGCCTGATAGACGAACTCGAAACATCCTAACAATGCGGCTATGTAACCCAAACCAAACTCACAGCTAGACCAACTTTTCTCTAAGATCCCAAAGGTGGAACCTACTCTGATACAACTCTGTCACGACCCAAACCAACAGGGATCGAGCCGCGACACCCCACTCCTGCCTCCAATAGGCCAGGGCTGGCGTCTAGCGCTGAGTAGGCTATCACACACATGGGAGGCATTAGCCCAAGGTACCTGTACACACGCACCCATATACACCTCCATGAAATAGTGTAGATATATATAAAACTGAAAAGTAAATGCTTTCATACAACTATCCCACAACCAGAGTACAACAGAAGTACAAAAGTAAAAAATAGGGCCCACCAAAAAAAACTGAAAAGGGTACAACCTGCTCAGAAGGAGGGGAAAACATTGCCAAAACACTCACTGGTAGCTGCTCGACACAACTCTGGTAAACAACCCATTCAAACATACTCACTAAGCTCCTCCTACTCCAGGTCCTCCTGGGACTCCGCCGAAAGACCTGTGGTCTGCATAAGACACAAACATGTGTGGGGAAATCCCCTACAGGGGTGAGTATGACAATACTTAGTAGGCACCCAAAAAACCCAAAAAAAAGAGAGGAACTGAAAGGAAATAGTCTGCTCAACCCTACCAGAGGGAACCCAGATGAGGGAGAAACTCTATACCATGACCATCCTCGGCTAAACACAACTAGTCATCTCTGCTCAGGTGTATGCCCATACATACACCTTGAACAATCCAGATATACCCAGATCACAAACAAAGACACATGAGGTAACAAACTCATCACCAACAACTGCCCACAACCAGGAGAGCACACTCCACGATCACTGTCATCCTAGATGACAATCTTCCGAGAGATACAATCCATCCGGTCCCACACAAACATCTCATATTCTTACCTGAGAGATCACGCACGTCAGATAACGTCATTGAGAGAAACCTCACTGAAACAACATAAACACCAATCTCCTAGGATATGGGATTTCACCTATGGTCCGCTAGGGGATAACAGAACCCACACTGGTATACGAAGATCTCGCAGATAAGGGATCACTCCCAGGGTCCACAGAGGAATATCATAACCTAATCTAGCATTCATAGAACTCACATATAGGGGATCACACTCAGGATCCACTGGTGGATACCACAACTTGATCTGGTGCTTGACAGAAGAATGACACTCAGATAGAGGATCGTCGCACATATAAAGGTGGTCACGATGATACTAGAATCCTATCTGGTATAACTCGCGATGTCGGGGATCGAACTGATGATGCCGTAACCCCACAGAAACCACACACTGAGTAGGGGATCACATAACCAACGATACCACAACACTATTATAATATTAATGATGTGTAGGGGATCATATTCCTGATGATGCCGCAACCCTACTAAGAACGGCCCGCCGCGTAGGGGATCATATTCCAGATGATTCCACAAACCCTATGGGGTTAACCTTCTAGATAGGGGATCACCGCCCGTGGATAAGCGGTCACAGCGATACCAAGAACCTGATATAGGGTAACGATGCTGGAGGATCCCGCTCTGAGCCCAACGGAGGGATACCACAACTCTAACAGATTAAACATCCCATCGAGAGGATCACAAACCTATACGAAGGTTGGAATGTCACGTGAACCATCGTAGGTATGAACCAAGAGAGTACCCTCAAACACTACTAGTCCAAACATAGCTAACCCAAGAGACCCATCACAACACCATCTCGTGCACCTCCAAGGACGATACCAGGGCCACCATCACAATCCATGCGAAAAAAACACAGAGTAGGCTATTTACTCGCCCGAAATAGACAACTAGTAAAAAAGGCACTATTCACTATAGCTAGTCTGTATGGGACCAACACAATGATCCTGAAACTCAGCAAGCGGATCATACCACAATGATCCCCTCAGAAAAACACATGGAATCCACTACTCGTTCATCCGAAACGGATACCTGGCGAAAAAGGAAGTATTCATCGAAGCCAGCTCAGGTAGGGCCCACACCTCAATCCTGAAACACATCAAATTAATCACACCACTGAGATCCTCTTGGAAAAACACACAGGATCAACTAATCAGCCACCAAAATTGGACTCCTAGTGCAAAAGTTGTGTTTCTCCGTAAACGCCAAAACCTAGCCCCATGGGGCCCACACCCCAAACTCAGTCCCAACACCTAGAAACCCTAAAAATTGTCTTCCATACCATTGGGGCCTCAATGCCTCTGACAGCACATCAATTGTATGCTCCGGGTAGATGATACAATGGCTTGATGTCGAATAATAATAAAACATCATTATTTTATTCAATTCTTCAAGCTCCCGGGCCATGATCCCGAACCTTAACATTCCCAAACCTACAAAAAAAGGTTCTCCTCATCTCCAGGGTCATGTCTCTACAAACGGCATGTGAATCTGACTCCCATATTGCAAGAAATGAGGGTTTTAAATACCCTCGTGTATGAAAAAGGGACCGGACCAGCCTGAATTAGATGGTCCGGCCGGCCTAGACCGGCCCCCCACCGCCGACCCACCCTGGCCGGCAGCACTCCGCCATGCGGAACCCCGCGCTGCCATGCTCCGCCAGCCGGGCTAGCGCACCTCCGCCCCGGGCGACCGGCCGCCGCGCGCCGGCGGAACTTCTGCCGACCGCCAGGGGCACCCCGGAGGTCCATTTTGTGATTCGAGGGTACTGGTGCGACCCTCAAGACATGATCTTCCCTGCTACGACAAAAAAATGCAGAAATATGAAACAAAAATGGTATCATGGAATTAAAACTCAAACCACCTACCTCGCGGGCGAAACGCCGACGTTTTGGCTTAGATTCATGCTCCGAAGCTCCTGCTGCACAATCCTGGAACGTCTGCCGTCGAAATCCGAGCCCGATGACACCGTGATTACGCAATTTAGCTAGCGATTAACCATTGAAATGAGAGGAGAAGGAGTAGGAAGGAGGAATAACCCTTTCTCTGCACATCACACATCCATCAAGGGGGGGGGGAGAATAAGATATTTTTTTAAAAAATCTCCGGCTCCCGACGCTCCTTCGCCCGATACCCGATACAGACAAAAGTAAGGTCGCCCTTAGGGTAAATGCGCCATTCTGAAAGCAACAGAGGACTCAAATTTGAAATCACAAACTCCGTTCAGAAGTTATTCGAGCTGACGCTTATAAAAAACTTTTCCACTTATTTACGAAAATGACCCTGGTGGCGTTTTCCATAGTAGGCCTATGCCCGCAAAGTTTACACCTAGCCTAGGGTAAACGACACGTTCCGGACACAACTGTGCCCTCATATTCCCATTTTGAGCTACTGTTTAGGAGATATCACACCCCTTCCACGTGCATAGTTTAAAAATACTTAATATTTTTATAAAATTAGTTCAGGGCACACCGGGCCTCGGAATCGCACGCCGTCTTCGCGCCTAGCTCTGGAATTATTCATAGAAATATTCAAAAGTTGAAAGGTCAAAAACCGATGTCGATAAATAAATTATTGACTTTGTTGGTTTTGGGAACATACATGATTTTATAATATTTCTTATTCTTAGGAAAATATTTAGTTTTCTTTTCAATATTTGAAGATAAGTTTTAGTGATATTTCTCTAGTTTACACCTTCCAAAACATTCTACAGAATTAGATATAATTTTCTTGAAAATGTAACTCCCTAATAAAATTTATAGAACATTATTTAAACAAATTCTATCTATTAATCATTTTTTCTTATGTTCTCTTCATGATAATCAATGCAAATATTCTCTTTTTCAAGTTGATTATTCATGTTATCTATATCTTCCAGAAAATTAATTTGTCTTTAAGAAAAGATTATTGATTTTCTACTGTAGACCATTCAGTTTTTTTACATTATTATTTCTCTTTCATGGCCTAAAATATTTTGAATAAACTATTATTACTCTATATTTACATCATATTCTAACTGATTTTATTAGTTTTCTTGATAAATAATTTTTTCATCACTAGAAAAAATTCCATTATCGACATTTGGAATATTTTATTTCACAGGAAGGTTTAGTGAATTTTCAATATTCTGCTTCACTATCATCATCTTCATTATCATTAGAAAAGTACCCTCTACTTTTGGAGTTTTAGATATTTTAATCTTTTCCACTAGTTTTTTTTATTTTTTAACATGTTTATTAAAGGATATTATTTCATTTATACCATCTTCATCACTTTATTCTTCATATTTTATTCAAGGATAATTTCTAGATAAATTTCCAATAGCTCTATAAAGAAAGTATTATTCTATTAACATACCTTTATAATTTCTTATAAATATTTTCATATTTTTTTTAAAAATATACAAAAACTCATAAAAAATGTTTCTAACCTCATTTTTAGATTTAGAATTACCAGATTATTCATCTTTGTTAATGTTATTTGATTTTCATTTCTCATAAGATTTGATAGAAAATTTCTTGATCGATTTTCTTAGCTTTCCCTATTCTCATTTTATATGTAATGATATTACTATATTGGTAATCCATTGATAATGTTTCAAGACCTCTATCTTATATGGATGAAACCTTAGAATCAAACATTTTAGGAAGAATTCATAAGATCATATCTATAATAGTTGAATTATTGATCTTTACACCAAGATATGTTATGGTTGTAACAATATCAATAACCTATATAAATAATTCACCAATATATCCATACTCACCCATTTTAATATTTTCATAATTCAACCTCTAGATTTTTAACTTTGATTTCTTCACCTTTGTATTTCCTTTATAGATGTTTTTAGACATTTTACAAATATCTTTGGTAGTTCCAACTCCATTCACTCAAAGAAATTTTCTTTGAGATATAGATGATATTAAATAATTTTTATCACTTTCATACTTATCCATATTTCTATTATCCATAGATATAAGAGAAACATTTTAAAAAATAGAAATAAATCCATCTATAGTGGATTACAAAACATCATACTCAAGAGTCATGAGAAAAAATGCATTCGGTATTTCTAGATTTGATAGTTCTTAACATAAAAAACTATAATCATTTTAATGTTCACAAATTGAATTTTTTCATAGATAATTTTCTTAAAAAAATTACAGAAGTGTAATCTAAGGGAAGATTTCCTTTGATACCAATTAAAATGGACTTACCAGTATCAATGTAATCACTGAGAGGGGGAGGAGGTGAATCAAGGTTATCTTTATTATTATATTTTATCATCTTAATTTTATGTTATATATATTGAATGATAACCTTCAACTCCTGATAAATGTTAATCACTTTACTGAAAACCAAACAATTACCCATCTACTTGAATATAAGAACTTACAAGGTTCACTACTCCATAAGAGTAGCTAATCCTTGGAATAGTTTGTACATAATCCAATACCACACAATCAAATAGCAAACTATCATGTTGTGTGGATAAAAAATTCATAAATACCCTTAAACTTGTGTAGTGCCATGATAAATATAATTGTGCATGTTTTTTTCTTATAGAATAAATGTTGTAAATAAGTTCTTGTAAAAATTTCAGAATCCTTCACCAGTTGGTTTAGAAAATTTCACCATGTTACTTTTACAACTTAAATTTTTTTAATTATTCAAAAAAAGTCATGAATTTATTACCCATAAGTAGGTAGGAAAAATTCTATAGACTTAGTAAAAACACCCAATCAAATCACATAATTTGATTCTCATGTATGATTCTTCAGTCTGCAAATAAGTTTATTGCTTATCTAGAAACATTTCGGATTCAATTATTTCTTTTCCCATATATACCTGCATGATTGCACAGTATGATCTGGTAACTTCTTCTTTATCCGAATCATCATTGGTCCACTTCTCTAGACCAAAAATTATATATGGAAAATATCTCTAATTCTTTAGTATGAAACTAAAGTTCTAGTGATCTCACTCTCTCCCACACATAAATAATGGGAGAGTACATAGTAATTTGAGCTCTATTTATAGGTGCACTAGGACTAGAAAATGATAAAACCAAAATGATTTTCTATCTTAATGATACTCACACTTAAAAATGATTATGGGAATTAAAAATTCATTTGACAATTTTTCATGGCTTCTCAACACTTTTGTATTCTTATTGAATATTCTTGACTATTCTAAAAACATTACACTTCTTTTAATTTTCAAAAAACTCTTCTGTATGATCATTTTAGTTGGATCATTCTTTGATAAGGGAATCTGATTGATCTTTCATCCATAGATGCAGTCCAATGATCTTTATTATGAAAATATCATCCGACAAATGGTATATCATAACTCCAAAATTCAAAATCTACCTTTTTCCCATGACCTAGTATAGATAAGAAATAGATCACCTAGATGATTCGAGTCAACTTGAAATGGCTGAATACATTGTTATAACATCATTAATCATCATTAAATCACAATAGTTCACTTTATTCAGGCTTCCTGACTCAGATAGTTCCCCTAAATCATTTGTGTGTCTAATTTAATTTTTATATAAGATCAGTTTGTTCAACAATTTTGTGATAAACATTATTTAAACTTCTAAAGTCTTTTGAGCGATGCAACAGTCCTATGAAAACCTTAATATATTTCCAATTTCTTTAGATAGATGGAACATATGATCTTAGAATAGTTTTATGATGGCTTATTGATATCAGTATGAGTTTAATAGAATTATGAATCTGATTCCTTATTGATAAAGACTGTTTTTCTAATGGTATAGTTTCAGTATTCATCTGATGGATCATTGTTAGAACCTATTATATGGATTAATGTCAATAATTATTTCTTTATTTTTAAAACACAACAACTAATGGTTCGTCCATTGGACCAGTTAATCCAAAGAATCAACCTATCTTATGGATAGATTGATTAGTACTTCTACAAAACCTCTATCGTCAGCACATTCATCATGAAGTTTCCAAACAACCTCTATATTTGGTATATCTCAAAGCAATGTTCTACAATCTTATAAGTATTCAAACACACCATAAATTTACATATCTATTTTCTTCCATAATTTCTCTACCTTTATTTTAAAAATATTGGATCACAAGTTTTTAACAAACTTTAGATATTGATACATTTGTCATATCTTATCCAAACAACATCACATATCTTTGTAAAGTTCTATGATGTCCCATTTTAATGAATATATCTTTCGATAAATAACTCAAACATAACAACATTATCTGGAAAAACATCAACTTCCATAATGAAAATCAAATATCCTAATTTTTTCCAAGATTTCAAGAACATGAATACATAGATAGCATCGTCAGAATTAGTTTTGATGAAAATTTCAAAAAACATTATTAATTTGATATAAATTCACACTCCATTCTTGAAAATTTATTCTAGATAATCTCTATGTCCAAAAACTATTTCATCTAGAAAATATATCTAGATAAATGGATTTCACATCATGGAATTTCTTAAGACATCTTTTTCTACATTTAAAAGTCTAAAAAAACTTCATTCAGACACCATAAAGAATATTGAAGTGATTAATCTTAATTAACAATTATAGATAATTCAGAAAAAGAATCTTCCAACAATTGAAACCCACTTCCTTCCAACCTTGGTCCCAACACTAATAAATTTCTATTAACTGAGTATTGTAAATTCCTTGTTAAAATATTATTCTGGGTACTAAATTTGATATTTTGTTTTTTTTTTATTTTTTATTTTTGATCTTCATTATTTGACCCCAGTTCCATCAAATATAAAATGATAACCATGGTATACATATCATATATATTAAGTATATATATAGAGAAATCAATTAATGTTAGATATATGAAATTAAATAATTTATTCATGGAAATGGTAGGCTGTACATACGCATGAAAACTATTTATATTTTGTCCATATATAAAACAAAATTATGTTAAATAAAATATTACATTTCAATAATTATTTTTATTTCATATTTATCATATATATTCATTAAATATATCCTTATTAATTACCATATTCCAACTGAATGAAAATTTAATGTTATATGTGATATTATAATTTCATAAGTGTATTAATATTATAAATATGATATATAAACATTACATACATAACTATATCTAGATGTGAGAGGTTGTGATAGAATAAAATAACACCAGTTCATGAGGCAGTGGTCTACTGTACACAAGATCGATGATTTCATTTCCCATTTGATGAAAGAGGTGACATATATAGGCCATTAAATTGACATAATATCCTTTGATTATATTATAGATACTGGTGTAATTATATTATCTTATTTTAAGAAGATATTAAGAAGTTAAAATTATAAATAAAACAATAACCAAAACTTAATAATTTTACATCTTCTTTTTAGAGCCTCATTAGGTTGATAACAAAATCCAATATCGAAGGGATTTTAATAAAAAATAATGACCCTAGGATTTGGAGTGTTAATTATGGAATAAATTTATTTCTGTATTATCCAATCCAATAGTTTTTAATGTTTGAAGAGGAGAGGGTAGGGGTGTCTTTTTATAAGTAGGGGAGATGACACACATGGAATATTTGATAAGAATAAAGTGTACATATGTTATTCACATTCCAAAAGGCTATAAAATGGGTTATTATCAAACTTTAGATGTGATAAGGTCCAGATATGTCCATAAAATTTGTTTTGAACAATTATATAGATCGCTTTATCCATTATGGATTTAGTTAAACTCTTTATTAAATCTAATTTATCGTTACATGTGGTAATTAATTTTTACTATTTTTATTATTCATTTTCACCAAAAATTAAGTTGAAATTATTATATACTAACAGTTATTCGGATTTTAAATATGGAATCCATTTTTCTATGTTCCCTTCAATAAAGGGAAAAAAATAATTTAATATTAATCACATAGACATGTTGAAAAAGTTGTCTTACAAAGATAAAATTTTCAAAAGTTTTAAAAAATAAAAAAATAAATCTTAAATATGAAAGTCATTAAAGTGACATATGTTTGATTAATTAAAAAATAATTTATCTAATTATACTTTTGAAATATTTTAAAAAATGGATCCTTAAGATTCATTAAATGAAAATCATGTTTTCAAAAAAAGACCTGCATTTTTACCATTCATAAAAAAATTAACCATTTTAGAAAAGTACAAGAAATTCACCACAAGATAATATTGACATGTTGATTCAAAAAATAAAGCTATTTTTTTAAAATAAATTATTTCAAGTTCTAATTTTTTTTCATAAAAATAAATCAAATAATGTTTTTGAGAGAAAATTATTTTTTAAAGCATATAAAGACATTAATGAAGATTAATTACTTTTTCATACATAGAATTTATTTACATAAATAAATTATACTTAATTTATAAAATTTTTATATTCTTCTTTATGCTGTTAAGTTTAACGACAAGGTAATAATAATCATGTCTAAATAATAATAATAATATTTATTATTCAATGAAGCATTGTGTGTAACCAAATCTATATAATAAGTAAATTTATTTGAAATAAATATTTCAAAAAAACATGAGGTGTTAGATTATGTAAGGATATTTTAAAGATATGAATAATTTTTAGCTGTTATAATTGAGGGTATAATAGTTCATAAAAATAGTATTAAATATACAGAATCCTTTAGTTTCTGAAACAAAAAAAATCATAAATGTTAATAAAATTAAAATATTGACATTAATTGGAGTATCTATTATAGATTATTTGTTTTTTGAAAAATGAACCACTAAATAATTTAATGGTTGTGTTTTTAGGTGATTAATATATTGGTAAATGAGTTTGGGAACTTTTAATATATGTGTAAACTAAAATAAATAATATTAAATAAATGATCAAATCCACCTTATCCATTCTTATATTATTCAAAATTTAATCAGCAACCTCATTGAATATATTAAACTATAAGTATATTAATATTGGTATATGATATTGAATTTATTATTGTATACATGAGAAATAAATGAATCCTATGGTTACACTTTTATTAACATTAGGGGATGATTTTTTTTAGAATTCTACTTTGACTGAATTGAAAAATAATTTTAGGAAGCTTGGTTAAAATGCTAATGGGTGGAAGTAAAAAACTCATACAGAACATTATAGAATAAAATAAAATCAGAAAATTGAGTTCATCAATGAATCATGATATGTTGCGTATAACATATATTTTATATTTTATCTCTCTATTTATTTGAATTTTCTAATATAACATTATAAATTTGTTGTGAATGAACCAATTTATATTTCCTATTGTAAGGAGACAACTGTAAGTTAATTGTAAAATAAAATTCATAAAATATATTTAAATTTTACTTAAATTAACTTCATAAGATCTTTATTGTTAAATTTTTACAATTTAAAATATTTTTTTACATTTAGGGAGTATTATGATATTTTAGATAATATTGATAAAATATAAAAAATATACATTTTTTTATTTTATTGAATTTATTTTCATATTGAAAACCAAATATATTATTCTTGGTAACATTTATATGATAATAATTTAATGAATCAAATATGTTATGAAAAATTAGGTCCACAAAAAAACTTTTAATGTTGGTCAAACCTACTATGAGCATGCTGGAAAGTGATCATTATGGGTTATTCATGATTAGTTAAAATATATATGAATGTATAAAATTATGAGAATGAACTAAAACCTATAATATTTTTATCCAATAATTAAAGATAAGTTAATCTTTTGATTTTGAGATATTTCTATGGGAGTTTAGAAAACTATAAATGAAATTCCTACCCTAATCATAGTTAAGATAAGAAACCATAAAAAATAATTTTAGGTTATATCAACCATGATTATGTGTCCACCAAAATAAGATGTTAAACTAAAAAAAATGTGAAGGAGATTTACTACCCATGGAATTATAGTAAATTATGTGTAACCTAGTGTCAGCCAATCATATAGAAATTATACCAACCTTGACTAATTTTTAGGGAACTGGAGTGTCACATCATTAATGATGATCAAATAAAACATGGAACACATACATTCACTCAAGGAAATATAATATTTATACTACCCATTCTCAAACATAATATTATAAATAGTTCCATAGAAAAATAGGTTGCAATAGTACACAGAAAGAGAAGATTGAAGGATGATTTCTTACTGAAAGAAGATCATTGGGAATGTAATAATGTTATAAAAGGATATGATGATTGATAATGAACAATGAATATTTAATCATAGAGAAGATCCTTAATGATTTTTTTTCTAGGGGTACTGATCATTGGTAGCCATGTTCAATATAGAATGACCATAGGAAAAAAATTAACCATTCTTTGTAAAAAATATAGAATTAAATAAATAATTGAATGTAATTTGAATACATTTATATATCCATGTTGAGAGATGAGATAGTATTTCTATTTTATTATTAATTATATTCATAAATAATGATTATCTATAGAAATATAAACTAGTGGTTAATCTAGGTAGTTATTTTATTTATAATTCATTAGTACATGTATCTTTTTATGATTCTTCACTGATATTTTTATTACACAGATACAATTTTCTAGTTTCTTATATATTTTTGTTATATTTTTTCTTAATATATATATGTTTTTTTTCAATTCTCCCATAATTTCTATTATTTTTGTTTTCCCTTATTGAATGCCATTTCTATATAGTGGAGTTCTGTAATTTTGGTCAGAGTATGGTATGTTATTTCATACCTATGGGGAATCACATGAGTGGAAGTATATTATGGTATATATATTGAACAGAATATGTTGATCAAAAGTATATTAGTTTTATGTGACATTATGATTTAAATAGTCCGTTTATTCTAACACGTTTATCATAACTATTTTAGATTGTATTTGTTTGAAATAATTTATCTTTCATTGTTTCTATAACTTTTTATTTTATGTTGAATAATTTAATTTACCTTTGAAAAAGTATTTCATCTTATAAAAATTGAAGAATATCATCAGTTTTATTAGAATTATAATGTGATGTATGTTTATCCTATTATGTAGGACATTATATTATAAAGAGAATGATTGAGTATTTTAAGTTAGATGGTTAATGAGAATATATTATCTTACAAAAATGATATTCATAAAAAATTATATTATGAAAACCAGAAGATTTTTAAGAAGCGAAGTGTTGAATATCAATAGAAAATTCATATTTCAATGAATATTATCTTTCAATTAGTTTTGTTCAGATACCTGATTTATCATTTGATGTCTCTCGGGAAGCTATCTTATAGTGAACAGTGCTTTTAGTTGAGTATCTTATGATGTATTATCCATATGTCAGAATTCCTTTACTTATATCGTGATAAGTCACCTCATTCTTTTAATGTGTATCATAAAAGTTATTGTCCATTTTAGGAAATATCGGTCTATAAAAGACATCCCATGAATGGAAATATATAAATAACGTGAAGAATTTTGACTTCACTACAACAAAATTAATATCTATGTTTGGAAGGATTTTATGCATATCCTTAATAGTCTATCTTATCAAGATCAATGTGTGTATCACATTACCATTAGAATTTTCTCATTATTTAGTTAAAAATGTTATATAAAACGATTTTTTATTCACTTCATAAAAAGTGATGAAGAGATAGATAGTCACATATACTGAACACACTTACATTCAAATACTCTTGAATGCTGGTATAAGGAAATGATCAATCCTAAATGTTCGTGATGTGCCTATAATTTTTATCTAGTGTACTAAAGAGAATCCCGACATACTAATTAATTTCTATCATATTCTTATGATGAATCTTTAGTAACTGTTAGTTTCTATATACATTTGTCTGTTGAAATTTTTTCCCTCAAAGTATTATTTCATTATATATTGTTTACACTAAGTGTAAGAGTGTGTTTAATACTATAGATAATTCTTATAAAGGGATATCGTAGTTGAATGATCTTGGACCTTCTTATTAAGTGACAAGTTATTATACTAATAAGGGAGCCCCCAATAAAAGGGTTCTTATTTTTACAATCACCAAAATGATGGAGTATATATTTTTTAGAGCGGACTTGGGGATTGTTTTTCCCAGAACCACAATAAATATCCTTTTTTGATCTATTTCTTTAATATTTTAATTTCCACTACCTATTTTTACTAACAAATTGTTTTTGAATGATCATGCATAAATAGAGAGGATTTCTATAAAATAATACTTTCAAGAACATAATTCACAAAACTCTTGATTGCTAAACTAGCCATTGTATGGGACAATAATTGGTATTCGAGATTATGAATCTTGAGTTATAAACTATTAAAGGTTCATGTAAAAATATCTACATTTAAGTGGATACCGTGGATGATAACTAAGAATGTATATCAATGGTTATAGATCTTTCTTTCAATGGTGAAAAATAACGTTGTTTGAAAGATTGAATGACAATTTATCTAAAAAATCATGGCTGAAAAGTTTATCTCAAAGTAGTAAAGACCTATGAAATTCCTAAGATAGGACTTAAAACATGGGATTATACAGTTAAAGAAAAATATGATCTAAAATATAAAAAGTGAATGGAAAAAACTTTGTATTCTAACCAGATGAGTTCAATAGAGTTTCAAAATATCAAAGAATACATGAAATGTGAAACACTATAACAGTAGCCTAGGAAGGTACTAAAAATTTAAAATCACCTAGATATGATACCACCATTATTATGTTTGATAAATTCAAAATGGATGGAGGATAAAGTATTACTCACCTGAATGGACGAATCAATAAGATTTCTAAAAACATTTCTTTATATAAGAACTTATTATTGAACCTAAAAAAGCATACAAAGTTCTCATTGTATTACCTCCCATGTAGAGTGTAATCATAGCTACTATCAATAAATATATTGAACTCATGAGCTTTAAAATAAAATATCCAATTCGAACTGTCATGATGTTGAATCTAAAACAGAAACTGAAGTTGAAGATAATAAAATGATCAAGAAGGAAAATGATTCCTTGAAGGCTTTTACTTCAAAAGTTGAAAAACAAAATATCCCAAAAATATTAGAATCATCTTAAGAATAATATTCCTTAATAAATTATAGATCCAATGATGAACTTGTTTATACTTATCAAATGTTATAAAGTTTTACAAAAATAGATGAGGTTTAAAAGATACCCCACCAACAAACACTAGAAACACAATGACAACTATAAAATTTGAGATGCTATGAGTGCAAGAAGTTAGGATATATCAAGTAAGACAATCCAAAAAATTAATAAAGATAACGGGATAGAAATGAAATACTTCAAAAATATTGGTTATAAAAAATATATGAAAAACATTAAGGCCACCTGTAGTGCTTATAAAGATTCTAGTGAATGCGTGCCATCAGAATCACAAGTTGAATCAATTAATCAAATGGAAGACATGAGATTTATGGAACATTTCAATGGGGGTACATTTATACTATTATTCTGGGCATGAATATGAATTAAAAAAAATGAAAAATTCTCATATAAATAAATAAATTAATATTGGACCATTTGGAAACTATGTGTGAAGGGTTTAAAAGGAAAAATAAATACCTTCAAAAATATTAGAATAAAAAAGTTATAGAAGAGGAAATATTATACAAATATGTTTTGGATTTTAAAAATAGAATGGAATAATATACTACCCCAAATACTAAAGAATCTCAGATAATAGAGAACCTATAGAAGGAATTTCAAAACCTAAAATATACTTAATGTGTTTTTACAATGGGTGGAGATTTTTTTTAACAAAATCCACCGTCATAATAAACTTAAAAATAAAAATTTGGGAATTGGAATCCAAGTTGAAATGCCTAAACATTATAGAAATATTTTTTTTCTATTTTAAAAAATAAAATCATTTCAAAAAATTATTATTTTCATTTTGGAAAAATAATACACTATTACAATATTTTTGATTTGTAAAATACACAATTTTTTTGTTATTAGAAATTATTTTCTCAAAAATTATTTTTCATATTATGTTTCAAATTTTTTCTATAAAAAATAGATATGGATTCCCAATTCTCTTATAGATAACATTACTGAACCAAAAATATTTTGGGTACCAATGAATTATATTTTTAGATATTTCATTTTAAGAAATTATCAATGTAAGTAGTAATTCAAACTGATTTATGGATAGTGGATATTCAAGGAATATGAGTGGATTACATTACTCAATTTATCAATCACAATCTAAATTAGATAGATAAATATCACTTTTGGATAAAATGAAAAAGTAATTATAGTCGACATTAGATTTTTTTAGAAATCATTAATTAATTATAATAAACATAGTAAATTATGTTTAAGGATTGAAGCAAAACCTAAAAGGTATTTCTCAACTTTTTGATGATGGTTATTTTATTTATTTTTCTTAAAATGTCTATTTAATTTTCAAATATTAGATTCAAAATTTTAAATCACTTAGAATAGTCAATTCACACACATTAGATCTTAATTATTCTTGTAGAAAAACATTAAACTATTTGAATGATAAAATTGATTAATTAAGGATTTGAAATAGAAGACTTGGACATTGTGAACTTCATTACTTAAAAAATTTGTAGAATAAATATTTATTTATGAATTTTCTTACCTAAAATTAGACAGAATTTATATTATTCATGCCAAATGGGAAAGTAATAAATGTAATTTATAAACCAATTAAATAGGTTTCTATATATAAACCTCTTGAACATATCCATATGAATCTATTTGGACCTACATGAACTACAAGTCTTAATGTTAAATCATTTTTATGAGATAGTTGATTATTTCATGAAATTTACATGGGTATAATTTTTATGACTTTTGAGTGAAGAGTGTTTTGTTTTTATTAATTTTTTTAAACTTGTGCAAGATGAAAAAGTTGTCCAAATTGTGTATTTAAGAAGTCATAATGGAGCTGAATTTGAAAATAATTGATTTAATTATTTCTTCTATAAGAAAATAATTTAAAATACATTCACTTCGCCTAGGGCACCTCAATATAATGGTGTTGTTGAAAGGAGGAATAAGACTTTGCAATAATGTTCAAGGACAATTTATTTTTGAAAATAACATGCCCATTAACTTTGGGGATGATGATGTTAACACGACATGTTATTTCATTACCAAATTTCTAATAAGACCTATATTAATAAAAAAAACCCAACGAGTTATCAAATAATATAAAAACAATTCCAGGATACTTCAACGAATTTGGAAGTAAGTTTTGAATATTAAATACCGATGATAAAGTTGTAATGTTTGATCCAAAGGTAGATGACAATATCTTCTTATATTACTCTACTACATCAAAATCCTTTAAGGTTTTCTAAAAAAAGGTCATCAATTGATGAAGAATAAACTCATGTGATGTTTTAGGAAAGTGATCATTTTAATCACCAAATGGTTCAAACTAATGATCAAAGTGATTAATTGAAGGATATGTGACCTAAAACCCCATTTAACTACAATAATGAAGATGATTTGGAACTCAATTAATTTAATCTATATATAGTAAGGGTAGGTACCGGTGAACAAAAAAGTGCATTGCTTAGAATACATAGAAATTTAAAAGACCATTATCTTGAAAAATTTATTAGAAAATTATGTGAAGGTGTAATAACTCAATGAAATATAGGAAACCTACTATATTTCTCTATATTTCTATCCCAACTAGATGAAAAATATATAGGAGAATATTTATCTGATGAAATATGGTTTCTAGATTTACATGAAGTGATAAATTAATTCAAAAGAAAAAATGTTTGGAAATCAGTTAAAAGACCATCACACTATATTGTAATTGGAAGAAAATGGTTTTTTAGAAACAAAAAATCTAATCATATTGTAATAAATTTAAATAAAGATAGATTTAATACCAATGGATATAGTGAATAAGAATAAATTGATAATGATGAAAACTTTTCTTATGTATATAGGTTCTAAGCTATTTGAATCCTTCTAGAATATGCATCGTATATGAATTTTATGTTATATTAGATGGATGATAAATATTATTTTTAAATATATTATTAATGGGGGATGTTTATGTTGAACTACCTATTAGTTTTGTAGACCCTCCCTATCAAAATCCAATTTTTAAACATACCAACACTCTACACAGACTTACTCAAGCTCCAAGTTCATAGTATGAAATATTAAGCTATATTATTTTCTAAAATGGTTTTACAATAAGTAGATAAGACCCTACATTATTTAATAAAACATTATCCAATGATATTTTTTAGTAAAAATAATGTTTATGATCTTTTTTTTCATCAAAAAATCAAAAATCATGCAAATATTTTTCAAAAATCATACAAAAAGAATTTAACATGAGTATGATGGAAGAGTTGAACTATTATAAAGGATTCCATGCTTATAAAACATATATTTGAATTTTTTTAAATAAAAGATAAATAAATACTTGATTTACTCAATAAATTTGGACTTGAAAATAGTAATACTTACTCAACCCCTATAAGCTCCAATATTAAACATGATTTGAATGAAACTAGAAATCTAGCAGAAAACATGTTGTATAGAGGAATCAGTAAAAGGTTATTATATCTTACTGAAAGATATAAAAATTATACTAAAATAATTTTAAATTATTTAAAATATATTTTGTCACTTTCTCGTCTTCTTCCAAAACCTTTAATTTTAATTTAACTTCATATTTAGATGAAGATATTTATGGATGTAGAATAGATAAGAAAATCACCCCAAGAGACATCTATTTTCTTGGTAAATATCTATATTCTTTTTCAAGTAAGAAAAAACATTCTTTAGTAGTATCATCTGTCGAAGCCAAATATATTGTGTCAGAAATTTATTTACCATAACTGTTATGTATAGAACACTCCTTAATGGATTTTGTATTTAATTTTAATTTAAATCCAATCAAATGTGATAACTAAAAATATATATAAATTTCAATGAATCTAATAACCCATTTAATAAATAATCACATTGGTTTAATCCATCATTTAGAAGTATATCATGAAAAAAGGCTGATATCTCTTAAGAATTTATTTTCATTGAAAATAAATTAGTTGAAATTTGTATAAAACCATTTCCAACAGATAGACTCTATTTTATTAAATTACAATTAGGGATATTTAATGTTAATTTATGTGACATTATATTTTAAATTTGTATTAAAATTAAATACGTTATTTACCATATTTTATTTGATTTTTTGTTCTTTTATTTCAATTACAAGTCATATTAAAAAGGTCACAACACCTTATTTTAGTAATAATTACTTTTAACATAAGTACGTAACCATTCAATTACTAAAAATGAAAATAAGTGTGAATAAAATCTATGTGTTAAATGAGTTGAAAACCTTTTAACCCTCTTTTACTCTACCAAATCCTCTGATTCCCTTACATTTCAACCATCCAGCCTTCCAAACCCATTGTCAATATCGATAACTAAATAAACAAATGGTGAATTATCAATCATAATGAAATGAAAAAAGGTCCCAATAAATGTTTTGAGAGGATGAAAAATTGATTTTTATTGGTTGAAAATTATTGATATGTTTTTGAAGAAATTAATTAATGAAAAAGGATGGGTGTATGTGTTCAATGAAATGAGAAACTTTTATGTGTAAAAAAAATCTCATTACTTCTATGATCAATAGTTTTTAACTTTAGATATGATGAATACCTAGTTACCTATCATATAAAAAATAATAAACTCTCGATAAATTTTTTACAGTTATCATAATCCCTTAAAATCCCTCATAATGTCTACACATCTTTATCCCCTATCTAGTTACCATGGACAAATTTACTCCTCTAAAGATACTGAAGTCTCTATTCAAAAAATATATATTGAAAAGAAGTCAAGGGAGGATTTATAGACCAAAATTAAATTTATTACCATGTTCATACATTTAGTAATAACACAAATAAATTGTGAGTTTAAGACAATTATTTTTCAAGACATTACCTCTATTTTTTTATGATATAATAACTAGTATATATAGGATATTATATTTCGTTATATTCCTTCTTTTCCTAAAACAAGTCAGCGGATTTATATTCCTTAGAAAGGGTATGAAACTCATTTTTTAAAAATTTTGGAGTGTACTTGGATGATTTTACTAGAGTTACTTGTAATGGTTTAACAACATTAAGTGAAATTGTTTTAAGAGAAAGTGGTTTTGTTTAATTTATCATTAAATAAATTAGTTCCATTAACCTCAGTTGCTGTAGTGGAACCCACATCAAATCAGGGGGAGTCATCCTAATTATAATAAATACCATTATTATTAGAAGTATAACTTAGAGTATTGAGAAAGGAGGAAGTTAGGATGACAAAGAGACTCTCCTAATGAGTTAAAGAGGAGTTTGAGTTCATGTTCAATCAGGAGAATAAATAGATCATTAGGAGATTACACCTCTTCTCCCAATTAGTGTAAAAGTATAATTTAATAAATATAAGATATAATCTACTATCACCCATGTGATTTTAGTTGGTCTAGATAGGACCATATCAATAAAATCAAGAAATTCCCTTTTATTTTATCCACACTCTAATGTATTAGAAAACCCTTCCACAAGAAGGGTTTTTAGAACCGAATCTCAAGAATTAAATCACATTGAATAAGTAACTAATGTTGATACAATATAATCATTGGGAGAAGAAATTATGAAATTACAACAGGAAATGGATTCTTAAGTTCATGAGGAATGTGGAAATGTAGAAGTGCAAAAAATTAAAAGAAATGTCTTCGAAAAAGAAATAAATTGTGACGAGAAATTACTGTCTCAAGTGGAATTAATAAAATATTAACTCAATGAGTCTAGCAATGAAACATGGAATATTTGTGACCAGATTTCATCAAATTATGAAGTTCAAGAGGTAATATTGTTGGTTTAACCACTTATTAAAATGTTATCAAGAGAATCCACTACATGAACTGAAAACACTTCTGATATATGGTCAAAGGTGAGAGATTTATCCCAAGCTATGGATACTATAAGTACAACTCTTGATTCTTTATAGTGTGATATTTTCTCAAGAGAAACATTTCAATGATTTTATTAAAGCATGACAGATGAATTAAGAAGGTTGAAAGTTATTCCTATAGATGAATTTGAATCTGATGATAATTCAAGAAAATAAATTAGCTATATGTTGAATCAAAATATGTAAAAAGTTCATGAAAATTCAATCCAAGTGAAGAAAGATATAATATTTATCCTCACAGTTCTATAGAAGGCGTCTTTATATTTAGAGAATAATTTTGAAGTCATATTAATGAATGTTGATAATATATATTGAGTAGTGGTAATAGTTTGAAGTCATTTTCCTTAAAATATCAAGAACTGTCAAAAGTTGATGCATTTATAGATCCTTCAGAAATAAAATTATCTATAAAAGGAAAATAAGTTTTCATTACTGTTGGCATGAAATAAAATTAAATTTATGTCTTGAAGAACCTGATAACTATATTTTCCAATAAGAGAGAAATGCATAATTTCATTAGGAATTTCACCTAGTGTATGTGTAATGGATTCATAAACCTTTTTTAATACTAAAAAAATGATGTCATGAAAATTATTGATGCTTCTGTGGATTATCTATTTATTTTTGGAAGAAATTTTCTAGGAACATAAATAATTGATCTCCATCCACTCACTTATCATAATTTAAATGAAATCTTTGACCATTATGACATCTCTTAAAGGGATAGCCTGATGTTTTATAAAGAAGTTTCTTTACCTTTACCGAAGATGTACTCTAAAATATATTTTAACCATGAAGATAAATTTGATTTGTAAATATTTTAAAAATTTTCTCTAAACATTTTACCTACATGAGTAATGATTCCCCATGATAATAGATTAGGTCTTGGTGCATCTGTACTAACATTGGGTGATTTTTTTAGTGCAATAGATGACACTCATTTTCCTTCATCCTCATTACACCATGGTAAACCATTTTATTTAAAAAACCCCATAAAAAAGTAGTTTCATGTTTAGTAGTTGATACTCTCTCTCTTAAATTTTTCATGTAGGTTTCCCAATGGATGGGTATATTAAAGGCATTTTAATCATCCCATGTTATTAACATCCGTAAAAATTTGAATCAATTTTATGTTAACATTTCAGTGATTGAATGTTTTTAATAATTTAATACCCTTAATGTTATTTTTTGGATGTATACTTTTATTATGATTCTATATTTATATTATTTATTCAAAATTTGTGTTTTATGAATTTTCCGTCATATTTACTCTATACTTTTTTAAATGTTTATCTTTGAGATTGATATGTTTTACTTTTTTTTAATGATCCCTTATGAACATAATTAAATGAAAAAACCTGATCACAATCATTTTCCTTAACTTTTAACTATTATTCATGTGAAATATTAATGGTATTACTTACTCTACTTATTTTTGGTATCACAAAAGGGGGAGAATAATTTGAAAATACAAAAAATTATGATATAAAATTTTTTTCTATCTTTTTTCAAAAATATTGATAAGAAAAGAAAAATAATGTTTTTTGAGAAAATTATTCTCAAAGGGAATGTTTATTTAATATAGAAGAATAAAAGAAAAAAATATTTAAAAAAGTTTTATTGAAGAGCGGAAAATTTTCATTTAATAATCGTCTAATGGTCTTATACTATGCTAATGTGTATATCGGCACTTAGGTCGAATCATCGGTGATGATACTTTTTTTAGTCAATTGTTTTTTTTCTTTTGAAGGGCGTTTTGTTTGTATATCTTTTATGAAATGAGTTATTTATATATTTGGTTTAACAATTTAATAATTATTGGGCTGATTCCATCATTTGTGATTTAAGCATGTGATATATTTGATATTTTTTATATATTTCATTAAATTATCACCCACTTCACAAGATGATTTTTGTTCAGAATCCTCAAATATTTTGGAT
The DNA here is from genome assembly GCA_963277665.1 of Viscum album. NCBI lineage: Eukaryota > Viridiplantae > Streptophyta > Magnoliopsida > Santalales > Viscaceae > Viscum > Viscum album. Next base: position 22,253,479 of record OY728166.1, on the reverse strand, counting down.
TTAATCCAACCCTTAACTAGGGAAAAAATCTCAGCAAATTATTGTTGATGTAAGGTTAATTATTTCACATAACCATGAGTAATTATTGAAACAATAATCCATACAATCCACATTTCAAAAAAATATGTCATTAATCCATGAAATTTTATGTTCAACATAAGTAATATTAATTTAATGAATATTAGCCAAGGAAAATATCTCAATCACATAACATACACAAATAACAACTCACCCCAATTGTATATTTAGTCATCCATTTGGATGGTTAGTAATTTGGTGTAATATTTTTATGGTCATTAATTAGAAAGAGAATTAAAATAATTGGATATGAGAAGAATTCTGTTCTAAACACACATATTAATGGAAGAGAGAGTTAAAATCACACTTTTTATTGAATGAGAATGTGAAATAAGGGACTGATTCTCAAATTAATTTAATCAATTTAAATAAAATTAATCGTAATTAACAACATGTGTATTAAAATTAGTCATTATGATGAATAAAGATGAATTAATATATAATTTAAATGAAAACAAACTTAAACTATTGCAATTGAAAATAAGCATAAACAAATATGGAAATAAAAGTGGAGGAGAGGTTTCTCCTGTTGAAAAGAGATTATGGAAAGTACTCCCATACCCTTTTCCAAGATCTATTCATTGAAAATATCGTCATTAATTGGTGAAATTACAACCCCTTTCATGGAGAAGGAGGTTATATATTTATAGAATATGGTGGTAGACTATTTTCCTTCCAAAACTACCCCTCTAGTTGGGTCAACCATGTGACCCTTTATAAATATGAATACTAAGATATATACATCTTCAAAGTTTTATATATGGGTGTTTATAGTAAACCCACAAAATATGGAGGCCATTGTACTTTTTATGCATAATTACAACAATTTTTCTAAACTATGTGCATCTATCCATTTTTAGTCAAGTTTCTCTATGGTCAAAATGTGAATGCATTTATTTCTATGAATATTCCAAAAAAACTAATCAATTTCTTCTCAAATTTTTGGTTTATATATATTTTCTTTCTGAATAAAATATTTCAACTCAATCGGTTGATTAGAGTGGGATAAAAGCTAATAAAGGTGGGATTTTGTTAATTCATAGACCAAATGGTTTGATATAATTAAAATAATTACTTGGGACCCTATTTGGTTTATTTTGGAATTGATAATTTTATCCAATTTTTTTTATATTTGATAATATATTTTAAAGTTTATGGAAATTTGGGATTATTTTTTGATCCTATAAATTCTATATTCATGGACAGTTTAATTTTTATCTCAGATTAGATTTGCTTTTTTTATCTTGTGCATATGTCACATTAGATGCCCAAATTATCCAAGGATCTAGGTGAATGATTTGTATGAAATTGAATTAGTAACCCTAAAAAAAATTAATCACCCAAATTTGATATGTAGGGTGATATTTATAATAAAAATATAATCAAATTCAAATATGAAGGATTTCAAATAATGCTCGAAACTTAAATTTTGTATTAAAACATAGGTATTTCACAAATAATATGAAATTTTATTTGAAAATAACTATAGGAATTGTGAAAAATGTATGAAAAATGAATAAACTCAACTCCCCATACTTATCCTTTTTCATGTCCTCATCTACAACATAAAAAAATAATTTTAGCTCATAAAAATATTAAAATTTTGATTTCATCAATCAGGTCTAGAATAGTTCACTCATATATAAATAATTCCAAACCAATTTTTTATTGTAATAATTTTCTAAAAAAATTTCATTTTGCATCTATAAAAATTATAATGAAGTGGGCCTCATAACACACTCTTATCAATATGATAAAAAAATATTCATGGATGTTCACTCATTCACCAACGAGAACAAAAAATCTCATTATTTGTAAGTGATCTATGATTCTATTCTGTATCCCAAATTTCATAATAATGAAGTGTTATTTTAGTTATTTTTTAGTTGCTATGGGATGATAAGAATATAAAGTTTAAGATTGAGTTAAATAGAGGTACAACACCAATATGGAAACAATAATGAATATTTTTCGAAATAAGAAAAAAAGGAAATGGAAACACATATTAACAAGGGAACAAATCTATGATGGAAAGCATAAAATAAGAAGAATATTTGAAGATGATGCAAAAAAATGAGGTATGTTAAAAACGCAAAATTTCTCCCAATGACTATAGAAATATTGTGTAAGTTTTTATTTTTTAATTTTTTTCTTTAGTTGAACGTGGAACAATTCTCACACTCATATCTAAAACACTTCCTTTTCTCCTCATGAAACTAATTATAATATTTATAATAAGATCAAAGGTTGAGGAAGGGTGATTTTCAACCTACATAAGTCACAACCCATTGGTTTTTTCATTTTTTTTTCCTTTTTCTATTTTATAAATATATATTTTTTAGAAACATTTAAATAAATTTAGTAAAAAATTAAATAAACATGAATTCATTCCTAGAACTCACCAATTGATAACATCTATCCCACACATAAATTGTTTCTTTCCCTCAAGCATATGATGACACATTGATTATAAATGAAATGATACCTAAAATTAAATCCATTCCTTGACACATAAATTTAAATAAACTATGAAATGAAAATCTATGTAGATATTTGGTTGAAAAAGGTGTTTGGCTTGTAATATGTCTATTAAAAAAGGGTTTTCATAGGTTCTAAGGGGATTTCAAAAGCAAGATGGGAGGCTATTGGGATATTTTGATTCTAAAATGGGTTTGAAAATTCCATTTTCAAATTAATATACACTAAAGGAGTAAATTCATCTTCAAGGACCACAAACTCAAAACAAAAAATCAGAGGTGAAAAAAATAATATGAAAATATGTTAATAGTTTACCTTATTTTGAAAGATTATGTTGTTCCTCATGGAAGGAGAAAATTATTTTCAAAATAAAAAATTCAAAATTCAAAATTTAATGTTATATAATTTTTTTACTAAAATTTATAAAGAAAATATAAAAATTTTGAGATGAAAATAAGTTAGTGGACTCCCCAAAATGACTGGAAATAATTCCAAAATTTAATGGCATCTAATTGTGACTATTTTTTTATTTATTTTTTTAATTTTTTTTAAATAAACACCCACACAAAAGGTAAAGAGGATAAAAAAGGGTTTGAGGATGATAGTGGTAAATATAGATGAGAATGAGAGAGGAATAAGATGAAAGAGAGAGAGAGAGAGAAGAGAAGAGAATAAAGAGTGGGATGTGGAGTTAATGGAATAGTGGGGGCCTTGGTTTGGATTTGGTGGGTTGTCGTATCCATCACATGGTGGGTATACCAATTTAGTAGGGGATCTGGTGGTAGTCGATGTGGTTCCTAGGATGTGTGTCCTCTCTTTGTGATTATTTAATCAATTTACATTATCCATAAATGAACTATTTGAAGAGGGGTCTTGGACTTTCACTGCACCAAATGTGTTAACATTAGTAACAATAAAAGGACCTTCACAATGAGAATTAAGATTACCTGGGTTAATCTGAAATATAGAGTTGAAGAGAATTTCATTTTTACCTTCATGGAATACCAAAGGTTTGATGTGTCTGTCATGGAGGGCCACTCCTTTTTCTTTTTAAATATTATAATTCTGATAAGAATTATGTTGAATCTACTCCAATTAATTCAACTGAAAGAATCTATCTTCACCAGATTTCTCAAAATAAAATTTACATTTTATGGAAGCCAAAAATAACTTATAGTAGTTTTCAATAGATAAATTACATGCTTTACCAAAAACTAGTCTAAAAGGATAAATCTGAATGGGTGTTTTATAGGTAGTTTAACAATACCAAATCACTTAACCATGTATTTTGGGAAATCCTTTTCACGTGGGCTTAAAAATTCTCTCAAGAACTCTTTTCACTTCCCTAATAGAAATTTAATATCTTCCATTTGCTTTTGGTTTATATTAATTTGAAGATTTATGTACAACGACAATCATTTTTAAAAGAGATCCCATGGTTTGATTAAATAAATTGGTAATTAAGTCAGTTACCAATGCACATGGAGTTCCTATTCGATGGGAAATGTGGGTTTTGAAAAACTAACTAACTGTATTTTCATCATCCTTTCTGGTAGGTTTGGCCTCAAACCACATATAAACATAATTTATTGTAATAAGATTTTATTTAAATCCATTGGAAGAGTAAATAGAATTAATGATCTCATAAAATATTAATGGATTTTGGGTCCTTTCATTTCTTTTTGAAATTGTTACTAAATTTTGGCAAGTGGTACATGATTGAAAAAACTCATGTGAGAACATAAAGAGTGAATTCAATAATAATCCTTAGTCAAGGACCTTTTTGAGGTCTTTTTTGGTCCAATGTGTCGACCTCCAGGCATTGAGTGACTGGATTCTAAGATGGAGTAATGTTCATCTTCATCCACACATCTCTTAATTATCATATGAGTACAAAATTTTCAATTTTTATTATCCACCCATAAATAGTATTTTGAATAAATATTAATCCTTATTTTGGGTTATTTTTAGTTTTTAAGGGAAAATACCTAAAACTAAGTAATTTACCCAAAATGCCAGGAGACATGAAAAAACATGCTCCTAAAAAAATTATATTTAACAAAAGTAAAAGTAAATAAGAAAAACAGATTCATGGAACCAATCAAGAAATACGGTTATAAACCACACCACAAGTATCATCATGGACAAGTTCATTTAAAAAATCAGGTGAGACACATGACAAATTGGAATTGACCCCTAAAACTGCTCTCTTGTACAGAGCATTAGCAACCCGATTGGCCTCACGATAAAAATGTGTTACTTCAAGAGAGTGTACCTCCACAAGCCACAGACATTCGATCCGGTTAGGAAATATCTTCTATGGTAAATTTTGGGATTTAGCATGAAGAATTTGAATAGCAATAGTCGAGTCAGATTCCAACCATAATTGGTGCTAATTAAAGTGAACAACAAACTTGATTGATTTAATCATGGCCCAAAGTTCTACTTAAATTGGAAGACCGTTTCCAATAAAGTGGAAGAAGCATCCTTTCACAAATCCACGACAAGTTCAAAAAGTTCCACCACATCCAGCCGGACCCAGGTCACCCAAGTCTGCTTTGTCAATGTCGAATTTGACCCAACTAGGTATGGGTGGTATCCACCGAACATACTTCATCATTAACGGTTTCTTGGACCTGCCATGCACACCAAGAGATATCTAAAGCAGAACATCAGCAACATCATTATTCATAGAACCTATTTGGAGTGATACTATGGTAGATTTGGAGTAATAGATGATTGGTGATTATTGGGGAATATAGTATCAATGATTTTAAAATGAGAAGAATTAGAAATTCTACCCAAATGAACATCCACATTGTTTTGTTTTCAAGTTACATATTTTATCATAAGGTCAAAATCTTGTAGAATTTAGATCTATATTATTATCTTTAGTTTGGAATCACTTTTCTGGATTAATACATTAAAGATGAATGGTCTATAAAAATTATTATTTTTTCACTAATGAGATAGAGAAAATATTTATCCAATAAAAATCCATATCTAAAAGTTCATTTAATGTGAAAATGTAGTGATATTGAGTTTCATCCAAGGTTTTTGAGTCATAATATCTTGAATGAGAAATTTTCTCTACTATTTGACCAAGAACAAACCCAATGGACCTATCAGAAGCATCCCAAATCAACTCCAAGGGTGAAGACTAGTTTGGGGGTCGAATTATCTAGGAATATATCAAAACAAATTTGAGTTCAATAATGTATCTCTTCAATTCCTCATTATAATTGAATGTAACCTCATTTATGAGAGGATGAGTGAGTGGGAGGGAAATCCAGCTGATGTTATAGATGTATCACTGATGGAAACTGGAATGACCAAGGAAATAATGGATTTCATGACCTGATTTGGGTTTATGAAGTGATTGAATCACCTCAATTTTGGAAAGGAATGACTTGAATAACCTCTTGTGAAATTATGTTCCCTATAAAAATCCCATTATTAATAATGAAGTGACATTTTTTAAAATTATGGAATATGTTACATATGAAAACCATTTAAGGGACTAGAGAGAATGAATGCAAGAGGGATTCAAATGACTTACCATAAATGGTAATGTCATCTATGATGATCTCTATGAAATGATTAATAAATTCAGAAGTGATACTCATCAAACACCTCTAGAATGTAGCTGGAGCATTGAAGAGGCCAAAAGGTATTCTTCTATATGTATATATCCTATATAAGAAAGTGAATGTAGTTTTTATTTGGTCTTGAGGTGAAATTGGGTTTGGAAAAAGCTAATATATCCATCAATAAAGAAATAATGAGACTTTTTGGCTAATATTTCATGAATATGATCATGTAAAAGAAGAGGTTAATGATCTTATCATGTTTTGACATTCAATTTCCAATAATCAATGCGCATAAACTATTTCTTTTCTCAATTTATTTGTGACCACATAACTATGTTAATTTATTATAATTGTTAGCACACCCTTCATATGTTCCACTTGAGTTAGAATAACCCATTCACCATTTAAGATTGGGTATATAATACATGATTGAAGAAGATAGGTGATCAAATCCCTGGATACCTCATGTATGAGTCTATAGAGTCTTATTAAATGTTGTTTGATTAGATTTTATGATTCTTCTATATGGATGTGATGTATGTATAAGGAAGGATTGATTCTTGTTATGACATATAGGGTCCAACATAAGGCCTTTCTGTGTTAATCCAGCACCATAAAAAGTTTAGACTCCCCAGTTTTTATAAGTGCAGTAGTGATAATGGCCTGATATGAGTGATCATGAAAATGTAATGCATATTTCATATTTATAGGAATAGGTTCTATACTCTTTAATTATTTATTTTTGGGACAAAAAACATAGGAATAGTGGTGTAGAATTCATTTGGTTTTGATTTATTTTCCTCAATATTTTCCAATGTGGAATAGTATATTCCAAAGATGAAATGGTATTTCGTAGTTTTTAAGATCCTTTATATTAATAAATTTATGAATTTAATGTTAATATGAAATTATCCATTTATGACATAATTAATCCTGGTTAAAATTTCACAAGATCCCCTCTCATTTTAACATGATGAACGTTATGGATTGTGGTTTAATTGACTCTTAGAAATTTATTTGTAAGCATGAATTTTGAAGGAGGAGTAATCCTCTGTTGGGTATCTCATGGATGAAAAATTTTGAACATGACGATTTTTTCACCAAATTCCATCGATAAGGTTCATCCATTAACATCACGATTAGTTATAGATATCAAAAGTAATTGTCTTCCAAGAATTAAATATGATCGAGAAGATGTCATCTCACCTTCCATGTCAAGGAAATATAATTATACTAGAATATAATATCATTGATTTAGATAATTACATCCTTGATTATTCCTTCAGGACTAGTAGTTCATTGATTGGATAATTGAATGAAAACACCCATTGGGTTAAACATACATAGACAAAGGTTAGAGATATTGGATTGGGGCATGAAATTTATCATGTCTCCTTGGTTAATGAGTGCATAATCAATGTTGGATGTCCCTATTTTTCATGGAATATAAATTATCCCAGGATCATTGCACTTGATGGGATTGGAATTTTGTGTTGAACTATTTTCAATGGTCCTATGATGTATCTTATGGGTTTATAATTCTTTATAATATATTTCGAATGTAATAATTTGTTTGATTGATTCTAATATGGGAATGTTGAACTCCAAATGTATAAACATGTTGAGAATTTCAGTATCGAGTTCAAAGGACTTCCTTGGATTAGCGACGACTTGATGAAAAGAAAATTGGTTCATTAGAGTAATTTAGGGAGTTGAGGCAGTTCCTTCATTTTTTTGTATTTTTTATTTTCATTTGAATCTCAACATTCAATGGATCAATTTAGGATCCATCATGAGGCATAAAAATTTGTTTTTCAAGTAAAATTGCAATTTAATGTACATTACCCTCGTGGCTGGGAAGCTATTGATCTCCGATTTAGACGAATTGGATGATTTCTTCCAGATAATGTGGGTTGTAATTTGACCAATTTGGTTTTCAATGTTTTTAAGTGTAGAGAATTTGAAGGAGGAAAGACCATCCATTAAAACTTATATTGGATTCATTAATGATGAGGCTTGTCCTGTTTTGGGATTTCCTTGATTTTTGTTTTTGGGTTAATGCTTGAATGGGGTTGGAAATTGAGAAGGGTTACTAAGATAGTGGAATCTAGGACTAGGAGGATGATTTCCCCTTTGATGTTTTTTGTAAAAAAGTATATGGTTATTGGAAGATATCACCACCTTGACAATATTAGAATTGTTTTTTATTTTAAGGAGGGAACTAATGGGGATGAGAAATAGGATTACTATAACTCAATCTAGGTTTTTTAGTGGTAGAGAAGGGATTAGAGTGGTGTTGGGTGGAGTTTATAATGATTTTCCCTGATAGTTGAGGGTTGTTGTTCCCCTTAGCTTATGCTACATCGAGATCCACTAGTCCCAATGTATATAATGGATCATCTTGAAGCTGTGGAAATTTTCATGTTGAAGGAGATGGTGATCTATAGATTCAACAATTTTTAATAAGTACATGTAATAAATATTGTGGAGAATATGAGGTTGGGGATTTTCTATCAAATTCTAGTTGTCTCACAAGTCCTATAAGTTCACACATCCACTCAGTCATGATTCTAGGCTATATGGATTGATTCTATTATAATTTTTTAACTTAATAATGTGATTGATTAATGAATTATTGTGTGTTTGTATCTATGTTTCTTATGATATCTCATGAAGTTGAATGAGTATTTTCAATAAGAGCACTACCACTTGCGACATCATGGATAGTTTTTTCAATAGCCATTAACTCCACATATAAGAATTCAATCAAGTGTTGTTCATGGATTTTTGGTGTGGGAAGGTTTCTATAATTTTTGGGAACCTCTCATAGCACTCATGAACTGAATAATTTGTAGAATTTATGGATAAAACTTATTTTATTTTTGATAGAAGTAGTTATAGAAGCATAAAAGAATTTATCTAAAAATAGCTGCTTCATATCAATCCATGAGTATTTGGAACTCAGAGGGAGTAAATAGATCCATTACCTAGTGGAGTCATCAAGGTTAAAAAGGAATTCCTAAATTTTTATTTGTTCTTTAGAAACCCCTTGAGGTGTCATGGTAGAGAACACTACATGGATCTCTTTGAGTTAAATATGTGGACCCTCACTAGAAAGCCCATGGAAATGTGGTAGAAGATCAATCAAACCCGATTTGAGTTTGAAATATTTCTCAATCTTTGGATATTAAATTTAAAGGGGTTGGTAATTAATATCAGTGGAAATGAGTTCTTTGAAGTATTTTTCTCTATTATTGGGCACATTTAGTTAAATTGGATGGGAAATGAATGGGTATTTTGTGATATGACTATCCCAAGTGTTCCTCCAAATATAGTAAAGAGTTCTCATAATTTTTGGGTCAAAAAAATCCAATGGATTATTTGGGAGGATATGGGGAATTTAGTGGTGTTTCGAAATGGTGAGGAATGTGGTTATTTTTTTCTTTTTCAATTAATAATTTTTTTGGGAAGGAATGTTTTTCTTTTTTGGTTTTAATAGTTTTTTGAATAATTGTTTTTCATAATTTTGTTTGCAAAAAATCAAAAAATATAAACAACTAGTTTCTCAATCCCTAGAAAATATGACATTTGAATCATGGTGAATTTTTTAACTATAAACCATTCAATGGTTTGATGATCTATTTATGCGTATAGCGACAGTCGGGTTGAATCCTCAATGACAATACTTATTTTAGTATTGATTTTTTTTTGTTTTTTATTGGGGGGGTTATTTGTAGATCTTATAATAAATGAATAATTTATGAATCTGGGTTGAAAATTTAATAATTAGTGGGGTGATTTCCTAATTATGGAGTTAATATTGTGATATCCTTGAGGTTTTCAGTATATATAATTAAATTAACACCCACTTCACAAGGTGATTTTTTATTAGAATTCCCAAATGTTTTGGATTTAATCCAAGCCTCAATTGGGGAAACAATTTCAATCATTTCATGTTTATGTAAGGTTCAATATTTCATGAAACCATGTGTACTTTTGGTTCCAATAATCCAAGTAATCCACATGTAAAAGAAAACATTTCATTAATCCAAGACATTTTTAGTTCAACATACACAATATTAATCAGAAAAAGATATCAATCACTAAACACCCAAAATTATAAGTTAATCAAATGGTAGATTTAATCATCCATTAAGATCATTAGTAATCTAGTTTAGAATTTTCAAGAGGAATAATTATAAAGAGAATGAAATGCATAGGATAAGGAAAGAGTTGTGCGCCAAACACACACATGAACAGTGTAAAGAGTTAAAAACACACTTTTGATAGAATGAGAATGAAAAATAATGGAATGATTATCAATTTGATTTAAAAAATTCAATGAAAATTGATACTAAAATAATGGTGGATTATAATTATAGACTATGATAAAGAAACATTAATTAATAATTAATTAAAATGAAGACTAATGTAAATTATTATAGTTTATATAAAGTGTAAAAAAATGAATAGAAAAGTAGAGGAGAGGTATCTATTGTTGAAAAAAGATTAATTAAATTCCTCATAGGCCCTTTAAAAGGATATATTCATGCCAAATAGATACCTTATGTTCTAACATTTTAACCACTTGTGAGGATAAGAGGGGGATGTATTCATAGCCCAAGGTGCTGGACTATTTAACTTCCAAAACTACCCTCAAGTTAGCTTAGGCATTTGACCATTTAGAAAACAGAAAATGGATATAGATTTTTATTTAAAGTTGTATATAGAAATTTATAAATTACACCCCTTAAATTTTTCTTCCATTGGAACATTTTATCCAATGTTATCGCTATTTTTAAAAACCATGTGGTTCTATCAATTTCAAGGTCGAGTTTTTATATGGTCTACTTGTGAATGCATATATTTCAATGAATATTCCCTAAATTACAAATCACTTATTATAAAAAGTTTTTCTTTATTTACAAATTGGATTTAACACCTCAAAATTTCATCTCAATTGGTCGATTGGATTGGGAGAAAAGTCAAGAAAGGTGGGTTGTCTTTAATTCCCATATTGAATTGGGGGTTGGAATTAAAACCATCATTTATTCAAAAAAAAATTATTTTTTATTTAAAATATTTATCCAATATTTGTTTTGATATTAATGAACTTATTTTATAGATTATTAAAACTTGGGATTCTAGATTGAGCCCTGAAGTTCTATATTCATGGATTGTCCAGTCTTCAACAAAGATTTGATGAGCCTTCTTGTGTAGTCCATATGTACCTTTAGATGACTGAATTAGACAAATATCTAGTTGAATGATTTGTATGATATTGAATTAGAAACCCTAAAATCAATAATCAAAAAACCATTATAATCAGGGCGAGATTTCTAATAAAAATAATAAATAGACTCGAATCTATATTAAATAAAATAATGCTAAAAACGTATATTTTGTATTAAAAAAATTGTATTTCAAATCAATTATCCACTTTTAGATGATCATTAAAAATGGTTGTAGACAAAATATTATGAATAAATGAATCAAATTATATATCCTACATGATTTTTCTAGATGTTAATATATTATTGCAAGAGTTTTCTATTTTCCATATCATGGGTTTTGTGATCATAAAAAGGGGAGATTGCTGGATATAATATGTTGTTGAAAAATATCTGGTTTTATGTGTTTTGATGATTCAAAAAATCCCAAATATTATTGAAACATATTTATCCAACGTGTTTCATATTAAATTTGTTAAAATGAATTTCTCATACGCTGTTTCTTTAGGTTTTTATATAACGATGAGTAAAGTATTTGTTCTTCAACAAATTATTTAATATTATGGTAATTAAGGAATACTTTATGATTTATTATAATGATAAAGTATGGGAAGTATATTCTACTATGTGAGGCTTTATATTATAAAGAGAATGACTGAGTTTCTCAAGTTAGATGATTCAGGAGAAGACATTATCTTAGAAAGGATATATGTAAAAAAGTATCTTATGAATTCATGAAGATGATGAAGAAGCTAGGTGTTTCATCTCAGTAACATATTGATCTTATGTTGAAAATTATATTATTCTCAGTTTAGTTTGGAGACGTGTTTTATTTTACAAATTCTTACATGAATCTATTTATAGTGAACAATGCATTCAGTTGAATATATTATGAATTATTAGTCGTATATCACTATTTCCTTATGAATTTATTAATAAGACACCTCATTCCTTAAAATCATATAAAAAAATGGATTATCTACTTTAGAAAAAATTAGAATACAAAATACATTCCATGAAAATATAGATCCAAAGAATTAAAAGAGTTTTGACATCACTATTGAGAATGTAATTTCGATATTTGTAAGGGTTGGATGCATATCCTTAATAGTTTGTCTTATCAAGATCACTATATGAATCACTTGACCATTAGGACTATCTCATTCCTAACTCCAAAAATTAGATATAAAATGACTAGTAAGTTGCTACCTAAAAAGAGGTGAGGAGATAGATATTCACATTCACATAACACACTTACATCTAAATACTCTAACATTAATATACATATAAAATATCAAACAAAAACATTCATTTTCCGATTATAAGTTCTATCAGTTTCACTTAAGATCAGTCTAAACTAAAACTTAAAAATTATAATATTCTTGAGATGAATATTCATATACTTCTAGTTAGTACATTCAACTATGTGATGAAAACGTTTCTCTAAATGTTTTAATTAAATATATCTTTTTTACACATAGTGTGTGAATGTGTTTAATACCATGGATATGTATTTTTAAGGGAGATCATGGTTGAAAGCTCTTCGAATTTTGTATTAAGCGATAATTTCATTCATTCAACTGGGATCCCATGGTTAAAGGATTGTTATAGTAAAAGGCAAGAAACATGTTAAGTAGAGTTTTAATGGAGTGGGGTAATTTGTTTTTGTTCCCTAAAAAACTTTAAATATATTATGTTTGATCTATTTACAATATTTATTAATATAATATACCTATTTTTATTTATGAAAAGGATTTGAATGATTATACCTGAAGAGGGATGTTTTTTGTACAATAAGTTTTTTAGGGACTCAATTCACCTTCATCTTGAGTGTTCAACAAGCCATTATTTGTGACATGAATAATTGTATTATTTTTCATCCAATTAAAATAGTTTATGTGATGAATATTTTTCCATAATTTCATTTAATGAATTAGAATGATATAGGGGTATATAATCATTTGTGAATTATGAAATAAATATTTTAAAAAGTATCTAATGTCTTACAATATTTTTCTTATTAATATTAATTGTAGTCTTCTTTAATTTATTTTTCTTTTACCAATCATATTAGAAAACACAAATTCCTTATGGTGTTCCACATTTTATGATATAAAAAATAGTGGCATAAAAGATAATAAATTATAAGTAGCCTCTTTAGGGGATAACCTATAGTTTCTTGAGGGAATACTATTTATATTTCTTTATATTTTAATTGATGATACATGAAAAATAACTTCTCTAGTAAATGACATAAATATTTATTAATTTTAAAAAATAAAAATGGAATAATTTTCCCCCAAAAAATAGAGAATCACAAGTACTATAATTTATATTATCAATAGTGATGAAATATTTTATGCATTCAATAGATAGAATAACCATGGGGTCCACTATTTCATTATCAATATTTTTTTTAAATTTCAATTCTTATTGAGGTAAAAATTTTGTTGTGACTTTCTGTGGTATAAGAGAGAAATATATGTCTTATATATATAAAAATATGATAATCTATTTCTGAAAAAAAATTAATTTAATACCTATATTACGTATCTAAAACCTACATACTATGTGTGAATATGAGTAAAGATAATGTTGGTCCATGTTCCAACAAAAACATGAGAATTATGATAATAATTATACTTTATTTAAATATTTAATGTTATCTAATATTTATCAAATTACATTTTGTTTAATATTTCAAAATGATTCCAAATAATCATACATTGTGGATCCTATAATAATATTTACATATTTTAGAAAATAATTTATTATCAGCAATTTTATAGAAAAATATCATAATGAATTTTTTGATAAAAAAATGTTGAAAAGGTAGGTAATATCAGTGAATGAAAATCTATATATGGTGGATCTTTTTATAAGGAATAAATTATATTATTATATATCATTTAAAGGAATATTACCTGACTTTTAATATTTTAGAGTATGATTTTTTTTTTCATATAATCATAGTCACAATGGAAATTGGAGAAGGTGAAACATGAAGGATAAAGAGTATGTAAATTTAACTATATAGATTATCTTTTAGAATGAAAGAGATCTTAATTTACTAATGATTATATTTCTATAATAATGATTAAAAAACAATATTAGGTATCATTTTATAGAACATATTTTTCAAGTATAATTCTAATAATTGAATATGTTTCAACAGATGATAAATTTTGAAATATCCACATCATTATTGGTTAGTAAAATTAGGATATGTTTTGTTTTTTGGTCATAGAACAGTGAATATTTTTAGAATTTGGGGTTAAATAAGTATTATGAGAGTTAGAACATCTCTAAGAGGTGTTTTTTTGGATATTTTCAGTGGTTTGGGGTTATTTAGGTGATCATTTCAGCATTGGAGTAACATAGGGGTGACCCTAATTTAAAAATTGAATAAAGGAGACCAATCACACCAAAAATTGGATGTGATGAGGTGTGGTTTGTTTGATGTTAGATTACTTTTTAAAAATTTTGAGAGGTTTGAACAATGAGGGAAAGGGACCATACCAAAAACCCTCATGAATTGATTAAATTTCTAGAATTTTGTAAGGAGCACATCACAACCTTATGGGATCTATTATAACGAGTGATCACCATGGATGGATCATGCTATAATTAGTGGGTTTTATTGTGAAAGGTGTTTAAGAGGCTATAGTATTTAGATTACTTAGATGATAGGTTATGTAGTGGACAAATATCATTGTACCATGGTAATATATCATGTGATTAGTTGTCTTAATTTATGATAATACCACCCTACAATGTAATACATTACTAAATGGTCATGTCTACATTAGTTTTACTCTGAGGAAGAAAAATGTTAAATATTTTTAAAAATAAGATTAAATATTTTAGATACCAGAGTATAGTCATACCATGAGACCTTGTTATGAATTATAAAGTCTATATCTATGGGGGTGTTCCACTATAAAAATAAGGGGATGTACCATGAAGGATGGTTAGTGGGGATTCCAGAATCATCAATCTAGGACAGTGATGAAGCATCACACCACAAGGAGAATGATTTTTCTATTTCACACTTTCCAAAAATAGGGTGTTGGTACATTATGAGAATGATCATTCCACCACATGAACTAGTTATGAGGGGTTACGTTCTTGGTTATAAAAGGTGAAGAGTGCTATTTTGTCGCTAGTGCGGGCCACTCTACATTGGCGACCATGGATGGGCATTACATCAGGACCATTATGATCACACCATAAGGCATTTTCAATGAACTTTTTTATAAATAATTAATTTAAATTATGTTTTTCATTAAAATTTTATTATATGGGGTTTACTCAAATCTTCCCCATTTGTTTCATAAATACACTTTCTCCCTATATTTTCTCTCTTATTTGGATTATATCCAAATTTTTTGCATGGATTTGAATTATATTAATCCCATATCGTATCTAAAGATATGTTTCTAGATTTTTTTGAAACCACCTTTAAGATTACATTTTTTCTATTATATTATACAATTGGTCTTCCAGTGGATCACTATTATTAGTCCAAATAATTTTAAAATGGTATTTATTTTTTTAATGCATCATGTAATATGTGATAATTCCAACAATGTTTCCTTCATAATAATTAAATAACAAATATTATTTATTACTAAATTTATGAAGACGGTGCCTTTATGGGACCTCTTATAGATTTTTATGTGGTGGGATAAGATATCATAGAAAACTAGGGTTGTGTGGGTCATCTTATGTAATATTGAACATGATAACAAGAACCTAGTGGTTTTCCTTTTGTAAACTACAAGATAGGGGACATTGGGATTGGTTCCTTTATTCCCCTCCTAGTATAGGAGTGTAAAGAACTTGGAATGGTTGGGTTAGTGGTAGAAATTATGGGGTGAGTTTTCCTCATCCACTAGTATGGGTGTATCTGGGTGTGTATATCATGATATAGATTATGGGGTGAGTTTTCCCCTCCTATTAGATTATTTTATGGGGTGAGTTTTCCTCGTCCACTAGTATGGGTGTATCTAGGTGGGTATATCATGATATAGATTTATGTATAGGTCTTCATTGAGAGGACCATCCTAACATGAATTTTAATGTGAGATGGTCATTATTCCACACCTTTTTGGTTTTTAATATTTTTTATTCCCTATATTGCTGATTCATACATGATTTGTTGTTGGATATGTTTGAGGGATATTGACCATTGTGTGATGATATTTTACTCGAGTGCTTGAAAATTGAAAATGGGAACCTATTATTGGCATCCCAAAATCTATATTACTATGTGTACTATGTATCTACCTTGGAATCATTCAATAAGTTGATAGAATAGTGTAATTAGTTTAACATTATGGTATAATTTAAGGATATGGTGGTGTAAATATGTATTAGTCTTGAGATACCAACCTAAATCACATTGTATCATGGTGTTGGGTGTCTGTAAATTCAATATAACCTCATGCTATATGTGTATGTGTTCCCTGATTTTATTACTTATTTGTATACCAAATAAATATTTCATATTATATGATTGGTTGTTCTTGATATTAGAAAGGGATATGAATTGTGTAGCATACTGATCATTCATTCCATACATGGATGTGAGATGTATTAGAATGTAGGATTGGGTTCCACAAAATCCCAGAATTTGTGAGATATGATTATATTGATAATATATGATAGGTTGAGTTCCATTCCAACCATAAAGGAATATTATTATGTGGTGGAATATCATGGAAAAATTGGTATGCAAAAACGTGTTGGTGGCCATAAAATCAATAGAGGGACTAATATTTGAGTTAGGCATTCATTCTATGAACAAATGTACGTGTTACAATAGAATAGGTATGCAAGATGATTTCGGTTCCCTGAAAACTCTTATTGATGAATAATACCAACATAATAATCTATTTTGACCATTAGTATTGATTATATAATATATTATCATTAAGGGAACCATTTCAACCCTTTGTGATGATTACATGAGATGGTATCAATGATGGCGCCATTCTAACACATGGTTTTAATGATATGATGTTTTGTTAATGGTGGTCTTTATTACAACCCTTGGTATTATTGATATGAGATTATATTATAGGTGGGACCTATTTTGTGCTTTTGTAAAAAATCTATGAGATGGTATCAAGGGAAGAGACCATTCCATTCCTTGGTGTTGTTGATATGAGATGGCAGGAAGGGAGGAAACCATTCCGACAATTTATATCGATGGTATGAAATTATATCAAGGGTGGATTTCATTTTGAACCTTGGTTTGATGTTATGAAAACATATCAAGTGTGGATTATATTATAAACCTTGATAATTATGATACCATGTTCTGTTGGGAATCATGTAGTGACCATCTTTTGATGGGGTAATTTAGTTGGTTGAAGTGGGAAGATCCTAGTGGTTTTATTAGAAGGTGAGGAAAAGAGTGATCTCAACAAGTGGTATCAGTTTGGTGGTTTCTTATTATTTTGATTCCTAAAACACACTCTTTTCTTGACATTATTTAGCATTTAGTGGGAGTAAACTATTTTCATAATGAATGGAATATAATGATTTTAAGGTTCAACTTGATTGGGTTGATGAAACAAGTCTTGTCTTATAGAAGATGCAGATAGAGGATATCTTATTCCAAATTATAGAGGTGTTTTACTTATCGACATATGGTTGGTGAGTATATAGAGGGTGTAATTAGAATATATTGGAAGGACAATATTCTAATCCATGAGGATAGTATATACAAAAAATGTTTCTATTAAAATTTGATAAAATAAATCTACTTTATAAGTGATGAAGGAACTGAAGGTTATATAAGAGAATCCTTCAATGAATACCCAAGTGTTCCAAATATGATGTAGGAAAGACTAGTAAGAGATCATTTGAACGAATTGAGTATGATCTGTGAAAATTTAGAATAATTTAATGTAATTTTAAAGGATGAAATATGTGCATACTACATTATTCATCCCTTTCAGAGAGTTGGGATGTGATGGTGGCTGTATTTAGTAATTCCAATGTAATAACTAATTTGGTGTTAACATATTTACGGAAACCAATCCCAAATGAATAATATTTATAGATGGAATCCAAATTACCATCTGAGAATACACTTAATACTGATGGATTAGGATGTCCACCCAAGAGGAAGAATAAAAACTAGAATAAAACATTAGAAGTTAACCTATGCGAGATGAGATGTGGAATATGTTCTTTTACTGGTCCAAAATTTGAAATTTTTTGAAATAATAAGAACATCAAGAACGATTTTATAATACCTAATGAAATCTATATATGGACTTCAAATTCTGAAATTTAAAATATTATGAGTTCAGTAGAATGTGGGGAAAATAAATTGTTGGTGAACATTGATATTATAATGGATTCAAGGGTGTTTAACTTTTTTTCATCATTTAGTTCAAGGGGAGATAAATAATTCATGGGAAATTATTTATTTAGAATGTTTAAAAAGTATATTAGTCATAAAATTAAACATTATAGTTATTTATAAATGGTGATGTGAATATCTAGATAAATAATTGGGATCCAATAGTTTAATGAAGTTAATCACATCCTATGTTTGTGGAAGAATTTAATTTATATGTGTCAGACAATATAATAAAGATATAGAAATCAGTTTTTAGGTGGAGTGTGGAAAATGAATCAAGTTTATAAGATGGTTGAATGAGGATTAAAGGATGGTATGTTTCATTTCATCAAAATAACAACTTTTATGATAATTTTTGGGTTAATGTTTAATGTACTAAATGAAATGTACATATCCTAGAATTGGGCATTACTAAGGATTTGTAAGATAATTAATTTAGAATATAAGAAATTAAATTTAAGAGGATATAATGTGGATCCTTCAGTATTTTAATATAATTTAAGTGTAACCTATTGATCTTGGATGATTGTCCCTTTTCATAAACATGCTGACACTGAATTCATTGGTGATTTAAACACTACGGAGAGCATAACCAATGTATTGTTCACTTAAGGATGTACAATGGAATTTGGATTTCAAGGATACAATGGATCATTACACATAGTAAAATATAATTAGAGTATATAATTTCAATAAATGACGGAATGAAATGATTTGAATTATGTTTGTATTGATAGAACATAGAAGATGTATGGAAGGTGGAGTTCTATTCTTTGATAATAAAATGGAGAGAAACAGATAATGAAATTGGGTTTTATGTACAAGGAAAAACATTATTGACCTAAATTATCATTTCATATTGATCATACTAGAGGATAAAAAGATAGATCTATAGAAGATAATGGTGACCAAAAGTATAGAATACATGTTACCCAATGTGATAGTTAAAAAAATTATGAGGCTATAGTGCACTTATGTGGGAATTGGGTGAATGGAATTTGGGTTAGGAATAATACATGTTGTGTAAGAGTAATGATGATTTTGTTTATTGAGTTTTATAGTTTCTAATGTTTCCCTAAAAACATCATTTGGGGATTTATGGGATGCGAGTTTGGTTTAGTATACCATATTTAGTTTAACAAATTCAGTTCATCAGAATTATGATCACTAGATGTTGGAATAGTGTGGTGGGTAGACAATAGTTTCAATATATCTCTCAAGGTTGTAGGGATATATAATGTTCACATAGTACATTGGAGATATGATTGAGTGATAAAGGTTATAATGTATAAAAATTATGAATGGGGTCAGTAAGTTCGTATCTAAGATGAAATGATTATGTTAATTTTTCTGTAATTTCATGGGGAGAAGTATTTACTTGTTGACTAGATCACATATTCTAAATAGGTATGTGGGACCTCTATTCTAAATGAGGACACTAGAATCAATCTAGTTCTAATATCCAAGTGGTGATTAAGGAGAGTGATAAAGCCTATAATGATTAATTATTCATAGTAACCTCAGTTGTAACTCTTTTATCTTCCCATTATAATTGAAAAGGTACGATATGTTTTTCTCCCATGTATATAGGACACAATATCTAAAACATGTTAAATTATTGCGATCTTTTTTTGGTATTAATTCCATTTCATATTAATAATGTATGTTAATGATGAATTTCGTTAGTGACTAGGGTGGATGGACATCCTTCTTCTAGTATAATATATCAAGGGAGTCTATTTGGATAGCCATGTTTTGATGTGCATAATCAAATGATGTTATTTGGGTGGGGGAACTTTTTCTAGTTAGAGTTGGAAGATTATAGTTGTTTTATTAGAATGTAAGGAAAATGTATCTCCCAAAAAAATGTATGTTAATTTTTGGGTGTCATTATAGAACCCAAGGATCAATTGTGATTTATTTTATTATGCTTTTCATTATATACCATGTCATGTGGTCCATGCAGTGAATAAACTAGCGATGTTAGGTAAAGCATTGGTGGTTTCCTGATATGATATATTCTCACCCATTTAAGGAAAATTAGTCACTTTGGTACCCAATAAGATCCCATTATTATAGTAATATGTAGGGAATAAGCCTGATGTGAGATGGATGAACAAGACAGTTTGGATGGATTTGGGGGTTGGGACTAGTTT
The DNA here is from genome assembly GCA_963277665.1 of Viscum album. Taxonomy (NCBI): domain Eukaryota; kingdom Viridiplantae; phylum Streptophyta; class Magnoliopsida; order Santalales; family Viscaceae; genus Viscum; species Viscum album. The sequence goes on along the minus strand of OY728166.1, from coordinate 22,232,568 downwards.
GTTAATTGGTACTAGTAGGTAGGTATTCTTAGTTTCATTTTTGTTGGTCTGAGTTGTATATGATCTACAAAGGGATACCGTTTTAGTTTCTGTCACACTCCTATGAAAATAGAAATTCCATTCTTTTATAACTTCTGTTTTATTATTTAATTTTTTCAATATCTTTCTTAGATGTCATAGATTATCTTATTTGATTGTGAGGATTGATTTTATATTACAAATGATGTGATATACATTTGTCTATACAAGATTGTATATTCTCCCCATAGTTCCATCATATACCCACAATATTAGTAAAATTCATCTAGAATATATGTAGGTACACATAAGGTGACATGGTTCTCTAGACTAGTTATTTTAGAGAGATCCATTCCATGGATGTTACAAAGTGATAAAGAGCCTTTTTAATTTGTCATACTATTTGGGAAATAGTATATATTATGTATTATTGGTTGGAACATTTGATGGATACTATATTTGTGTTAGAAAAATCCTCTATAAGGGATGGTTTACGTTAACTGGGAGTTAGGGTTTCTATTCTTGGTTTTTTATTCTACAGTTTTGTGATTTTTACTAAATATTATGTTTTGTTTTGAACATATGATGAATAGTTTTCCCTCATTTTCCAAGAGTAGTATGAGAGAGGGTTCTCATTCTTCATAATAGTCATGTATATATATATGAATTGATATTTCTTATATATGAATGTAATGGTGATTTATATATGGAAAATAGGCATTGATTATCTAAAGTGTCAATAATAACTTATTTAGTGATTTCGTAGAAATTGGTTTAGAGGAATCATGCAAAACCCAACCAAATGGTTATGATTTTTTAATAGTAATATACATACAATGTTTTTTTATGTATGTACACATATATGACCTTGATTATCTATGGGTAGTTTGGTACACTAATACCTAGACAAGACCGGTACCATTGGGTGGGGATATTAACCTATGAGTTTATTTGAGTAAACTAAGATGAGGTTGGGATGATACTTCTTCATATGTGATATAAATTGTATGTGAACTATAAAAAAGATGATATAGCCTAGTGATATTGATATGTAGATCAAGATATTGGATTGCTATATTGTATAATTATATATCAATGTGTTTTCATATTATTTTTCAAAATAAGTTCTGATATATATGGATAACCTAAGAAATAAGGGTTGGCCAAGACACATGGATTACTTGAGATATTTAGGCATGTTAAAATGATTTATGTTATAAAATTGGGATAAAAACTAGTTTCTAATTACCTATCAAGAAATGAAAAGGTATGGGTTAGTTATTGGATAAAGTAGGATTCAATATTGATTTATGATTATTCCAACATGTATGGTTGTCATGATAAATTTTTGGTTAAATGTGGGTGACTAGGATTTTTTGATATATCCCACAGTGTTGTGAGTTGGGTTTTGTGGTGGGTAATCACTAGATTTTAATCCATCCCTATAATGAGACGTGATCACCAATAGGGTATGTTGAGAACTATAATGATAATGTGGTTTTTTTCTTAATCTATGTGGTATTTGGGTAAGCGTAATCTAATAATAGCCTAAGGTATGTAATCTGGGTCTTTTATTAGGATTTATTTTCCCTAGATGACATGTGGTAAATTTTTTTGATTGTATTTTGGAAAATCCATATATTTTGAAAAGGTTTTATAATGTTATGTGGGACTTTGAGAGACAAAATAATAATGGATGTTAATTCATAGTGGTTAGATTTTATGCCTTACTAATGTGTTGTTATGATGGATCAAGATGGGTGATAACCTATTTAAAACCAAAATGGGGTGTTAGATATTATGGGGTGATTTTGTATAGTGATGGGGTTTAGGAATCCATAGTTCTCTTTGACTGCTTGGAGCTTCTTCAAGAGGTTCCTACATAATTTGATGAATAATCAGATATGGGTGGGGAACAAGATGATAGAATGTTAAAAGGAGCAAGGAACCTTATTATTACTATGGAAAAGAATGTGCTAGCATACCTCAACATTATAATGACATTAGTCGAAGAAATGGTTACATTGGGCATAGTCTCGGGTTATTAACTGATGGGAACCAATGTATCAATATATGATTGCTTCCTAATATGACATCACTATAATGTGATAATGAAACTATATAGGTGTAATAAAAAAAAATTATGATAAAGGGTCATATCACAATTTGGATGATTTTTGATCCTTTTTAGAATTTAAATGTAGTGTGAAGATGAATGTTTCTTATGAAACACCAAGGAGAAAAGTGGATCAATATGATTGTTAAATAATCAAGGGGGTGCCTCAACTGTGGTGAGTTGGGCATTGAGAGGATCTTGAATCAATTTTGGGGTTTGTGTGGGGAACACAACATGTTAGAACACATGATTTATAAGATAGAGATACAAATGAAACTTAGTGGTGGAGAACTGGTTCTTCAAAAAAATTGTGTAATGGTAGTTTAAAGCATTGTATTGTTGTCACCCATAAAGAATGGATTATGGATCATTTTATCAGGGCTCAAAAGTATCAATATTTGAAATATGCTGGATATTGGGTAAGATCATGAACATTTATATATTTTAAGGTAAATTTTATAGTGTATAGAACACAATAAATGGTACGATCATGTGTTTCTATTTTATGTGATATTTAGTAGACATTAGGGTAACTGAGAGGTGGTTTCATTTTCGTGTTATTTATTGGATGAAAGTGATTATGTTATGTTAATTAAAATATAATTACCCATATTTGGGTACTTATATTTTAGTATTGTGTAATGTTTTTATGTTTTGTAGATGATGAATTTCAGTTGTAGAAATTTAATGAAGGGAAACACTTATAATTGTTGTCTTAGGTATGAGATTACTAGCTTTAATAGTAATAATTGAGTGACAATTGAGTGTGGGGTTTAGTGGGTGATGTTTTATGTTAAAATAGTGATTTTAATCATTATTGAAAAATTTCATCAACTTAATGATTCATAAATTTTCTAGTAGTGGTGAATCAATATTGAGTTGGGGAATATAGTTAATGTCATGGTGCATGCGGCATTATATTACTTAATAGTTGTCGGTGCGGTGGGTTTCCAGTCACTGCATTTAATATTGTATCAAGAATTACAGAATTGGTAAGGATAAATGCATATCATTTAATGGATGACTAGAATGAGGATGTGTTAGATAGAGAGAATAATGAGATTAGTGTTATTCCAATTCTTTGAGAGTGATGGTATATAACAATGAATAATTAGAGATAAAAAATGATTGTGCATTGGGAATCAGTGAATAATGAGGCCCCTGGGTGATACATGGGAATACATTTTGGAATTAGAATAATTATGGTCAAGATATTGTAATTAAACACATCCTTATGGGTAAGTGAAATCATGGAAAACTAGAATTTTGATATTATAATAGGTGAAGCTTATAGAATTGAGCTTCATATCAGATTTATTTGATTTTGAACATCAATAAAGGTGTTTTTGGATGTGTTTAGAGAACCATGAGGTGTCTTAGTAGATCAAGTGAGAATGAGATCATGGTTGATATGAACCTTCTATATAAATTTGATGCACATGAAAGCTCATGAAACAACATTTGGGTGTTGCTTTGTGACATGTGTCATGTAAGATTAATGTTTGAAATATGTGATTGGGTCAATCCCTAAGGAAATGGGACCTTCATATGGTCCCTCTATGTGGATTTTTTGGAATTTTGGAAGGATCGACTCAAAACCTTAGGGGATACATCATAATGGGTTCTCAAGGAGGATAATTCATGTTGTAGTGTGTGGAATATACCATGAAGGGATATTAAGAAGAATTATAGCATTTATTACACTATATTTCTTGTTATGATACTACATTATGATATTACAATTTGGAAAGATTGGATATGTTTTTTTTTCAAATTCTATAAGATACCCATCCCATTATCTAAGTCATCACAGCATGTTAAAGGATTTAGTGTTTTATGTCTAGGGATTTATAAGATTAAATTTGTATAAAAATAATATTAAATCATTCCTCTATCATAGGATAATCACATCATGACATCTTATGCTATGATATGAAGGATATATTGAGGGAGAATTTTTCAATCCATATTGAGGGGGTACACAACGAAGGAAATCTATCATGGGAGTTTAGACTATGAATCTAGGCTAGTAGGAGAGAATTTTACTATAATGTAGTGGGTCAAGAAAAGAATCCCAATTTAATGGAAGTGTGTTGTTCAATGATGGGGATAACCATTCAACATCATTACATGGTTAGTGGAGGTAATATTTTTTAGGTGGTTGTTTGGTATTTTTCTATGGCTAGTGGGTCCATGCCATAATATATAAAATAGTAGGGGTATTAAATTGTATCCATTATTATCACACCATAAGGTTTGTTCTTTTTATTTTTATACAATTAATAATTTTTTTTCTTAAAATCTTATTTGATCAGTTTCCCTTATTTCAATTTAACTCTCATATCTTTTTCACTGTCATTTATCTCTTCCAATGAGGACTTCTCCCTTATTTTATCATATATTGGAATTTAATTTGTAACGGATGGTATATAGAGATAAGTTTATCATTTATACATGATCTGTTACATGTTTATTCCATTGTTTTATTATGTTATATTATCTCTTTTTTATTTTATATATTTTATCATATTTTGAGGAATCCATTGAAAAATATAATTCATTAGGAGATATTCAATGTGTGTTATTCCATTAAAAATAAATAATTGGTCAATAATTTTTCTAGATGGTTTAATTTTTTACTCTTCAGTTGATATGTGATCACAATAAAATTTTCCACTTCATCATAATTAATTTAAAGAGGTTGTTACTTTACTATATTCAAATAGATATGCCATAATAGGACTATGTATCACTTTCAAATAGGTGGTACATGATTCTATTAAAAACAAGGTCATGAGGAATACCTTAAGTATTATAGAACATGCTAAATTGAAGCCATTGGGTTTTCCTTTTTAAATAAAAACATAGAAAACCATAGAATATAGGTTCTCTTTATACCAAATAAGTATGGAAGTGTGATTAATTTGGAATTTTTTTCTTAGGGGTTGGTCATATAAAACCTTTGTGTTACCTTATTTCTTCTGGGTTAGTTTATTTTTGAGTACGGTTAGTGTTCATATAGTAAAATAATGTGTGTATCTTGGGGGAATACAATTGACTGGATTTATGTATAGGATGGGTGTGAGATGACTATTCTAGATTTACATTGAAAGTGATATGGTAATTATTATATCCCTATGTGTTTTTATTATATTTTTTTTTCATGTATTGTTTATTACTCCATGATGTGATCCAGGATACATTTTAGAGATTATATTCCTATTAAGTGATGGGATTTGAATATAGAATTCATAAATTTTTATGGGAATCTATGAAAGGTTCCCCGAGTTTGATGAAACTTAGGAAACCATATAGGTAACTTTGCCTCTTTTTATAAACCAATGGAATAATATAATTACTCTAAAAAATGGAATCCTATAATTAAATGGATGTGGGAATATGTGTTCACTTGAGAGAGTAACATAATGTGGATCGTATATAGGTGTTGCAGAAGTTACTAACCCATTTAACCTTACACTATATGAGTGTGTTTCAATGATTTTTTTTATTCTTGGGTTTTATTAAGTGAGATATACCTTCTCAGGGTAATCTCACATAGGGTGTTAGTGAACAAATAGTTATAAATATATTATCTTTTATCTATTACCTAAATCAATGTTCATTAATTGAGTAAAATATCCCCCCAATGGACTCATATGTTTCCCTAGAGTAATCTAGAAAACCCAAAAATCCATTTAAGAAGGAAGTTACATTAATGGAGGCTTTGGTAAAGGGTTTTTATAATTAGTGTTTCTATTCAAATCATGTCTCTCATGAGTTTTTAGCTTCCAAATATGTGGATTAAAGCTTGATACTCACTATTAATCAAATGAATTGAAAGAAAGTCATGATATTTCTGAATTCTCTACTATGTGTTTACTTAGTCAGTATAATGGTGATAATCCTCTGAATGTGGTTTTTTGGAGGTAAAACTAACTCAAACATAATGATTTGCAAAGTGGAAACTATTCCAATTGGAATGATATACTTCAACATTTTCTTCCAATAAGATTAACAATGATCTAATACTTAGGAATTTAGATTTTAGAATCTCAATCCATGAGTTTTTTGGATCTCGACATTAGATTTCAACTTCAATACTCATAATTAAAAACACAAAAATTCTAAAATATTCATAAGGATTCATGTCTATAGTTTTATATTTTGGTATCCTATGATCTTAAATAATATTACAACATTCTTTGAAACACATATGAAATTTGATAAGAACACCATTGACGGAAATATGGGTTAATATGAAAGAATACTGGTTAATGATGAATTTTTAAAACCCCCTCCAGATTATTAAAATCATATAGTAAATAGTTCTGAGATTGATGTTGAATTTGTGTATGAGTTCATTATCCCCTTATTTATTTTTTTATAAATTGTTGGTGATCCATTTATGATCTATATTTTGGTTTAAAAAATATAGGGGAAGGAGTTAGGTTCCCCAAAATGAAGGATACAATGGAAAGTAAGAATCATCACACTAATATGGCCTTCGTTCTAGGACCCCTCCATATCTAACATATGTGTAAATACCCTTTCAACTACATCTGAACCCTTTGAGTATTTTTATGAGTTATCCAAAAGTTTATTTTAAATTCATCATGGAAATTTTAGTGTAGTAGGACCCTAATATCAATTTAATAAAAATATTAATTATTGTTATATCAGGTTCACATGACACATTGGAAGAAATGTAATATTCATTCTTCAAAATATTGGATGGAAAATTTGAGATAAATGTTGAATTCTGAATATGGGGTTTACCCATGGAATTTCATAAGTTTTATTGGTGTTGGATGTTCTATGGAAATGCAGTCATTGGGAGGGAGGTGAATTAAATAAATTAAATAAATTATTTATTTAATTTATCAAATATATTTAACCAAACCATTCATCTACAAATTCACTTCTATGGAAAATATATAGGGTTAAATGCATAACCTTATGATAATATAGTGGAGGAGGAGGGATCCCCTGATGCTATTAGCATTGAAAAATGAGTTTGAGATCATTAATTGATGGCGAAAAATCAAGTTTAATCTTGGGTTAAGTATCAAACCAAAAATATTATTCAATAAAATCACTAGAAAACATGTTTTTAAGTAATTATTACTATTTTATTGAGGTAATAATGATTATTTTATTGATTTCAACACTAATGTTCTTTATTTTTGAGCATGAATTGAATATATTCTTAATTCCATAAATATCAATCTCAACATGAACCAAAAATTTAATTATTATTCTTGATTTTCATTATCTATTTTTTTCACCAATATATTTATTTTCTTTATTTTCTATTATTATGTTCAATGGTCATGTTAATAATGGAAAATAATAATTTTTTTTTTGAAACTCTCCCTCCTCCATTATATTCACTCTTCATCATTACACCATGGGGTCAAAAATTTGACATTTCTAGAATAGTTCGATCATTATTGAGCCTCCAAATTAATGATTCTTATGTGAAAATATTTGGATCGATGTCTTGTAAATGGATCAAGGCATAACAAGGAATCATGGTTGATTGGTTCCTATAATAGGGGCCTCGTTTGGTGACAATAGGAAGGAAATATCTTTAATGGGAGATGGGAATCCTAATTTCTGTCCCACAGAGTCGAAAAAATAAGGAACTATAAGGTTTTATTTTGAGATAATATCCATGGGAAGAGACTCAATAATGAATTTTTGGAATACCAGTATCTCCAATGATAAATATGTAAGAAAACTATTTTGTAAAGACATGCATATCTATATAGTTTGTAATAAAAAATAACACATGTCATGTCTCCTATAATCACATGGATGATAGGATTCTTACCTTAATTAAATATCAAATTCCACATGGAGTAACTACACATTGTGTGACCTCAGTAGCATAGTCAAACAATGTACAACTATTAAATTCCCTGAAATCATGTGCAACATACATGTCATATATCATAGCCACACCCCATGTACTGTAAATGTCTAGTAAATCCGAATATAATGAATTTTAGTGCTTCAATACAAAGAGTCCCAAAACACCATTTCATGCTTATGAAAAAAATGTAATCAACCTTTTAATAGTTTAGTACAGTTGTGGGATATTACTAGGACTATGGTTTGGGGGTTTACCACATGTACCTCCTCAAGAAATGCCTTATAGTTTTTATAGTTACTTCTACCTCCCATATGTCTGTCCTTAGGATTTTTAATTGGTCCATATGTAGTCCATTATAGGAAGATTTCCATATTATATACAATGGTAGACTGTGTTTCAACATTAGAGATACAATGTGAGGTGGACTGATCATTATAATTCATCTAGTTTAGATATATTACTTCAATAATTTTGTGTGATCTCTAGAGTGAAATCATGTCTGTCAACTGTTGAAGGAACACAAGGGTTTTTGGAGTGATACTTTCATTTCCTAGTACAAGTAAGATGTGAATTCTTCTTACTCACCCCATAACATCGGACTATATTTTATGTATTTGTACCGCATCATCATTGAGATATAGAAGAGGCATTAGTACTTCACACTTTTGAGGTCATCACTCCCACACCATGTTTTACCATTTGCATGGCATGGGCCCCTCGTAGATCTGGTGAGGTTTACATTAGGCTGATAAAAGTAGAGAAACATAGAAGTATGGATTTTTAGTTATACATAGATTTTCATTGGACTTGAAGATATAGATCTCATATATCTCTTTGATTTTGTATTTTTTCCCTTTTCTTCTTCATGAGTAATATTCTCCCATTATTTCATGGGATGTATAGACCATTTATTTTACTTTATACTTATATAGTTTGGGGATTCTAACTGGGTTTCTATATTCTCACCCATATATATAATTTTTTGACATATTTCATGTCTTATGAATACAATATTCTAATAGATGATGTATTTTGTGGACCCAATATAAATAGATAATAATAAAAAATGGTGGAAATGACTATGTTTGGTTGTCATTTTTAGATATAGTGAGTTAGGATCTCTCATGATTTTCTATTAAATATCAGTTTCACAGTTGAGACCCTTTTTTGAATGGGCATGTAATTTTTTACTTTTGATCAAATCAGCGTGATTTTTTAACTATGATATATTCATAGAGGGGTTTCCCTAAATTTTAATACTCTATTTGTTTTCAGCTATTTTAATTTAACTTCTTTACATAGATTATAGTGGTTTGTGTGTATAAATTTAAACTTAGTTAATAACTCCCATATGTGTGTTATGAATATTCAAAAATATGTCTATTACCCCTATTCTTTTTTAGGATGTCCTGGGGTGTCACTCTTAACATACTTTCAGATTAGGAGGGGGCCTTTGAGTTGGTTCCTGACAAAGTTGTATCTAAGGTAATATTTTATAGGGATGATTTTTAGTGTTAAATGCACCTTGATGATTGGTATGTAATCTTATTGAAATGGTGTTAAACTGTATCAATTTTAGTTCTCTATAGAGACAAACAAATGATAATGCTATGGATGATGTAATCGTACACTAGGAATCTAAGTACCTTCTTTTCGACTTAGCATATCATGGGAAAAATTGACATAAATAAATTTTCTAGAAAAAATATACTAATGGGTATTTGAATTAGATACATATTTCTTAATTATATCCCTATATAAACTCATATTACGAAGGAAAATATTGTAAAAAATTGATGATATTATAATGATGATATCCAATTTGAGTCCCTTGAATGATTTTTGAGGATGATCAGCTTAGTGATGTAAATTCTATTCAAGGGACTGTCCTTATGGAACACACTCCAAGCGTTCTAAGAGTAGTAAACTAACTCATTGAACAAAAATTAGACCCATTTGTGGTATACCAGGCCAGTGACCCTATTCACACTGATTAGTAGATAGGTCTGACAGGCCACGATGATGATTCATGAAGACGAACCACAATGTGCATGTTTTAGTGTCTATGAAACATCATTATTATGTTATTATAGAACCTTAGGTAATATAGGATTGACTAGTTTTAGATTTTTCACATATTCAAACTACTTTGAACCTTAACCAATCTGATTATAGTGCTTGCATCTAGTCTTTATCATAGAAAAAACAGACTTGGTGGAGTACGGTATCCTAGACCCACATTGAGGTTATTTTCACTTGGGTTGAGTTCTATTATTTATTAAATATAAAGTAATACCCATCGAACATGGATATGGTTCATATTTTTGAGATTATTGTGTTTCATAAAGGAATTATGACTTTTTCATAATACACATTTAATTTTACAATCCTCACATGATACACCCTGGATATGATGAAACATGGGTACTCATGGGTGTAAATGTTTTATCAGGGTCTCCATAGAGACATCAAAGATGCAATGGTTATTAAATGCATTCACACATATATTGGTTTATAATAGAAATACATGTTTATGGACAGATTACTAGTAGAAGGATTCCATATATCAGGAGAATATAGTGGGAAATCTAGTGTTGAGTCTTTATATATATCAAGTGGATTCAATATATCAAGAACCTTGCACTAGAATCTTTTTATAATAACCACACTCAATATTTGGGATAATAATTATATAGATCTATTTAAGGATCCATTAATACAAGTGATGATAGATGTTATGCTTGTGATGACCATGTTCCTATTTCAAGTGGAAATATGATGTGTAGTCCTTCGGAGGGTAGAATGATAGTGGATGGACCACTGTTGTATAGTAAGTGTTGTGGTCATGGACTTCCTGGGGTTGATTGGGATAGATATAAGGGTGGAGGATCTAGAGGACCCATAATATGAGTAATATTTTGTGGAAGGAATCATATTTATTTACATCTACAACTACAACCAGGATGACAATGTTAAGTGCATAGAGTTTTCGAAAAAGTGTGCTATCAGTTTTAGGATTTAAAATTATATACCTAGGAGCTGATAGAGATTATTCTAGGTACGATCATTGTATTATCCAATTTTTCTTCAGTAATGATAAAAACATAAATGAGTAATTCCATGATCACCTTATCTATGATGTGTAATCATGTGAATCAATTAGAGCTCTTAGACTGAAGTACATAGTTGGAGACTCTAGCTTGTGGAGAATTGAACATCTCACACACCAGTACTTAGTATGAGTTTTCTCTTAGAAGATAAATTGTTTTTTGGTATCTCTTCAAGGATACGACTAAGGATCATAACATCATTCATGGATTGGATTGGTGATCCATATTTTGTTTCCTCATATACTATCATCACATTATTGTGAGGTGCATAAAAATAGATGGGATTTGATTCTACGTCACATGAGATGAGGAATTTTGGGAAGATAAAGTGGGGATATTTAGAAGTAAACTGAAGTGAATAAATAATTAGTTGACTTTATTTTACCTTGGTGTAGTAGACACTTCATGATTATGGTTTCTAGTTATACTGTAGGAATATATAAAAATATTTATGTAATATTTTCTAGGAAAAATTACCTAGTGGGGATCAAAATTTTCATCATCATGCACCCCTATAACAAATTGGTATCCTATATAACATATCATAAAGCCCCTTCTAATCTTTTTTAACAAAGGGTGTAGTTGGCAGGCCTTCTTGATAATGTTTTATTCAGACCCAATGTATCCCTTGAGAAACTCTAATATTATTTTCCAAGAATTTTGATGAGATCTCATGGATTTGTGCTTGTAATCGATTCCATAACCTAGGGGATGAGTCAGCGATGATTAATTTCAATGTAAAAGTTCCCCTGGGCTATTTATGGGACGTAGGAACTGAAACCTTCTACCCAACTTGGATTAGTCTATGTTGTACAATTTCTATGGCATGTTATATTAAATGTTAGAGTAGTTATAGACCCCTTAAAGGTAGAGTAATTAATAGATTGGGGCAACCTAAGTGTGTAACCAAGATGAAGAGGTTTCTTGACGTGGATAGGAACTATTAGATGTTTTTGGATGATTTCTTTCATATATTGGCCTTTTGGATACACTTACTCACAAATGATGAAAATTCATTTATACTAAGAAATACCAATGCGTTTTTGATGATATAAGGTAGATTGTTTGGTTGGTATTCCTAAAGAACTATAATTTTTGAAATAATCAACTCTCTTGAGAGGAATAATGAGTTGTAAAATACTATTAGTAAGAAATAAGAAACTCATTTTGTGGAGGATGTGGTTAAGTAGAAGCCCTATTTATACATGAACTCGGTGGAGGAGAGAGGGTTATCATGAAATCATTCGATAACAGTGAATCTATAGCTTATTCAGTGCATAAGGGACATATATTTAAAAGACATCAACCATGATGTTCTGCGTGACCATATGTTCATGGGAGATGCACTTGATGATTTAAATAAAGGGGAGGAACACATAATCCTCTTATAATGATGGATGCTACTTCTAATTTCAAAGCTTATGTTGGTGATAAAGGAGATTCCGAGCATCATTTTTGGTGGAACACAATGTATGGGAGTAGATGTACTAGGATATTACATCATAGTTTGAGTTGTCAAGCTTGTAATTAATTGACACTATGTTCATATATAGATGTAGTAATTTTCTTCATGTGATTATAGAGATTTAGGTTCCAAAAATATTTATTTAACCTCTTGAGGTCCCAAAATGGAAGTTGGATAGCCTATCGATAGACCTCGATCAGAGTTGGTGTACATGCATGGATCTATGTGGATAAACCCTTTATGTGTTTCTGAATACTAAGTCACTCGAAGGAGGCCCTTAGGATGTTTGGAGGGACTCAGAAACAAAAATATGGAATAAGGGAGATTTCACATTGTGAAAGAAGATTACACGATGTGAAAAAGAGTTTCATGGTGTGTATAATTTCAGGGGTGAGGGAAATAAAATAAAATCTAAAGTTATGATTTGTTTGGTGGAATCTAACCTCAAGTAATTACATGATGTTAAAGTAAATTACATTTCATGTAATCCATTAATGATATACTGTTCTAAAAGATCCAAGCTACTCAGGTTATCAAACACTGTGGCTGATTTATCCATCCCTCTCATCCCATCCGACCCAACAAACCCCTCTTTAGTATTTTGGGGATCCCATCAATGGGGATCATTCCTTGGGTTTCTGTCTTTGATTTGTCAAGAATAAACTTGATCGAAATTGTGGTTTTTCCTCCATTTTTAGATGTTACTCTGGATTTGATATTTTTTTCCTCTCATTTATCTCAACATTCTATCATGCTTTCTTACCCAATTTTCTAATGGGATTTCTCTCGGTTGTTGTTGGTGAAGGGGTGACATGGCATCCTCATATGGACACAGAACATAAGGGAGTGGTGTATAGAGATCCATTGTGTTGATGCATTCTTGTGTTAAGAATGTCAATGACCTTTTTAGGTTGGGGATTTATTGCTTCTCTATTTAATTATGTGAATTCATATAGTTATCATGGATTTACCCTTGGATCAGAATGAAATTGAACTAATTAAATACCTGATATAGATTAAATAACTATTATAGATCGCAAACCTATGTGGTTTCATTGTGTTGTGATAATAGTTTTCTTCAAGGGTATATAGATAGTGTGATATCTATGGTTTTCTTAGTTTAGCATGTTCTTTTTATGGAAATTGGTAAAGAACATAAATCCATAATTAATTTATGATTAATTGTATTAAGGAATTAAAGAGGAAAGTTTAATGAATCTAGTTATTTTTGTGAATTGATTTTAATAAAATTTATTCAATTGTGCATGCTTAATTTAATTGGACAAGGAACCTGAAGCAAGTTGATGCTTGTTGATAAAGTAATTAAAGTTATGTCAAATTAATTTTTTAATAATTTTTTTATAGGTTGTGATAGATTGTTTCTTAGGTTTCCCGAATATGGAACATGTGAATAATTAATTGGTTAATTAATGATGGAATAAGAACCAGTTTTGTGATAAAGATAATGCCTTTATAGGGCTTGAATTTCTTTATTGCTTTTAATGTTCAAGTTCCTTATGCTTTGGATCCATGTGATCTCATTTTGCGTGAAGGATGAATGCCTCAATTTAGAGCCAAGATCCCATTTTCTATGTTTGTTTCGTGCTTCTTGTGATATGGATGAGCTTGGAGGGCTGTTGTGGTTTGTGGGGGAAAGGAGGCTTCTATGTGACATGAGCACGGGATGGCTAATCATGGAGGGTTTTATGGTATGTGGGGAAGGTAGGTCGTGTTTTTGAGGTAGTAGTTGATGACTAGATTAGAAATATGAATTGGCTAATGCTTATTGGTGTTGGGGAGGACACTTCAGATGACCGAATGGGTTGAATTAGGGATTACTCGTTGATATGAAAGATAGATTCTTATTTGAATATGTTGGTTGTTTATCTTCTATATATTCTGCCATTCATTAGGTAGAATGTTATGGATACTCTCTTTCTAAGAGTGGTAAAGATGAAAAGGGTATTCAATATGATATCCATGTTTAGCTTCTCTAGGTTGGATGAGTTTACACTCCTACCATAGGTGGAAAAGACTCTATGGGTAGTCCATATAATCACTACATTGATCCCATTATGTTTAGTAGCATTGATTTTTTTATTCTAGAATACTTGGGAATTTGGAAAGTGGTTTTTTTAAATAAATGAATACATTTTTACCCCATTGGGTTGAATCTTACTACGACACAATGTTCAGTTTGTAATTTTTAGATGCTATGGAGTCAATTTTCCTTTTCCTAGAGAGTATGTATCATTGTTGAGATGCTAATGAAATTTAATTTTGAAGAATATGATGGTTAATTAATGATAAAATAATTAATTAAAATAATGTGAAACTTATAAAAGGGATAAAGTAACATAATTTATCTCTTTAAATTGTTGTGTGCTTATAGGATATCTATTCTTAGTTGTGGTAATCGAGAGTTGGAGAAATGTTAGCTGTATTTGAGTAAAAAAAATAGGATATTCCCATTGTTTGGTTATGAGATATATTATATACTTTAATTTTTTTTGTTTCTATATGCTACTCCACCATATCGGTTAGATAAACTGATACCTTGGGAATTTTGAGCCCTGTGGGATGTTTTCCCCTACCTTTCCGTGGGGGGAAAGATGGCTAGCTAACCACTTTGGCTCTAGTATGTTCTATTGGTTGTTAATTTTTTTAGTATGCGTGATGGTTAGTTTTCTCCATATATGCGTGTAAAGGGATATGATGGCTGATAGTTATTTCACACACATATATTCTTGATATAGTTTCCTAAATATAACAGTATGTATAACATGTAGTGGGTGGGATAAATTGAGGATCCTTACTCAGCATATATGTTACAATGGATAATGATATAATATCTTCCATATGATACACATTATGCGAGCTATAGTGTATCTCAAAAACTAACTAGTTACTTTTGGTTTTGTTGATGTGGTGTGTGTTTCCCAAGGTGAATGTTGTGTTTCTTCACTTAGGTTTCTGTGGGATTGCCTTTTGGAGAGAGGTTCTCAGGACATGCGATTTTAGGGAAGAGGGGAAAACCAGTGAGGAAGTGGTAGCTGGGTACCAATTATATTATTTATTATAAAATATTCTCTTAAATGAAATACATGGTGTGAGTAGCCATGGTGAGGCTGAGAACTTAGTATACCTATTTAAGTGACGAGTTATTTTCACTTTTTTCATTTTGAGTACGCATGATTTATTTACATTCACATGAGAGGCTCTAAGGAGGATCCTAATGTGTATTATTTTATACTCACTAGATGTATATATAAACTATTTTCAGGTCACTTGGAGAAGGTTGGGGATCAGGTTAGTTTCTAATATCTTGTGGGCTGCAGGAGCTATATGGGCTACATGGTCACTATCGTCTTTACATTCCTTTGGTACTTGCAGTTTTACATTTTATTTATAGTAGTTTTTTCAAAAAATTATGTTTGTGTACTTTTTTTTGTATTGAAGTAAGAGAAATATTTTCTTGGTTTGTATTCGATCTCTCTCTCCCGCATGTTTTTCCCTTTGAGGGTAATACCTATCATCATCATGCTTATTATACCCTCAGTGCTAGTCGGCAACCCGAGTCCTACTAGAGGTGGGACTCAGGTTCACTATCTCTATTCTCCCATTTCTGACCTAAGAGGGGTACACGTTTTGTGGATGGGGGCATGATAGAGGTGTATTAAAGGTTAGTTCAAGGGATAAGATGGATTTTAGAGTTGGTAATAGGTGAGATTTCAAGGGTTGGTAGGGAAACGATGTTAGATAATTTTATCAAGCACTGTAAACACGATATACTGGACAAGACATGGGTATTTTGTGCCCCATGTGATCTGGTGCACCGAACATTAAGATTATAATGTCTACTAAATGAGGTGATAATTAGTTATAGGATAGAGACCTAAGATAGGATCATGCATCATTCTTATTTTCACATGTGATTGACTATGTAGACCTTGGGATTAGTTAACCTAAAATTAATAAAACTAAATAAATAATTATTGTTAAATTCTTCCATAATCCATGTTTGGGAGCCCTGAATGTTTGATATTTGGTTGGTACGACACCCGGTCGATATCCTCAATAGGTTATTGTAGAATATGTTCAGCTGGTTTCAACAGCAGATTGATGCATTGTATAGGTTGATGATGACTACACTTGGAGGAGGACACTCTGATATTTTCAGTACTAGAGTTTAAAGAGGTATGAGTGCTCCATTTTAGATTCATTTAGATAAAACTATTTTGAGGACGTTTAGATACATTTTTATGATCTGTGCATGGAAGTGTCAATGGGTGTCATTGAATTTGACGATGCTATGTGAGACAATGAGGTATTTGTGGTTCTTCTTCCATAGGGTTCTTGAGGAGTAAATAGTCTCACGGGAGGAGTTTTGAGACCAGTTCAGAGACAAGTTTATTTCTTTGACTACGAAGGAAACTAGTCTCCTAGAGATTCTTACCCTTTGGTATGGTAGCTCAAGTGTGTGAGAGTTTTCAATCTATTTTAAAACCATCCGTGATATACTTTGGTCTTATTGCCAGTTGAGGAGGCCAGGGTGAGGCATTTTGAGGAGGCTTTGCATCCAGAGATCCAGATCCATGTCACCCTATTTTTTTTAAGTTGTATCTCAAGGTATTGGTAAGAGAAGAGGTCATCTAGAGGACATTACCTAAAACATGATCATCATAAGAGGGGATTCATCAGAATTACTCACGAAGAAGAGCAATGGAATGAGGTTCCCATTTTTTAGGATTGAAGAGAATCCAATCAGCTATGGGTTGGTACCAGTCCCCAATGTATAATTTATATGGGGTAAGAAACTCTCAACCCTAATAAAAGGGATCATACACATGATTTTCTTGTGGAGACTTAGGTCATTAGCAGTGAGACTGCTTAACCATTCTAGAAGTTGGCATGTGCATGTTTTTCAACTTCTGAATCATCCATTGAGGTAGTGCCAGCCGAGGCAACAACAATAGGTTTAGTTGAATTGGGATTAATAGAGAGATAATGGGGAACGTTTAGGATAGCCCCCAGTTGCTACCAATTCTCAGAGAGCAGAGTGTGTATTTAGAGGTGGTCTTCAGCATGGTTAGAGAGGCTGTGGGGAAGGCCATGGTCAGCTTTATTCTTTAGTGTTTCTAGTAACAGGTGATCCAGACCTAATTTGTGGTAATCCTTTCTTATTTCTACTTAGGTTCATGCCTTTTTTGATTCAATAGAGGCACACTCTTTAATATCAACTTCCATTTTCCATGCGTTGAGACTTGAGGTAGAGAGGCTTCCAGTACCCTTGGTGTTGACTATTCTAGTAGGAGGTTGAGCTAAGCTTTTTGAATTACGTATAAAGTGTGAGTTAGTGATGGGTAAGCACTGATATTTGGGAGATTTATTATGATTATGTATAAAACCATATGAAATCATCCTCAGCATGGATTGGTTGTATTCACTACAGGCTACATAGATTGCTTTAGGTGGAAGGCTTTTTTATTCGTTATTGATGGAGAGCCAATGGTGTTTTTTTGGAAAGAGAGACCCCCAAATGGGTCAGTAGCATGTTTCATCCTTATCCTACATGATGGATGAGCTAATGCTGAGTTCTCAGATGTTACAAAATTGGTGTTTCCTTGGATCATTGAAGAGTACCCTGATGACTTTTCAGAAGAGGTTGTAACATTACCCCTCGATGATAGATCGAGTTTGGGATCAAAATACATCATGGAATGTCTCCTATCTTGATGTATACATATTGAATGGAACATTTTGAGTTTTGATAGATGCGTATACAGATTGATTCATAGCAGTTTTTTGTCCGGTTGGGTTACTAGGGGTACAACAGTTTGGTTAGTATATATGGATAATGTCATTTCGTTGTTGTGTATCAATTATCATTTCTTGAACTAATTGATAGTGAAGAACCACTATCTTCTTCCCTGGATTAATGATTTATTCGATCAACTAAAGGGGGAATGTTGGTTGTTGAAGATTTATTTATGGTCTAGATATCATCAAATGTGTTTAAAGGATGAAGATATACCAAAGACTACTTTCTATTATCATCATGGGAATTATGAGTTCGTTTTGATATTGTACGTTGTGATGAATTCTCCAAGTGTGTTTATAGGGTTAATGAACGTCATGTTCCAGGGGTTCTTATATAGGTTTTTTGTGGTTAAAATTGATGAAATCCTTGTGTAATCTATATCTGAGGAGGAGTATGCAGAGCACCTTCATGACATTTTGGGAGTTCTTCATCATCGTAAGTTGTTTGTGAAGTTGAAAAAGTGTGAGTTTTGGGCTCAAAAAGATTGTTTCTTAGGGAATTTAGTATCGTAGTAGATACTTGATATGGACCCATCAAATATAAAAGAAGCTTTTTCTTGGGTATCTCACAAGAAAGTGGGCAAGGTGAAAAGTTTCCTTCGTCTCGTAGGCTATTAAAGATGGTTCACAGTCGATTTATCTCGGGTTTTCACTCCTCTAACATCATTGACTTGAAAGGATCAGATGTTCTTATGGAATGATCAGTGTCATAAAAATTTTGAAAAATTGAAGACGAAGTTGTTCAGTGCTTCTGTTCTTTATCTACCAAAAGAAGGAGTTTAGTTTGAGGTTTTCTATGATGATTCACATCATGGGTTAGGCTGTTTTCTGATCCACTAGAGATTGGTCATTTCTTATGGGTCTCAGTAGTTACATCCCCATGGACATAACAATTCTTCCCATGATCTGGAGTTGGTGGTGGTGGTGTTTTCACTGATGTTTTTGAGATATTACCTCATCAGTGAGCATTTTTTGGTATTCACTGATCATAAGAGCAAAATGAATGTTATTTCTAGTGTGATTTGAATATGAATCAATATTGATGGATGAAGTTCTTACCATATCATGACATTGAGATTTCGTATACACCAAGGAAATAAAATGTTATAGCAGATGCGACGAGCATGATGTTTCCCAGTGATACAATGTGTGAATATGGTGATTCCTATATTGTAATAGATGATATTTTAGCATTACATCTAGATATGGGATAAAATGGGGGTATAGGTTGTCTTTTTTAGATGGTGGTACTGTCATATCTTGTGCTATAGGTGGAAGAGTCCCAGATAGGGGATCTTGAGATGGAGACCTGGAGAGACCGAGTTGTTTGTGGAAAATCCATTGACGGTTGGTCTGCGGATGAACAACACCAGGTGCTGTTTTAGGGATGGATTTTCATTCAATTGGTGAGGCATGACATGGTTCATAGAGAATTCCATAGTTCACCTTTGGAAATTTTTCTTGGCTAACGAAGATGTACCATGCCTTGAGAGTTCACTGTTGGTGGCGTAGTTTAAAGAGTGTAGTTGCTAAGTTTGTGTGTCAATGTTTAGTCTTCCTAAAGGTAAAGTCTGAGCAATGTGTTCCTAATGGTTTTCTACAATTGTTAGATGTTCCTCAAAAGAAGTGGGAGCACACATCAAAGTAATTTGTTAGAGATTTACCATGATATCATAGAGTCTATGACACAATATGGATGGTAATGGATCATTTTATGAAATATTCCCACTTTATATTGAATTAGGAGTTGATATTAGTTGATGTATTATCAATTTAGTATCTAGAAGATGTGTTGAGACTCCACGGAGTCCCAAGGATGATAACTTTTTATCGAGATCCTCATTTTACCACTACAGTGTGGAGAGTTATCTAGCATGCATTTGGTTATCATCTATTCATTGACACTTCTTTTCACCTATAGATAGATGGATAGACAGATCAAACTATCCACAATCATGATGACATGTTATACTTGTATGTCCTTGATTTTGGAGGATTGTGGATGAGGAGCCTTTCTTTGGTAGAGTTATCTTACAAAAATAGATTTCACTCCACCATCGACATGACTTCGTTTGAAGTCTTGTATGTCCAAATTTTAAATTATCTATTCTACTAGGCAGGGTGGGAGAGTGAACAATTATTGGGCTAGAATTGGAATTGAATATGGTAGAGATGTTTCAGATCATTTGTGAGAGGTTGAAGGCATCCCAAGATAGCCAGAAATCATTTTTCGATCATATGAGGATACCTATAAAGTTCAACATTAGGGATCACATGTTCTTAAAGGTTGTTCCCAATCATGGAAGGGAAAGGTTTGGTCATGGGAGTAATCTTTATTCCCAGTTATTTGGGCCTTTCAAGGTGTTGGTATGTTTGGGATATGTGTCATATCAGATAGTGCTTCCCCTATATATGAGTTGGATACAAGATGTTTATTCACGTTTCATAGCTACATTATGATATTCCCAATGACTCTAACATCATTGATTGGAGAAAGATCTATGATAATGAACATGTGACCTTTGAGGAGATGCCTATAGAGAACTAAGTCCACTAGGAGAAGGTGTTATGTGGGAATGATATCCCATTGTTTTGTTTATTGTGTCGGTACAGTGGCATGGAGTAGAGTACCTAGGAACACAAGTTGCAGATACGTGCTCAATACCTCGAGTTGTTTTATTCTTAAGTATTCCCTTTTAAATTTGTTTCTTTTATGGTTGTAGAAATTTCATGGTTGTGATGTGGCTTAATCTATTTTTGGTGTGGATTTCTCCATTTTGAGAGGTATCACCCCCAGGAAAGTGTTCAGGATCTTGTTGTTATTGTTTCATGGTTTTTCAATTGTTCATTTGATGAATGGGTTGAGTTCCTATGGTTATGAGAGCCATGAGAGGTATATCACAGGGTGGCTATTCGGATGACCCCTTTACTGTTTTCTCTTTTTGTTGGTTTTGGATTATCGAGGATGAGAATGGTTTGAGAGGTATTTAATGTAAGGGATTGAATAGGCATGGATAAACCATTTTCATGTTTCCAAAGGCTAAGGCACTCTGAGGAGGCACGAAGAATGTCCAGAGGGACTCATATTGTAAAAGATAAAATCAAGGATATTTATCATCGTGATTAAAGGTTACAAGTTGGGAATAAGGGTTTCATGATGTGTAAATTTTAGGGTTCAAAAAAATAAAATAATCTAAAGGTGGAGATTTTTTTCCAAAAAGATACCTTGACGAATTACATGATGTGAAAGGGGATTACATGCCGTGTAATCCTTAAATGATGTAACATTTGAAAACATTCCAACCACTATGTTTGTAAAATCCTACAACTGTTTCTTCCGTCTGTCTCATCGCAGCCGACTCGATAGTCCACCCTTTAGAATTTTGGAGATCCATTTGATAGGGATCAATCCATGGGTTTCCATATTCAATTCATGGTGACCAAGCTTGATCCAATTTATTTATTTCTTTTTTTCTCGTATCTTATCAAGGATTGATATCATTTTCCTCCCATTATTCTTTACATTTGATGGCAGTTTTTATCAATGTTTCCAATGGTGTTTCTTAGGGTTTTTTTGGTGCAGTAGTATAGTGGAATCCTTAGATGGATGTACATCTTATGGGAGTGGTGATCAGTGATATGTTGTACGGATATATTCCCATATGAAAAATGTCGATGAAATTTTTCGGTAGGGGGTTTACTGCTTCTCTATTTTATTATGTACAATTATATATTTCACATGGTTTATCCCCTTGTATCACAATGAAATTGACCTAATTAAATACTTGAACCAGATTAAAGAATTAGTATTAATCACATATTGACGTGGTTTCTTTGTGATGTGATAAAGGTTTTTTTCTTTATTTTATAGATAGAGTGATATCTATGACTTTATTGGTTTTGAAATTTTATTGATGGAAATTGGTAATAACATAAACCTAGAATTAATTGATAACAAATTGGAAAATGGAATTAAAGAAGAATGTTTAATGAATATTGATGTTGCTGTAATTTGATGGTAATCATATTATTGCACGTGTGAATGTATAATTGAATTGGTTAATGAACGTGAAGTAGGTTGATGCTGGTTGATAATGGAATTAGAGACATGTTAAATTAATCCTTTAATTCATTTTTTATAGCTTGTTTCTAAGGATTAACATTTATGGAACCTGTGAATAATGAATAAGTTAATTCAAGATGGAATATAAACTAGTTTTGTGGTAAAGATAATGCCTTTGTTGGGAATGATTTGTCTACAGGCATGTAAAGTCCATTTTCCTTATAATTTGGAGCCATGATATATTTTTGTCTGTGATGGATTAATTCCTCACATTAGGTCCAAGAGATCTATTTTTATATTAGATTCTTGTTTCTTGTGATAAGGATGAGCCTGGAGGGCTATTGTGATTTTTGGGGGTAGGGAGGCACATATGTGAAATGATCTTGGGATGGCTAATCTTGGAGGGATGTTGTATTTTTTGGGTAGGGAGGGTTAGAATTTGTGGCAGTAGTTGATTTCTAGAGTGGTGAGATGCACTGATTTATGCATGTGGGTGTCGCGGAGGACACCATAGATGATAGAACATGTTTAATCTTGTCTTACTCATTGATATAAAAGCTAAATTACTGTTTGAATATGTTGATATTATATCTTATTTACAT
Organism: Viscum album; assembly: GCA_963277665.1. Lineage (NCBI taxonomy): Eukaryota > Viridiplantae > Streptophyta > Magnoliopsida > Santalales > Viscaceae > Viscum > Viscum album. The sequence continues at coordinate 22,209,499 of OY728166.1, read as the reverse complement.
TAACCACTTTTTTAGGCAGATAGTTTTGGATACTCTCTTTACAAGAGAGTCAAAGACATGTAGGGAATCTTGTGTTCTTTCCATGTTTATCTTTTCTATATTGTATGAGTCTAAGATCCAATCATAAGCGGAAAAGACTTTATGGGTAGTTCATCTACTTAGAGTGTTGAGCCCCTTGTGTTTGGTAGCATAGAATGTTTTTGTATTATACCTCGAAATATGGAAAGTGGTAATTTTTTTTAATAAATTAATAAATTCTTGTGTCTTGGGGTAGGAGTTTTCTTGTATACAATGTTGATGTTGTATTTTTGAGAGGCCATGGACTCAATTTACTTATGCCTGGAGTGCATGGATATTTGTTGATATGCTAATGAAATGAAATATGTAAAATGATTAGGTTTAATTAGTGATTAGATAATCAATTTTCTCAATGTAAAACTGATAAAAATGATAAATTAACTTAATGTAGATCTTTAAATGGTCGTGATCCTGTTGGATATATTTTTTTAGTAGTGGAAGCCGGGAGCCCGAGAGAAGTTATTTGTAGTTGATTCAAATACAAGGATATTCCTATAGTGTAGTTGTGTGCTATATTATATATTATATTTTTGTGTTTCTCTATGGTACTCCACCCTACCAGTTATGGAAACTGAAACCCATGGGATTTTAGTCCCTGGGGGGGGGGGGGGTTTACCCAACATCTCATTAGGAGGATGGATGGTTGAATACACCATTTTACTCCCATATCTTCTCTTCGTAGTAAATTTTCATGGTATGAAAGATGGTTATTTTCCCCTATATTTTTTTGTAAAAGGATGTAATGGCTTGTGGTTATTTCACAGACATATTTTCTAGATATTGTTTATTATAGACTACAGTAGGTATAATATGTATAGGCTATGATGGTTTGAGGAACCTTACTCTTTATATGGTCTGTGATGGATTGAGATATAATACCTATCGTATGATACACAATATGAAAGCTATGGTGGATCTAAAGAAACTACTTGGTTACTTCTGGTTATGTGGATGTGGTGTGTGTTGAACGAGGATCATATTGCAGTGCATCACCCATGTGTCTGCCTTCGTCCTCCCTAGTCCTCCCCTTGTTTTACCTCTCCCTCCCCTCTTTTCCTTTTTAATTTTCTTTTTGTCCTTGTTTTGCATACATTGGGTTCCCACGTTCCCTTAAAGTGGCTTAATAAACATTTATATTAGGATTGGATCAGCCATGTGTCTACGGGCCAAAATTTTGAAGAGAGATTCTCATGACGTGCAATATTTGGGCAGAGTGACAAACTAGTGAGGAAGTAACATTGGGGTAACTTTGATAGACATTATTATATAATATTCTCTTGTATATGATACTTGGAGATATTACGCTTGATGAGGCTGGAAAGGTCATATTACTGTTTAGGTGATGAGTTAGTTTTTTGTTATTATTTTGAGATTTAGCATGTTTTATAAAATTTTTCAAGTGAGAAGCCAGGGGGGATCATACTCAATATAATGTTATAATCACCCTACATATATATACACTAGTTTTTATATCAGTTGGAGAAGGATGGAGATCATGTTGTTTAGTACTAGCTTGGGGGTTGTAGGGACTTTTTGGGATTTGTGGTCACTGTCATCTTTACTTTCATTTGGTATATGAAGTTTTCACTTTTAATTGTAGTAGTTCATGAATGAAATTGCATTTTTGTAATTGTTTTTTCTTTTATTTTGTAGTCTGAGTAGGAGCTGGTTGATATCTGTCTTTTCTCTCTCTTCCACCTGCATTTATCTTATAGGGTAATGCCTACCATCTACGTATTTATTATACCATCGGTGCTAGTCACCAACCAGGGTCCTACCAGAGGTGGGAATTATGGTTCCCTACCTATCTTATCCCATTTATATCCTAGGAGGGGTACAATTTGTGCAGAGGGGGTCACGATAGTTGGGAGGATCAATTTCCCTTGGTAGAGTTCACATATAACAATTTTTTTAACTCCATTATCAGTATAGATTCATTTGAGGCCTTATAGTGGAGACCTTGAAGGTCAAACCTATTATAGGTAAATATGTGAAATTCATCACTCATGGGGTTGAAGCTAGTGTAGTTAGTAAATCATAATGTTTGGGTGATATAACAATAGATGAAAGCCTCTCAGAGTTGAAAAAAATTTTATACAGACCAATGATTTATACCCATGGAGTTTATGTAGGGAGATCATGTGTTCCCAAAAGAAATTCCATGACATGGTTCTTTATTTTTTTCTAGATTTTGAGTTGTATTATCAAGGATGACTACATTTATACTTACCCCCAATGATGGGCCGATTATATGAAATCATTTACATTTCACAGCTGAGTGAATATGTGCACGAACCTTTACATAACATTGAGTAGGGAGAGATAGAAATCGAAGACAGAGCCACCTCTACAGAGTACCTAATGGTGTCTGAGAATCTGCTTGATAAGATCCTTAATGGGTGATCCATTCCACCATTGTGAGTTTTCTGGTGTTATGGGAACATCCATAAGATCCTATGGGACATTTAAAATTTGATAAGGGCATAATAACCTCACCTCTTTGAGTAGGTTTTTAATTTTATGGGTGAAAAGACATTAAGGTGGGGAGAGTTTAATGAACCCAATTGTACATTTAAAACCCTTTAATCACTCTATGAATTATCATTGAATTTATTTTCGATGTTGGAAATTAAATTTAGGGTTTGTAGAACCTAGATATAAATTTAATAAAAATATTAAATATTTATATATCGTGAATTCATCACACATCAAAATAAATGGTACTCCCATTGATCTGAACCTTAGATGGAAAATATGAGATTGTGGTTAAATTTAGAATGTGGGCTAACCCTAGAAAATGCCTATGTTTTTTCTAAATCTGATGTTTTATTGTAGTTTAGTTATTTCCATGTTCATTAAATAAAAAAATTTATTTAATTAATTAATAAAATTGGATTTACCTAACAAATCCATTATAAATTCAATTATATGATAAATCTACAGGGTTATCCAAATAACCAATGGGGATTAATGGGGACAAATAGGGAGTCATTGGTTGTGTTTTCCTTGATGGGTGAGCTCAGGTTCATGGATCAATAATGAAAAATCATTGATATTCATGGGATGAATAATGAATGCAGAGTAAACATCAACGAAATCACTATATAATGTATTATTTATCAATTATAATTATTTTTTCAAGGTATGGATTTTTATTTTGTTCATTTCAATACAAATTATCTTGATTTTTGATCATGTATTGAGTATATACTTGATTATTTGAGTATCATTCTCTCTACGATCTAAAAATATAATTAGAATTCTTGATCCTAATTATTTGGTATCAATGAAAAAAATTTATTTCATCACATTGGTTTTTGTGATTATGATCATTGGTTGAGTTCACATGGTTTATTTATAATCTCACTTTCTTATCATTCCTCTCCCTCCTACATTCTTCACATTCTTCACTATTAACCCTCTTTGTAAATGATTTGACATTGTTAGGAAATTTCATGCACGATCTAACCTTTAAATTCATTATTTCTTTACAAATATTGTTAGTATTTATTACTTTCAGATAGATCAAGGTATAATAATCTGTTTTAGATTATTGTTTATAAAAATTGGGTCCTTATTTAGTGAATATAGGAATAATTAATATTGAAAATGTTATAAGAATCTCGATTTTGGACATTAGAGATCATAAATTAATGAAAAAATATATTTTCAATAAAAATAACACCAATGAGTGCACTTTAAAGTCAGAATGGTCGAAAAATAAATGGATATGGTGAGAAATGATGAATAAATTGTTTCTATCCCAAATTACAATTCTACACATTGTATAGTTTGTAAGAACACACCTCATGTATCTCAGAATCACATAGAGGCTAGGGTTTTAGCCAATCAAAATTACATCACATCAGGTTGGGTGACCACAACCATGTAACCTTGGATGTATAGTCAAACGGTTCCCTAGTACTATACACAAAAATGTCATTTATGGCCTCTATTACCTATATATTTTCCACACCTTGTCTATCATACTCGACCTGGAAAATCATGTATAATGAATAAAATGTCTTAGAGCCTGGGTGGTCCAATACACCATGTTATTTTTTTGAAGACTTGTACCTCCCATGTATATTTCATAGAGACTCATAATTAGGTTTATATAAGACCATTATGACTATATTCCCATATGTTAAGAGATGGTCACCCTTTGTTCAACAACATCGATACAGTATGAGGTGAATGCATCAATTTAATTATTTCATCTCAAATACCAATGATTGAGACTCAGTTGTGATATTTGTTGGAAAATTACTATTTTAAACCCCTTTTATGGCACAAATGGCATCTGGGTATGGGTCCTCCACATCCTACTATAAGGAGGATAGACGCCCCATACTCATCCCAGAGCATGGACCTCCAATCTGCAGAGTAGTTCCCCCACATCATATTCTAGATGAGTCATAGATCCTCTAAACTTATTGTGTCATAACCCCAATGTTGTGATGTTTCATCAGTGTCTCATAGCTTCCCTATGGATTTAGTGATTATTATATTGGGATAATAGTAATAGAGAAGCAACAACACATGGAATTTCATATAGATAATAATTTGGCACTATCTGTGAAGGTGGAGACCCCATATGTCCCTTCAATTGAGTATAATTGAACATGCATTTAACTCATTATTTATATTATACCATGGTCTCATGGGTTTATACACCCATGGATATTATTATCTCTTTATGTTTATGAGGGTGTCCTAATGGGTATGTGTATACTCATCCCTATATGGGTTTTGAGAACATGTGTCTTGTAATTTGAAGATGATAGTTTGTTATATGGTGGACATGGTGGACCTGATAGTGATGGATTATAGAATATATTGGGGATAAAGATAACATTTGGTACTTATTTGATGGAGATCATGATCGAGGCTCCCTCTTACTCTTCCCTTTTGCTGGACTCACTATGTTGGGTAATTTTTTATTTTTGGGATTTTATTTTGTTCCTTTTGTTTTATTGGTATTTATTATTTTAGTATAATGTATTCATAGTGGTTTGTGAATGAATTTATATACTTTAGATGAGTTCAGTTATTATCCGTCATCATATCCATGCAAATTTAGTGGTGTGTGTGTACAAGTACCTTAGTGTAATTCCCCTATATGTGTGTTATGCGTACTCAACCCTATTAACCAATGCCTAACCTATTAGATTTAGGATTGGTGTGTCACTCTTATATTAATATCAGTCTATGTGGGGAACTAATGTGCCCGGTCAGAAAAAATGTCCCTAAGAAAGCATCTGGTACCCTTGAGCATATGTAAAATGCCCCATGGGATTTTGAGGATACTTCTATAAAGCAATATATTATCAGATCACCCAACTACTCTTTAATTTCCTATAAGTGGAATGGAGAGTATTTGTTCTATAATGGGATATAGATTTCTAATAACATAGGATTGGTTAATGATAAAGGAATTACTGAGGGGTCTGACACTGGGATTCATTTTATCCTGACATATAACTCCCAATGGATGTTTGATAGTACAAATATTCTCTCAAGTTATGAGTATATGGTTGAAATATTTTATGTTTTTTCGTGGAATATAAATCTATGGATTTATAAGAATCTAAATATCAAAGGGATTTAACAATTCAGTAGAGCTAGTGGTTCATCCTATACAGTCCCAAAAGGAATATCCCATGGTTGAAGATGTGGATAATATGGGAATACTATTTCCGAAGGAGGACGATTAATATATGAAAGGATTATAATTGATGTCACCAGAAGGAGTGATCTATTTCATGGATAAAGAAACTAGTTGAAGTATTATAGATAAAACATTAAGACACTTTATATAGGATTCCACAACCACCTTAGATCCCTCTTTTCATTGAATCCTCTATCACAGTTGTTTAGATTACAAGGATCATCTGGTTCTAAGAAGTCACCTTCACATATCCAGAAATAAAAATAAAATCAAGAAAATAAATGGATAAACTATTTTTGTATTTTCAAAGGCCAGAAAACCATTCTACATATACGAATGTTATGAAATTTATTTTAGCTAATCACCTATTGATAATTGGAATAACAGATCCCATGCCTCATTTGAGATACTTCCAAGGCCACATATTCAACTCCTTGGGTTATAATGTTATTAGAATTAATAATTATTTTATTATTATAGTAACCTGTTGTGTTTTAGTTTCAATTAATATGACCATTTTTTATGTGACTCAGAAAGGTTCATAGATAAATAAAACTATTATTTATACTGAAGTTTAAAATTTTTTCTCCTTCATTTATTATCTCACAAACATTCATGGTATAAAATCCATATGGGATAAAATTTGGAATCTCATGCCTGATATTCTAGGGCCATGGGTACTCTCAGGTTATTTAAATTGTGTTTTGAGGCCTCATGATATAAGAGGGGAGACTAACACTATGATTGGAATCAGGGAATTCAAGGAATATATTGATCATAATGACATAGTGGAAGTCACTCTTTATGGAGATAAATAAATGTAGTATATGAAATTAGTGAACATAATTATCAAATTTAAATTGGATAAAAGTTTTATTAATTCCCATATGCTAGATCAGTGTGTGGAAGTGTAATCAATGACTATTTTAAAAAAATAATTACAATAGTACTATCCTAAATACAATTCTTATCATAAATGAGAGGGTAACTCAAACTATTTTATTTAACAATTCTTGGATCAATCCTTATGATAATAGGGGAATTGTTCAAGAGGCCTATAAAGACCCTATATTTTAAAACATATGCATTATATAACATTTTTTTGATACATAAACATTATTCAAATTGATTCCAAAAGACAGTATGTGGTATACTTCCATAGCAAACATGGAAACATAATCACTGGTACATAAGTTAGCTACATTATCCCCCACTAGGTTCTTCACAACTAACACACTTCTTAGACACGTCATACATAATACATATCATTATAATATGGTGAAGGAAACATAAAAATTAGAGAGATCAAATTCATTGTAAGGATAAAAAATGGAGGCATGTAAGAATAAACCAAATCATAAGGGTATGAGAACATGATCATGAAAATCGAAGGCTATACCCGTCATTTCAAAGATCTTACACATGAATCAGGGATTAATCTTGGCAGTTCATAAGACATGAATCAAAAGTAAGTAAATTCTATAAGTCATCAAATCATAATATAAGAGTAAGGCATGGACTTGCGAGAACATATAATCATATAAAAATTTCCATAGTAGCCAAGGAAATAATGGTAAGACAATATTAGTGGAAAATGTCATTTATTGAACTGAGTGAACCCCCATTCCTACCCTATATTACTAAAATGAGTAAACCCGAGTTCCATCCCAGTATTAATGAACCGAGTAAACCCTCATTCCAACCTTGTATTATTGAACCAAGTAAACCATAGCTCCAACCCTGTTTATATCATGTGATATTAATATTTACCCTATGCATTGAAGAGTGATATAGGTCCCACCCATAACATAATTAAATAACACATAGATGTGCCGTGAGATTATAAATAAACATATCATAACCCATTGAATGAAATTTTTATAATAAACATGTTAGCATATCATAAGCTATGGAAAGATACATGTTTCATAATCATTTCATCATAACCATTAAAGAGAAACATGTTTCATATATATATATATATTACCCATCAAGGAGAAATGGGTTTCATAAAGACCATGTAATTAATTATATCTTATTCATAGAAAGGATATGAATGGAACCTTTTCATCATTTCCTAAAAGTCATGACTAACATCAATAGATTTCATCATAGATGGAAAATTATTTTGAAATATAATGAGGAAAATATATTTTTTAAAAGTATTTATAATATATAAACCCACTTGAAAATAATTTTTATAGAAAATTCCTTGAAAACTTATAAATAAGACATGAAATCATTTAGAAAACCTATTTCTATGAAAGACGCTAAAATTAGCTTCAAATATTTTTGAAAATATTTTTCTTTGAAAACACATGAATATATTTAAGGAATGAATGAAAATGTTTTGAAATACATTTATTTTAAAATACATTCAAAACATAAAATGAAATCCTGAAAATGTTTTGAAAACGATTTCTTATAATTTTTTGAAAACATTTAAAGAAAGATTGAATTTTTTTGAAACTCATTTTCAATGAAAACAAAAAAACGTTTTGAAAAATAATTATTTGAAAATATTTTGAAAACATATAATGAAATATTGAAAAAATATTTCAAATAATCTTCCTTGAGAACTTATATACATTTTGAAGACAATTTCTTTTAATAACCTTAGAAATAGTTTAAATAAGTCTTGAAAACATTTTGAAAAATATTTTCCTTGAAAACTAGTAAAATTTGTTTGATAAAATTTTGAAATTTTTTTTCATGAAAAATGATTTTATAAAAAATTCTTAATGATTTACCTTTAAAAAAATGCAGAGGGGGATTTGGAGAAATGATGGTGGGTAAATCTGTTCATGTTATATGAGGTCAAAAGCAAATAGATTTTGCACTATAATATGGATAGAAAATTGTCTTGTTCATAAAGAGATAAAATGCCTCCCTTAATTAAATTAGTAAATGAAAAAATTATAAGAATATATGTTATATATTATAGGGTAATGGTATAATATTTTTGTAAACTCTTTGTTGAAAACATAGATTTCCGATCGAAGAAAGTGTAATGTTAGTCTTTCCTAAAGCAACATTCTCAATTATATTAGACACCAAATAGTATAAAATTGTACCAATACATAAGTATATCATGAAATAATATTGGATATGTAATCTCATTAATTGGATTGAGATATGGATAATATGATTTCATCAATGGAATCATAAACATAAACAATCTGTAAAAAAATGAGATTGTCTCAATAAACTCTTATAACATGGAATCTTGGGATATTACTCTCCATATAAAGAAAGGTAATTACATGAAGAATATTATATCATAAAAATATTTATATTCATGATATTTAATGTAAAATGGATGTATATTCATCTCAAAAAAGAGTTTAGGTGCACAAAAAAGCATTAGTCCCAAGAAGGAAAATCGAGAGGAAAACCTTTTTATCAAGTTAGTAACTTTTTAAAAATAAACCCATGAAAGAAGGATCATAAGATGGGAACGTGAATAATAATAAATTAAATTAATTTATAAATATAATACAATCATGTTCTGTACATAATCCACACAAAAGGAAAGAGTAACGAATATAGAATGTATCACACAGAAATAAAAAGTGAGATGAAATCCCATTACCCTATGCCATGACTCTCTCTGTACTCATACAAGATTCTAGTATAATAAATATAAGTTTATTATAAATATTTTAAATAATAAAATTGTTATATATAATTCCAATTTTTTTTATGTTATGACCTTATATCAAATGCTTGGTAATGATCCTATGTTAAAGTTTCATTGCGGGTAATATTCTCTTTTCTCTTCAGATGTGTCTTAATTTGTTATGTCGTTGATCCTTATGCTTATATCATGATTCCAGAATATAGAATATGATATAAATATCAGGTATTTATAGTATAGTAATATTATAATAATTTATATCATAATGATGTACGTAATGGAATACACCATTCCTAGAGTTGGTAAGTTGTACATACGCATGAAATTTGTTTTCCATTTTTATTGTAATATTGAAAGAAAGTATGTAAATGAAATATATATATATATATATATATTTGTGAATATACATATAGTTATTAATTTCACATGATTATATAATATATATCATTTATTTTCATTAAAACCATCTTTAATACATTCTAGGTGGCATGTGAACGAATCACATCACATTGAGGGGGCGGTAGTCCACACATCCTCAAACGAGATTATTGTATTAACACCAGCTAGAAGGTCAAAATATGTGTGTTTAAAAATAATAAATAATATTATATAAATAATAAAAATATTATATTAAATATATAAATATAGTTTTGATAATAAATGCCACTATGATTGGTGGTAATGGAGAAATGAACAATCATCGTTTTCTGAGGCAGTAGTTCGTCGTACAGAGATACATTATGATCAACATTCATTAGATAGATGTGTGTGCAAGTATATGTCATAAAATATTCAAAAAAAAATCCTAGTATATGGAGGATACTATTTTAATAACACAATAATTGAATAAATTTAATTGATGTGATGGATAAAGAAAAATAAACGAAAGGATCTTGAAAGAAGACATTACCTATAAATCGTGTAATTTTTGTTGGTTTTTCCAAAAGGTTTAAATTAGAGGGTTTATTACCAAAGGGGGGATTCAAAGTATAAGGTATGGTTTTTTTGGAGGACACTTGGGTAGATTAGGGAGGAACTTAAAAGGTTTTAGAGGCATGAGGAATGGGTAGAGGTGATAGACTTTTGCAGGGAAGGAAAAGGACTCACATCGATTTTTTAGAAACAAAATTGGTGTGCACATGGTATTACCTACAAAAAGTATTACTAAAACAAAAAATAAATAATTCAATTTGTATGGACAAACTATATAGAAACTATTGCTATTGGAAAAGTACTTAGGTCATTTGGACCCTAAATATTAAGGATTAGTCCTTAATTAATATTAATTTGACCTTAATTGCTGCGATTAATTTTAATCACTTTTACAAATTATTTTGGTCAAATATTAACATGGTATTATTTTAATATAAATATTAGACTAAATATAATGATGTATGTTATATTTTTTATATTAATATCACAGAAGAGGAGAAACTAAGATTAGTGCTAATCATGTAGAAGGGATGAAATAATAGTGTTTTAATGTTGGAATTAGTTCGAACATTTCTTATGATTTTTTTTAGTATCAATGTAGAATTTATTCTATTGAATTTAATTATATCATCAGATTTTATATTTTTCTAATTAGACCTTAAAACATTTTTATAACATCATTTAGCATTAATAAATAGTTATAAAAATGTAGTTTTTAACTAAAAGGATGAATTTTTCATTTTTCATCAGAAAAGTAATTTTTCACAGAATTATCCCAAAAATTATGCGTAGGATAATTTAGATGTTCATAATTCGAAAATGAATTTTATTTTAAACAATTAAATTTATAAATTATTCTAAAATTACTTTTATTATTAAGAGATATTCATTCAAGAAAACAATATTTTTTACATAAAATTACATGAGAAAAAAATATTATCTTTCATTATCAATATGTTTAATTTATATAAAAACAATATTTTAAAAGTGTTTATTAATAACTATAATAGATATGTTATAATGAACTTATTTAAATAATTAAAATAAAAAAAGAGGTATTTTGGAGAAACTCATTGTTGCGTGCATCGTACGCTAAGTCGGTGTTTCTTGTAGTGAACACCAAGTTGGTATTACGTGTAGCGCAAGAAAAGTTGGTATTTCATGTGAAAGGTATTTTTGAATTAGTGGTTTAATATATATATATATATATATAACTATTTCCCATTTCATGTGAAATAAAAAATATTGAAAATTTAGATTAATTCAAAAAAATTCTGAAAAGCTCAGGGTGTTACATCCCCCCCCACCTAAAATGAATTTCACCCTCTAAATCTATCTGAGTTATCAAAGGTTGAATAACTGAAAGGTTCATTCATAAAAACCCACACTGTATAAATGAATACTAAAACTTCCCTTAAAAATGGAATTTGGAACCATAATGGTTACCCAAAGTAACATATAACTGAGTTTCCACAAAGGAGAACATAGGTTGGGAGTGAAGATTGGACATAGAGGTAAACCATAAATATTTATAGGGAGTGATTGAGTATATCAATCACAAACATATGAATGATCAATGGAATTTTGAGGGCCTGAAATTCATAAATCTATTATGATTCTATAAGCTAATGGTTCAATATAATTTAATGTATTAGGAGACCATTTTTTTGGATCACATTAAAAATATTGAGTAATTCTAGATAAATTTCTATAAAAAAAATTAATTCATGGATTATGATTTTAAAAATTTATAATACATCCATTAACTCATGGAATGAATGTATAGAAATTAACATTGAATCATAAATTAGTAAAATACACTTTTAATGGATATTTAGGTCTCTAAAAGAATAAAAAGTATAATTATTTTTCTATTAGAAACTAACATGTATTAATCTATACAAATTAACACTAATTTTTCATCAGAAATATTAATTCATTACAAATAAGTATATGCTATCCAGGAAATCATATAGGCCAGTGGTACGCATGAAACCCTTATTATCTTTTGGTCATGTGTTCAAGAACAAAAACCTTGCTGGATGTGATTGGTAGTCACCCAACATACATGATATCCTTTTTTTAATATCCACACTAATATAATATATAAATGTAAATCTGTGAAATAAGGTTAATCAGTGATTATCCTTTTAACGAAGTTTTTTAACACAAAATCAGTGCACAAATACTTCCTCTGATGTTTAACTTAGACTTTTCATTAATGGATAACATTATAGCCCTTTAAAAAAATGAAAAACCATAGAAAGAGTGTCAAAAAATCAGATTAACACTGATTCCCCTGTATCACAATGTATCTCTTGGGTTTAACATTCCAAACATGTTAATACCCTTGTTGTATATTCCCATTATATATGGTAATAACCTAAATTACAATAAATATTTTTGTAAAATAACCATTCTTCCTCATTCCAATTATTATTAGATATATCCCTTAAATCCAAGAATTTGTACACTTCATCCTTGATGACATAGAACATTTTTTTAATAAAAATCTACAAGGAAATCTATACCATCCAATTTACAAATTCATATCTATCATATCTTTATCCAAACATCATTATCTTGGGGTCCAACATTAATTAAGGATATTTTCCCTTAATCAAAATATCACATTTCTATGAAATAGCTTTTCTAGTCCATTGGTACCATTTAACATATTCTTGAAAATCCCTAGTGTTAAAATAAAATGAAAAATCAATACTTAATTCACTATTATTAATTTCAGAATCCAAATACCTAAATACAATAATTGTCATACTTTAATGTTTGGAGAGGAAGAAATCCTTACTTCGTTTATAAGTAAATCCCAATCTTGGGGCATTGGATTGGTAATTCTCATATTCCCCACATATAAGACATTGAACTCTGTGACAACTTGTCACTCTAAAACATTTTTTCCCACAAAATAACATCTTCCCCTCCATTTGAGAAATTCATCAAGGTTCTTCATCTCTTCTTCTTGAAATAATGGAATCCAAATAATCATTACTCTAGGTTCCTTACCATAAAAGTATATATTCCAATTATTTGAACGATTATAAATATTCCCAAAGCTAATGTTGACAATCATATACCATGATAGTTGATTCATCATAATCACAATATATTTTTCTCCACTGACCATCCCATTTGACTACTCATCAGAAAATATTTCATCCCTGTCTTCATAAATTTAGTTCCTTCTGGTACCCACAATTTACTAAAACCATAAACATAGTTTGAACATTTCTTATCATAGTAGAAAACTACATATTCATGGAATGAATTACTTATAGGATGTCTAAATCAAGAAATATTCCAAAATATATGACACATTTGGTTTATACTAGGTTATTCATATCTAACTTATATAAAAATCCATCAAGATAGTTCAGGAAGAGTTTGTGAATGCCCACATAATATCCATTGAGAGTGTCAGACCAGGTGTGTAGCATGACCCATTTTTGTGTAGCAGATTACCCCGAGTCAAGCATAGAGCATCTCATAGGTGTTGTTACCCCTAGGTACATCTGTTCCTGATCCACATCCATTTGATTTAACCATATATGGATGTATTTCTAGTAAACCTCTCATTTTTTCCTTTACCTAAATTCCAGGACATTTTCTTAAACATTAACACATCCTTATTCTTATTCTTAGAGAAATATCTAGACATATCCTTATAAATAAACCTTGGAATCTTACCAAGGTTTTCTAAACCTAGTTTCCAAAGGAAAACTATACATTTTCTCTTATACCAAATATAGCGACCCTCATTTTTAAACATAAGAATTACATAAAATTTTCAGAATACTTAAACATTATACAAATAGAATCCCAAAAACTATAGTTGGTATAGTTCTACTGGAAATATGGAAACATAATCATTGGTATATAATTGAGCTTCATTATCTCCCATTAGGTTCATCATGACTGTCACCCTTCTTAGGGACATAAAACCTAATTCATATATTCCTAACAGGGGTATGGAAACATAAAAACGGGTGAGCATGGATTATTATCATTGGTTAACAAGGGAAATATATAAGAATAAACCTGAGCATAAGGGTATGAGAAGATTATCATGAAAATATAAGATCATACCCTGAATATAAAAGATCATATACATGAATCATGGAAAAATATGGGAAGTTCATAATACATCAATCAAAAGGATGTAAAGGACATAAGACATTAAAGAAAAACATATAATTAATACATGGACTTTTGGAAAAAACTAAGCATATAATTATTTCTATTGTACTAAAGGAATCAATTCCACGACCATCATAGTGGACAATTTCCATTACTAATCTGGGTGAACCCCCATTCTAGCCCTAACTTGCTGAACTAAGAAAACCCTCATTCCATACCATTATTACTGAACTGAGTAAACCCTCATTCCAGCCATGTATTACTGATCCAATTAAACCCACAATCCAAACTTATTTATCATATGAGATATAAAACGTTACCCAATTCATTAGAGGGAGATATAGGTCCCACCCATCAAATTATGAAATCATACATACTTGTGACCCCATATCATAAATAAATGTATCATGACCCATGAAATTTAATGGATATCATAAACATGTAAACATTTAATAACATGTTAAAATATATTGTTTTCATAATGATTTGATAATAAACATAACCCTTGAAAAGAAGCGAGTTTCAAAAGAATATAACCCATGAAAATGAAATGGGTTTCATAATCATATTACCAATGAAGTAGAAATGGGTTTCATAATGACCATGACATTAATCATAAATCATTTATAGAAAGTATATTAATAGAAACTTTATATCATTTCTTATAAAAGGAATGAGTAAAATCAATAGATTTTATCTTAGATGGAAAATAATTTTGAAATATACTAAAGAACATAACGTTTCTTGTTTGAAAATTTATTTTTAATACATAAAACCATTTGAAACTAGTATGCTTATAAAATAGCTTCAAAACATATAAAGATGTAATGAAATCATTTTAAAAACCTTTTTCCATGAAAACATTTAAAATAATCTTCAAAACATTTTAAAAACAATTTTCATAGAATACACATGAAAAGTATTAAATAAATCATGGAAATGTTTTGAAAACCATTTCTCTACAAATAATTTGTTACATATAATTAATGCATGAAAATGTTTTCAAAATAATTTATTTGAAAATATTTTGAAAACATATAAAGAAAGCTTGAATTTTTTTTGAAATTAATTTTCGTTGAACACTAAAAACTTTGTAAGAAAAATTTATACGAAAATATTTTGAAATCATATAAATAAATATTGAAAAAAATTTGAAAATAATTTTCCATGAAAACATATAAACTTTTTGAAAACCATTTATTTGAAAACACTTTGAAAACATTTAATTAAGGCTTAAAAACATTTCGAAAACAATTTTCTTTGAAAACATGTAAAATATGTTTGCCAACATTTTGAAATTAAATTTTCATAAAATATAATTTTAAAATAAATTTTTCTAAAAATTATCCTTCTAAAAAATCAATGTGAGTTATGGGGAAAAAAATATGGTTAATCTGTATATGTCGTATGAGGTCAGTTGAAAATCACTTTTTCATAGTAAAAAGGATAGAAAAGTTCCTTGTTCAGAAATAAATAAGAATATTCCCTTGAAGAGATTGATAATATAAAAGAAGGGTAAAATTTTATTTTAGATATTATAGTGTAATTGTATAATATTCTTGGAATCTCTATTTAGAAATCAAAGATTTCCGACCAAAGAGAGTATAATGTCGAGCTTTCCTAAAAACACATTCTAAACTATATTATGTACCAAAGAGTTTTGAATGGTACCAATACATGATTATATCATGAAATAATATATGATAAGTAAGACAATTAATATTCATGAGATATGAATAATAATATTTCATCAAAGGATACAGAAACATAAACAATCTCAAAATGCAATGAGATTTTCTCAATAAGCTCATATAACCTGGAATCTTGGGATAATTCTCTCCATGTAAGGAAATGTATTAACATGAAGCATATAATATAAGGAAATTATTTATATTAATGATATGGCATGTAAAATTGAATTATATGAACCCCAAAAAAGAGTTTTGGTGTATAAAAAACATGTGCGTCAAAGAAGGAAAATGAAGACAAAAACATTTTTCCCAATTTGGTAACTTTTAAAACTTAAACCCCATGAAATAAATATCATCAGATGGGAATTTGAATCCCCATAAATTTAATTAAATGTTAAATAAAACAAAATCAGGTAATTTATATACAAAACAAAGAAGGATATATTTTCAAACATACCTTGTATCTCAGAGAAATTTAATGTGCGATGAATTCCACTTACCTTGTGCCTTAACTCTCATCGAACACATACAAGCTTCCTGTATAAAAAATATATGTTTATTATTAATATTTTAAAGAGTAATATTAATATACATAATACCATATATGATTTTATTATGAACTTATATCACCCTCTTGTTAGTGATCCTCTATTAAAGTTTCACTTCAGGTAATATTATCATTATTCTTCAAATGTGTCTTAATTTGTTATATCATTGATCCATATACTTATATAATGATTCCAGAATTTATAAAATTTTATAAATATTGGTTATATACATTATAATTATATTATAATCATTTATATCATAATGATGTATTTAATGGAATATACCATCCATGGAGACGGTAATCTGTATGTACGCAAGAACAATGTTTTTTGTTTTTATTCTCATATTGAAAGAAAGTATAAAAATGACTTATGTATATATATTTATGTATATATATATATTTATTAAAATATCATGAATATATCATATTTATATCATATAATTTCATTAAATCTATCGTTAATACATTCTATGTGGTGTGTAAATGAATCACATCCTATTAAGGAGGTGGTAGTCCACAGTTCCTCAAATTAGATTATCATATTAACACAAAATAGAAGGTAAAAATATGTGTGTGTAAAATTAATAAACATACATAAGGAAATAATAAATAATATATATTATATATATAAATATTTTTTCCATCATAATTGCCACCATGGTTGTTGGTAAATGAGAAATGAACAGTCATCATTTTGTGAGGCAGTAGTTCACCGTACACAGAAACAGTATGTTCAATATCCATTAGTTGGAGGTGTGTGTATGCATAGATAAGAACTTTTCAATAAAAACATTCTATTATATGTATTATATTGGTGTTGTCACAAAATAAGGGAATAAAGTTATTGGAGTGTGTGGAGAAGGAAAATAATGTAATGGATCTTGAAAGGATATGTTACCTCTAAACTGAGTAACTAATTTTGGTTTGTGCCAGAAGGTTTAGTTGAGTGGGTTCCTGCATAAAGGGGAGATTAAAAGTCAAAGGGAGGAATTTTGGGAGTCTAATTAGGAGTATAATGGAAAAACATAAATGTTTTGAGATGTGTGAGGAATGGGTAGAGGTGGTAGCCTTTTATAGGGAACTAAAAGGACTCACATGGATGTTTGAGAATGAAATTAATTGTTCACAAGGTATTAACTAAAAAAGTAATAACATAAAAAAGATCAGTAAATGAAGGTTTATGGACGAACTGAGGACATCCAATGGGTGTTTTACAATTGTATAGGTCATTTGGGCCCTTAATTTTGTGGTTTACTCCCAAATGAATCTTAATTTGGTCTTAATTGTTGTGAATAATTTTAACAACATTTAATAATAATTTTTTTCAAAATATAACATGGTATTATTAAAATATAAATATCAAACATAACGAAATGGTTTATGTCATATTTTTTAAATTCGAATCATAGAAGAGGAAAAATTATTATTTCTATGAATCCTAGAGACGAGACAAAATAACATGTTTTTAAAATAAGAAAAAAATTCAATGGTTCATTACAATTTTATATTCAGTATTAAAGTGGAATTGATTATAATGAATTTTATTGTATTATTATATGTAATATTTAAGTAATTTTACCATTAAAAATATATAAAATATCATTTATCATTAATAAATAATTAGTTAAAAATGATATTTTTAACTAAAAAGTAGTATTTTTCACCATTCATCAAAAACTATGGTTTCTTAGGAAAATCCCAAAAATTCACCCCAGGATAATTTCAACATTATGAATTCAAAATTTAGGTTTATTTTATCTAATAAAATCTCCATATGTGTCTAAAATTAATTATATTATTAAATATGATTCATTTAAGAAAACAATATTTTTAACAAAAAGGACATAACCAAAAAAATTATCTTTCATTATCAATAAGTTTTATTTATATTAAAAACAATATCTAAAAATTATTTATTACAATGCTTAATATATAGTTTATTAATATATTATTAATAAATTAAAATAATAAAAAGTGTTGTTTTTTAGAAACTTAGTGTTGCGTGCATTGTATACTAAGACGGTGTTACTTGTAGTGCAAGCCAAGATGTTATCACGTGTAGTGAAAGCCAAGTTGGTATTTCATGTGAATGGAATTTTTAACTAAGTGTTTTAATATACATATATGTACACATATATATCTGTATATATATAGAACTATTTCTACATTCATGTGAAATGAAAAATATTGAAAAGTGAAATAAATTTGAAAAAAATAATTCTCAAAATTTTGGAAGGAATATGCCAATAAAAACACCAATGATCTTTTTTCATGAGTTCATAATTGTTAAAACCTATCATACGAAACATAAGTATTGAATCTAGGCGGTCTTCACATTCATGGATGGAATCATTTTGGCCTTATCAAAGGAGATATATAATATTCAAAATAGACACGATGAGGAGTTTTACATGTATCACATTAATAGATATGTGGAAATTTCCACATAGATGAATGAGAAAATAATTTTAAAGAAGGTAATATTGATGGAATGTTTTATGATTAAACAGATTTCATAATTTTAATAGAAACACAAATGTTTTCAATAATCTTCAGAATGATAGAAAATCTTTGAATCCCAATATATATTTAATGAATAGAAGTTAAATTATCACTAATATAAAGGATTTCATGGTGAATATGGTTTATTATTATCAAGATCAATCTAATAGTGGTTATCAAGCTAAAAATTCTAAATTTATTAATTTCATTCCAAGGGATGTCAAACATTCAGATAAAATGATACCCAATAGGATCCATGAAATAGTGGAAGGTAAAGATGTTATATTCTCTCTCCACCCATGGAGTAGTTCTAAACTAGATGGTTTGACTAACAATTTATTTTTAGAGTAATTGGATATCTTTGAAGATGATATCTTGATTAGGATCCATAACATCTTTTGGAATTGTATTATTTTGAGGGGCATAAATGATAAATTTATTTCCTTCTTACCCATTTATCATGTTTTTGAATCTCTTACCTCATTCATAAATGTTTCATTAGATAATTATGTATAATCAACTACCAGGAAATTTTTAGCCACTACAAAATATATGAACACTATCAAGGTTACACCTCATAAATATTTTTATTTTGTTCAAGGAATAGGGATATATGATTTCATTACTACTACCTATGAGGGAATAAATTTTCTAATGAAGAAATATAGAAATTGAAGTAGTGGTTTGAAATTGGATAATAAGAAGGGATTTGATAGTATAAATTTGTATTTTATGATTGAAATCCAACATATGTCTGGATTCAATTATTTTTTCAAGGACATGATAATATATTTCTTAAAATTCATTAGAGTTTCTACTTTGTTGAATGGAAATCCCATTGGATACTTCACCAACCCTTATGGAATTATAAAAGGTGACCTATTATCAACCATTACATTTTATATTTATGGGGGTTATTTATGTAGATTCATTTACTATTTTGATGAAAAATGAAATATTATGAGTATTGAATCCATGAGTGGGATAATGACACCATCTCACATTTGAAATGCTAATGGACATAATTTATTTCAAATGGGGTTTGAAAAATTATTGTGTCAATCAAAGAGGTCCTTGATATTATGGTAGCCTTACTAATTAGAATATAAAATGGAATAAGTCATATATATTTTTAATCCATTTTTTATGTTTCTTAAGAGTATGAGAATCAAAAGAAATAAGAAATTGATGGTATTTCCCCTTTCACTTATCAAGGATTTCCCTTGATCTATAGAGGATAAAATGATTATCACTTCAATGATATTTATAATATTATTGAGGACTACTTAATCTATGAGAAAAGTAAAACTTCATCCTTTATGAGGATGGTATCCCTTATCATATGCTTTTCCATTCCCAAGATGGTCAACTCCTTTCAAGCTTATAAATGTCATATTTTTTAATATATATGTAAATTAATGCTTCAAAACCTTTTATGCTATGGAAAAATGTAACAACTGTGCCCCAGTGAAAGCACAACCACCCCACCTTAACATGGCCATCGGGTCCTGGCCCACTAGGTACCACCAGTTGCCCTGCAGACACATGAGGCCCACCCTAGGGTCCACCCACATGCCTGAACGGGTCATCTTACTAATGATTGTCCCCACAGGCCAACACATGTCCTTTCCGGATTTCCCTTGATCTATAGAGGATAAAATTATTATCACTTCAAGGATATTTCTAATATTATTGAGGACTACTTAATTTATGAGAAAAGTAAAAATTCATCATTTATGAGGAGGGTATCCCTTATCATATGCTTTTCCATTCCCAAGATGGTCAACTCCTTTCAAGCTTATAAATGTCATATTTTTTAATCTATATGTAAATTAATGCTTCAAAACCTTTTATGCTATGGAAAAATGTAACAACTGGGCCCCAGTGACAGCACAACCACCCTGCCTTAACATGGCCGTCGGGTCCTAGCCCACTAGGTACCACCAGTTGCCCCGCAGACACATGAGGCCCACCCTAGGGTCCACCCACATGCCTGAACGGGTCATCTGTCTAATGATTGTCTCCACATGCCAACACATGTCCTTTCCAGTGTTTTTTTCTTCACTCACACACATCCTGAGAAACATCCCAGGAGGTCACCCATCCTAATCACTACTCCAGGCCAAGAACGCTTAACTGTGAAGTTCTAATCAGACAGGCTCCCGAAAAGAAAGGTGCACCTTGTTGTGAAATGAGTCATATCATTTAGTCATTTAACCCTTTATCATTTGGAGATGTTACAATCACCCCCCCCCCCCTTTAAAGCACAACGTCCTCGTTGTGGGCCATACATCTCAACCCAGGCAGTGCACCACACATAAGGCTAAGTTCCTCCTTTGATACCAAATGTGACAACCGGGTCCCGGTGACAGCACAACCACCCCGCCTTAACATGGCCGTCGGGTCCTGGCCCACCAGGTACAACCAGTTGCCCCACAGACACGTGGGGCCCACCCCAGGGTCCACCCACATGCCTGAATGTGTCATCTGACTAATATAATAGTCCCTAAAACCCAAAACTTGTCCTTTCAAGTGTGCTTTCTCCTCACACACACACACCCTGAGAAACTTCCCAGAAGGTCACCCATCCTGATCACTACTCCAGGCCAAGCATGCTTAGCTGTGGAGTTCTAACCAAGGAGGCTCCCGAAAAAGAAGGTGCACCTTGTTGACATGAGTCATATCATTTAGTCATTTAACCCTTTATCATTTGGGGATGTTACAATCACCCCCCCTTTAGAGCACAATGCCCTTATTGTGGGCCCTACATCTCAACCCAGGCAGTGCACCACACTTAAGGCCGGGTTCCTCCTCTGATACCAATTGTAACAACTGGGCCCCGGTGACAGCACAACCACCCCGCCTTAACATGGCCGTCGGGTCCTGGTCCACTAGGTACCACCAGTTGCCCCGCAGACACATGAGGCCCACCTTAGGGTCCACCCACATGCCTGAATGGGTCATCTGACTAATGATTGTCCCCACATGCCAACACATGTCCTTTCCAGTGTGTTTTGTCCTCAATCACACACATCCTGAGAAACATCCTTGGAGGTCACCCATCCTGATCACTACTCCAGGCCAAGCACGCTTAACTGTGAAGTTCTAATCAGACAGGTTCCCGAAAAGGAAGATGCACTTTGTTGACAAGAGTCATATCATTTAGTCATTTAACCCTTTATCATTTGGGGATGTTACAAAAAATCATTGAGAAGAAAATAGTAGTGGTTATTTAAAACACATGCAATAAATATTTGAAGGAAAGATGATTGGTCACAAAAAACCTTCAATTTTCTATAATGATCTTCAAGATTAGAGTCTATGGAGTATTCTCACTGATATGCTACGAAATTGTGTTTAATTAGGGATTTATATACTGGTTAGGTTCTCAATAAATTAATTACCTACTCTCCTCCATTTAGACTTGTTTAAAGATTTACTATACAAATGTGATGCAGAATAACAAATGTATTTTCAATATTTTTTATAAGATAATATATAATAAATATTAATGGATGATCTCTCTATTTAATGATGGATTTAATAAGAAGATATCAGATCATGATTTGGGTTTTATGGATAAACCTAGATCCTCAAAGTATTAATTACCTATTTATCTTAAGAAATCTTTTAATTCCCAATAATTCATTCCCCTAAAGGACTATTTGATCTGGGAATATGAGAGGCATAGATTCCTAAATTTTATGTTTTACTATAATTATTTAAGGGTAAGGCTCAAAATTATAGCCTATTTTTTTAATCAATTATAAAACTTTATGATATGTTCTTCATAGTATACCATTTTCTAATGGGTAGTCAACAATAAGCTCTATATTGACACATTTATTATGTACACTAACTAAATCATTATCCACCTAAATTGTATGAAGGTACAACTAAGACTCCATAAAATCAATATTACTTCAAATACTCTTAAATAGATCCATATATAATGTTATTAGTAAATTATTTGAGTGGGAACCATTATGTGTTGCCGATTTCATCTCTCTGTTATCCTGTTGAATGTCATTGGAAGGCTCATCTTATATGAAGAATATAATTCACACTACTATTTCAAAAATGTTTTCACCTCATATGGTGGGATAGAAATTTATACAAGAATGAAAATCATTCCATTAAACTGAATATAGTATTTAATAATATCCTCTCTAATATCAAGTTTTTATCTGCTATGAACATTGTATTATATATAAATTTGGGAAATAATTTTTATAAGGTTGGGTTTTTGAGGGAATTATGAAAATTATAATGGATTTATACATATTATTAAAAACCCTCCCTTTAAGGATTGGATAAAAATTCAATCAGACGTGTCTTTAAAATGAATAATTGGGCCTTTTAGTTATAGTGATATTTCCAAGTGGTCAAAAGAAGGTGTACCCTCATTATTTTATAATGACTATGTAACTATTATAACGTATGAATATAAAATTGAAGGAGTTATCCTAGATATCAAGATAGTGATATTTAATAACTAGAGTAAACATTGGATTACATTGTATTTCTATATTATTGTAATGTCCTTTAAGTTGATGGTATCTTCCCACACATGGAGGCTTGTAATAGATTAAAATGAATATCTAGATAATTACATCCAGAAAGAATTTTTTGTTTCGCAAATCATTAAAGTGATTAATTAATCTATAACTATTATTCTAACTTGAAATATTTTGTTGGGTTCTATAATTTTTAATGGGACATTCATGAATCAATTAAGGATATGATATATCATGATTTTATTGAACTCCATATTTATGATTTATACAATATTTTTAGGCCCCATTGATTCACTACGGGGACGCCTATTATTATTATTATTACTAGTATTATTATTATTAATATTATTCTAGGATTCAAAAGAAATGATTTATATTAAGTAAATACACATTATTGATATATTAAATGATTATGGAATACTTAATGGGGTTGGAGTTCAATTTGACTATGGTTTTGAGATGTATTAGAAAGGTTGTGTGGGTACCACCCTAACCAATGATGTGAAAAATATGATGGATTAGTTTATGTGGTATCATTTTGGAACCCATAAAAAAGTTATTCCCATGTATTAATGGTTACATGATTATTATAAACAGGGATTTGGATACATGATGAGTTGGGAACTATTCCAACTTTCACTGCATGAATATTTGGGTTGGGTGTTCATAACAACCATGGATGTACATATTGAAATGGAATAGGTATGTGGGGAGATGTAGTCTGAAAAACAACAATCATCAGGGGATGGTACTAAGGGAGGTCACTATTATAACACTCGGTAATGATGATATTATATTGAATCAAGGGTGGGAACCATTCAAACCTAATATGTTGATGATATGTGATGGTGTAATTGATGTTACCAGTTTATTTTATTTGTAATGTTGATATGAGATGGTATCATGGGTGATCATTATTCAAACCAGTGGTAATGATGATATGAGATGGCATCAATTGAGGGAACTATTCAAACCCATTGTTATGAGCATATGAGATGGTATTAAAGACTAGCGTCATTATGAACTTTGTTGTTGCTGATATGAGATGTTATTAAATGAGGGAAACATTCTAAATATTTCTATTGGTGATATGATAACATATCAATTTGGGTTTCCATTATGATACCTAGTATTGATGATAAGAGATCGTATCAAAGGAGTGTACTACTCTGAAACTCGTTATTCTTTATTTGAGATTCTATAAAGAGAGGTTTCTATTACGACCCTTAGTATTGATGATATGATTTGATATTAAGGGTGGGAACCATTTTTTTCCAATTCTTGATTGTGTATGACAGTATCATGGGTTGGTGGGATTTTGAACATTGGTGTGGATTATTTGGGACATTATTCAAGGAATGATTTTTTTCAACCCTTTAGATGGAATTATCAATGGTCACTATTACTACCATTGAGATGAAATTATGGGAAGACACCATCTCAACATTTCATGTGGTACTTTGGGATGGTTCCATTATTACCCTCATTATTGATATATTCCATTTTTATACTTCACATCAACACTGACCAAAGAAGGTATGGTTAATCACATGTGTTACCGCAGAACTTGAGGATCAAAAAGTTGTTATTTTACTATGCATTACTTGATATATCATGTTCTATGGTTTATAAACTGTTTATAACATATGTACTAAGGAAATCATTTTTTCCTACTAAGTATTTACTCACAACCCACTTGGCTGAATGTGTAACTCTTATACCTCGTATGATCTCAAGATTTTAGGCATAAATAAGCAAGACTGTAAGAATTAGATAGTTTAGTTGGATAAGGTATATGAATTTATAATATGGGACTGAGTGGAGACATAGATCCAGGGTGTGATTATAACAACCAAACCCCCTGTAGCCCAGATTTTATGGTTACATAATCATATTGGAACTAGATACAAGTTATCCAATATTGAGGGATTAAATAGGCTATTAGTCATATAAAATAAGATACTTGCTCAAATCTCATTCTATATTTGAAAACATAAAATAAAATATATTATTTTATTTTATAATATTATTCTTATCATAAGAATATTGTTCCATATAAATCCTATTACCATTCCTCTAATCTTGTGGAAAATAAATAAAATAAATGTTTGAGCTCAAATTTGTAGTAAAGGAATGCATACAACAAAAGATATCATAGAATAAATATGATATAAATAACAAAAGAGGAATAATTGATGATCAAATAATTAAATAAAAAACACATTAGAATGAAAAGTATACATGGATAACATAAGTACTCATATAATCACATGGACATCAATATCTGATTTTATAATGATGGAATATATAATTCTATACATCTTAAACAAACCATCAAGACCTCATGCCAATAAATATTACATAAATGTATAATTCCAATGAAAAGTACCGAAGATATTTTGTATCAGGATAACTATCTATGAATTTCGGGGATATTTAATTTAGGGACCACACATCACATATTTTTTCCAATGTATTCATCATGTGAATAATAGACAAGTTAATCAATAACCCTTAATAATCAAATACTATTTATATTTGAAGAATTAACTTATTAAATTTTAATATTTTTTCTAGCAAAAAATGATTATATGACATATAAATAAATATGTTGGATGATATCAGTATATTATATCCACATTATATAATAATTTTAATTAAAATATGTTGACATATATGAAAATACATTTAAAAGATCACATGAACATTTCTTTGGAAAAAATACATTTTTTATTTTGAATTAACATATTTAAAATATATAAAATTAAAAAATCTTAGGTGGAAATTTTTATTTGGAAAGAAACATCGAATCTTATAATATAACCCTCAATGAATATATTATCTATTATTGAGGTTAAATTTATTCTTGCATAATGTGTTAAAACAAAATTTTATTAACACCTTTGGTAAACAGTGATTTATTTTGAAAATGATAAGAAGAATAATTTCAAAACATTTAAAATAAATTAATAAAATGATGAAAATGGTTTTAATAAATCATTGGATTATGTAAAAAATTTCTTCAATATATTTTAAAGTAAATATGTACGTGGTAGGAAAATATTCTCGACCGAATTGATAAACATAGTCAGTTTTCTATTAAAACATTCATTTGGAATTTTTGATTGAAAAAATGTAAAAATAGAAATAATACATTAAAAAATATAAATAAACACTTTATAATATTATTTAAGTTGTTTAAGGTAGAAATGTCTAATAATTCCTCTCTTTGATTCTTAAATATAAACATTCCTAACTAAGGAGTAGATTTTGAAATAAAACATTACCTCAGGTCCAAATTTCATTGTTAGAGAATTTATCCTCCTGTATTATAAATTAAATTTTATTTTAATATTTACCAAAACATTATACACATTTATAATATCATAGATGGTCAAATTATAATATTTCAACTCTTGTGTATTAACAATTATTCCTTAAAATCAATACTCCTTGGTATTTGATGTTTCCTTTTTCATGTATGTTTTAGTTAAAGAGTTTTTATCCTTGATTAGTTGTCATGGTTCCCACATATATTCAATTTTTGTAATTATATAAATATAATATATATTTTTTACTTACATATTTAAAATTATCCTTGAAAGGTGAACATGAAAAATGATTCACATCGCTTTGTGGGGGTGGTAGTCTACACATAAAAAAGGGTGATGTTTTTATTTTTAATGAGTTTATGGGTAAAAATTTAAATGATATATTATATTTAAAATATTATCATTTTTTCATAAATATCATATATAATCATTACATCCATCTTTATAACACTAAAAACGATTTATATGTATGACTGATGTTTTCATTACATATAGGTTGGAAAATAGATTAATATTAGGTGTGCGACCAAAATTATTTCATTTAATAATATGATTGATATTTATTATATTATAATATCATGGTTATAATATATTTGAAGAAGGTTTATGAGGAAATAAAATGAAAACAGTCAGTTAAAAGTTAAAAACAATATTCATAAAAAAACCATTGTCATATACATTAACCCTTCAAGGATGGTACATTTAGGAGAACATAATATCAAGTCCATGGTAAGGAAGTCTTGGAAGGTATTTTATAAGGTCTTGTTTGAGATAATTTGGTCAAAATGTGTGAAAATATATGATAAGTGGTTTTCTTTTACAAGTGAGAGTAATGAAAAACATGGAATTACTTAAATGATTCTAATAATATAAAGTAATTTTATTTAGAAAGTGTATAAAAAAGTAAAATATTCTAATATGATAAATATAAGGTTTCAATAAAATCAACTAATGTTTTTAGAATATTTATGGTGGCATTTACTACATTATCTTATAGCATAACCACACAATAAACCCATTATAACTACAACTGTGGTATAAGTTTTTTTTACTACTCATTATGAATAAAAATTATGTTGAACTTATTATATAACATTAAATATTTTTATTTTCAAAATGTAATTTGTTTAAGAATATTCATTTTTTTAACTTCTGTAAATTAATTTTAAATTAAGTACACAAAATGCAACAAAAATCATTTTTAGGAAAAAAATTGTTTTAATGATAAAAATTATTTTAATGTTAAATGAAGAAAAATGTTAACCCCAAAGAAATTGATTTTTTTCATTTTGAATAAAATTATGAATATAAATATTTAAAATAAAACCAAAATAAAAAGGAATCATGTAAACAGAAGATCAACTGAAAAGAAGGAAAACATTTTTTATTTTAAAATATTTGTAACATAAATTTATAAAACATTACGAATATATTTCTATATTTAATAATATTTTTATATATGAAAAATATTAGTTATTAAATATATATTTCATTTATAAAAATATCTCATGATCTTTCAATTAATTATTATATCATTATAATTTAATAAAAGGTTACAGTTTTTTAAAATCAATATTTTTCCATATTCACCCCCAACAAACCCCTTATCAGAAATAGCAATAATTCACCATAATTGAATTTTGAAATCATGAAATAAAAAATTAAATTACATTCATTAAATTAAATTTATAAAATTTAAGAATATATTTTTTAATAAAATTCTTGATGAAAATTAGTTGTGTTGTGTTTTTTATGTAGAATCAAATGCTTATTATAATAAGATAAAGTGTAATAAAATATTACCTAAAAGAATTGAATGCTAAAATTTTAAATAATTTGACTTCATTAACATATTCAGGTTGTTCTTTTTATCACAACCACTTATGGTTCCCATGTCACCTCTTCTATCATATGATTTCCTCAAAGTATCATTACGAGTCATGTTTTTTGATTCATCAATAATTATAATCTATTGTATATAATATTGATATGGTCTTAATAATAAGTTAAATTATGTTATAATTAAATTTTATTATAGGTGAGAATATGTGTCAGATCTAAATGTGATATGGATTATATCTTGAACATTTTAGAGTCTAGGAGGCCTGGCAAAATGTTAAGCTGCATATACAATTCATTCCAAAATTTAAAAAGGATTGATGTACCAGGGAAATAGTTTAATATTTATTCCAAATAATATAACACCATTATATTATGATACATTAATAAAAAATGGATCCCATACTTGAAATTATAGATCATTCCTTCAGTTTTCCTCGTTGCTTTATTTCTTTCTCTGAGCCTCCGTATGATGATTCTGATTAGTCTTCACATTCAATATAACCTCTAATATAAGATATTAGCCAAAATAATTTATTTAACCAACTTCTTCCCAACAATTTGTATTATATATCCTCTTACTATACAATGCTTCATGTAGTGAAA
Source organism: Viscum album (assembly GCA_963277665.1). Classification (NCBI taxonomy): domain Eukaryota; kingdom Viridiplantae; phylum Streptophyta; class Magnoliopsida; order Santalales; family Viscaceae; genus Viscum; species Viscum album. Next base: position 22,179,988 of record OY728166.1, on the reverse strand, counting down.
TTTGTATTCTTCAATAGAAGCTATTATTATTTAAAAACTCCCTCAAAGGTAAATAATGATCACATATACCTTGAAAGTAAAGTGAAAATGACTCTAAAATGTACTAATTTTTTTGAATATTTGTATAAACAATTTTTTTGATATATATGATTTTAAATAAATTAAATGACTTTGATAGAATGTGATACATGAAACACAATGTTAAAAAGAACCATGATAGTAGTAGTAGTAGTTCATTATTTATTAAAAGTGAAATAATGAAAGGAAACAGGACCCCTCAAGGGGGATGGAAATGGTGCAGACCGAGCGCATCCCCCAACACAAAGGAGGCGCACTCTGAAGGGAGAGAGAGGGGAGATTAATAGAGAATGAGAGGGTCGTCTTGTCTACCCAAGAAGGCAGGGGAATCCGCTGTGAAATTAGCCTCCCTCCAACGGTGAGACAACTGATCCCCAAGTGAGGTTTCCATTCTGCACTTTCTGATAATGTACGTGAGTTCCCACAGAACCCCACACTGCCCTTTCATTATCTTCACGAGCATATCCGAATCCGTTTCTATTTCGGACATGACCAGCTGATGTCTTCTGCACACCAATAGGCCTGAAACCAATGCCTAAACTTCCGCACACAGGGAATTTCCAGGTCCATAAAATGCACTGAAGGCGATGAGAACTGATCCAGAGGAATCTCATAGGATGCCTCCCCCCCTCATTATCCCTCTCATGCATGAACCATCAACATTATGCTTGAGTCCATCAACCGGTGGATTCCATTTTACCCACTGACTAGCCCCCTTTTTCTGAAAACAGGGGCGATTAAGGAGGTTGTTAATCGCAACAGACGTCACTCCACCTCTTATCTGAGAAGCAATCTCAAAGATGAGGGACTTGAGGCTAACCTGGAGGAACAGTAATATGCGACTCTCACCTCTCCGAACCTGATTTCGTTCCTCCCAAAGCACCCAACACAGAGCCACAATGATGATTGTTCTAACCAGCCGCTCCTGTTCAAAAGATCCCGCACCAGAAAACCAGAACTCCACATAACCCTATAACGAGTACTCTCCAACACCTCTTCATGGATTATATGTGAAGAAGGACCAAAGATGAAGTGCCCATTGGCTTTGAAAAAACAGATGTTTCTCCGTTTCACACGTGTGATTGGTGCAACAGAAGCACCTTGAGGCCAAAGCAACACCCCGGAGTTGAACGCTATCCTCCGTAGGTGACGCTCTGTTTCTGATCCTCCAGAGTAAGAAATTCATTCGGATGGGAATATCTTTGCACCAGATCGCTGGAGCCTAAGTATTGATGATGCTCCCTGCCTGTACGATACTCCTGAAACCTTTTGTGGAAAACCTCCCTGAGCTAGAGGCCGAGAAGTAGCATTTGTCGGGTTCATCACTCATAACAATATTCTCAAACATAGACATCTGATTAGTGTTCAAAGAGGTACTTATCAAGTCGAAATCCTCGCATGCATTACTGAAGGTAATATCTGGAGAAGGACAGCCTGGGTAACGCAAGGGCTCCCCCGACCTGTTAGTATCCCAAAAGGTGATATTTCCAATGCCGATGATCCACCTCGCATGACCAGAAAAAGTTTCAATGAGGGAAAACATACATCTTTCCAGCCTCGTGGAACTATAAAGACCCCTTGATTCAAGCCCCAGGTATCGTTCTTTGAATAATTTCTCCCACAACGAATCCTCGACGATAATGTCCCAAGCGAGGTGTGCCTGAAGACATTGAAGTGTACCCTATATATCACGTAAGCCAACACCTCATGCCTCCACTGATCTGGATAGACGCCTCCAAGAGGCCCAGTGAAACCTTCCCTCCTCCTTGGAATCCCACAGGAAGGAGTTGAGGATGATTTCCATCTTCTCCATCGTGCCCTTAGGTGGGTGGATCACCGAAAACACGTGCATGGGAATGGATGTGAGCACACTGTTAATCTGTGTAATCCGTCCGCCAAAGGAGAGAAGCTTATTTTTCCAATTATAGATTCTGCCCAGTATACGATCAATGATCGTAGAGAAATGAATCTTCTTAACATGGCCACAGGAGATCAGAACCCCAAGATATAATATGGTGAATGGCCGTCTGCAGCAACCCAAAGTTTTCTGGAACGCCATTAATCTTGAAGCTGGGCATTTATCAGAGGTGAAGAAATGGCTTTTAGTAGGATTGACGCACTGACCACTCCATCTGTTGTAAGCAGATAAGGGGTCCATGAGAAACTTCAATGATCTCTTCCTGCCATTGATAAAAACCAGAATATCATCCGCAAACATAAGATGAGAAATGACAGCATTATTCCTCCCCCGGAAGGGAATCATGAGACCTGTTTCCATCCCATGCTTCAATTTTCTTGAGAGTGCATCATGGGCGATAACAAAAAGAAGCGGGGACAAGGGATCCCCTTGACGAACACCGCGTACCGTCTTGAAGAATCCAAAGCTCTTGCCCATCAAAGCAATGGAAAGCCACGAGGAAGAGTAACATCTAAAGAAAATATCACAAAAAACCTCACTGAACCCAAACATCCGCATGACCCGTATGATGAATCTCCACTCCAGTGTGTCATACGCCTTGTTCATATCAACATGGAAGATGAAATTATGACCAACCTATTTCCTGTTGATGTCCTGAACCAATTCATTAGAAATGCCCACCACACCCTGAATATTTTTGCCCTTGATGAAGCCATGCTTCTCCATTGAGACTAAACGCGGGAGAATCTTATCCAGCCTACTAACAATAATAGAGACAAGAATTTTATAAGCAACGTTGAAAAGACAAATAGGCATGTTTTGGCTAATGAGAGTAGGGTCCCTGATTTTTGGAATAAGAACGAGTCTGGATGCGTAGATGCCCCTAATGAGCTGACCACCCTTGAAAAAGTCCTGGATCGACTCCATGACAAGCTGGCCAACAATCTCCCAGGCGAAGCTGAAGAAACTAGCCAGGAAAACATCAAGACCAGGTTCGCTATCCTGGGGCATTTTTCTGATAGCCATCTAGATCTCCTCAGCCGAAGGAATGGAGGATATAGTAGAATTGTCCTCCTGTGTAACCGTTGGGGTTATAAGGGTGAAAAAGTCCTCTGAAGCATGAAACCCCCTCACGAAGGAAGAAGTAGTCTCCCTTGCCAAGATCTTTTCAATGTAATCCAGAGCAATCATCCCCGCAGTGTTCACATCTAAAGTGTAGTCCCTGTTTTCTATTCTCAGGTTAATCTTTGAACTTCTCCTCTCTTTAATGCAAGCATGGAATGAAGCACTGTTTCGATCCCCTTCATTAATCCATCGGATCCGAGACCTTTGTTTGAAGTCCCTCTCCAAAGAAATAAGCCTCTCGCCCAAGAGATTCTTTTTATCACACAGAACAATGAACACATTTTCATCCCAACTGTTTTGAAGAGAATCTTCCAATATATCGACTTCAATCCTGAGATTATCAATACCTTGTGCAACATCAGGTATCGAGCTCAACCACCATTGCAAGTCCAATATAAGACATCTGAGGCGGTTCACAGGGCCACCCCACGATCTAGTATCAATACCTTTATCCCAAGATGCCCTGATAATATCTAAAAAAGCATCATCCCCATGCCATGCCGACGAGTAGGTGAAGAAAGCCCTCACAGCCTCCTCCCTATTTATGTTGATTAAAATTGGACTGTGATCAGAGAGCTCCCACTAAAGATGAGAAACTGACGTCTTTGGAAATCAGTCGAACCCATGAAGGTTGGATAAACAATGGTCCAGCTAACACCAAATGCGCTCTACTCCCTTACGGTGATTTCACCAGGTGAACATATGTCCAGAGAAACCCATGTCCAAGAGCCCTGCACTCCTCATGAAGTCATTGAATTCCATAATGCCACTAAAGTTAAAACCAACGCCCCCCTTTTTCTCAGATATGTCCGCAATGACATTGAAGTCACCACTAACGAACCAGGGGAGAGAGCCCATCTGTAGGTTTCCCCGAAGATGCCAAAGTTCCCTCCTCTTAGAAACCTCAGTGGCCGCATAGTCAAAGGAAAACATCAAAACATGAATTGAAGTGGTTATCTTGGTGTTGATGAATTGAGACGAGAAACTCAAGATGTCAACAGAAACATGAATTTTCCAGCCAATCCAAATATGTGGGTTCTCAACACCACCCTGGAAGAAGTTGGTGAAGCCCATTTTCCTGAAAAGAGAAAGGCCTTTGCAGGAAACCTACTTGGGTTCCAAAATAGCAACAACTTGAACAAGATAATACCTCACCTCAAAAGCCAGCAAGGCACGCTTTGCTAGAGCCCCCAAGCCCCGAGCATTCCAGATAAGAACATGGATCATCACGACAGGCCCTTCCGGGCACAAGCAGGTGAGGAGAAGGAGAAGGGGGCCGGCTCAAAGTACCCATAGACTTTGGATCTAGAACGGGTGACATGGCTAGAAACAACTACTCTGAGGGACGCCGCTTTGGGAGTAAGGACCACCTTCTTGAAAGAGAAGAACTCCTCGTCCACTGGGGATTTCCCTTTAACATTAGCATCACCAAAAGTGAACACGCCCGCCTCTCTTTGAATAGAGGGGGAGAGAAGATGACTTTGAGGAGAGAGTCGTGGGAGCACCAGCTCTTTATCCATCCCAGGAGGGGGGCAATCCTTCATGGCCAACCCCTCCACATCCAGAATGATACTACTCGCAAGAGTCTTCTGGATGATCTTAGGAGAAAGAAGGGAGGAGACCCGGAAAGATGAGGGCTGAGAAGCGAGAAGTCGGGGCGGACTCCCCAGAAAATCCAGAACAAATCCACGCTCAAACCCTGCCCATAGATCTTGTCAGGGAGGGCTCTCGGCCCCAGGACAGGGTGACCAGGCAATTAGATCAAGAGCCTCCGAGTGAGCCAACAAATGGTCTAAAACCGTAGACCTCACCCCCGGAAAACCTCTTCTGGCGCACCGTCACACAAGGGAGAATTCAAATTTGAAAAAGAACCGGGCCGAACCGGGGACCCCTCGGGTCTACAGACGGGCGATCCCTGACCCAGTCCTGTCGGAGGTGCTTGCCGGGACGAGCTCGCACCACCCTTCAACTTCCTACAGTCTGCAACCCAGTGCCCATGCAGTCCGCAATGCGCACAGAACTTCAAAGAGTGATGAAACCTGACCCTTTGTCTCCATGAGAAACCGTCGCTGGCCTGCAAGAAAATCGAGGAGGGCGGGCACTTAGCCAGGTCGAGTTCCACACAGATTCGGGGGGAGCCTGTGGATAGGAGGGACTGAGTTGAAACGTCCATGCAGAGAAAGGATCCCAAAGAGTTTCCCAGAGACTGAAGAATGGAAGGATTCTGGAAAGGCAGCGGGAGGCCTGGGAATGAAACCCAAACCGCATCCGAGGAGGACTCTCGGCCAAAATGAAAATCCAAGGACCAATAAGAAAGGGAGAAATGCCAGGCGCCACACTTCCTACTAGCACTAGTCCAAGCCCTCATAAAGTCAGGTCTGGAACCAAAGTTAATGCTGAAGGCTGCTCTGGAACGCTCGAAGACTGTCGGAGGGCACGACAGACCCCAAGAGTCCACCACACCCTGAAAAAACTTCAGAGAGCGTTTGTTGCGACTGAAGCGAGCCACTAAAGAGAGGTCAAGGAGGAAGGCCAGTTTCTGAAGTTCCTGAGCAGAAAGATCCACCACCGGGCAACCCTCCACCTGTCTGAAAGGCCGAGACTCCACCTGGACAAGAGCCAAGCGAGGACGGACCTCCGAGGCCGAGGAGGAAGGGCTAGAAGCAACCACTGACGGGGGAGAACCGCACAAAACCGATTTTTAGGAAGCCTTTTCAGACGATTGAACGGGAGCAGAAGCCAGGGCCGGCGTAGGGAAGGACGCCGGCGAAGGGATGGGAGCAGAAGTAGGAGAAGGAGTGGAAGCAATCAATAATAAAAGAACCATGATAAACTATTAAAATATTTGTATTTAATGAGATAGTTAACACAAGTACTTTGGATTGAAAAGTAGAAATAGAAATGAATAAATTAAGAAAAATTTATGGTTTATATATAATAAAAATAATTCACTAATAATTAATTAATTATAAATGAAAATAAAGTTCATTTGAATGTATAAGAGTTTTTTGAAAAAAATTGTTTTTATGTGATAATGTTTTTTATCACAATAAATTAAATTAATCACTATTTGTTATTGATTATAATGAAATTTATATAATATATATTTAATAAAAGTTTTTAACATTTATATAATGTTTTTTCTAGGCATAGGATATAAATGAATTTAGATTTATGATTAATAATTCATTTCTTTAAAAACAATTTTGCACGTTCCAAACAATTATTTTTAATTTAATTTAACTAAATTAATGAAATTGAATTTGAAAAAAATGAAATTCATATTTTTAATAAATAGAGGTTTATTTGATAAATATTCCTTTTTTATTTTTATGTATTATGAATAGTAACTATAATGAAATTTGTCACCTCGGTTAAAGATTAATCTGGTTAACCCATGTTAAAACTAAATGTAAAAGTTAAAATATTCCATATTAATTTTTATTGGATGTATGTTATTATATCCTTATAATATAAGTTCACTAATTTCTATTATAATTTATATTTTTTCATTCATATTACCTATATAATATTTAACATAAAGATAAATACAAAATTTCATTATCATAATTTTAATTATCTATTGTGTGTTCATATATAGAAAAATGAACGCTGCGAATGAATATTTATGGTTAATTTGGTAAAAATAAAACTATTTTCATGATGAATATTTATTTATACTTTTTAAGAGTCACATATTTACCTTAAATGTTATGCACAGTTGACATAATATTTATTCGATTAATAAATAAAAGAAAATATATTATTTTATAAATTTTAAATGTAATTTAATTCGATTTATTTATTTTATAAATCATTTTTTGATAAATATTACATTTTTAGTATATATTAAAATTTTATTTTATAATATCATCTTTGTCTTAGTGTCATTTATGTCAAATTAAATGAATAGTTCTAAAATGAACATTAATGTTATATTATAAAAAATAAAATTTTATTAAATGATTTAAAATTCATATGAATCTTAGCATTAGTAAATTGAATGGAATATGGTTTAAGTTATCATTAATTCCCCATTTATGACTCGTTTCTATTAATGGGAACATTTTTAACCTGTTAATATTGAAATAGTTGTTACTATGGTTAAGGGAAAACATGGTTAACGAAGGTGTTAATCAAATATTTAAGGATTAAAATGATACCAAAACCAATCTAAATTTCATATTATGATGTTATTTATACATTATAATATATTTTTTTCGATTTCATGAACATTTAAAATCATTTTTCTATGTAATTACTTCATTATATTTAAATATTTTAGAAATCCCAAGTGTGTCCTCTCACTCAATTATAAAAGGCCCCCTCATTTCAATTATTTACACCGCCATGAAAACTATAGCTAGACCAAAACCTAAAAAATACCTTATAAATATTAATATCCACAATATATATGTTATTTTCTTCTTAAAATTAATATCCTAGGAACCTTAAGATTATATCTAAAGGATTTATTTCAAAGAAGTGTTAATCACCATAAGCACTCACTTTTTTTACTTATCATTTTACTATTTCTAAATCTATGGTATTTATAATATAATAAAAAATTCATAATACTCAATATAATGAAATTTTATTTTTATTATTATACCAATAGTATCCTCTCTCTTTCCCATGAAATGGTAAGTGAATGTATTGCTCATGTATATATACAACTTATCATCTCCACATAACAACACAATTCATTTATCATAAAAATATTTTATGTATGGGTATTCTGATGGGTATAAAATTTATATGTGATATTTAGTTCATCATTTTTATATTTTAATGATAATATATTATTTACCTTTTTACCTTCCAATCTATTAGAAAATGACAATGTCACTCATGTGTACGTGTGAATTACCACCTCCACAAAGAGACGTGATTCATTTTTCATTTTTGTTTTTCTGGATGGTAATAATGATATATTTAATGAATTTATTATCATATATACATATATATATATGATATAATATTTTTTAGGTAAATTTAACTATTATTCACATTTATTTCATTCCATCATTTGAAAAATAAAAACAACATTCATGTATACGGATAACCTACCATCTTCAGAAATGGTGTAATTCATTGTTATATCTATTAGATTTATGGATGAATCTAAATATGTTTGTAATTAATATATATGATATTATATCATGAATAAAATTATATATTATGTAACCTTGACCTAAGTAAATAGACAAAACTACTAAAAAAATATACATTTTGTCACGACCCGACCCAACGGGGCTCGAGCCGCGACTCCCCAAGCCCGCCTCCAATAGGCCAGGGGCTGGCGACCAGCGCCGAGTAGGCTATAACACACATGGGAGGCATTAGCCTAAGGTACCTGTACACACGAACCCACAAACACCTCCATGCAATAGTGCAGAGATATAGAAACTGGAAAGTAAATGCATGCATACAATCTAATCCAAACCAGAGTGCAACAGCAAAAGTACAAGGGCAAACAGGGCCCACCAAAAGAAAACTACAAAGCGCGTCCAATCTACTCTGAAGAAGGGGAACGCTGCCACAAACACCCACCAGAAAGCTCCCTCGGCACAGCTCCGGTAAACACCCCGGTCAACACGCTCACTAAGCTCCACTTGCTCCGGGTCCTCCTGGGACTCCGTCAAAAGCCCTGTGGTCTGCACAAGACACAAACATGAGCGGGAAAAGCCCGTGCAGGGGTGAGTATAAACATACTCAGTACGCACCCCAAAAACCCAAAACCCAAGGGAGCAACTGAAAGACAACAGTCCGCTCAACCCAGCCAGAGGGAACCCAGACGAGAGAGAAACTTCATCTCGTGACCATCCACGGCTAAACACAACAAGTCAGCTCAGCTCAGCTCAGGTGTATGCCCATACATACACCTTGAACAATCCAGATATACACAGCTCACGCCACAAAGCCACAAGAGGTACCGACCTCATCACCAGCAACTGTCCACAACCAGGAGAGTACACCACGAACACTGTCATACCAGATGACACTCATCCGAGAGATACACTCCATCGGGATACTCGCAAACATCACAGACGCTCACCCGAGAGACCACGCTCATCGGATAGCATCACTGAGGAAACATCGCTGAAACAACATAACCACCAAACTCCTCGGAGAGGGGATCGCCGCTAGGGTCCACTAGGGGATACCAAGACCCACTCCGGTATACGTAACTCACAGATAGGGGATCACTCCCAGGGTCCGCTGGGGGATACCACGACCCGATCTGGCATACGTAGTTCTCACAGATGGGGGATCACACCCAGGATCCGCTGGGGGATACCACAACCCGATCTGCACTCAACAGAAGCTCCACACTCAGATAGAGGATCATCATCCATATAAAGATGGTCACGACGATACCGGAACCCTATCTGGTATAACTCGCGATGTAGGGGATCGAACTGACGATGCCGCAACCCTACCGAAACCACGCGCTGAGTAGGGGATCGCATAACCAACGATACCGCAACCCTACCGACACCAAGCGCTGAGTAGAGGATCGTATAACAAACGATACCGCAACCCTACTATAAACATCATGCTGAGTAGGGGATCGTAAACCCGACGATGCCACAACCCTACTATGCACGACCCACCGCGTAGGGGATCATATTCCCGATGATGCCACAAACCCTACGGGGTTAACCTTCTAGATAGGGGATCGCTGCCCGTGAATAAGTGGTCACAGCGATACCAAGAACCCGATCTAGGGTAAAGATGCTAGAGGATCCACTCCGGGCCCACCGGAGGGATACCACAACTCTAACAGTTTAAACATCCCATCGAGAGGATCACAAAACCATACGAAGGTTGTGATACCACACGAACCCTCGTAGGAACGAACCAAGGGAGAACCCTCAACCACTGCTGGTCCAAACGTCGCTAACCCGAGCGACTCGCCCCAAAGCCACACTGCGCACCTCCGAAGCCAAAATCGAGGCCATCATCGCGTTCCACGCGGAAAAACATGCAGGATATGCTATTTACTCGCCCGAAACGGAGCACCGGTGAAAACGACACTATTCACCGTATCTAGCTCGTGCGGGGCCCACACAACGATCCCGAAACCCATCGGGCGGATCACACCACGGCGATCCCTTCAGAAAAACAAGCGGAATCGACTACTCGCTCGCCCAAAACGGACACCCGGTGAAAAAGGTACTATTCACCGAAGGCCTGCTCGGGTGGGGCCCACGCCTGGATTCCGAAACTCGTCGAACGGATCGCGCCATTGCGATCCTCTTGGAAAAACACACAGGATCGACTATTCATCCGCCAAAATCGGACTCCTGGTGTAAAAGCTGCGTTTCCCCGCAAACGCCAAAACCCGGCCTCGTGGGGCCCGCACCCCGTTCGCAGTCCCAACACCCGGAAACCATCTCAAAAAGTCCGTCATACCATCAGGGTCCCAATGCCACTGACGGCACGTCAAACGGACGCTCCGGGTAGAAGTTACAACGGCCCGAAGTCGTGAAATAATAAAATAATATTATTTTATACGACGTTTCTAGCTCCCGGGCCACGATCCCGAACCTTTAAACCCTCGAACCCATACCGGAGGGTTCGCCTCGTCGTTAGGGTCACGTCGCCGCAAACGGCGCGCGAATCGGAGTTACGGTTTGCGAGTTACGGGGGTTTAAAGAACCCCTGGAACAGTCTGGCCGGACCACCGCAGGGTCGCCGGAAACCACCGCGCCGCCGCCGGACTCCGCCGTGCCGGAGCCGGAAACCACCGCGCCGCCGCCGCGCCGCCGTGGGTCTCGCCGGATTCCGCCATGGCCGCCGCGGGTCTCGCCGGAAAACCGGATTTTTCGCCGGAAAACTTCCTGGAGCCACCGGGAGCACCCCGGTGCTCCAAATTCAGATCCGAAAAAAGATTTGGAAAGCTCGGGACCCGAACTATACAAATCTTATGAAAATTTGAAGAAAAACAACACAAAAACGGGATCCGGGATTGTAAAACTCAAACCGCCTACCTCGCGGGCGAAACGCCGACGTTCTGCCTCAGATCCGCGCTCCCGAGCTTCCGCTGCGCACTCCTGGAATGTCCGCCGTCGAATTCTGAGCTCGTGGGTGCTCCGTTTGCTCGATTCGGCGGAGTGGCGGCGAAGAACGACGAAGAACGATTAAAAGGGGGGGGGGGCGCTGATATTTATATCAGCCACCCGCCGGCGCCAAACTCGCCTCGAACCCGATGCCCGATTCGAACAAAAGTAAGGTCACCCCTAGGGTAAACGCGCCGTTCTGAACGCAACGGCAGTCTCAGATTTTCCATCCAAGACTCCGTTCAGAAGTTATTCGAGCCGACGCTCGCTCACTAAGTTGCTACTTATTTACGGAAACGCCCCTGGTGGCGTTTCTCACCGCAGGCCCGCGCCCGCAAAGTTTACACCCCGCCTAGGGTAAACGGCATGTTCCGGACGCAACCGTGCCCTCAGATTCCCGTTCTGAGCTACCGTTTAGGAGATATCACACCCCCGCCACGTGCATAGTATAAAAATACTTAATATTTGTAACACCCCGAGCTTCCACGATACGCTTCTCATTCAATAATGCAATAGCTTGCATTGTACGCAAGTTCGAGTTCTAACACACCGCAACTAATCAAAATAGCCGTTATGAATAGTAATAACCACTTTTTAAAATTATAGAAATTTTATATTTCAAAATGGACTTCATTTTTGTATTCGTAATATCGAAATTAGCCTATGTTGAATTTTTGGTATTTTTCTGAGAACTTCTAATTTTTTATGAATAGTGAAAAATACATAAAAACAACTTTTTTAATCAAAATAATTTATACAGATAAATTATACTATTTAGTGGTTTTAAGGTATAATTAGAAAATATTTTTACCATTTTATCCAATGGTGGTCATTAGAATTAATTTAACATTGAAATTGGACATAAACAATTGCCAAACTTTTGATATAAATTGTTTCTTAAAAACACGCTATTTGTTGTAACAGCGGGAATTAATTATGAAATTAATTAATACAACTTATATGTTTGGAATTTTGTAAAATAGACATCATTTTTGAATTCGGAATATCAATTATAGCTTAGGGTGAAATTTTGGCCTTATTCTGAAAAACTTCAATTTTTGATGAATAGTGAAACCACTAAGTGGTTGTTAAATAACTGATTTTTCGTTTAAATGAAATATTACAACTTCTGTGATTTGATTTTCAAAAATCCGACATACATGGTTGTCATTAAGAAGTAAAATGTGGTTCAATGAGATCAAAATAATTTTTTGGTGAATAGTAACTTTTAAGTTCTTAATCGCGATTAGTGGTAATTAGTGTAGTTTAAGGTATAAATAATACATTAATAATATGAAATGACCTAGACACATGTCCCAACCTCATTGGTTGAGTCATGGCCGACCAAGACAAGCCATGGCCTAACTTGGGGACCCCATGGATCCACTTTTGTTGGGAAATAACATAAATTACTTTTTATTTAATGTTAAAGTGAAAATGACACTAACATAAAGTGTTTTACTAAAACAATTTTTAAGTAGGGTTACACAAGTCCAAATTTTGATTATAAATAGTCATTGGAAAGATAAAAAGATTTCCTATATCATAGTATTTTTTTATAATTTTTAGACATTAAATAAATTTAATTATTTATGACATAATAATGATGCAGCGATGACATCATTATTTGACGATTTAAATAAAATGGAAAGATAATATAAAATCTATGAACTACACATGGCCAAAACCAATTGGATGAGTGGATTTCGATGCCTTATCACCTTATCCACGAATTCTACCAATGTGGGACCTTTTAAAACCGAAACACATTTTCAAATAATGTAATGTTCCTTTACTTTCCAAAAGTGCCCCTCCTCTCCACTTATAAAAGGCCCCCACCTCTTCCACCTTATTCACACCATCAAGCCATTTGGCTCGGCCAACCTCTGCCCAAATACTCTCCCAACATTCCTTCCTTACTCCTAGAAACCTCACTTTGGGCAGAACTCTTCCCAAGGAAGCCTTTAGCTCAAATCAAAAAGAGTTACCCGATTTTGAGGTAATGTCTTTTCTAATGTTCTTTTGTTTTATTTTGCTTCTCCAACCCCCTAAACTCTTTTATTTACTTCTTTTGTAACAACACCAGTATCTTAAATATACTAGGATGTTGTTATAAGATTTATTTGAGCTACACTTCCACACAACTACATCAAATGGTTAAAGAACATAAGGTTTCCGTGGATGGCGAAATTCTGCCTCCCGAAACGATGATTGTTCAACACTCATTTAACACCTTCAAAGGTGGCCATTATGATGTCACTATTTTTATATATGATATATAATATGTTTATGTTTTCCTTAAGCTTCTGTTTTTTTCATTTTGGGCATACCTTTATGGTTTCCATTATGGGTAAAACACGATATCTTCATTTTAGGAAGCGCGGACTACCGCCCCCTGAAAGTGATTTGATTCGTTAATACCATATGTGGGATGTGTGAAGGATAAAGTTAATGATATTATATATGTTATTATACTGGAATTATAATATACTCTCATATCATTATGATTCCATTCCAGAAAATATGAAATAGAAATGGAAGTAGCGTTCATGCGTACGTACGGCTTACCGTCTCCATGAACGGTGCATTTCATTTCTTACCTCTAAATGTTACGTAATATTATAAATGAATGTATATACTGGATATATAAGATATATATGACATCTAAATTATGAATATAATGGATATTTCACCACATTAACAACTTGTAATCATAAGAAGTTTATTTTTGACTCAAGTACCAAAGGTCGACAAAACGACCGTTATTAACTTAAATAATTACATAATGATCATATCATTGTAATAAGTGATATAATAAGGATAATGAAATTGAGAATGGTTCTTAATAAGGTATATATTAACTCTAGTTTATTATTCAGGAGGTTAAAGAACGGTTGAGTCAAGTCGGACACAAGGTAAGGGAAATTCTTAACCCAATTTCTGTTCTTTGGGTTAATCTCCTACTTTCAAATTCTGTCATGATATTGTTATGTATTATCTTGTATTTGTACTTTCTTTATGTGTACTTATAGTTAATACACATAATAGATCTATTTTATTTATAAATGATCTTGTAAGGGAACTTCTTAACCCAACTTCCATTCTTTGGGTTAATCTCCTACATTCAAATTATGTCATGATGTTATTATGTCATATTTTGTATTTTTACTTTCTTTATGTGTACCTATAGTGAATACACATAATATATCTATTTTATTTTAAAAATGATCTTTTTAAGGACTTCGTCTCAATCTCCTTTCATTGAGGCATATTTTGTTTTATACACAAATTTCTTTTATACGGTGTATAAACCCCCTTTGACTTTTACGGTTATTCAAAAGGAATCTTTTTATACGAAGCGTTTTGCTAAACGACAAAAGGGAATGTTTTTCTTTCCGTACTTATGCGGAGACAATGACTTCTCCGCCGTCGTGACCATTATTTGAGTTTCGGCTTCCTCTACAAGCCATCATTTTATTTTAATGAAAAATAAATACAAAGTTTTAACTTTCTTTTATTTTGGTATTGAAAATGGTTTTGAAAGCGTTTTTATTATATCAATGTGTTGTATTGATATCTTGTGATTGAAATGTGGAAATGTTATGTTTCCTTTATGCATGTTTTATGTGATACGATTATGTTATGGTTTATGAAATGTTTAAACCTATTCATATGAGGAATGCATTGGACTTAATAAGTGACGGGTGGAGCCCGCTATAGCTCCTCGATGCATCGGCAGGTCTCATGAGACAAACTAGTGTCTTGGCACAAGGCCTTGACAAAATCTTATTTGTAGTCTTGGCACGAGGCCTTGGCTATGTGGTTATGATAGTCTGGCATTATGCATTCCATCATTATGAAAGTGGTTATTGATATTGCATGTGATTATTCGACCAGTAGAATATCCATGTGAAGAAGTAAATGGTATTATCTCATTTTACTTTTGCCATATTATGTTGAAGTTCATGTTTAAAAGGCTTTTGTTTTAGTTATACATTGCCTTAAATGTTAATGTTTATTTATGAAAGCTTCCGCATTATTGTTATCCTTACTGAGCATCTGAGCTCACCCCTTTCAATGTTTTAATATTTTCCAGGATGTGAAGAAGTATTTTATGAATGACCTGCAGGGATAGTCGGAAGAGGATATGAGTGTGGACTATGGAGACTTTGTTATTGTAGTTTTTCACTTTTTGATGTAATGAAAGACTTATGAATGTATCTAGTGTTTCCAAGGCTACTAAACTAATCGGTCTTTCGAGACTTGATCCTTTGTGATCATGCCAATGTTACGAAGTAATGCACCGACTCTGGGTAGCTGGGGTCGGGGCGTTACAGTTGGTATCAAAGGCAGTTTAGTACTAACCTTGGAAGCTAGATTTAGATAAACTCTGATTAGAGCACATAGCCCAAAGATAGACTTTGAGGATTAGTATAGAAGAACTTCCTAGAATTTTAGTATTGTAGAGATGTTGTGAGTTTTCCGAGCAATACATCCCTGTCTGGATACGAGCAGGTAGAGGTGGCTCTGGCACAGATGTACCTAGGGGTAAAACCCGAAAACACCGCTTTGAGCTAGACTCAAACGGGAACTGGTGCACGACAACGGGCCTTGCTGCACTCTTGGTTATGACACTCCCGGGGGATATGCTTAGGATAATTCTCATTTTCTTTACAAACCATTATGTAAGGTTTATGAGTACATACTTCCTCAAAGGAAACATTTCTTTTTATGATTATGGATTATATCCATAAATAGTTCAATTTATGTTAAGTATTATACAAGTATGGAATTATGTATTTTGATTCATAAACTAATCTGGATTATGCCATTGTTTAGAAATGGCGCCTAGTAGAAGGAATGGAAACTGTATCAATGCACGAACTCCGTGTAGGGATTGCCCTCCTGCTCAAGATAATTATTGTGGACCTGGAGATACAACTGGTGCTGATCAACTTATTACCATACTGGGACAACTCACGCAGGTTATGAATAACAACCTTACTCATATGGAGCACCCTGATTCGCAACGTGGAGGATCAATGCTAGACCGTTTCATGAGGCAACAACCACCAACCTTTAATGGGAGTACAAATCCTATAGTAGCTGAGCAATGGATAAATTCCTTAGAGAAAATATTCCATGCCTTGGGGAGTAGTGAAAGGGAGAAGGTTGTCATGGCAGTTTACCGCCTCACTGGAGATGCCGATCAGTGGTGGTCGCTGATTCAAAACACAAAGGAAGATGATGACATATCGAATATGGAATGGAGGGAGTTCAAAGAGCTTTTCTTAGAAAAATACTTTCCTCGTGACCATCGAGCAGATATGGAAAGGCAATTTTTGAGTCTGAGACAAAAGGAGGATGAGAATGTCGCAAAGTATGAGGCTAACTTTACAAGGTTAGCGAGGCATGCTGCAGATTATATACGTAACCCAAGAAGTAAGATTGATCATTTCTTTGATGGGTTAAAACCATTTCTCCGTCGAGCTCTAGTGTCACAATCTTTCTCAACATACGAAGATATAGTCTCATGTGCTATCAAGACAGAAAAGGAATTCTCTAAGTCTTATGACAACAAAGTAAAGCAAGAGAAGAAGAGAACGGTGGAACAAGAGACAGATAAAGGGAAAAAGGGAAAGAAGGATTTTCCATTATGTGATAATTGTGGGAAGAATCACCCTGGTACTTGCCTAAAAGGAATGGGAGTCTGTTATAAATGTGGAGAAAAAGGTCACCAGGCACGTGATTGCAAGGGAAAGAAAGAGGCTGTCAAAGTTGAATGCTACAATTGTAGAGAAATGGGTCATTATGCAAATGAATGTCCTAAGCGTCAAGGAAACTTACCTCAGAAAAGGACAAGGGATCAAGGACAATCTTATGCTATTACTACAGTTGAAGCAGAATAACTAATGTATTGGTGCTTTTGGACTCAAGGATTATATTCTGGTTATAAGAATAATGTAATATATATATATATGGATTGTACTGCATTACTTTTTGATTTCAGTAAGGTTTTGATATGATTAAGGTAATCATATTTTTGGTATGTGACAATAAGAGAAACATTTCTTTGTTTGGGGAATCTGATAAATTGATTTTGGAATTAAGAGACCTTTTAGAGAAAGTCTGGACAGAGGTATTTTGGATAACTATAAAGGTTGGAGTGGATTAAGTTGATTTTTAGATAGTATGGTTTAAGGTTAAAAAAATTTATGAAGGTTATTTTTGGAGTATTATAATACTATAGTTTTAGGAAAAGGACAACCTGCAGGGTGGGGCATAAACCGTCGCGTCAGACAAAGCTGTAGGAATCGAACCCACAATCAAAGTGCGACAGGCCTTTATTTCCAACCACTAGCCTACAGGAAGTCCCTGGTTATTACAAAATAATTTTACTAATCTAAATGGTATGTGTTAACCTTTGGTACCTTATACAATTAGGATAAATAGAATATTTTTGAGTTCTGTTACCATTTGGAGTAAAAGATGGGTTTGTGGTAAAAATTCATTAATGAATGAAAGTATACATAACAAGTATGTATATTCCCTTACGTTCTTAGTAAATCTCCTAAATAAAATCCTCAACATTATAAAAGGTAACTTAAAACAAAAATGTTGTCGGTTAACTTTTCCAACTAGGGATTCAATGACCGTTTAACCAATCACAAGTTTGTGATTTTCTTGTGGTTAAACTTTCTCCTAATCCTGTTTTCTATAACTCCCCACCAGACCTTGATGGTTTGTTTCTCCTCCATATCCGTATTTTCATAGAATCCTATAATGGGCTATATCGGGTGACCTTTGTACTTATCTTGCTTTCTTTTAATGTTATATATTTATTAACCTTATTTCCGATGTGGGTTTTCCACAAAGGTATTTTCTATTTTCAGCCTTTTATTATCAAAGAAAAATTTCAAATTGCGAGGACGCAATTTATTGAAGGAGGGGAGAATGTAACACCCCGAGCTTCCACGATACGCTTCTCATTCAATAATGCAATAGCTTGCATTGTACGCAAGTTCGAGTTCTAACACACCGCAACTAATCAAAATAGCCGTTATGAATAGTAATAACCACTTTTTAAAATTATAGAAATTTTATATTTCAAAATGGACTTCATTTTTGTATTCGTAATATCGAAATTAGCCTATGTTGAATTTTTGGTATTTTTCTGAGAACTTCTAATTTTTTATGAATAGTGAAAAATACATAAAAACAACTTTTTTAATCAAAATAATTTATACAGATAAATTATACTATTTAGTGGTTTTAAGGTATAATTAGAAAATATTTTTACCATTTTATCCAATGGTGGTCATTAGAATTAATTTAACATTGAAATTGGACATAAACAATTGCCAAACTTTTGATATAAATTGTTTCTTAAAAACACGCTATTTGTTGTAACAGCGGGAATTAATTATGAAATTAATTAATACAACTTATATGTTTGGAATTTTGTAAAATAGACATCATTTTTGAATTCGGAATATCAATTATAGCTTAGGGTGAAATTTTGGCCTTATTCTGAAAAACTTCAATTTTTGATGAATAGTGAAACCACTAAGTGGTTGTTAAATAACTGATTTTTCGTTTAAATGAAATATTACAA
Source organism: Viscum album (assembly GCA_963277665.1). NCBI lineage: Eukaryota > Viridiplantae > Streptophyta > Magnoliopsida > Santalales > Viscaceae > Viscum > Viscum album. Next base: position 22,161,186 of record OY728166.1, on the reverse strand, counting down.
CTTCTGTGATTTGATTTTCAAAAATCCGACATACATGGTTGTCATTAAGAAGTAAAATGTGGTTCAATGAGATCAAAATAATTTTTTGGTGAATAGTAACTTTTAAGTTCTTAATCGCGATTAGTGGTAATTAGTGTAGTTTAAGGTATAAATAATACATTAATAATATGAAATGACCTAGACACATGTCCCAACCTCATTGGTTGAGTCATGGCCGACCAAGACAAGCCATGGCCTAACTTGGGGACCCCATGGATCCACTTTTGTTGGGAAATAACATAAATTACTTTTTATTTAATGTTAAAGTGAAAATGACACTAACATAAAGTGTTTTACTAAAACAATTTTTAAGTAGGGTTACACAAGTCCAAATTTTGATTATAAATAGTCATTGGAAAGATAAAAAGATTTCCTATATCATAGTATTTTTTTTATAATTTTTAGACATTAAATAAATTTAATTATTTATGACATAATAATGATGCAGCGATGACATCATTATTTGACGATTTAAATAAAATGGAAAGATAATATAAAATCTATGAACTACACATGGCCAAAACCAATTGGATGAGTGGATTTCGATGCCTTATCACCTTATCCACGAATTCTACCAATGTGGGACCTTTTAAAACCGAAACACATTTTCAAATAATGTAATGTTCCTTTACTTTCCAAAAGTGCCCCTCCTCTCCACTTATAAAAGGCCCCCACCTCTTCCACCTTATTCACACCATCAAGCCATTTGGCTCGGCCAACCTCTGCCCAAATACTCTCCCAACATTCCTTCCTTACTCCTAGAAACCTCACTTTGGGCAGAACTCTTCCCAAGGAAGCCTTTAGCTCAAATCAAAAAGAGTTACCCGATTTTGATGTAATGTCTTTTCTAATGTTCTTTTGTTTTATTTTGCTTCTCCAACCCCCTAAACTCTTTTATTTACTTCTTTTGTAACAACACCAGTATCTTAAATATACTAGGATGTTGTTATAAGATTTATTTGAGCTACACTTCCACACAACTACATCAAATGGTTAAAGAACATAAGGTTTCCGTGGATGGCGAAATTCTGCCTCCCGAAACGATGATTGTTCAACACTCATTTAACACCTTCAAAGGTGGCCATTATGATGTCACTATTTTTATATATGATATATAATATGTTTATGTTTTCCTTAAGCTTCTGTTTTTTTCATTTTGGGCATACCTTTATGGTTTCCATTATGGGTAAAACACGATATCTTCATTTTAGGAAGCGCGGACTACCGCCCCCTGAAAGTGATTTGATTCGTTAATACCATATGTGGGATGTGTGAAGGATAAAGTTAATGATATTATATATGTTATTATACTGGAATTATAATATACTCTCATATCATTATGATTCCATTCCAGAAAATATGAAATAGAAATGGAAGTAGCGTTCATGCGTACGTACGGCTTACCGTCTCCATGAACGGTGCATTTCATTTCTTACCTCTAAATGTTACGTAATATTATAAATGAATGTATATACTGGATATATAAGATATATATGACATCTAAATTATGAATATAATGGATATTTCACCACATTAACAACTTGTAATCATAAGAAGTTTATTTTTGACTCAAGTACCAAAGGTCGACAAAACGACCGTTATTAACTTAAATAATTACATAATGATCATATCATTGTAATAAGTGATATAATAAGGATAATGAAATTGAGAATGGTTCTTAATAAGGTATATATTAACTCTAGTTTATTATTCAGGAGGTTAAAGAACGGTTGAGTCAAGTCGGACACAAGGTAAGGGAAATTCTTAACCCAATTTCTGTTCTTTGGGTTAATCTCCTACTTTCAAATTCTGTCATGATATTGTTATGTATTATCTTGTATTTGTACTTTCTTTATGTGTACTTATAGTTAATACACATAATAGATCTATTTTATTTATAAATGATCTTGTAAGGGAACTTCTTAACCCAACTTCCATTCTTTGGGTTAATCTCCTACATTCAAATTATGTCATGATGTTATTATGTCATATTTTGTATTTTTACTTTCTTTATGTGTACCTATAGTGAATACACATAATATATCTATTTTATTTTAAAAATGATCTTTTTAAGGACTTCGTCTCAATCTCCTTTCATTGAGGCATATTTTGTTTTATACACAAATTTCTTTTATACGGTGTATAAACCCCCTTTGACTTTTACGGTTATTCAAAAGGAATCTTTTTATACGAAGCGTTTTGCTAAACGACAAAAGGGAATGTTTTTCTTTCCGTACTTATGCGGCGACAATGAATTCTCCGCCGTCGTGACCATTATTTGAGTTTCGGCTTCCTCTACAAGCCATCATTTTATTTTAATGAAAAATAAATACAAAGTTTTAACTTTCTTTTATTTTGGTATTGAAAATGGTTTTGAAAGCGTTTTTATTATATCAATGTGTTGTATTGATATCTTGTGATTGAAATGTGGAAATGTTATGTTTCCTTTATGCATGTTTTATGTGATACGATTATGTTATGGTTTATGAAATGTTTAAACCTATTCATATGAGGAATGCATTGGACTTAATAAGTGACGGGTGGAGCCCGCTATAGCTCCTCGATGCATCGGCAGGTCTCATGAGACAAACTAGTGTCTTGGCACAAGGCCTTGACAAAATCTTATTTGTAGTCTTGGCACGAGGCCTTGGATATGTGGTTATGATAGTCTGGCATTATGCATTCCATCATTATGAAAGTGGTTATTGATATTGCATGTGATTATTCGACCAGTAGAATATCCATGTGAAGAAGTAAATGGCATTATCTCATTTTACTTTTGCCATATTATGTTGAAGTTCATGTTTAAAAGGCTTTTGTTTTAGTTATACATTGCCTTAAATGTTAATGTTTATTTATGAAAGCTTCCGCATTATTGTTATCCTTACTGAGCATCTGAGCTCACCCCTTTCAATGTTTTAATATTTTCCAGGATGTGAAGAAGTATTTTATGAATGACCTGCAGGGATAGTCGGAAGAGGATATGAGTGTGGACTATGGAGACTTTGTTATTGTAGTTTTTCACTTTTTGATGTAATGAAAGACTTATGAATGTATCTAGTGTTTCCAAGGCTACTAAACTAATCGGTCTTTCGAGACTTGATCCTTTGTGATCATGCCAATGTTACGAAGTAATGCACCGACTCTGGGTAGCTGGGGTCGGGGCGTTACAATATTTTTATAAAATTAATTCCGGGCACATCGGGCCTCGGAATCGCACGCCGTCTTCGCGCCTAGCTCTGGAATTATTCGTAGAAATATTTCAGAGTCTGACAGGGCCAAGAACCCGAGTCGCTACACATTTCAAATAAAATAGATATCACCAAGAATAGTGATTTATATAATGAATTGTTTATAAATGGGTGGGAAAAGGTAATAATTAAATCATATATGTTATTATATAAAAAATTTTGTTCTATAATTAATTTATAATATATCTATATTCATTATAAAATAGGTTCAAACATGTATGAAGTAATTCAGACCTAAGTTAAGGGTTTAATGTTACAATTCAATTGTTTAATGAGATTGTTTAGGATGAAGTCTATGATGCTAAAATTTCATGATATAACATTAAATAATACCATTAATTTTAACATCCTCTAGTTATATATATAATTTAAATTTTTTATATTCAATATACAACCATTAATTAATTAATGGAAAAAATAAAATTTTTATAGAAGAACGACTTTATCTCTCTCTTCAGTCTAAAATCCTTTTACTTCCATATCCATGTATTCAAAAAATGTTTTCAAGAAAGTTTTTCATATTATTAATTCTAGTTTAAATTAATTTTTAACCTGGTTCTAATTTTTTTTAAAAAAATTAAAAGTAATATACATTTCATTTGCTAAATAAGTTACTTTTTGACTTTTTTTACAAATTTAAGGAAGAAATGTTTTATTTTAAATTATAATCCATGAAGGGAATTTCTAGCCATCACTGCCAATCAGTAATTTGATTATTACTTTACAATTTTCAGGGATCCTTTAAAATTTTTACAAGGATAATTAGAATTTTTTAGATTTTAAATAACCGATTTCAATGTTGAATGTGTCTTTTCTTCATGAAATGTTCCATGTGATATTTTAATGACATTTTTATAAAATATGACATTCCAAGATGACAACTATTATTTAATGGTGATATGATCCAGTGATACCATATTTATTATTTATATTATTGGTTTTTAATTATAATGAAAATTGATTTGGGAAACCCTTTCCCATAAAATAGATGACTCATTAATGAATTGGTGAAACATTTATAAAACTCACTTATTTAACATATGTTATTATATGATATAATTTTTAAACCCTTTTCTCTTTCCATGGGTTATGATATGATGATTTTTTTTACGATATTGTGGACACATATACATTATTTTTATCATTTGATAGGTGGGATGAAAATAATACATCTCTGTAATAAATTGGGTAAATATGAATGTCTCATGTGACAAACAGGGATGGAATGGAGGGTGAACCTAGTAATTTAAGGGACTCTATACACTATGGTAGTCTTGAGAGTTATCATTGACTACTATTAAGGTCTGGAGAGTGAAAATAATCTACTATGGTAAGCTTTGTTAGTTATCCTTGAAATATAAGGCGGTGAATTTCTATTCATATTTGAATTCCATAAAGTTACATCTTATGGAAATGTTATTCTCCCATGGATCATTATATTTTATTCCTTTATGATTCATGAATTATTTACATCCATGATTTATTTTATGATTTAATAATAAAATCTAATAAATCCAATTTATAGTTTTAAAATTTTATTCTTATGTTCTTGTACCCTTATTATCATGATATGTTTAAATGATCACTGATATATCTCCTATTTAAACTTACTGAGTAACTCATCTCTCCCTTTTTTATGTTTCCTTTCCATAGTGTTTGAAGAATGGTTTTTGCCATGATATGTATAATAAGGGTGAAAGTTATGAAGTACTAAGAGGGAGATAATACAGATATCTTATGATATGATTATTTATGTATCCATGTTTTAAAAAACACTAGATATATATGATTATATCATTTATCATTATGTTATGAAATTAATACTCGTCTAATTATAAGTAAATACAATTTATGAAATGAATGGGTTGCTATAGTTGATATTATAGAAATGTAAAGCTGCCTTAGGAAACTAGCAAGAGTAAATTTGGTGAGAAGCCTTTGGATAAGTCTAAATTTTAAAAAATATTATAATGTTTTTGTAATGACAATTGATTACCGAGGTTAAACCAAAGGTGTCATTTATTAAAAATTAATTTTCTAGATTTAGATAACCAATAAATGTTTTTCATGATCATATGGATTACAAATATTAATATTATTTCTTACTGTATTATTTTTAGTTTTAGAAAATGTATAGAACCCTTAGGAAATAGGTTAAATATGAATACAATAGAAAATAAAACGTTTTCCTCTTAATAAACATGATTTCATGGGGGATTGAATGAAAAATAACATTGTTATGATTAAAAATCATTATCAAGATTTGAATCATTATAAGATTCCAAATAAGAAATTTATGAAATAAAATTCTATTGAATACTTCATGATAAAACCCCTTTCTTACATTAGTTGGTATTCTAATACACTATTTTCAAATTAACAGATTAATAATATGTTAAATATATTTTATATTATATAGTGTTTAGAACATGAAATCATTATTTCAGATATTTATCACCTAGAAGGGGAAATAGATCAATGGTGTAATTTTATCAAGAATACAAGGAAATGAGACGAAATTTACCCCATGGAATGGGATGAGTTAAAGTGATTATTTTAAATATGTAAATTTATTGTATTATTTATATGAAAATAGAGAATGAAATATTTAATCTAAATTAAGAGACTGATGAATACTCTAGTACCCATGAAGGAAAATTTGTAAGACATATGAGTGATGATTCTAATATTATTATCCAACCTAAATGTAAGGATGATTGATTCATAAATGGCTTAAAACCATGTATCTTAAAATATTTATCAATAAAAGACTTCAGTAGATATTAATAAATTGTTCAACATGCTATCAAGGTGTGAATGAAAATTGTTTTTACCTATCAGTCTTATAGTTTTAACAAGAAAAGATATACGTGATTACAAATAATTTTAAAAAACATGGAGTGAAGAAGAATATTTTTGACTTTATTCTTTAAGTGTGGAAATATTCATGATTGAAATTATCTTTAGGGATCTAGTTAATTTTTTATGTGTAGAAAAAATGGTTATGGGGAAAAAGGATGCCAAAGTGAGGTGAATAGAATAATCAGTGAACATAATAATGAAAAATATTAACAAAATATACCACTCACACTCAAGTGTTTTAAATGAGTGGATTATAAGAATTATGCTAACCAATTCTCAAACTCTAAGGTTAATGGTAATAATCCACGTCAGTAAACTCTTAATCCCAAAAGGAAAATATCATGTGATCAATATTTTCAACATGGATTATAAAAAATATGTCGTAAAATATACACATATCATCCATTATAGAACTGATAATGTCTTATATGATACTAGATCTACTTGATCTTTTATATTTGAACAAATTTCTATCGGTATCACAATACCACCAAAATTATTATATGTTGAATTAGTTGTGAAAACCCCATATGGTATGATGGCCATATAATAATACACTGATTCTCTTAAGATTTATGTTTATGGAAATTTTGTTTCTACAAATTTAGTTATTCTCTCTCTCATTTAATTTAAGGTTATTTTTTATAATTATTTTATTTATTTATATAACTAACACATAGATTTCTGAGGATGGGAAGTCAAATTTGAAAATTTTAACAAAACTATAATCATATACTAATGTGATGACAAATATGAAGCTCCATTGGAAATTAAATCCTTTTTATGTGACTTGATTCCTATTAAAAATGTTTTTATCTCAAATGGTTTGAGAGAAACTCAACATTGATGATATTACTATTATGTGGGATTTTGATGATGTATTTATTGATGAGTTTTCCTATCTTCCCCCAAATCATGAAGTTGATTTCTCTATTGGAATCCTGTTCAAATCTATACAAATTTCTATGATTCTATATTGAATTTTCTTGAATGAGTTGTAGGAATTAAAGAATATGCTAATAGAGATTCATCAAAGGGTATTTATTCAGCCAAGTCTATCACTATAGGGTGAACATATTCTTTTATTAAATAACAAATATTGATTAATGTGAATATACATTTATTTTCTGGAACTCAATAATACGAAAATCAAGAATAAGTATAATATATATCGTATTAATGACTTGTTTGATCAAGAGTGTAGAGCTCAATACATTTACAAGATTGATATTCATCCACAATATCATAAATATATGGTTAGGAAAGAGGATCTCCCCAATACAAAATTCATTACAAGGTATAACAAATATGTATATAGAGTGATGACATTTGGTATTTTTAGTTCCCTTCGAATGTTAATGGATTTAATGAATTGTTTCTTTAGATATTACATATAATAGTTTCTAGATGTTTTTATATATTATATTCTTGTTTATTAAAAGGGAATGTTAGAGTACTAAGATTACTTAAGTATTTTACTAAAGACCCGAAGGAAGGTCAATTTTAATTAAATATTTACAAATAAAGAACTTTGGATAGAAAAAGATTCTTTTTTTACATTATATAATATTAATACAGGGATATCGTTGGATCTATAAAAAATTAAAGTTATTAAACATTTTAATAGACTTACCACTGCGATTTTGATTTTTAGTTTTCTTTGTTTGGATGGATATTATCAACATGTGATGAATAATTTCCCATGAATTTCTAATCCACTCACAAAGTTAACTTGTAAGGGAAGATTGTACCCTTGGATAGGTGAATGTAAGGAAATGATTAAGGAATATAAGAGAAGGTTAGTTAGTAAACATGTGATAAAATTTCCTTCTTGTTGAGAAGGGTTTGTAATACACTCTGATGCATCAAAAAAGGTCCATAGATACATCTTCATGAATAATGATATGGTTATATCTTATGCCCCATCACAATAGAAGGTTCATGAAAAAAATTACCCAAATCGGGATTTAGAGTTTGTTATATTAATGTTTTTCATTAAATGTATAGATATATTACCTATATTTAGGAAAATGTGATATGTATACAAATTAAAAAAGTTTAATGTATATATTCACTCAAATATAAATGAATATGCCCTAGAGAAATGGTTAGAGTTGATTAAAAATTATTAATTCCCAATACATTACCACCATTGGTATGAAAATAAGGTAGAAGATTCTATATGTTGAATGAATCATGCTATCATATCTAGGATGGGGATTATTAAAGATCCAATAATTGTTGATTATCAAATGATAGATTAGGAAATATTTAAAAATCATATATTTCTAAAATGTGTGCTCAACCATATATCCATGTGACGATTAAAGGGGAATCAAAAGAAGATGTGAAACTAAAAAAGAACTTCCAAAATGTTTCTGAGTTTAACATTGATTATGATTGAATGATAAGTTTCATGAAACATGTATGTGTTTTTTCCATAATAGATTTTAAAATGGATCTATCAGATGAGGCGCATGGTGTATAAATCTATATTCATCTTGAAATTTTAAGGATATATAGTTATTTGAAAGAGGGTTTTTAGTGGGAAAACATGAGGATAGATATTTATATGTTTTTATCTTGGTTATTGGTTTGTCAAAAAGTTAAGGCTCAGATAAACAACTCTAAGGGGTTGTTACAATCGTTACCCGTACCTGAAAGGAAATTAGAACACGTCACCACCGATTTTTAATTATACTCCAAAAACAAATAAATTACCAATTGTTATTTGGTTTTCATTTGATCCCATTATAAATTTCAAAAGCATAATTTCAAATAGATAATATTTCTATCTTGATTAGATTGATGGAATATAAATTAATAATGTTGTAAGGCTATATTGAGTACTAAATTCTATTGTATCTAATTGGGATACAATATTTTCCACGTTGTTGTGGAGATGTATTTTGTAGAATATTTACACAAATATGAGTTTCAGTAAACAAAATATCATCCATTGATAGATGGTATGTCTAAGAGAACTGTTAAGAAAATAGAGAATATTATTAGATCTTGTGATATGTATTTTAAAGGTAATTTAGATCAACATATTCCCCTAGTTCGTTTTTCTTACAACAATAGCTTTCACTAGAGAATTATGATATATCCTAATAAATACTTTTATGGATGGAAGGGTAGAACTCCAATATATTAGAATAGAGATGGGAAAATAATTGTATTGGGGCCTAATCAAACCAATGAAATGGAAAATAAAGTTACATATTTTTAGTGATAGATCACGACATCTTAGAGTCGACAACAATGTCTAGTTAATGTTCATTAGTGGGATATGGAGTTCAATGTTGGTGAGAATGGTGTTTCTATGAATTTTTCAATCGAATAAAGCTATTTTATTTAGAAGGTATGGAAAAAAAACCTATATATATTGGTCTCTTTTAAATTATTAATGATGTAGGGACAATATTTTGGCACTTGGTGTTTCAACTGAACAACTCTTAATTTCATGATGCTTTCCTAGTATCTCTCATAAGGAAGTACATTCCTGCTCATTCACATGCAATAAACTAAAAGTTCATACTACTGGGGAAAGAAATTTACTAAAGAAATGGTAGAAATATTAGATTTTAGTGATAATGTGAAATAGAATAAGACAACTCAACTGGTTAATGTTCCATATAGAAATTTGAAATTCGAAGAAGCTACTTGAGAACTGAGGGTGTAATGATATAAAGATATATTCAATTTTTCATAATTAAGTGAAAAAAATTCGATGGGGAAATTCATTTTAAGGGGGGTAGAATATAACACCCCTATATTTTATGATATAATTATTTTTAAATAAAATTAATTTTCTCACTATCTTGTGATACAAACAACACAATGTCTAAACGAATGAAGGCATACTATTGAAATATTATTATTTAATTTTTCATCTAATGTCAAGCCATTGTAATAGTGGATACAGATTTGAATAAATTAATCATTAAAAAATAAATTGTTTACATATTTTTAAAGTTAATTAATTAGTTGTTAATTAATTATAAATTATAATTAAAAACATTTCAAAGTAAAGTAAATTTTTTTCTTAAATATCATTTTTATGAAACCAATGAGTTTGTATATTAATAAATTAAATCTATCAATATTTTTGAATAATTTAATGGATTTAATATATTATATATTCAATAAATTGTTTTAATATTCACCTACAATTTTTTCTAGGTGTGGGATAAAAATAAATACAGTTCTTTGCCTAAAATTTTATTTTCATAAAAAGTGATTTTTATCAAGATTACCACATTTATTTTTAAAATAAATTTCTTCCAGATATAGAAATTTAATAATTTTAAATAGATTAAATATTTAGAGTTAATTGGTTAAAATTTAGTAAATAATACCCTTTTATTTTTAGGCATTATTAACAGTATCAGTTGTAAAACTTATCAACTCAATAAAGGATAAATCGAATTAACCTAGGTTGAATATAAATGATAAGGTCACCATATGTCACATTAATTGTTACTAGATGATGTAAATGAAATCCTAATCACATTAGGCTCCAAAATTAAAATTTTATGGGACAATATCAATGAAAATGACCTATATAATATTTAGAGTAATAAAAAATACAAAATGTCTCTCTCATACAATTAAATATATATTATGTGGTCAAATATAGGAAACTGAATGTTGTAGATTATTATTTTTGGTTATTCTGAGAAATATAATTTTTTTCATGATGGTAATTTATTTATTGATTTTGTAATTATATAATTATCATTAATTATTATGCAAAAATTACACTGTATTTCACCATGTACCAATAAAATAAAATAAATGAGATTAAAAATAAAAATACAGACACAATATGAGTGCTTTACTGTGTTATAAAAACTTTGAAGTTAAATATGAAATTTTAAGGATCTATTAAATGATTATATTAGAATTAAATCATTTCATGGTGTATTTTATGTCAAATTTAGATGAATAGTTCAAAAATTGTCATTAAAGTTTATTTATAATAAATAATATTTATTTAATGATTTTAAAATACAATAAAATATATAATTGGACAATTAAATTGAATACTATTTAAAATATCGAAAATATCCCATTAATGAGTCAATTTTCAATTTATGCAAATATTCTTAATCCATTAAGATATAAATAATTGTTTCTATAATTAATGTAAAAAATGATTAACAAAGTAGTTAATAAAAAAGGAAAATGTTTCAAATGGCACAAAAACTGGTCTAAATTTCATTTTAAGGTGTTATTTAGGACCTTTTAATTTTTTTAGTTTAATTATCATCCATTTTTAATATTTTTTGAGAATAAATTTATTATATTTTAATATTTTGAGAAATTCCTAGGGTTTCCTCTCCACCCCTTATAAAAAAACACCTCTTTTCTCAAATATACACCACTTTTATCCTTATAGCTTGAGTAAAACCTTCCATAATCTCTTATAAAATTTATTATAAACATTATATAGGTTTTTTATTTCAATTAAGATCAAAAATTGGATCATTAAGTTTATATGTAATGGTAGTCTTTCAAATAAGAGGAAATTTCCTTAACAAATCACTTTTTTTACTTTTTATTTTCCCTACAAAATATGTGGCATTTTGCATAAGATAATAAATTATTTTTCCTAAATAAAATTAAATTTTATTATGATTAATATACCACCATTATGAACCCTCTTTTTAATAAAATAAGATGTGAAAATATCGCTCATTATTATGTATTTATAACTATATCCATGCAGCGATACAGTTCCCTTTTCATCATCATATTTCATGGATGCGTATTAAGAAGTGTATAGATTTTATATATTATATTTATGAAATAATTAATCTTTTAGAATTATAATATAATATCTACCATATTACCACCCAATCTATTGGAAAACGATAATTTCGTTAGTGCCTACATGTGGACTTCCACCTCCACGAAGATGGGATTTATTTTTCATTTCCAAATTAATTGGGTTTTAATTAATATATATTTATTTAATTTAGATGATATATATGATTTTATAATGAATATGTATATTTTAACTATTATTTACATTTCTACCATTCCATCTGTTAAAATGTTAAGACACCATTCATTTATACGTACAACCTACTATCTTCATGAACACTATAATTCATTTTTTATATAAATTTTATGGATGACTATAAATATATTTATCATGAATATATTTTATATTTATATAAAGATTTAAATAATTTACATTATTTATCCATGAAAAAAGAATATGGACTAAATCTACATTACCAAAATATAAATTAATAACATTAGAGTTACCACTCAAAAAATTGATTTTAATAAATAATTATTAATAATATATGATATAAGTTAACAAGTAAATCAAATATAGAATTTTCCATATAATAAATTTTCTATAATAGTTTATAATAATTCTATATTTATTATATGTTAGGTTTGATCATGTATCAACGAATTCATACCATAGGTAAGGGTTTTATGTTATAATCTCATTGTTTATTAGTATTATTTTTGATTTAGTTCATGATGATGAAATTTCATGATATACCACTCAATAATCCAAGGTTTTTTCTTATCTTATATTTATTTCATGAAATTAAATGTTTTTATTTAATTTCCCTCCCTTTATTTACTCTTTACAGTAAAATAATATCAATAAGGAAAACTGACTTCATCTCTCTCTTCTGTTTAAAATCATTTCAATTGAATGTCCTTATTTTCTAAAAATGTTTTCCAGAATTTTTATAATGGTTTAAAGTAGTTTTTATAAGTTTTTTAATTTTTAAAATTTTTTAAAAATATTTTTCTTATCAATTTCCAAATGGGGTAATTTTTTATTTTTTTTACAAATATTAGAATGGTTTATTATATTATACGACATAAACAATGATTCTTACCATCAGGAGCACTGAATTATTAATTGTTTCCTAAAAATTTTTTATAGGTCATTTTAAAAAAAATCTATAATATACCCATAATTAGAAATGGATAATGATCGATATCAAAATTGATATACATGATTGTAATGGAATGTTAACCCAATTTATTAAGGGTATTTAATCATTATGACATTTCTTATAGTGAACTCTGACTACTATGATGGATTGGAGAGTTAGAGGAATATACTATAATAGTCTTGGAATTTATCCTTAACAACTAAGGAAATGATTTAATATGATTATGTGTATTACAAACAATTATGCCTTTTGTTAATATTATTCTCTCATGGATCATGTTTATTTATTCCTTAAGGATTTATGTTTTATGAACTACCATGGTTTATTCCAAGAATTAAGAATATGATCTATGATATTTATAGCATGGTTTACAAATTTTATAATCTTTTTCTTATACCCCTATGCTTAGGTTATTTTTAAGGGATGCTTGAAATCTCCATTTTTACCATTTCTAAGAATCTAATCTCACCATTTCTTATCTTTTAACCCCTTGGGATATGAAGAATGGTTATAAGTGAGATATGTTTAACAAGGGTGTCAGTTATGAAGAAAAAATTGGAAATGATGTAGATATCTTATGAAACCACTGTTTGTGTATCAATGTTTCATATGATACTATTCCAATACAATTATAGTGTGTATAATTATGTAATTTATGAATATTAACATTAGAACTTGTAAAATCTTTGTATTAAATAAATGGGTCATTGTAATTGTTCTTTTAGACTACCTACTAGTTTTAGGATGATTGGATATTTCCAAATAAAGCTCGATGCCAGGATCTTTCTAATGTAATTTACATAATTTAAATATAAATATATGATTTTGATTGAATATAATTGAAATTGGTGGAAATTAAGTCTCAAACAATTACACTAATATAGAGCTATTCAAGGACATCTTATTATAGATCATCCCTTGTAGAAAGGAAATGTGTAGACTTAATAATTTGATCAATAATAACCCATTTAGAATCATTCCTTCTAGGAGTATTTGGAAATTTAGTTATAAAGTCAATTTTAAATCAAACAATTTCCAAATAGGAACAGGTTGATATTTCTTGGCTCATTTAGGATGTTGTCTCCTAACATTTACCTATTTACAGACCAACAACTTGATAAATAGTTTTCAATTTATTGTTTTCTATTTTCTATTTTTCTTCTTTAAATACTAATACATTTTTTCCAATATGTATAGAATAATTCATTCTAGAGTATTTTAATAATATTTTTCTCTTTATATTAAATATATATGGACCACATAACATATTTTCAAATTTCATTACACCATCATCATAATCAATATATGAAAATTTCACATCACCAATATCTTTAATTTTATTTTTTTATCTCTAATAAATATGTTCTAAAATTATTTTCATTTATAGAAAGGGTGACTTCGAAATTATTTTAATAATGATTAATGTTTCCCCTTCACTTGTAATTATCATATCTATCTTTGCTATGTCTCTGAATAAATAATCCATTTCAATCGTCATCTGAGTCATAACTCCATGATCTTTCCTACAAGATGTATTAACAACCTTATTAGACTTACCATGGTGGTAGTGTATTGATAAATCACAATACATGAGTTTTTCTAACTATATAATTTTCCTCATATTGAGAACTTTTAGTCAAATGAAATATTTTAAACTCTTGGGATCAATATATATCTCAAACTTTCCACCATATATGTTATGAATTCATAACATGAAGGAAAAAAGTATGGATCAAAACTCAGGATCATGGGTTTTATAGTTATATTCATTGATATTTAGCATCACCGATTTATAATAAATACAATTATCATAATACATAAGGTAACATGAAATCTCATTATTTGATGCATCACAATATCTAAAAATTCAATCACCTTCTAATGGTAACGTCAACACTAGTTCATTCCTCAAACTTATTTTTAATTATTAAAAATTTTCCCTACATTTCTCTATCTATAAAAACATTACCCCTTTGAAAGTAAACAATGACACTTGGTTCTCTAATTGAGAATTTTTTGAAAAACTCATTGATAATAACCTACTAACCCAAGGAAATAATGTTCATTAGTTATCAATATTGGTGTTGGAAATTGGTTAACCACTTTTTTCATTGATGGATCAACAAATATTGGATCCTAATACACAATATTTCTAAGAAAAAAACATTATGGAATAAGAATACAATTTCTAAATTTTATATATAATTTTTTTTCTCTAAGAGTCTTAAGAATGATTCATAAAAAACTCTTATTCTCTTCATTAATTCTTTATTATAATTGGATATCATCATTTAATACCCAATGAAATTATTATGAAATTAAAATAACACCCTATTAATTATATCCATAAAAAAATTCAGTGTAATATTCAATACAAAGGGAATTATTATAATATCAGTTTATATACCTCATATGAAAAGTTGTATTAATAATATATGTTGTTCTTACTTGGAAATAATGATTCCTATAATGAAGATAAATCTTGGAAATATATTAATCCCCTTGAAATTTATTAAACATGTTATCATTGTGATTAAGAGGATACTTTTTCTTCATGGTAATGGAATTGATGTCCCTATAATCAATGCATAGCTTTATAATCTCATCCATAATTTTCACAAACATATTAGGAACTCCCCATGGGGAGACACCTGAGTGTATTAATTCCTTATAACAAAAATCTTGAAATTATTTATTTAACTCCACTTTATTTAATGAGGATATTCTGTTGGGAGTCTAAAATATAGATTTCATGTCAGTGATAATTTTAATAGAAAACACAACTTCATTCATAGTTGGATGTCCAGGTAGTTCTTTAGAAAATAAAACAATTTATTCCTTCACAACAAGAACATATTTTATAATATGGTTAACATTAAAATGCATATATTGTATATACTCATCTTATTATATAATTTCATTAACAATGGAGACTGGGGTTTGTTCTAGGAATGATTTAGATGATTAAGTCCCTTTTATAAGGATAAGTAATTTCAGTTCTTCATCACAATTTGTGATCTATCTCTATTAGATATAGTGTTTTTTCTTATATATTAAATGAAAATACATTCAAAGGATTATATCAAAGTATTCCATAAGTATAATAATATTTTTTTAAAAGGGTATTTCCATGGATCATAATAAGGATTATATGAAATTTCATTGTTGGAATAATATTTCGATTAGGTGATTGGATTGAAAAATCCCTTCATAGCGAGGTAGTAAAATATTTTATTTTCTTGTAAATCAATTATGTTATAAATGTGTGAATAGATATATAATCCACAAAATCATTATCCTACTATGAAGGTATAATTAAAGTAAATTCCACTACATTTATAGGAACATCAACTTTTTCTGTAGTAATTGAAAAAACATGGCCTTATCACATTATCCTTTGTGGTAATTTCCTTTGATAATTGGGGAATTATAGGCACAATTATCCTTCTCCTTACAGTTAAATCACTATAATTATATGGGTTCTCTGTTACCCATACACTCTTGAAAATGATTGTATTTATCTCTATAGTTGAATAAACCTATTATACCATTAATGTATGTTTGAGGGTGGATTCATAAAAAAGAATCACATGTTGGAAACACCATAATTCTATAATTCCTGTACTATTTTTTTGAGGTTCTAAACCTTCCTTTTTTTCTCTTATATTACTTCAATGTTATAAGAGGTGGGAAAAATTTCACTATCTTGATCGAACATGACATTATATCCTAAAAGTAGAGTAGGTTTGGGTGACTAGTTACCTTCAAAGGATTAGATTTAGAACATTAGTGAAATAGTCAATCATAATATATGGATTATGTATATAGTCCAAAATATGATTTTACAACCTCATAATTCTCTCTTCAAATATAGAAATATTGTTCTTATTCATTTATTTCTAGAGTAAGAAATTTTATCTCCATATATATTGTTTGTAAACAACATATTTTCTAATGAAAATTACCTTAAAACCATTCCAAACCATCTAGATATTTCATCCACGTCCTTAGTGTTTGTAATCAATGACCACCAATGATCTACATCTCCCATGAGATAAAATTTTCCATGAAAACCATGTCCCAGTCATTAATACCTAATGTGAGAAATATATTATCAAGTGAACTTTATCATTTACAAAATATTAATTTATTTTTTTTGTTTTAATTTATTTATAGAGTATTTTTCCCATGATATGATCTATCATTATTAAACTACCTTACATATTAATAGGATTCTCCACACAGGAAAAGTTTCTAGACATAATTTGATCCAGATTTTCCAATATAGTTATAATTTGTTCAGATCCATTTATTTCTCCAGATTTATTGTAATTACTTGGAGGGAAAACCATATATAGATTACAAGCATCAATATAGTTTACATTCCGTCCCATAGGATTCATTTATAAATAATTTCACACACTATATTAGATCATAATAATATAAATCATTAGGTATAATTCTAAAACCAGTGAAATAGTTAACCTAAATTGAAAATTTATATATAGCTAATTTCATAATCATAATCAAAATATCACTATAAATATCATAAAATCCAAAACATAATTTTAAATATTTCATAATGGGTTGTTAATTGTATTTTCATCAACTGAAGAATAACACTATATAGTGTCTACCCAGTTGTGATGTCTTATGAGTAATCATCATGTATTTTTGTCGATCATGTTAATACTCAATACACCGATTTCAGAGTTATTATGTACATGATCATCAGTACCACATCTAAATTTTATTTCCGTAATCTATATATGGATTTATTTTATTCTAAAAACACACACTCTGAACATTACTAAAGTTTCACGCTAGTATCCCATACATAGACATATTCATAAAATCTTACATAGGGTTACATTATATAATCTTTATTGTTGTAAATACATTTCCCAAGGGCACAAAACAAAATTTACATAAAACCAACCATAACAACTCATACCTAATTTCCTAGAGAGGTATTTCACTTTATTATATTGGAAATAGATATAGATGATCACATCCTAACAGTTTTAATACTATAGTAATATTATAAAACTAGATACGTAATTGAATCTCACATAACATTTGAATAAATAAAATAAAACATAGTATTTTCTTGGAGAATTTTTTCTTCTTCTAGATTGTCCGTTAATATCAATTATAATATACTTTATATCAACCTAGGGAAAAGAAAAAGTACAAGTGTGTCCTCAAATTCTATGTAATGAAATTCATATAGTTGAAGGAATCATAGAATATACTAGGCAAGAAAAATATTGAATGAGAAAACGATGATCAAATAATGCTACATTAGTAATCAAATTATCATGATTCATATCAATGTAACAAATAACTATTCAAATAGTCACATGTACAATAATAAACAACATTATAATGATGGAACCCATAATTCTAGGAATCTCAGACATAATATTGAGGCCTTATGCGAAGACATATGATATAAATAGGTAAGGCCTATGAAAAACACCCAACCTATTTTCTCCAATTATTCCAATATATGAATCAAGGGTCTCTTTAATAATGGGTCACACACATCCCGTAATAGTTGTAATGCATTTTTAAAATTCATAAACAATAAAACATAATCAATATTCCTTATAAATGAATAATTGTCTTCATTGGAAGAACTAGCATACAAGTTTCATTACTTTATTTAGTAGAAATTATTATAATCCAATAATAAAAATATGATGGATGGTTTCATCATAACATATTCATCTCAAATAATAATATTCATCAATGCATGTTAACATAGATTAAAATAATTTTAAAAGTGCATGGTAATAATTCTTGAGGAAAATACACTTTTTATATTTATTTTACTAATTTAAAATCTAAACATTTCAAAAAAATTAGAAAAAACATTTTCTTTGGAATTAATAATAAATAAATGGAATTTAATCATTCAAAAAAATATTATTATTGAGAATTATAATTTTGTTTCATGCATTTTACATCAAAACAAATATTTTGGTAACACCTTCTGTAAAAAGATTCACTTTCAATAAAAGACAAGAATTTTAATTCTAAAATTTATATTAAAAAGATAAAAAAGGATTAAATTTATTTTAATATATAATTGGATGATATAAATAACATAATTTAATAAAAATTAATTAAAATATATACATTTATGAAAAATATCCCCTAATGAATTCAAAATAAATCCATTTTTCATTTAAATCATTATTTTAGTCTTTCTGAGTAACAAATATGGTTAAAATGGAACAAATACTTGAGAACCCAATAAAAAATATTATAGTTAAGAAACTTTATGTGGTTTAATATATAAAATCATATAATATCCATAACAAAATCTTATAAATAAACAATCCTGAATATGGATGATATTGTGAAATTAACCCTTACCTTAGGTCCAATAAGATCTATAAGTTTGTTTAACCTCCTTTATAAAAAAATTATTTTAATTACATAAAAAAATATATAAAGTTGAAATATAATATATTTTATACACATAAAATTTATAAACCATTTTATTACTAATTATTTATTAAATTCATCAATTCAGGGTGTTTACTCTTACATTTTTATCTATGATTTGGTTTTGTAGTTTCAATCCGTTCATATTTATGATGTTTATAATATAAATAATTTAATCATCAAATAAATAATATATTTAAACTTCTTATAAATATATATTTATATTTATAATTTTCGTAGGAAGACTGACATAAAAAATGAATCATATCGCTTCATGGAGGTGATAGTCCACATGTACGCACAATCAATGTTATCCATTTTTAACGAGTGGAAGGAAAAGAAGGTAAATGATATATTATATTTATATAATCATATAATTTCCTATATATAATATATTATCACTATTTAAATCCTTATAACTATCCTAGTAGTGTGGTAATGAAAATCGAATTATAGTTCTATTTAGAGATGATAAATCATACTTACGCACAAAATTGTTTTCATTTTTTCTTTGACAAAATTGAGATTAATATAGGTTATTAAAAAATAATAATAACATTTATGTATAATTAATATTTTTTATTTTATTATATTATCATGATTATATATTATTTTAAGGAGGTATTAGAGGAAACAAATTGAACACACTTCATTAAAATTTATATTTCTTCCTTAGAAAACAACCATTCGCTTACACATTAAGCCTTCTAAGTTAGTCATTAGATGAAATAAGAGCCTATATAATATGTTTAGTAGGGTTAGTAATGTATTTTTTAGGTTATTAGTTCAAATAAGTTTCTTAATATGTTTCAATAATATCAGAGAAGTAGTTTCCTTTTATAATTGTGGGAATCATCAAACCTGGAAGTACTAAAATGATTCCAAAAATATAAAGTATTAATATAGGGATAATGACTCAAAATTTTCTAATAATAAAATATATTAAGTTTAATATCTATGAATAAAACATAAATTAGGTTTATGAAATTATAACTGACATTTTTTCCTTATCACATATTTGAAACCCTCTAAACCAGTTTCAACTCTAACCATGGTATGGAATATTATTCATTTTACCATTCACTATGAGAAAAACCTATATTGACCATATTACAAAATATAAATTATTAGGATTAAATATAAGAAATTAATTTAACATGATTAATTTTTTATACGTGGAATAAATTATTTTTAATATAAGTGCACAAAACACAATGAAAAACATTTTTAGAAAAATGTTTATTTTATGAATAAATATGATTTCAAAGAAAAATGTTGTATAATTTTTACTAAAAAGGGATTAATTATATTATTTTGAATATAATAAAGATAATTTTTCATTAAAACTAAACTAAAATTTAAATTAACCATGTAAAAAGATGATTAATAGAAAAGAATGAAAACCCATTTTTATTTGGACAAAATCATTACTAGGATTTACAAAAATTAATGCATTTATTTACAAGTACATAAATAAATTTTTATATTAATTAAAATACTTATGGGATATATATTTTTTCTATAATAATGTTCCATGAAATTTATACCTATTCATAAATCATTAAAATTTTAATCATGTGAGAGTTTTTTATAAAATAGGTATTGTTCACTATTTAGAAAGAAAAATCAACTATTTCTAAAAAAATATAAAAAATCTAACCTTAGATAATTTTGAAAATATTAACTAAAAAATGAAATTAATATTATATAATTTTGTTTATTTTATTTTATAATATTATTTTTAATTATATTGTTAAATAAAAATTTATGTATTGTGCAATTATTTCGCTTGAAATAGAATCTTACTATAATTAATGATTAAGTGTTATGATGACCATTTTCAATTTTATTTTTTTAGATTATATATGATCTTTTATGTAATATATATTTTTTGTTTCTTCCTCTATCATGTGACATTTAGTGTATTATAGTTTATTATTTGCCTTTGTTTATGTCTTGGTCCATTACAACATTTTATCAAATTTAGATTGTGATAACTATTTACATATTACATCCAATATGATTTAATATTGTATATATTCAAGGTTATGGTATACCTATGGTTTCATTATTGACCCTTTCTTCTAGTATATGTACTCTACCACATGTGGAGGTGTTCTTGAGGTTATATAGCGCTTCAGACCGTTTACAATTGAGAGAGCTGGTCTAAAATGTTACATTGGTGATTGATATATTCATAAAGACATTATCAATGGGAAAAATTATTGAAATATCATTAAAGGTGAATGCTTACACAATATCTTAAAATACTTTTAAGGTATGATAAAAACTTTTTCCCAATATATTTCATTAAATTATATTTTCTATTTGGTGAAATTTTATTTAAATATTATAGAGTGAAAAAATTTAATATTTTATAGGAATATATTCAGGTGAGTTTGAATCCATAGATTATATTATTATTTGGTATACATATATAGTTTTATTTAATTAAAGGGGTGTTAAATTGTATTTTTATTTGAGATAAAATTTAAATTTTGGAGTGGGCCTAAATGAAATTTATACTCAATGTGAGTTTAAGTGGAATCCATAATCTATAAAATTTTTATTATAATGTGATGGAAATACCTAATAAGCATCATCCTATGTGATCTATACTCACAAGTGTCCTAAGTTAAGAAAACAACATCAATAGAGTTTTATTTTGAATCACTAAGAATATAAATTTTATACATGGATTCATGTATATGGTTTTAGAATAATTATAATAAAAAAACATATTTATTTTAAATATCTAAAAAAAGACATAATATAAAAATGGTGAGGTAAATTTAATACAATTTATAAAACATTAATTGATATAAGCAAGAAAATTTAAAATATTTATACCAATTGACAAGAAACTGATTAAATATCATTAAAAATATATATATCTTCTCTAAATTATACTAGTATGATCAAAATGGTAGGCTAAAGAACACATTAGGTCTACATTGGTATTTAGTGAGAGATAAATAAAGGGTGAGTTTGGTTATGAAACTCATTCTAATTTCACAACTAGTTCATGAAAATATCACAACCATAAATGATCATAAGCTTACTATAGTAGGGAAAATCTTTTTTTATTATTGCAATGATGATCCAATTGTAAAATTTCTTATTATTTCCATAATATAATTTTATTAATGGCCAAATAAAAACATAAAAAAATTATGTCCTATATAATGTATATAAACCATGCACATAGGGAAAATAATTTTACTTAGTTCACCCACGCATGGCTAATCTAAGGAGGATATAATGGAAATGTGTCAAAGTACTAGAGTCCTCTATGGAACATTAATTTGTGGGTTTAGGCATAGTCACCATAATGACTAGTATCACTCAAATTATAATAATTAGATATGTTTTAATAACTAACAAGGGTCACTCCATTTATAATAAATTTGGGTTTGATTACTACCAACCTAAATAAATTCCTTCTCTTCATGTGTCACTACATTCTCCTATTTTTTTCAAATGAATTAATAGACGATTAATCTTTGTCCCACATGTAAATGAATGAATTAACGATATTTTTATTGAACAATGTATGGGTTTGTTTTTTTTTTATATTTATTCACTACTATTTCACATGTGATATTTGAGATTCTACATAAAAGCAGGCTTGACTTTTCCTAATAAACTTCAACTCATCTACAAGGAATGACCTATTCTATCAGAAAGGTACCAATTCAATTTCAAATAAAGTTATATACTCTTTTATTAGTGTCAATATCATGTACTTCATTTTATATAACTTTTTCTAATATAATTAATTATTCAGTGGTCCCTACACAAGAACCTTTTCAAGATAATAATTTTTGAGGAATACTAGCTTTCATAAATAACAAAGGATTACAAAAACACTATATTTAAGGAAACAAGTGTATTGAAAATATTGTTAGTAGAGAACAATAGTACACATATACTTTTCAAACAATAACCTATTTCAGAATAAATTTTGTGTTTATATCTTTTAATAAATTCCCTAGTAAATACACCTCTGTATTTCTTATCATAATCATGAGTATTTTTAGTAAATGTATTTACCGTTTGGGAATTTCAAAAAAAATCTTTACTGTAACAATTCCTTAAGAAACCTTATTGTTCAAAACACCTCTTTATAAAGAACGTCTATTTCATTAAATTCAATAAATTTTTCGATATCTATATTTTTGAAAGTTATTATTAATTCATTCATGAGATTTACTCATTTACATAAATTATATTTAAAAACATCTAATTTTTTCTTAATTAACTAGATCCACTCCATGAATATAGAAATGTAGTCATGGTCCTTTTACTTTGTCAAAAAAATTCAGGATTCACATTTATCTTGAAGCTCATATATGATGGGAAATTATTCACATGCTTCTAGTAACAAAATATTTCCTAAATACACGTCTTCTATCACAAAATATTTTGACCCCTTATTTTTTATACTTTTAAAAATTCTTTCTAAGAGCTTTAAAACATATCTTTATAAAATATTAAATATATAAATTTTAGTCTCTCATATATTTTAAATATCTCTATCAATTTTTATCTTTATAGATCCATATGTTATTGTCTTTTAACAACAAACTTCATTTCCATGCTAAGTGTTCCTCATGTTAGAAATCCAATGCCTCAATCAAATTTTTTAATGGTGATAAAAAATTCAACACACTCAAAATTACCTTGTCATGGTTGGAAAAAAATGAAACACATATTAGAAATGAATCTCAATAGATGCTAGAAATCTACAAATTTCTGTTTATTAAAAAAACTATCATGAATCCAACTTGAGATAAACATCACAACCTCAAACAAATACATCATAAAATCCATTATACTGCATTATGATATCTTCAAAAAAATAAAACCCATGAATTTTTATTCACCATAATTGATATGTCACCCAAATTATACCATGTAAAAAATGTTAATAATTATAAAATTATTGGAAGAACATTGTATTTTTGAATAAGAGAAATATATTTAGCGTCATACCCTTTATTTCTTCATGATATTAAAATAAACAATATGTAATAATTTTCTTCCTCTAAGACCATTAATTATCACAATGAACTCTATCCCCTTATAAATCTTGTGTATAAGAGTTTTAATTATATATCATATCTACAATTTAATTGTATTATATATAGAGAGACCGATCTCCCCTTATGATATTAAACTCATTCCAATCTCATAAATTATAAGACTTAATTTTTATCCCACAACTTCCCTTATCCCCTTATATTTTTTCGTCCCTATTTAAATTCCATTTTGAGAAATATTTCATTCTCAAAAACATATTCAAATTTTGGTTCATGGGTAATGAATTTCAGTTCATGAACATCTTACTTAGAAAATATCTATCAACAAAACCACTAAACTTACTAACTTAGAACCCAGTATAGAAAATTTGATTCGATGTAGATATAAATCAATATCATATATTTTATACACTTACTTATATAGATCTCAAACTACCATATAACTTTGTCTTATACTAAGGAATAATCCTTGTGTACTCAATTAATCTTTCACAAAACCATTACTAAATAAACCAAGAATCATTGAGTGTTATTAATAGTATATTTATTTTTAAATAGTATACATTAGAAAAAAAATGTTAAAATAGATTTATATATTCCTATATTGGGTGTATTTACTTATAAACACGGATAATAAATTTCATATGTTTTGATCAAAAGTACATAAGAATGTATTTATCTTTGTTATTAAATATAAGTTTGATATTAATTATAAGATTCATGTATTTGTAGAAACTTTTTATAGCATTACAATAATTAGATGGTACCGCATGTCAAATTCAAAAAAATAAATGATAAAGATATTTTTATCTCTCTTTATCCATAAATCCATACTCTTATATTTTCAATCAATAATTACATTCTATTAACAAGTTATTTTAAAACCAAAATCTCAATTATACCATAATAAAAATTGTGATACCATTTATTATTTCCCTGATTCCATTTTTTCTCTCATGTTCTTATAAATCCATATCCAATAACATACCATTGATATTGATACAACTTCAATTAAAACACTATATCATATATTAATACCACATTCTTATTTCAACACAATCTATCCATGGATCTTATCTCCCTCAAGTATTCCTAATATTCTACAAAACTGGGTGAATTTAATTATATAGTTTTAATTATATATTCATTTATTTAGTTGGGTAAAATGAATATTCACCATATACTACATCATTCTAATTATCCTTGAATTTTGAATCTATAATGAGATATAATTTTTTGATAGAATCATATTTATATTTTCCTTCCCTTGGATTATAATTTTCTTAATGGTTTAAATTATAAGGTTTTCTTCTTGGATTACTCTCCCTATAAGGATCTATTAACATGTCACTAATTCGAAGAATCATTTCTAAAACTTATTATTACCGAGTTTATCCCTATATTAATGATTATATTTTACAACCCATTATTCACCCAACTAAATTAAAATCATTCCTTATAGTATTATTTTTATACCACTTAGGCATTCTCCGTGTGTATCGATTTTGAAAGCTGTTAGAATCACCTCATAATTCATCATCATTGGTGGATATTTCATTACATGATCATCCATCATTCTCACAACAAGATTAACTTCTTTATTTTTAATAAAAATTCATATTCATTATTTCTATGATGAAGGGTGTGAGATATCCAGTACGATTTTTCAACGTACCCTTTTTTGTCCTTCAATATCTTCATCCCATGAATTAAATATGTTCTCTAGAATAATTTTTTCCTTATGAAAATTTTCTTATATTTTTTCATAGGAATGTTTGATTTCCCTATGATTCTTATATTCCATCTCTTACCATAATCTCTAGCCATATCTCTATGCTTATAATATATTAAATAAATTTTATTAAAAATGAACCAATTTTAGTCAATACTACGTTTAGATGATGATTAAACAAATTTTCTTTTTCCTCTAATCCCATAGTATTATAAACATTTAAACATGATATTTCTTAGGATTCCAAAATAATAATACCATTTAATTACATTAATTTTATATTTCTTACTTCAATATGTTACAAAAATCCTGAACATAGACATTTTATTTTTATTTCTACACTTTTAGACTCAACTTATTGAATCCTACATGGAAAAAATAATATTTATTTTCATTAGAGGTTTTTAACCCCTCCTTAAACCCATTGAAAATATCATTTTTATCAATCAATTTAGTATTAATTTACTTATACTATGAGTTATCATACATTATATATTTTATCAAATTTTTAAGTTATGTTTTGATAGATAAAATAATTTCTTTTATTTATTTCTCTATACCCATTTATAAATCTATATTTTGTGTATATACTCTAAGTAAATTACATTTCCCCTTCATTCTTCACATAATTACATAAAATATTAATTCACATAAACCTAGACTTTATTTATCATTTGATCCCCTTATACAATTATTTAATCTATTTAACATGTTTGAACTTATTTTATTTTATGTTTTGATTTTTTCATGAGGGAGGGACCTTCTACTAAGAATTGGTTTTATACTTGCATTCTTTTGAAGAAATGTACTGTAATTCCTTATAAAAAACCTCTCTTTACATTTAAGTAATTATCCACTTAAAGTAGTCTTTTGTTGAAGACTCACAATTTTACAACCTAAATTTTTAACACATTAACATCAATTTCATATGATTAAATCTCCAACCTCATCTCCCTGATTATTTCTTACATCCAAATATATTTATCTTATGATAATTAGATTTTTCCACCAAATTTAATTCTTGATTTTCCCTCATAATTAGTATTTCTAACATCAATTGGGACATTGGGCTCCTCATCTAGTATTGTATGAATATTTAATGAACAAATAAATTCACAATTATAATCTATAATAACTACCTATTAAAATTGAATTAAATATTTAATCTTGATCACACAGGTACTGAAAACTATTCTATTATTTGGAATTATATAGTATATTTTTTTCTACATTATATTCTTTAATTTTCCATCTCACCAAACAGATGAAAGGGTAAAAAACCCAACACTAATAACCACTTAGATCAATTTAGAACAAAAAAATATAAAAAAACATAGATATATTTTTTTTGATAAAAATCTTTAGTCTAATATGTATCTTTAATAGGAGATATTCTATGATGAGGACAAATCTGGGTGTGGACAACATTAAATTTTCATACATAGTCTTAAAAATTCGACAACAATAAACAATATTAGACTCACTATTAATTTGGGTTACTCTTGTGTTATTGATTCAATGGTGATCTGATTGAAAAAATTCATATCACTACCCCAATTTTTATATCAATGATTAATTAACATATACATATGTGTTTATAGATTATACAATTTTATTAATTCTTACACTAAGGACATAATAATTTTTATTAGTTCACCAACATTGGGCTAATCTGAGGAGTATATAATATAAAGGTTCTAATATGCCACAATTCACTAAATTACATTAAGTTAGGGTTTTATTCTAGGTGACACCTATTAATTTTGTCAATCCAATAAAATTATTTTTTTATGGTTTACATATTAAAAAGGGGTACACCCTTTATAATTATTTTGGGTTAAGTCACACCTAATTTAAGGTTACTCTCTCAATTCATGTGTTATTCTATTCTTGTCTCATTTTATCAATATATAAGAGAGGATAACTCTTTAAAAAATTCCCTATTTATCCTCAGTGCACCTTCTTGGAATAACTTATTCCCCAAGAAATTTCTTTAGAGAGTCTTAGTCACTTTTTATATTTTTCACTCAATGTGAATGATTAATATTTTATTTCTTGAATTTTTTTCACATAATTTTGTCCTTGTAGGTATATAATAAAGAACCAATTAAATATAGTTCTTTAACCCATGACTATACTTTAAAAAAAATCCTAAAAATAGTATGATCATTGATCATAATGGTTCAAACTAGTTACTCTTAGAAAATATTATCTTTGATAACTCTTCTTAAAAATTTCCACTATGAAAAAATATATTTATCACTCTTAGTAGCTTCTATAGAAATTTTATATTTTCATTTATTCTATGAGTATTAAGTATTTATAGAAAATATCTTAACCATTTCTATATCACACATCCATTCCTACACATAATTGTTCTTTGTGAAGCCTTCTTGAATGAAACACCTATTTGTGTGGATCCCTCATTGCTCAAACATAAATTCATTCACATAACTCAACATTTAATTGATATATTTTCTTTATTTGTAAAAAGAATTTTATATTTAATTCAATTTTCTATACCAAATTTGTAAAATCCTCTAAACACATCCAAAACTACACCTTCAAGAATGTATCAATGTATCCACCATCTTAGAACATCATCAACATGTCTTTGGGAATGTCTTCATGTGTTATTAGTGATATGACATTTGTCAAGGAATAGATAAATATTATGGAATATTCAAAGAAGTTCTATTTTATACACAGAAAAATCTAATTCTGAAAACCTTAACCCTTTTTATTTCAACCATTGTTCAAGGTGTTTTAATTTATTTATAATATAAAAATGTAATTCTAGTGAAAATGTGTCAAATATGGGTTTTTATGTTTATAAAATCCTTTGAAGATATATTTTTTGGATTTATTGATAATATTTCTGAATGGTGAAGTTTGTAGATATTGGTGATGCTTAGAGGATTTTGGATACTTCATAAATTCTATATAATGGTAACTTAGTCCTCAGCAAAATATATCTTTTCTACTATTTTGAGTCACTATGTGGTGTCTTCGACACTCAAGTTATAGTTTGGAGGGACTATATATTCATAACAGGGATTTTCTAAATTTTTAATAGTTTAAGACTCATGAAGTAGCTCGAGGTCATTGTGTAGAAGATTAACTATTCAATGGATAGTTTGAAATATGTATATGGTCAATTGATAGAGGAGTAATATCTTAGATTTAATCACATGTCATGTTAATAAAGGAATGATATGTATGCCTTTAATGTGTTCTCTGTTGAACATAAATATGGGGTTAATTGATTAGGAAAATATCATTAAAACTCAATTTGTGGCTAGTTCACGATTTTTGAACTTGATATTCATGTTAAATTTGACTCAATGTTTAGTCAGTTGACCATTAATAGTTGATTAATGTTCAACATGATGTCATTTGAGAAGGCATGGTCACATGGATAACATTAGATGACCAGTTGGAATCGTAGGATGAAATTCATTATTGGTATATTTCATAATCGATTTACATAGTCTATTGGGAATATGATCATTCCAATACATTTCCTACAAGGGTATTTTCTTAAATACTTTCAATATGACTCCATCATGGTTAATTTAAAGATAAATCTTCAAAATAATTTAAAGCATGGATCTTGTGAGGAATTAAAATTACGATCAATACTAAATTTTAACTAGAATGTGAAGAAACAGTATTCAATATATTGGATAGATTTTTAAATCAATATCTAAATAAGAAATATGTTCTATATTTGAATAATTCATATTAAATAAATATTTTATAAAATAATATTCAATGTCTAAGATGTAAATATCATTCCAATATATTGAGATATTGAAAATGATTAATCGAAAAGTAAATATCCACTTATTTTGTTTATTTTTGGTTTTATATATATTATTGATTAAAAAAATACCATTGAAAAATGAATAATTATAAATAGTAATGGTAAAATATCATGGATCATTATTTGGGGAGGATGACTAAATGGTGGATCTAGAAATTTTGGAGTTAATATGTGATTATATGAAAGAAGGTTTTACAATGAAACAACATGATAGAATCATAGAACCATATTTGAGGTGGATTATTAGAATATAAATAGATTTATCACATGGCTCATATGTCAGTGATGAAGAAGATTTTTTGAGATATTATTCATAAGGAAGTATCTAGATTGATAAATTATGATATATGGACACTGAAAAAAGAATATACAGATCATGATTATTTTAGATAATTTTATATTTAAAATATATAAAATAATATTACACATTCCTATTCTAGATAGTTCATTGAAAATTTTCCTTGCATGCATCATAGAGAAGGTACATGAAAATAATGGAGGAACATGGTGTGATCTAAACCATGGTTTGTGATGCAATAGAGAAGATAATTAGTCTTTAGAAAATATATAAATTGTTCCAATAAATTTGAAGAGATGCATGAAAATATTCATGATATAAAATAGAAGAAAATAATATTTCCATACTGATATAAGTTTTTTATCTTGAAGAAAGGGATGAGTAAGAAGATTGAGGATTATAATGAAATATTATATTCTTTATGAAAAAATGGTATCAGGATAATAAGAGTATTTTACATCTTTAGTAAGTTTGATGAAGGAATCAATAGAATTATTTTAGATTAGAATCTCTATTATTTAGAGAAGAAGAGAATTGTTGATAAGAATACAAAAAATTATCCTCACATATAGGGTTAAATCATTCTTCATTAGAAAATTAAGGAAAAGGACCACACTTTCATTAAGGATATACTCTCATATAGACATGAATTAAATGAGAAAAGAAACACAAGGATCATAAAACATATCTACCTAGTGAAACAGATGCCTGAGGAGTCTCATAATATATATATATATAAGCCAAAATTCCATAAAATTATAAATATACACCCTAGTCTATAATCTAAAAACATCCCCCACTTAAGGAATGTTTGATAATATAGAAGTGGAACTACCCCAGGACCGATAAGTATCCATTTCAAAATACCATATAATAACCCTACATAGATTATTTTATCCTTTGTAATAGAAACATGTTGCTGTTGTACTATCTATTGAGTATCATTTAGTGATTAAAAAATTAAAATACTAGGGTCATTATGCTATTTACATTATGAATATATGCATGATGTGTGGTGGGGATACATTCAAAATAAAGAAAATATTGAATAAATGTTCCTAAAAACTAATGGAAAGAATCATGAAATAAAAAGATAATTTTTTTTTATTTCATCTTGATTCACTCCTCCCCTATCATAGTAACATTATTTCCAACAAGTGGTATCAGATCATAATGGTTATTTTTTTTATTAAACATATATATTTGATTAGAGATTTGTTTTTAATTTGGATTGTTGGTTAATAACTCTATTTTTTAGTGGATCAATCATTTTTGGTTGGAGAATAGATATAATTATATTTCAAAAGTTCTTTTCTAGGGAAGTTATGGAGTTTAATCAATGAGATAAATATATTAAAAATCAAAATAAATGAGAAGTGCATGCCACGAAAGAGAAGATCTTGGTAAGATATTTTTTGAGTGTTGTTTATAAAAAAATCCACTATGATTCTATTTTTTTGAAATGTGACATAATTGAGAAATATTATATGGGAAAAATATAGATATAAAGGGTAAATAAAGTTTTTAATTATTAATTTTACGAAGAGTTTCTTATGAAAAATATAAGAAGTATAAGTGAACCAATCAAAAGGATCCTAGAAGATTTACTCACCAATAGATGTTATTTTATTTTATTTTATTCATACTTCTATTTTTAAAAAATTATTGAATAAATATGGAAATATAGAATTATAGAATCCATTATTAAAGTATACATATGTGATAAATCCATGTAAGAAATAGAAGCATCATTATGAAACCAATATGAAAGTTGTTAATGAAAAAACTGAAAAAATATATATTCCATGCATTAGGAGTTGAATTATTAGACATCATATACCATGAGAATAATCTTATTATATAATATTTGGTAATATTGATCAAAACGATGAATAAAATTGATGTTTTATTAAACATATATCTCAGGAATATGGGTAAAAAATGAAGGAAAAAGGTGTTCTATATGAAGAAAGTAAATTTATAAAAATGGACAATGAAAAGAAATTGAATGAAATCATCCTTACTCTCATGACATAAGATTATTATAGAAATAAGCAAGAGTAAAATCTAGTTCTATTATAAGGGAGATGACTGTGAAATTAGAATAATAATATGATTTGATCAAAGTTATTGAATCCAATATTAACTCATCAAATGGTGAGGAGAAGATTATGATCACTCCTAAGGAAGTGTCTAATAGTAGAAAATATAAGATTCAAAATATGGGATATTATAAAAATAACTATATATATATCTATAATTAGTAAAAATATATATGTTTCAGAAAAAATCTAATAAATATAGATATTAAATGAAGTGCCTTTTTAGTGATACTATTATAGAGGGATGAGCCCATAAGGGGTGTCTCTCTCTAGTGCTCCCCCACTTTAGTTTTCCTACTACCGATGGAGATGGACCATGGTGATCAAATAAGCTACCTCATCTAACATAGAAACCTCCTCCCAACTACAAAATATGTTTGGTCACATTCTTATTGAGTGCTTTGTGTATGGGGTCCCAGTTGCGCTTGGTGGTTTCTATTGGATCCTTTATTGGTTCAGTGCATTAGAGTCAGATCATGGTAGGGCCATCATCATATTAATGGGTCATTTAATGGACAAATAGTGTGACCATAAGAACACCGAGTGTTGTAAGAATTACTTTCAAAGTTTACATCTCATTTCATCTGACTTGTTATGTGGTTTTGGTGTCTGGTGTCAGGTTCGTTTTTTGATGATGTTCTTCTCCATCTTCGGGTTCATATGAGGGTGCAATTCTGGATTTTCATCTTGGTTTATTCCCACTGTATCCATGTTCAGAGTGATATTTACAATTCCCTTCAAATAATCTAACTCCTTAAATTGTTTTACTTGATGAGTTTTGGATTTCCAATTTTCTTGCATCCCTTTTGGGCGTGGTCTTACCCATAACGGTTTTGGTTTTACCTCCTTAGATATTGTTCCACCTACTGATAGTCCTCTTCTTCCCTTATTGGATAGTCCCTCCACATAAGATCCTATTTTTCATTGGTTCAAGGATTTCTTTGGTGATTTGTTATGGTTATGGTGGTCTGGGAGGTTGTAGTTCTTCTGGTGGTCTCAATTGTGTGTGCTTTAGTGATTTTTTCTTTGTTCTCAGTGATAGTGGTATATTGACGATCATCTATGGAACAATGTTGGTAATAGATGACGAAACAACTATCTGAGTGATGATGGATGGGTGATGTTGATGCATTTAGGGCATTGAAAGGACGGGTGCTCGAGGCTAGATGTGTTTTTTCAGTATCTTTTGGGGAAGGTTTGGCCTTGGGCTAGGATCCTTGGCTGGCCCACTATTTTTTTGGTTTTTGATGTGGTTCAGTCTTCTTGTTTGGTACTCACTTATCTAAAAAGTGATTTATATGAAAATGAAAAAATAGTTTTGTGTGGAATGGTGGAATGGGGTACACCATGAGTCTGTTTCCGGATGCCTTATAGCTAAATGGTCAAAGAGGACTTTTACATCAACATATCAGCTAAGAAAATAGAAAGTGGTATAATTTTTTATTAGATAGGTTTTATCTATAAAAATCTTGGATTAACAGAATTATACTACTTTACGATGAGATTCAATGATGTAATTATAATCACCTCTAATATCACGATATACCGGGGAAGAACTACGACTGGAATTAATTCATCTATGAAGTAAAATAGATTCAATAGTTTGGAGGATAGTTGTGTATCTCAATGTAACATTACTAAAAAACCTATAATGTTTCAACCATAATATACCTATTAGAAGGAAAGGAATAAAATTTAGTAATAAAATAATTGGGATAGGGAATTTCAAGTTATTGGAGAAAGGATAAATCATTTGGGTACAAATTCCATAAGGATGTATAATTTGGAAATAAAAATCCCTGATTTTGTTGTAGGGGAAAATTTGGAATTATTCTCTAGTGGTTTTTAAAATCAAAACACTAAAAAAGAGGTCAATGTTAGAGGAATATTCTTCCATTAAAAGAGGAAGTATGTTGAACGATTCAAGTAGTATACACCAAGAGAAGAAAAAATTACAAGTTGGATTACTATAGATAATGAATCCATGATAAGTAAGTTCTATAAACTATGATAGAACATATGGAAATAAATTCTCACATATCAAAATGAAAACCCAATATCAAGGCTTACAGTGAAAGGACATGGCCTTAAAATTGAATAATATAGTTTCTTTAGAATACAATTCGAATTATTTTATTCACAAATATATTTTAAGTTTATAGTTTTATATAATTTGGTAAAACTTTTACAAACTACAACCATAAATTATAAGTGTACTCTTCTACTTAGTATCCATTTTTCACATAAAAAAACATTCAAAAAAACAGGATTTATTTTCATGGAATGTCTTCATAGTTTTCATTCTAACCCCATTTTAAACCCAAATAATCCTAAATACCCTAAAAAAAATATTTTAAAATATTTAATAAGACAAAAAACACAGTACGAGATAAAAAAGAATGAAAGAGACCCTTAGTCTATGAGTACTTATAAAAAATATTTTAAAAAATAATTGTTTACAAAATATACAATTTTTTTACCCAAGAAATCATATTGTAATTCAAATATTATTTATAAAACATTTGATTAAAATTTTTATGGAAAAATAAACTCATAATGGTTTATTTGAAAATTTGAAAATAACATGATATTTTTGGCCCAAAGTAATACATATCACTATTATATATGAAATAAACATGAAGGATATAAATATAGTAATTATCACAGTTACACATGGATTAACCATCATAGTTATAAAAAAAGTAACCATCATAGTCACTCTTGTATCAACCATTTCTGTAAAATTTGGAATAACGATAACAACTACTCAAAGAATAACTTCATTGTTTACATTTGAACATTATTATAGAGTAACCATTAAATCTACTCAACTACTAAACATTATATTTAATATTGGAATAACCACCACGGTCAACTTCCAAAAAATACCCAAATCATTGGAGATTTATAATGGATCTCACCCTAGACATAAGCCCTAGTTTTCTCACTCATGAACAATACTATAGATCAACCCATTTTAAATAATTCACATGGACTATATCATGAATAAAACCGTTTAAAACCATTTATGTCCAATGAAATAACACTTTAAAATATCAAAATACATTTTTTTCTTCAGACCCCATTTAAAATAAAAAATTAGGTCACTAAATAAGGAAAATATGTTACTTGGAAAGAACTTTTAAAAACAACAAATGATAATTTTTATCATTAAGGCATCATGATCATAAGAAAATCTACTCATGTTGTATATGTTGAAAAAATATTCATTTTGTATTCATTTTGGAATGTCACAAAGTACCTCATTTTAAAAATGATAAAAAATAATGTTCAACCCATTTTTAAGAATGTAAAACATTCAAAAAATGAAATTTAAAAAAACATATAAGAATAATAAAAACCTTTTCTAAATAATTTTTATAAAATATTTATTTTGATATAAAATAATTTTTTGAAGTAAAATTTTAGATTTGGATTTTAAATTTAAGTATATTACATTAAGTATGACTTGTCACATATGGTCTTTATTTATTGAATAATAAAAACATATTAATTTTTATTTTCTTGAGAAATTTTTTGAAGTTAATAATTATTTTTATCGCACTTTTTTTCATTTTATAACGATTAATTAATATTACTTTTATAATTGAAAATTTACTTCGAGGTTGCCCAAGGTCAATGAGGCCACCATTAATTAATCTTTAGAATAATAATCATAAAAAATTTATAATTATTATACAAAAATTATAATTTTAAACCCAACCATTAAATATGGTAATGATAAATGAACTATATAATAATTATGAAGACAATATATCGTATATACACATGAGTAATGTTTCAACTTTTCAGAGATCAATATAGAAATATTATAAGTATTATTAATCTTTACAGAATGATCATAATATCGTAAATATCATGTTAATTATTTAAATATATTTATATATATCATCCTTGTGTTGGGATTATGAAAAAAAATTACATCGATTCGTGGAGGTGGTAGTTTATACATAGGCACAAACAACATTTTTGGTTTTTTAGTAAATAAAAATTTA
This sequence comes from Viscum album, assembly GCA_963277665.1. Classification (NCBI taxonomy): domain Eukaryota; kingdom Viridiplantae; phylum Streptophyta; class Magnoliopsida; order Santalales; family Viscaceae; genus Viscum; species Viscum album. Next base: position 22,124,624 of record OY728166.1, on the reverse strand, counting down.
TGAATATAATTTATATATTATCATTTATTAATGATAAATATGTTATTAGTATCATATATTAATATTAATTCCATCATTATAACCTATGTTGAGGGATGAAGATAGTGAAAAAATTACATCAGTTTATGAGGTGGTGGTGCAGCATACACATGAATGATGATTTCCTTTCATGTTTGATTGATTATGAAGATGTAAATAGTTTTTTAAATTAACATAATAACATATAAATATATTTTGAATTTTTTAATTGTTATTTAATCATGGTTTAATTATATTTCAAGGATGTGGAAGATGAAATAAAAAAAGGAATTAGAAAAAAACTATATCTCTTCTTTGGAAAAACCATATTTGATTAAAACCATAATAATTCAAAGGATGATTTTATTCCTAAAATAAAGCCTCTATAAAAATAATAGGGAAAATTAGAAGATATTTGGGCAGGTTTTAAAATAACTAAATTGGTTTTCATGTGTGATTGATTTGAGAAGATGATGATCACTTTAAAAAAAGAGGGGTGGGCCACTCAATGAATTTCAAAAAATATTTAGTTATTATTTTTAATTTCAAATGGCTCCAAAATTATTTATTTCAAAGATACTTTCAAGATCCTAAAAAATCTTATATAATTTTTTTAATAGTCTATTTCACATTTTACCTATATAATTTATTTGTAGCCACTCGTCAACCCTTTTCAAACTTACCACGATAATAAGGATTTTTACCCATTGATGGTCAATATCAATTGAAAAAAACACCTAAACAGACAATGTTTGATATTTTAAAATGTATAAAACTAATTGTAAGAATATATAATTTTTAGGAATTATATATCATTTTGAAAAATATTATTATTTTAAAATATCAATAATTTCAATTTATATAACTATTCATTATATAGAATTTAATAATATCAAGAAAATTATTATAATTAGAAATTGATATTATATTATATACCTTACACGTTATCTAATATAAAAAATTATTTTAGCATATTAATCAAATCAATTTATATTTATTTTAATATTTTTAATACAATTCATTTGATTTCTCCATTATTTGAATAAATACTGTGTTAGTATTTTATAAGAATTTAATATAATAATTTATTACTAAAAACTAGAAATAAAATACCCTGATTAAGGTAAATATAATTTATATCAAAATAAAATTTATAATTGAACATATATTCCTGATATTGCAATTTTAAAATTATTATATTTATTATAATCAAGAGAGTGACATGTTTCACTTTTCTAGAAATTAAATACAATAAATGCTATAATCTCATCCAAATGGCCATAAAATTCAACATAACTAAATATTGGAATATTATGTAAAACATGTACTCATATATTCAGAATGATGAATGTTTTGTGTTTATTTTATTGTGCTTCTCATTTTATTTTAAAACATTAATTAATCGATTTACTATTCCATGATAACAATAATTACTAAGGTTACTATTGATATTCACCAATTAGAAAAGAAACATATTTATTAAATCAGTGCACAATTATTCTAAATATTTAATTAATTTTTTAAATCCCATAAGTGGTAGAATGTAATTTAAAATTAATACAGAAAGATCCCAAACTAAAATATTATTTTGAAAATTTAATATTATATAAGTAATTGTTTTAAAAAAGTTTCTATTTTTAAAAATTCACTAAAAAATTAATCTATTAATAAAAATATGAAAAAATAATCCTAATATAACTTTAACATGATTAATTCATAAAATTAATTCATTTTTTTAATTATTATAATTATATAAATTATCTATAATATCTTGTCCTAAAAAATCATTTTTGAATAAAACTTATTATTATAGAATAAAATGGAATTACTAAAAGTCCAGTGCTTATTTTAAAAGAATTAATTCATTCATTATAGTTGAGTAGAAAGATTATATTTTGGTTAATTTTGGTTTAGACTATTCATTCCAACCAATTTACCAATTAGGTTATAACATCCATTCATAAATAATAATAATTCATTGTTAATTTTTGGTCGGTTTTTCATATCCTATATGGTACCATACATTGCCTTTACAATTAAAATATTAGAATATTACATTATACACATTTATAAATTATTTATGAAAATTATAATTTGGGCTTGGAAAATATGGTTTGAATTTTAAATATGACTTTTTTGAATGCCCACATTATAAAAAGGGTTAATAAAACTTCCACTTGAAATGAGAGAAAAGGATGTATGATATTCCTCTTGGATAAAACATACCAGGTTTCTAAATAGTTTTATATTATTGGTAAGTGAATATGTAGGCCGGTAAGAAAAGTAATGTCCAAATATAATTCATCATAGTAAAATGAATGAAATTTTGAAAGTTAAGAATAACAAAACTACAAACCACAATCGTGGAAAATACTATCATTTTATCAAAAATGAAGTCTATAAGAAAGTGTTTTTTATTAATATAATTTTCCCTTGAGTTGGGGGATTACTTAACCATCTATAACTGGATTGTAATGAAATATACTTACTTGAAAATATAATTACCTTTTTCATATAGATTTATACCAAAATGTGAAATTTCGATCCAAATGATGAGTATTAAAGATGATTTATTTAATTACTAAAGAACAAGAATAAACATCAAATGGAATACATAATCCCCAAAATGTGAAAAATATATTCATATAATCTTAAGACATTAACCAAAACTATATAGTTAGGAAAATAAAATATTACTCCCAAAATTGATAAAAAAATCATATAAATAAAATATAATTTAATATCCAAAACTCAATAGTAATACTGTTAATTCAACATAGATCATTCAAAAAATAATTGTCCATTGTATTACTAAACAAATATTTTGATTTGATCACATATTATTTCAAGATTATTTTTAACATTTATCTATGAATAACATCACTTACTCTTAAAACCACATACCAAAAATGATATCACCCTAATCACATAACTCTAAGACATGCTGATCATTTCTATAAATAACCTGAATTACCATAAACCCACATTAATGTCATATATTTATTCAAATGATAATTCAACCATTATTACTAAAACAAAATTCCAAAATATTCTGTTTACTATAATTTTATAATTCTCGCCATAATTATAATTATCTTATTTTAAAATAACATTAATCACTTAACCACCAAAGCAATTTCTAATCTATGGTCATCTATACGAGAAAATTTATGTTCCCCAAAATGAAATTATCCATTATCTAAATTAAATTAATAAAAATAATTTAATTCTAACCAATACATCATATATCATAATGGTAGGTGATACAACATTGTTGCATGTTGATTATAGTTTCAAACATCACAACCTTCTTGGATGAGATAGGCCATCTCCTGACATATAATATATCATTTTTCTAAATCTATATTAATATAATACTTATAACCCTACAATATATTTGATAAACATAAAAAACAACCTTAATAAATTCAACATTAATTAAATTTTTTATCCTCATAGTTTATTTCATACCTTTCATTTTGTATCCAAAAATTTTAATAACCTGTAATTACCTCAATCTAAAAGATCATATAAACCATAAATATTATTAATAACGTATTTTATGACCAAAATGTAAAATATCAACCTTTGTAAAATAAAATTTTAAAATTTTATGATTTAAGGTTACATATTACTAAAATATAAATGTCCCCAAAAATATCATCAGTCACCTTCAAATTTCATAACATAAAATCCCAAAAGGGGTTTCTAAGACATTGATGATATGATCAACCTTAAAATTATAAACCCATTATGGTATCCATATGTCACAATATAAACTCATTAGAAAACATAAAAATATAAAAATTTTTTTAAAACATTTTACAATACCAACTATTAGGGTATTGCCTTAAACATTACATAATCTAGTATATTTAGAATATAATTTACATTCATGTAGTCCAAATGATATTTTATTATTTTATATTTATATAATTAGGAAAAATCCATATATATTAAACACATAAAGTACATGTGGACACATCTACTCAGTATCCATTTTCCCCATAAAACATAACTCTTTCCAATAAAATATTATTTCTTTTTGGGAAATATATTTACACTTTTAATCTTGACCTAATTATTTTACATACACTTTATTTAAACCCTATGAATTTTTTTAAAATTTTTGATTATAAAAAAAGACATTGTAAGGGAAATAACGTAAATAATGAGATTTTTAGTCCATTAAAACATAGTTTTTTTTAAAAAAATTTCAGAATAAACATTGGATTCAAAATATACCCTTTTCTTAAATAAAAAAAACTTCTGCTATGATGAAATATTTGGATAAAACATTTCATTCTAAATCATTATAGAAAATAAAATCATAAATGTTTCTTTGTGAAATTTAAAATCACCTGAAAACTTTTTCATAATTTTATAATTTTCACTCTTAAATATTTAATAACCGTTATGTTTATAAATGGAGTAACAATCATAGTTTCAAATAGTATAACCACCACAGTTATAAATAATGTAAACATCACCATTACACTTGAAATATAAAACATGTTTAAATTCAAAGTAATCATCGCATGTACTTATGGAATACCTTCGTAGTTAATTTTGGATCATTATATTCGATTAACCATCACTACTACTCATTGATTAAACATCACCATTAATATAAGAGTAATCATCATAATAAACTATCAAACATTAACCAATGGATTAGAGAGCTATAATTGGGATCAAATTAATTAGAAGATATACCAATCTCAAATTTCTACTATAATGGGGAAAAATCATCATTAATATTTTCTTGGGACCATTTCTTGAATAATAACCTTGAAAAATATTTTAAACCTATGTAAAAACACTTTTATATATCAAGTTACATTTTTTAAAAAAATCTAGTTATAATATAAAAATCGACCACCTAATAAAGAAACCAATTTACTTGAAATAAAATATGAGGAATTATAAATGAAACATAAATGTATTATGGTTTCATGATGTTGGGAAGATACACACATGTTATATAAGTTAAAAAAATCCTTGTGTATTTTTGTCATAAATGTTATAATGTAAATTGTTCTCAAAACAATAGAAGAATTAATTTGAAAAAAAATTAAAATAGAAATAAATGGTTAAAAATGACTTAATAAAAATAATATTCGAATATTTATTTTTTATAAAACATTGTTTGGAAATATAGACAGGGAATGAAAAGGGAGTTTTAAATGATACATTAAAATATGAATTTTAAATGAAAGCCTCTTTCCTTTAGTCCAAATCACCATGTGCATTCTTTATTTTCTGAATAATATTATTAGTTTTATTTATTAACTCATTAGAAAATTTTTCAAACAAATAATTACTTTTATCTATCTTATTACCATTATTTAACAATCACATAACAATTTATGTTTCTGTTAGATGTTTTGACGATATTTGGTACATAAGACTAAAATGACATCAATAGGGTAAATATGGTCAAAGAGATCATTATTTCATCATATATAGAATAATAATAATGAAATAATTATAATTTATATAAATAAGTTTTAATTATTAATCTAATAATTAAATATGCTCATGAAAAATGAACTATGTAATATTCATGTAGATGGTTTGCCATACATACTCATGATTAATGCTTCTAATTTTCATTTATTAGTATGGAAATAAAGTAAGAATTATATTATAGTTATATAATGATAATAATATCATAAAAATAATATTATTTCCTTAAATATATATATATATATCGTTCATGTAAGGTAAAGGCGAATAATGAATCATATCACTTCATGGAGGTGACAGTTCACACGTACGCACGAACGATGTTATCAATTTTCATTACATGGAAATGTAATAAGTTAAATGGTATATTATCATTTAATAATTAAAAATATGACATCAATATCATATATAATCATTAAATCTATTATATAACCTATCTTTATAGATGGTGATGGAAAATGATTTATATCGGTTCACGAGTTGGTAGTCTTCAGTACACCTGAATGATGAATCCCTTTCCCATTTGATGAATGTAGAAGATTGATATTAGATATTCCCTTAAAAAAATAATAGATAAATATATGTATGATACTTTGTTAATCATTTTACCATTGTTTAATAAGATTTTATAGAGGTGTATTAAGAAATAAAATATCTAATATATAAAAACTATACCTCTTCATTGAAAAACCTCGTTAGATTAAAACCTTAATCCTTATAAGGATGGTTTTATGCCTAAAATAAGGCCTTTAGAATGAGCGGAGGTTTTTCAGAAATTTAATTTTTTTGATAATAATTTAATAAAATATATTTTTCTGTGTCATGTTGAGAATGATAGGATTTCTTTTATAAGATAGATATTGTACAATCTTGGAATTTCTCGAAATATTATATTAATATGAATTAATTATTAATTTAAAAACCTAAAAATAGATTTTTTCTTTGAATATAAGATTATAATGGGTATGAATAATCTCACATAATATTTTTTGGAAATGTTTTGTTCATATTTGTACCCTTATAGATTGGTTTTATCCCCACATTAAGCTCTTCTAAACTAACAGTGACAATAGGGGGTTTTACCCATTAAGGGTAAATATAGTTACAATTATTAGAATAAATACTTATAATTTAAAAATTATTGATATTATAAACCATTTAATAATTATTTTTACGAATATTATACTTTTAGAAATTTTATATCATTGAAATAAATATTATTTATTTTTAAATATCATTAACATCAATTTTTAAAACTATTTATTACATTGACATTACTAATTAAAATATAAACCATTGAATTAAAAATTATTAATTATTCCCCAAATTATAATGGTGGTATGTAAAATTATTTTATTATATTATTTATCAAAAATTATATTTATTTTAATATTTTTAATATCATTAATTCGACGTTTTCTTTAATTGAATAATTACCGCATAACATTGTTAAAAAATTAATGAAAATATTTCATTACTAATAATTAGAAATAAATTAATATGATTAAAATCAATATTTTATATTTAAATTAATGTATAATTGTATATATACTATATATAAACCCATATTAAAAATAATGTAGTTATTAAAAACATGAGTCTGGCATGTTTGAGTTTTCATGAAATAAATTACATTAAATGTCATTATCTCATTCAAATGACTATAAAATTCAATATTACAAAATAATAAATGATTATAGATGAATGTAACTTATAAAATATGATTAATTCAAGTGTTAGGATCATTTTATAATGCTTATTATTTTATCATTAACACTTAATAACCCAATTTACCCTTTATGATGGTAAATAAAATTAATAAGGTTATTGCTCATATTGAACAAAACTAAAAGTGACCTATTTACTAAATTTCGACCCACCAGTTACAAGGAATATATTTTTCAAAATTCAACTATTTTATTAGTTAATTGAAAATTAATTTCACAAAGCATAATGAAATACATTTTTTTATAAATGCGTTTTAAGAAAAAAATATACTTATACCAAAATTAGGCATAATGAAAGATAAAATTTAAATAATTAGATTATATATAAATATAGAGTACTTAATTTTATTTTATATCAAATTAAAATAATAAATTTTCTTTTAAAAAATGAAAACGGTGGTTTCATAAAAGATTGATATTTTCACTATATAATGAAAAATTAATGTTTTAAAAAATTAAAAAAAATATTCTAAAATTATTTTTATATGATGAACAGAAAAATAAAATAATTTATATCAAATGAATATTAAAAAAACATAGTAAGATATTTATAATATTCCCTCATAAAATGAAAAAAACGTGATTTTTGAAGAAAATGTATTTTTTTATGAATAAAATGACTACTAAAAACTGAGTTATTATTAGATTTATTTAGTTAATATATTGGTAATGAGTAGGAAAATTATATGTTTCATAATTAAATTTGTATTATTCATTCCCACCAATTTTAAGGCTAGGTTATAAAAATCATATTTAAATAATAATAATTGTTATATCTTATGATTACAGTGATGTGGGATCAAGTAGAAGATATGATCCATGGTGTGTTGGTGTGACAAAGATAGAGATTTATTGAGTTGAAGGATTTTATGATAAAGTTTAATGATGTAATGAATTATTAATTCTTATTTGGAATTGAACTGTTTGACAAGCATATAGAGGTATAAGTTTTTCAATATGGATGAAATGATGGTTGTGATCACACTTGAGTAGGAAATGTATGTATTTCATTTCTATTGGTGGAATTTATGAATTAGACAGGTATCAAGAGGAATAAAAATATGTTTATTAATCATTTAACATAACGATAGTAAGCTAGAACCTGTGAATTAATTCCAAATGTTTTCCATATCGAATGAAATACGTCCTTATAAAAAAATTAAAAAATAGTAAATACCAATGTGGTTTAGAAATGATAAAAGTGTTAATTTCATGTTCAAGTCTCCAAAATAATATTTGTACTATTTTTTAAAGGATATTTAGATAGAGAAGACCATGTAGTAATTTATGTACAACATATAAGAATTTTTTGTCAGTATATTTTGTATATTTTTTATGTAAAAACATGATAGTTTCGTCTAAGTGTTTCTCAGGATAACTGAAATATGCTCAAATTGGAGAACATTAACAAAACTTATCCTCAACAAGTAACTCCATTTATATAATAATTTCAAAAATTAGTGTCTAGATGGTGTAAGAATCTAGGGGAAGTTGTAGATGTGATGTTTTAGGATGTCTAGACACATTTTAAGGATAGAACAAGCCTTTTAGAGAGATTGAAGATAATATGTGGAATTACATGGTTGGTATTAATGATTGGTATCCGTTAATTTTAAATGTTTTGTTTTTTATTTCTCAAGATGAATTGTTTTAGTATTGAATTTATAATAGAAACAATTGATGTTGTTGACTTTTAATCCTGTTTCTTATACTGAGCCCTAGATGAGCTGGGTTAGAGGATTGGTGAAAATTCATTTCCAAAAGATGATTCGCTCCTTATATATATATTTAAAGAAGGATTGTTTTCCAAATTGTGTTGGGTATTGACGATATGATTTAGAATTGAATTAGGATCCAGGGATGATTGATGAGATAAGGTTATTTAAGAATGTATTGAGGATGAATAAATTATATATAAAACTTGTGAACTTTAGGGATTTATAAATAAAAGAGATTATTGGATAAATATGGTGCCATATCTTTTTTTATGTAAAGGGAGTGAGAATTAATATGTTTTTTTCAAATATGGTGTCAATATTACCGAATGGATGATTCAAAAATACCCTTATTATATTTTTATAAAGGTGGACAAAGTTGAAAGATTATTTTGTATATTTTCAACATAAATACAATATGGGAGAATTTTTCATCCCAAGTTCTATGTGATAGTTTTTTTTGAAAATGTACATATGAAAATATATTGAGAAATTAATAATAATAATTGATAATGTTTGTAAAATACATTGAATATATGACTAGTGGATTTGTTGTGAATTTAGTAATAGGTTAAGTTTTACATATACTTGTCGTTATTGGAGGATTGTGTATAATTATGATTGTCTACATGATTAAAGGATGATGTTTAATGATATTTTTGGTTATAAGAGGATTGTGTATAATTCTTGGAGGATTCAAGAATTTATCAAATTTTAGTTAGTTTATTACTCATTTTAAATATTGGAGTCACTGTGGGGTAGCTTAAATAATAATTCTATAGTTAGGACTTTTCATGATGTCTACTAAAATACGAAAACAACTTTGATCCCTTTATTTTATCAATTGAAAAAGGCATGATAGGTTGGAATCCAATATGTAGTCTGTCAAACATCAAAATATTTTCAATTGAGATGGGAAGGTTTATTAAAAATCAATGTATCATCTATTTATGAATGTGAGAAATTTATATTCATTGTATCTTAGTCTTAATGAGTGGTCATTTTATAGGCATGGCTAGTTAGAGTTCAATATGAGTTTAGTTAAACAGGATAAGTTACTTGGAGTTCTTCATATGGTTTATTATCATGGGAGGTTCGATGTCTCCATAAGTTGATAACATGGTTGATCCATATGTTTTGTCAGGAATACGATCGATCTATCAATTCTCTTCTTATGGGAATAAACTAAATATATAACACATTTATTGAAGAAGTTTAATTCAAATCAGGGTTTTAAATATCATTAAAAACAATAATTTTTACAGGTAATTAAAATGAGGATGAGAACTGAATCTTATGAAGGTTATGAAGAACCATGAACAATGATATTTGATGGACCCCAAAGAGGCTTTTCAAACATTTAATATCATCCAAATTTAAATAAGGAAATTTAAATAAATATTTTATGACATAATATGAAAATATTGAAATAAAAATAACTATTAATTAGGCTCTTATATTTTATGTTGTGGATTTATAATGGAATATGTGGGAATTATTTCGATCAATGGATTAAATATGAATAATTATTTAAAACTAAACTATATAATGATGAATAAAAAGAAATTTTAAAATATGGATATCATGATGAATTATTTGGGAGGGGTACTGAATGAATAGTTGACGGAGATTTTATGGAGTTACACTAAGAGGATATATGGAATGTTATACATGGTACCATCATGTGGGAAACATGGATCCATATTTGAGATAGATTATTAGCATTTGATGATGTATTATCTCATGGGACACAAGGTAGTTTGTTGGAAAATATTTAAGTTATTATTCAAATGTAAATATCTAGTAAGAAAAATCAGGTCTAATGTAAACTTGATTAAAATGACCTAGTGCTTGAGAATTATGAATTAATTTTATATTTAAAATTGGTGAAAAGATATATATTCATACTCTAGAATTTTATTAACAAGCCTCATTATAGTTGACATGAGACGAGATTTTAGAAAATATGGAGGAATGCAGTGTGATCTTCACCAGGGTTTGTGAGGTATTGAATATTAATATGTTTTTAAAGATACTACATAATGTAGTTACGGAAAGAGGAGAAGATAAATTGAAATATTGAAGATCCTAAAGAGGAGTAATGAAACTGTGTATACTTTTATATATTTTTCATCTTGAAAAAAGGTCTCATGAATAATATATAAGATTATACTATAATATATTATTTATTGTCAAGAAATGATTCATGAAAAGAGAAGGATTCTAATATTTAATTATGTTAGAAGAAAAAATATATATTATAATTCCAAATTATAATTATCCCCTTTTGATGAAGAAGTGAGTTTTTGTTGATAATTCACTGAGTTATCATGACATAATGGATTATATAATCATATGTTGGAATGAGGTGTAACTTGACCATTGACTATAAAATGAGTTTATCTCATATGGATTTAAAGAAAAAGGGAGTAGTAAATTGTGGCACATAAAATATCATTAATTTGTGATACCGATGAATTTGGAGTCTCAATATAGATGAAGAATGAACAAAAATTCCCTAAAATGGTGAGCGTCCCCTTATGTTTTTAAGTTGATGTCATCCCACACTTGAGAAATTTGGGAGATAAGATATGATGCATTGTACCTAGGATTGATATTGATCCATTTAGAAAGTAAATTTAATATATCTATATATTCTATTAAAACCCCTAACACATTTTCAAATTTTCATTCTATGATCCTTGGAGTTTCTCTTAGTGGCTAACCATGTAAAATATTGATGTTCGTATGTGCTTCACATTTTTTTTATATGAACGACATATGTTGTGGATTCATTTTATATAATTAACAAGATGAATGAATACTATTGATAACATGTTTGAAAACACAATTAAATCAAAATATATAAAAAAAATTCTTTCACAATGATTCACCCCTCCACTATCAAAATTAAATTATTTAAAACATTTTTCTACAAATAGTAGTCATTATAGACAATGTAATTTTTCATATCCATGTATTCTCCCTTTATAATTGCATCTTTACTTCCCCAATGACTATTATATATGAACAACATAGTTTATACCCATGAAATGCATTTCAAAATTTAAAATTTGAAACTTAAATAAACTTTTGATATGATGAATAACAAATTCAACACACACTAACATAGCATTTCGAGGTTGCCGAAAAATCCAACGCACAGTAGTGCCAATTCCCATTGCATGTAAATATAACCTATGGAATATTTTATAAATTTTGTCAATAAAATGGTTGAATATTTTTATTTATCAATATTGATATATAATATAACTTAAAAAGCATCAAGACCTCCTTATTTCTCTTTATTACTTCTAACATGGAATTCATATACAAAAAACCATATTGGATATAATTATGATAGTTTTTCATTATCATTTTCTCAATAAACTATTTAATTAAGAAATTTTCTTCGAAATTTTTAATATCTTTAATGATATATTTTATATATTGAATTAGTTTTTAAATAGTTAAAAAGGTTTTCTTATGTTTTGTGGAATTTTATTGAGTGAAAATCAGTATTGTACCTTTTGTGAAGTAGAAGAAAAAATCTACACAATTCATATTAAAAAAATAAAAAGAATATTTGAAGCTTATAATAAAACTATATTGAATTTTATATAAAATGGATAAAACTATTCACTACAATGTATTTACATGGTACATAGTTTACTATGCTACTCAATGAAACTCTTGAAGTTATACAGTACTAAAAATAATATTCATGTCGTGAACAAGAGTTACTCAATTTACATATTTTCACATATAACATTGTTGGGAAATAAAAATCATCAAGAAAATGGTTTTATAAATAGTGAAAATTTATTTTATATAACTAATTCAATTTATTAAACATAAAAATATTTATTACTCAAATCATTCCTGAAACATTGAATTGAAATAGGTTATGAAATACACAATCTTGGGATACTCAACAAAAAATTCTATATCTAAATTTTTATTATAATATTTGATTTAATATTTAATTTAAATAGTATTAAATTCCATGATTGTATATAAATTATTATAGAAGAATATAAATGGTTTTAGATATCTACTTTTTTAAATGTTATGGTTGATGGATTTTTTATTTAAAATATATTTAATATGAATGATTTTTTTAGTCCTTTGGATCATAAATGATTCAATCATTAATTAGATAATATTGATAAGACTAAACATATTTTAAATGATTTTGGGTTATAGAAAAAATTAGGCTTTGTGTGATTCATTAAAATAATTTAGAGAATTAATATATTTAATATTTCTATAGAGAGAAATATTATACTGCATGATCGAAAAACCCTTGGAAATATTTTATTGGATTTTCTCAATGAAATGTATGATCAACTTATAAATGAATGAGTGAGTTTATTTTAATTCAATATATCTCATTTTATGTTTCATATTATTATATTAAATTGAGACACATGTAGTTGATACTAGTGTGATACCAAAAATGTGTAAAAGTATCATACCTTCCTATAAATCAAAATAAATATACAGTGTCCCATTAGTATATCAGTATGATTTCAGTCATAGCAATGTATTATCCCTAATTTTGGATGTACATTGTAAATAATGTTTATTGTTTGTTATCCTATTTGTGTTTTTAAACTATTAAATGTGTGACATAAGAGAAAATAGAGATCCATTTATTATAATTATTAAAATAGTGTAAATTGAAAATGATAACCAACGTCACAAACACTATTCACCCCACCAATTTGATCCCCATATATCTAGAGAACTATAGATGAATTACTAGTGATTTCGTATCTATTTATCCATGTGGGTTTTTTAGAATATATTTTTGAATTGAAAAAGGTTTTTGTAGTCATGTTTGGATATTTTATTTCATTAAAAACTATTTTTCAATTGTAATAATGTGATTTAAGGATATAATTTTGGACCACTATGCATATAATTGCAAGATTTTTTCATGTGTACAACAAACTTATAAAATATAAATTTTTATATTTTTTGTAAAAAATATATTATAAACTCTTAGAGATATAGTTTGAGTGAAATTATTCCATTAATTATTTTAATTTACCCATAATTGTTCTCAGTGGCCCTTGGAATTCAGGAAATACAACAGAGGAGAATGGTGTTTTAGTCTGGGAATCATAGTAATTAGGGTAAGGTTATTACACCTAAAAACATCAAATATAAAATTTCACTTGTTATATTTATGCATTATAAGATGATTTTTTTTTTCATATTTTATATTTATTTTTAAGAAATATATATTTGGGACACACAATGTAGAATAAAAAAACCTCCATTCTCAAATATATTTTTAGAATGATTCAAAAAACAAAGGTAAATAATGAATAACATAAAATCCAATGCGTTCCGATATTATTCCATGTTGATGATGAAGATATAATAGTCTAATTAAATGTATCATTTCTTCCAAATGAATCAATTATGTAAATAATAAAATACTTTTCTTGAATGGATTTAAATTGTTTCATATCATTACCTACAAGGACCTCGGGTTGAAGGTAATGAAAAAATAATATTTTTATAAGATTTAACAAATTGAATTATTATTTCCATTAGTATTTTTTATTTAAAATGTAATACTAGGATTCATTAGATGTTCTCTGAGTAATTTATATATGTTGTGAAATTTGTAATAGATAGTATATTTAATTAATAAATCATGTATAATTGTTTAGTGCTATAAACATTCATTGTGATCTAATAAATAATAACAAATGATATTAAAATGATGTTTGATAGCCTTTAGTATAAGAATAATGAAGATAATATTTGACAACATATATCATATGCTCAATCAAAATAATGATATGCTTCTATAACTCCACAAGATAGACCTTTTTCACTACTCATGTTATACTCTATCAATCATTGAGAAAAATACATACCCACGTCAATGTTATAACACATATGACATTATGGTAGAAATTAAACACACATTTTTTACATAATGTATAAAATATCTTCACATATATCCTAAATGAAAAATAATCTTAGATTATAATCACATTTTACCATATATTACACAATAAGTAAAAAATTTCTAAATTATAATAAATAACATTTTTGAATGTTCAATATTAAAAAAATTTAACTACATTGAATTTTGGGTTTCTTTCTTGATGATCACATTTAAGGATTATAGTATAAAGTATTTAAATGTGTTTATATGGTTAAAAATATTAATTTCTCGACAAAATGTAATATATTCAATGTTTTTATATTTTTAGTGAAGGAATTAATAACAATGCACCAGAACTTTTCATGATAATATCCTTTTATCTAGGATAATGAGTAGAGTGGTGATATAGTAGGTGATTTATGTATAATTTAATTAGATTAATCCACATATGAAAAAAATTTAGGCTTGATTATGTCACAGTCATGACCATGATAACTTACAAACCAGAATCCGAAATGAAGAGTAGGCATGAACAATATTATTGTACTTGATGATTTGTGATTTAATTTTTTTAAAACGATAAGGACCACTGTGAGAATCATGAATTATATGAAGAAGTTCATGGTTCAGTGATTTATCATTTAATATGGTGATAAAAATGGGTATGAAAATTTCACCACACCATAAAGGTAGATGTGTTTTATAGAGATAATACATGTGTAAAATAATGTATCACCCTATGAACATATTAGAGGATATAGAGGTCAATAGATAATATATTTGAATTTTTTAGATATTTTGAAACACAGGAAGATGTTGATGTCATCACCTGTATTAGTGGTTGTTTTTTCATACATAGGAATATTAATATTTTATCATTCCATGGTGATTCCAAATAAAATAACAGCATTAGAATAGTTTAGCACTCAAACAATTGGTTGGATATTATTAATCAAACATCAATGACACTAATTGTTTAAATAGTGATTATTTAGAAAAATATGATCATTAGGTTATATTTTAAGGAATGGATGTTATAAGTCTTGTGGGATTTGAATTTTTTATTTAAATTCATATAATCAAATGATTTATTAATATTGTACGTGAAAAAGCATAGATACATAAAAAGTAATAGGATTTAAAGAAAAAATATCAAATGAACTAAATATTTATTTGTTATAGAATGTCTTGAAATATATTAGTGTATTCCATAACTGTACTCGAAAAAATAGGGATAATAAAAACTATATTTGATGAATCTTTTTTATAGATTTATCTAATGTTATTAAAGATAACGAAAGTATAGAAACTAGATGTACCAACATTGGTATTACATAATTCAATATTTTCTATGATCAAATAAGTAACATTAAAAGAATAATTACATTCCATGAATTATTTAGGGTAGTTTTCTTTTATCAACTAAATTTTTTATACTCTGAGGGTCAGTGTGGATACTCCACGATTATAAACCAGAGTAGTGAGATTTAGTATTTATGTTCATTTAAACACATCATTTTCATTATCATTGCATTGGACCTCTTAGGGTGAAACCATTAAAAATATATTTTTTTCATTCCATTACTACTTTGTTAACTTTATGTTTCTCAAAATAAAATAGAAAAGTGCTACTATTAAAAGTGAGAAAAGATATTTTCAAAGGAAAAAATTTAAAATTTTATACCTAGATAAAACTCTCCACCCTTGAGATATTAAACTTATTTTTGGATACAAATCTATAATAGAGCCAAAGTCTTCAGGCCAGTTTACCAATATCATAGGCCATTTTCGCTATTATAAATCATAATGGAATTAATATATTTTAATATAAAACATTCCAACACTAGTGAAATAAAATTCATCACATATTTTATTCATTTAGAATATTTATATATATGGTTGTAATGTATGAAAACTCCAAAACAATTTTACATTTAATCCCTAATATATATATATATATATATATATATATTACAATGTGTTTGAGGCTGATTCTAAAAAAATTAATACATTTTGGGTTTCTTTGTCCATACCTACCCAAATAAAGATGATATCATGAGAAAACCCTCATACTGTGTGGGATACACCTCTCAGTATTTAGAATGCAGATTAAAATGTTTTATAAGTGAATTTGAATGTGTTGTGGAATATGTATGAGGATATAAGGACGATCTAAAAGGAGATAATTAATGAATTAATTGATTGGGTGAATATTTTGGTGGAATACATGCATGGACATGGTGATATATATAATGACATCAAAAAAATTAAAAGAATCATTAGAAACTTTACACTAAGATTCAATAAAACGTATCAGTGACTATAGGAAATTATCTTATGTTGGTGATACTTTAAAACCCAAATATTACTCCTATATAATTGGAGATCAGAAATAATGATAATTTATTTTGGAAAAAGGTTAATTCTAAAGAGATATTAGTAATGGAAATAAAGAAATGTTCATTGATGGATGACTCCAAGGGTAGATAATTTGATGTAAGAATTTCCTTTTCTTCCTTAAATCATATACTTAGAGAAGTGAAATTTGGTGACAAGATTCTACTTTAATTCATTCAGTGTAGTTGAGTTGGGAAATTTTCTTTCAGATCTTCTAAGAAGTTTGAGTATAGTGATAAAGATAAATACTCTATAAATAATTTGAAAAATATGTGAATGATATGTGGAATTCCTAGAAACATATATTTAAAATAAAATACATAATTAAAAAAACAAATAATAAGAAAATAATAATTAAAGGAGGGTAAGGACTATAGAGACAATGTGGAAGAAACACTTATGGCTATTGTAAACAAGTAAATAGTTGATGAATGGGATGATATATATGTTATAATCAAGGTTGGAGTTTCGATCATGGTTGAAATCAAATAATCACCTGAAGAAATTAAATTTTTAGTAGATTAAAAAATAATTCTAAGGGGTTGGTTCATAATTCAATGAATTATATATAGTAATAATAATATGAGAAGTTATAATTGAAAGAAAATTTTGAATGAATGAAAATGGAAATTAAGGAATCATAGATATGGGATTTGAGTATATAAACAATATTTTAGAATATGAACGTATTAATGATAGATATTCAATCTTAGGGAACAAAATATGTCAAATGAATAGTGTAAATTTAAGGTGAATTCGTGATAAGAAGTGTGATGATGATGAATTACATCGTACTCTTAGCATAACAGTTAGATGGTTGAGTAAACTAGCCTTAAAATAATTTAAGGGGGTTGAAGATTATTCATAAATTTTTCAAGATTTACAACTTTTATATAGATTCAATGATAATGTAAAACACGGACTGGAGTTGACCAAAAGAATAAATTATTGTAAATTGATACAAATAATTAATCACACACTGCGTAGAGAAATTCACTCTTCAGTAATACCTAGACGACCCAAAAGGAAACTTGATAAATTAAAAATAATCATGATAATGAATGATGAATTTTATTTTATTATAGTATAAATATGGGATATTTATAGTGCACATGTTTTATAGATACATGGATCATTATAGGACATGATAAGAAAAAACATTCATGCATAATTTCATATACATGATATGTTATTCAGGGATATTGTTTTTTTTTTGTATATAGATATTACAAGAAATGGGGATGAAATTACCATTTTCTGTACATAAAAAAAATTCAACGGAATCATATAGAATAAAATTTCATCAATTAGAGAATACTAGGGGCCTTTTATCCATCCAATGGTGGTCCTATGGGATTGGAAGAATGGATATTCGGAATTAAAAATAATATTTGTATTTGGGAATAAATAATATGGGATTTGAGGCCATACAATGGTGGGATTATGGGCTGTGTAATGAGTTTTATTCCCAATGGATCTTTGGGATATAAATTGTAATAAAAATTTTTGGTTGGGTGGGTTGTCCCATATTGGGGCGTTACCATGCCTTTTTAGCCAATTAAAACGTGGTGTGTGAGTGTGTTTGAATTTAACTGTGCTCCCAAGTTCCTAATATAATAATAAATTTGTATCAATGTGAGAAGAGGAAGATTCAATAAAGTTGGTGGTGTAAAAAGTTCATTAACTTCCAAAGGAAACTAAGAAGGGGACATGGACCAGGAAACAAAATGTGGGGGAATGTAATATCTATGAGGTTACCTTGAATTCAATCGGTAGAGAAAGAACATGGATTTCTGATAGTGATGTCACCTCCCATGTGATTAGAAAAAAATGATCTTATCGTATGGATAAAATATAAAAAAGGTGGAGTAGTTTAATTTGGAAATGATGAGGGATTTCAAATTATTGGCTCAATGGAATAAAAAGTTGATGTAAAATATAGTTGGTGCACAAATGTCTTATTGGTAGAAGTATAATTTCGAAAATAATATTTATTTATTGGTTATGCAAGTTAGGATATGTGGTGAATTTTATTGTGAACCAATTTATATTATAATAAATATATTTATCAACCATTTTTAGGTAATTAATATAAAATGGAATCGTTAAATTATTGATATAGAAGATGGTATATTAGTGTCTATGGTGTAATAAAATGAGTTCTTATATAAATATTTTTTCTATCTGATTCAAATATCCTTGATGTAAATGGTGAAAAATGATGGTTCTCAATGTTTCCCAAGTCTTTAATGTTGTTACACTCAAACATTTGATATGTATTAAAAAATAAATATTTCACATTGACTTATAATATAAAGAAGTCTAAAATAATAAGGTTCCTATAGAGAGTTCATACAAATATACGAGTAACTATAAAACACAAATCCATAATGGTAAAAGATATTATTCTTTTTAGGCTGATGATTATAGGAAAATGGATTGATTGATTTTAATTCCTTAAAAATACAATGTATTCTAATGTATTAGTCATTATCTAAGGCTAGAGGATAGAATATTTGTCTGGAAATTCATTACTTATGCACCCTTAATGGTATAGTATTAAAAAATTCATAGGTAAACGATTATTTTAGGATTAATGAGATAAGTAATCAAATATCAACTGTGAGGACTCATTAAAAAATATATCCATTGAGAGTATGAACCAAATTATCATCAACATGGATCAGATAGTTCTAATAAAAAATATTATAAAAGTGAATTATTTATGGTAATCATTAATTTCATTAGTCCATATTTTTAATAGGTAATTTTATGTCCAAATGTAGAAAAGATCTTGCTGAAGATGTGGAATTGGAAGAATCTGACAATGAAGTACTATAATGTGGTCAAGATTACATGTCTTTTCTAAAAAATGTGAAAAAAATCTTATGGAATGTAGGGGTAATAGTTAATTCCATTTCTAATTAGCCATAAATAAAGTTGTATAAGTTATATAACAATATCCATGGGAAAATAAAATGTTTCCAAGATGATATCATTTTAGGGAATAAAAAGAATTCCCAAACCATTGGGAAGAGTTCTCACTTGTAAAAAATGTGTTTTGAGGAAGAAATGGGTGTTGAGGTGAGATGTTCAAGGAGAGTTAATGTGGTTTTATAAGACATAGAACACGAAAGTAATATTTAAATAAATATAACTTTATTTTCCTTAACAGTTAATAGAAATGAAATGGTTGATGTTATTGAGGGAAACATTTTTTGTGACCATAAATCTCTAGTGAAAAATCATAGGATAAAGGCATGTAAACAAGCCTCATTTCTATTATAAGTAGTGCCTAAAATATTGGAATATGATAATTGATATAAAAATAGGGATAGGAATATAAATGAATCGATTGATAAAATATACAAGAACAATACATTATAATTTATTCCAAGGATGAAATACATAAACATGATTAAAACCAGTTGGGTGTTTCAAAAAAACATACTTAATATGGGAAGGTTACACAAAAAAAAGAATGGATTGTTTTCAGGGGATATTCCCAATTAGAATTAATTTATTATGGATAATACATTTTAACTTATGGCGTGATTGAATATGATATGATTTTTTTGTAAATGGTTGTGAAATTAAGCATTAATGTATATAAAATGGTTGTTATGTCTTCATTTCGAAATGGATTCCTTGAAAAGGAAGTATACATTAAGAAACATGATGTTTTTCTCATATACAAGGATGATAAGAAATTTAATTTGTTTAAATAGTCAGCATGTGAGCTAAATCAAACACCATAATCTTGGTACTTCCACAATGAACAATATCTATAAAATATTGGATTCCGAAGAGGTGTATTAGATAACAATATATATATATATCAAAAATAGAAATGATCAATGTATATTAGGAATCATCTATATAGATAATGAAATTTGTAGAGTCTTATATGAAAAAAATCCAATTAGTTATCATATTTTTTTTATTTAAACTAGAGATGTTTGACGGGAGAAAGGGAAAGTTTTCTTCAATTAGAGGTTATATAATAAAGATATTATGAAAATTTTT
This sequence comes from Viscum album, assembly GCA_963277665.1. Taxonomy (NCBI): domain Eukaryota; kingdom Viridiplantae; phylum Streptophyta; class Magnoliopsida; order Santalales; family Viscaceae; genus Viscum; species Viscum album. Next base: position 22,103,361 of record OY728166.1, on the reverse strand, counting down.
CTAAAAATAAATTTAAATGTTGTGTACAAAATGTTAAAAATAAAGGAACCATAGAAAATAAAAAATCTATAGCATACTCAAATTATATTTTCAATGGATAAAGATAAAAAGGAGGCCAATTCGTTGGAGTATCAGAAAATTTCTAGGACTTTTTGTATCTCAAATCCACAAAATATGTTATATTTTTATGAACATTCCAAGATACTCACTACCAAAGTAATCTGTAATAATTTTATACTAAATTTGGATTATATACTTTTATAATATACAAATTATATGATGTATTTTTGGATTTTTTATCATAGAAAATAACAACATGTGCTCTTTTAATACCTTGATGTTTTTTAGGATCATGAAATTAATGAAACTCAACATATGGGGGTGAATTTTATCTCAAATGTTCATTAATTTCATGACACAATAAAAAGAAGGACTTAATTTCCTCAATAAATAATAATTATATATATATAGAGGCCACTCAAGACATTAGTAATTTGAAATGGATGAATACATAACATCAATATATAGGAGTAGATAGTTCATTTATATTTTTGAAAAGTGTGAAAAACCGAGTGTAATTACTCTTACAAAAATTATTTCCATCATTAAAGGGTAATATTCATCGTGATATAGTTTATCCTTTTCTATGAGGAAGTATAATAGGGGATGGTGATGTGGTAATACATTTCAAATCAAGATAAAATTGTAGATATCATGTCTAAGTCCCAACCTAAATAAAAATATCACATGTATTAGTTAGCTCTTATTTTCTAAATAAATCTATCTTTCCAGACAGTTTATATATAGAACCCCGACTTCTGTATGGTATTTTTAAAAGTAAAAAAGTTTTTGTAATTATATTTTTCTGTAAATGTTTGAAAATATAACAATATTTTGGGAAATTTTATTAAATTAGTATTTGGAGTGATTTGATGAATTAAGAGAACATTTTTATTTGTCAATGGGAAAATAAAATTTTTATGTAGTGTTCTATCATGATGATAAATGGGGGAGAAATGTTGTTTTAAATAGGGGAGATGCTAGAATGATTCATCAAGGGATTAGTTTTGGGAGTGATGTTAATAGTGTATGAAGATAGAGGATAAGTATTCATGGGGATATTTTCATACATCCATGTTTTATTGCATTGAGGCATGTCTCAAATAAGGTAGATTTTATGATTAGTGATTCATTGACACACAATTTTCAAGTAGGAATAATGTATTGATATTTCATGACCTCATTTAGTAGTCTTTGAGGTTTTTTATGGATGTGTGGTGGTTTATCTATATTTTAAGGCGTTTTCAATAAAACTAAATGGGTATATTGCTATAAAAATCCCCACTATAAGGTTTTTTGATATTTCTACTGAAAATTAAATTGAAGGATCATCTTATTAATCATTCAATGGTGTGAATAAGGTTACAGGATTTTTATATTATATATAATATTCAATATATTTTATGTTTTCAAGATGATTGGAGAAGTAAATGATTAGTACACCTTTCCCCATGTCACAATAATATCCATGGAGTTATAAAAATGGATAGGGAATAAATGTAGCATTAATTTTAAGATGAATTTAAATTGATAATTTTAGATTTGGAGAATATATATCTCATAGACAGTGTAGTCTAGGCTCTAGTTAATTATGAATGGGAAGACAATAAAAGGATAAGGTAGGTAGCACAAATCTATACTCAAACTATTAGGATTTAAAAATCCCTATAGAAAATTAAGAGGCCCAATATGGGTGGTTTTTCAAGCCATGGGAAATTTCATAGAGAAATAACTAATCCTTTATACGTGTGTTTCGGGTCAGTTTCGAAAAGCCCAGCTATTCTACATCTGACGATGCATGAACCTTCTTTCCAAAGGTAGGCGATCGCCGAGCGATTTGGCTAGCGACACTTAAGAACTCACATTGGTCGAGATGATGGGAAGTCGGGCTCATCGCACCCTTTTGGGGGGGAAATTATTGATTGTTCTGGGACTCTCTGATAGATTTAAGACGTATTTATTTGTTCATGAATCTTTGGTTTATACCCAAACACAGTATCCACAGATTACTCCTGGTTGGCAATGGTCTGTTGGACGTAGGGGTTCAGAATCATTTAGGCCGGAGGTTTACCATCCCTCATTGGATTAATGACTCTGAAAAATTTGAACTCATTGAGATTGTGCGGATTTAAAGACTCATGACTGGGTGCTCTGAAGTTTATTGTCATCCAGGGGGGAGAGATAATGACTCGGGCGTCTGGATTGAACCCATGATACGGGCTTCCTACGTATCCTCATGAGAGGAATCAGGATCCATGTAGTTCGGTTTGGTATGGGGCTTACGCTCTAGGCTACCCAGGGTTGGTGCAGTGAATCGACGTGAAGATAGTCGGATCAACCGGCTATTAGGCTTGAACCTCGGGGAGGCTTCCTACATACCCCGCCTAATAGATAGGGATCAATTTCCACGTAGTTTGAATAGGGGTGTTAGAGAACCGACGTGAAGGTGGACCCGAGGGTCCAATGGTGATCGTTCTTGTACCTCGGGGAGGCTTCCTACGTACCATGCCTTAACATGGATCAATGTCCTCATTGTTTGCAATGGATTGGGGCTCACACATTGAGGAGGCCCATGGTGTGGATTAGGGATTACACTCTGAGGAGGCCCATGGTGTGGATTGGGGCTTACACTCCAAGGAGGCCCATGGTATGGATTGGGGATTACACTCTGAAGAGGCCCGTAAGAGGATGTCATGGTCGACGCTTACTCTAAGACCATGTGAGTCATGCTCGGTGTGGGAAACAAGAGGTATCAGGGACCAGACGATCTCATCATGAAAGGTGCATCCGTGGGAAGTGGAGTGGGGCTTACGCATAGGGCGGAACCTAAGGTTGGTGCTTACTCTGAGATGGATGCCCATTGCGACAAAGCGTAGAGGGAGAGGGAAAGAGGTTCTCTTGTCCCTGTCACCTCCCTTATTCCTGGGGTATGTACTAATGTGCATGGGGGGATTTTTTCTGATAGGTATTTTATTACCCCCTGAAGAATGGAAAAGTGCTCGGGACCCAATAAGTGGAGGGGAGGAAAGGGGGCCCCCGAGCTCAGACACCACATTACCGTGGGAATGTGAACCCAATAATGCTTCAGAAATCCACTCAAGGGATGGAGAAACCCCTTCACCCCTACTTACCATGGGTATGTGAACTCAGAACGGCATGCTAATGCGCCTGAAGGATACATCACAAGGGTCTTGTGGCTCTGGTGGAGGCCTTGGCTCAGGACCGACGAGTGGGCTAATGAGGGAGTCACATAGGATCAGGATGGATTGGAATGATTTTATCTCACTCTGGGAACGAGAACTCTGAAGGATTTGGTGGGCCACTTCGGGGTATGGGTGGTGGTGCCCTTTGCGTAGGAAGGTCCTACATGGCTAGAGAGGCCGTCCGCGAACCAGGGTGGTCCACAGACTGATGGGCATCCCGCAAACCAGGGTGGTTCGCAGAACGGTGAGCATCTCGTGAATTAGGGTGATTCACAGCTTCGGGTTCGATCCGCGTACCAGGGTGGTCCACAGAACGGTGAGAATCCCTCGAACCAGGGTGGTTCGCAGCTTTGATTTTGATCCTCATACCAGGGTGGTTCGCAGAGGGTTCCATGCAAGTAGTGGCGGCCAAGGGCGGCGCTGGTCGGGGGTTCGTCGGTCGGGACTTCACCCATGTAGGAGGGTGCTATGCGGTGCGGCGGATCGGAAAAGAGGCATAAGCTCCCTGGTCTACGGGGATTGCATCTGCGGAGGGGCCATGGATTGTGATCATAGTTTCTTTGTTATTTTATGTTTGTGGTTCACCAAGTTATTATGCATTTTCTATTCCTTATTAGTTCGCTGCCAGCATCATACCTTCTTTGGTTTGCGGATTGGAACTTCACAGTTTGTGAAATACTAAGCTCCTTCCTTCGAAATCCTTCCACCCGAATCTGATCAGTCTCCTCCTGTCTCTGAATCCCCCAAGCTCTTCCCCCTTGGAACTCCTTTTATAGAGTGGGGAAAATAATGTATCTATGATCAAGTGGAACCTTTTACAGAGGCCCATGATCGGGTACTCGGTTCACGGATGACTTGGTCAATCCGTAATTCACGGGTGCATCGAGCGCATCTCCCCCCCCCCCCCCCCGTGAACCAAACGAGATCAGGGAGTGCTTCGTGGACATGGAGGACTCCACATCCATTCCGTGAACGATAGCGGATGCAGACCGGGCCGGTTGAGGCAGTCTGCGGCTAGGGAGGTTCGTGATGGTGGACCGGTTCGGTGCCTGTCATGCTTCGCACCCACAAAGAATCTCTGCCTCCATTCCGCGAACGACAATAGTCAGCAGAGGGGGTGCTTCATGGAACTGGCCCTGTGGTGTCATCATTTCGGCCAGTCTATGGACAAGTTTGGCTTTGTGCATACTTTGAGTTTTCACCATTCTTCCCTCCAATTCTTTTGGGGAATTGGGTAGAATTTCCTTTGTAGATTTTCCAGGACCCTACAAATGCCCCCCATCAGAATGGGGTCCGATTGGAATGAAGTGGAGGCTATTCCGATGCATAGTGGTCTTGATACTTGGATGTTTTGCGGTAGAGGGGAGGACCCAGTAGGGGACCACGCCTATAAATACGGGGGTCCCTTCTTTTTTCTTTTTCCAGATTCTTCACGAAACCAGACCACTCTCACTTTTTCGTCTCCGCGTGCTCATTCCTTCACAAAACACCTCATCCGCGAACCAGCTGCTATTTCTACGAACCATTCCTCCTTCGCAGTCGCCTTCACCTGCAGACCAATCTCTTGCCACGAACTAATACTTTTAATTAATTAAAAAGTAAGTCACGACGGGCCGCTGAAGAATTCGCTTTGCGCTTTCGATGCTTCACGGACTGAGGTCCTACTGACTTTGAAAAATTTCCTAAGTCCTCTGAACATAATTACTTAAATCCTGGATTAAGACTCTGCAGAGAAACTAGGCTCACAATTTTCTGGAAAATGCTCTGCAGTCCAGGGTACCACGGACTGCTTCTGCGCAGGGTTGGTTCACATGATGCAATCATCGCAAACCACCTTTTGAGGCTTGATCATGAAGGCTTCTCGATTCCTTTGTCCAGATTTTATTATTCTGGAATAACTACTTTCTGATATTCATGATGCAGGGAGAAAACATGGTTCCCCCTCACCCTGTACCCAGACCTACTGCAGAGCCTCTCCCAACTGGTTCAAGAAGACGTCTGGCTCGGATTCAGAGAGTGGAAAACATCAAAGAGGACCCTAGTCAATTCATCATTCCTAACGATGGAGTCTTGAAGGAATTACTCTCTCCTGACCTCCTGGGTTATCCACTATCAAATCCGCTTCCTCTTTATAGCTTAAATCTTCAGGACGACGTCCCTATCCCCCATACTTTATTAGGTCTTCCATATCCTTCCATGGAAGTGCTACCAAAGTGCGTTCAAGTAAAACTTACCCCATTGGGGGAGATAACATCAGATTATGATCCAAAAGACGCTTTCATTTTGAGTGGATCTATTTGGACCCAAAGCGATCAGCACATTCAGGACTTCTCTCAAAAAGCTGTCTTCAAGAATTATCCCTCCATAATCAACCTTACTCAGGTGGATACGGATGAGGGGTGGATTTCTAGGTGGGATCTTCGGTTTGGTTGGCTTTTCTCGAACGACTAGGCCTGGGACTTTTGGGTCCATCATCATTGTCGGGAATCTCCCGAGTCACTGGAAGCAGTCAATTTGTAATCCACAGTATGGGCCTCCCAGTTTGCTGTCTACCCACCATCTTTGATCCTGCCTAACCTGCTCAGTCGTAGGTGTTCAAGCACCAATACTTTTCACCTTGCCTATGGAAAAGTTGTCATTAGTCTGTGGGACATCTATCAATTGGGAGGGCTCCCAATTATCGATGAGATGTACAACATGTTTTTTCCCACTCCTTGTGTGTGGGGCGATGTCGAACAAGTGCCTTCGTTGGTGAGGGAACTGCTGGTTATGGCAGAGCAATCACTGGGTCAGGCCTTGCGTGCCCACTCACTTATTCCCTATAGCACTTGGATAGGGTTATTTCTGAACATCACTGGTCCTCTTCCGAAGATCAAACTCCCTAGGACACATCCTTCTCAACAGTCACGAAATATACCAGGTTCTTATTGGGCGGTTCTGGAGGTAGGTGACTACCTTTCATGGGGTTATGAGGTGTGCCCCAGTGTGCCGCCTATGCTCAGTCTAGTATGTCTGTTTGATATGTTTCGGATCGGGTGTCTATTCCCTTCTCGGGATATCAACTCGGGCGTCAGATCTTGCACCATGATGATGGAAGTTGAGTTGGCAGAGGGCCACCTTGTGAACTTAACCGTTCCCACTTTGGCCTACATTTACGAACATCTGAGTCACATGCAGGAGGGCGGGTCACCCTACCGTCTAAGTAGGCCATTTAAATTTTTATATGGTTGGATCGTGGATTGTTGGGAAAAAATCCATAGAGGCATCATTGAAGTATTTTTGAGGTGATTGTGTTTGTTGACAAAGTGAACATCTGTGTTGTGATTTTTGACAATGCAAACCATGACATACAAATTTTTTGAAAAAGGGGATTTCATGGTGGAATGTCGAGTTCAAGATCTGTGGTCAATGATCCATGTTTGATTCAAGAAAATTGACAAAGTAATGGATGATATGGAGGCGGAATAACAAGAAAAGATACAAGGTAGTGCCGTTTTCCAGTGTTTGCAAATTTTTGGGCCTGAAAATAGACAAATGAAGAAAAGTGTTTTTGGAAAAGGGACTTGCGCGTCATGGTCTTGGAGGATAGGAAACATGCACGCCATATGCTTTTGAAGATCAGATCATCAAAATATGGAAAAGGGATAAGGGTCGTGCAAGTATTGGTGTGGTCGCACAGGTGACTTGCGTGTCGTGAAGAGACTTGCATGCCGATGCGTTGAATGCTTGGGAACTTGAGCACATATTGTTTTTCAAGATCATAAGATCAAAATATGTCAAAAGAAAGAGCGTCATGTTGGTTTTTGGTTTGGTCGTGAATGTGACTTACAGGGAAGAGACTTGCACCCCGAGACTTGTGCGCTGAGGGAAGACTTGCATGCCATTGTACATGGTGTCAAAAATACCTATAAATACTAGACCACCCCTCATTATTTCGGAGTGGAGTTCAAAAATTTGAAAAATCAGAGCTCCCATCTCACATGTGTGGTGGTCGCGCAAGTGGTGGTATGTCGCACAAGTAGGACTTGTGAGCCAGACTTGAAGAAGAACGATTATTGTCAGTTGCATGCCAATATTGGTCTGGCCGTAAAGGGAAGTGCGTCATGAATGTTTGGAGTTGAAGATGCTTGAGTCGCGCAATTGTCTGAGGTGGACTTGCGCACCAGTTGTTACTTTCATGCCAAGACTTGCACGCCGGGTTTGTCTTGCGCACCAAGTAATGTTGATTCCCCGGCAGTGTTCTCAGGCTACGTGGAAGCTGGAAGTTAGCCTGATAACTTCGGTGCAAAGAGAGATTCATCTATGGGTGAAATTTGGACATCAACTGAGTATCTACATATAGAGGAAGATGCATTTCTTCATGCAAATGAAGAGACCTTCAAGTCTTTAAACTGTGAGTGGATTCTTTCCGGAGTATTGAGCAAAGGATGAAGAAGAAGGTGATCTTCTCCATCAGCAGTGAGCCAGAGAGGGAGAAATGTGGAGTGACCCTTGGGAAAGCATTGAGTTGACCCTAAACCTTGTAAAGGAAGCGATCCTGGGACAGAGTGACTATTCATGAACCTTTGTATCCACATCATGTAATGAATAGTGGAATTTCATATGAATGGAAACTTGTTGGAATATACTCCTTGGACATAGCCTAGTGAGGGTGAACCAAGTAAAAATCTTTGTGTCTTTCTGCATACTTCCCAACATTGCATTTAAAGAATCATCATTAGATAAAGAAGAAAATAAGTGCTCATAATAAACACACAAAGTAAAAACAAAGTGACCCTTGTAATAAAGTGGTCAAGATCTAGTGGGGCAGAAAGAACTTTGAGAAAGAATATCCATACCCTGATTCACCCCCCCCCCCTCTTAGGGTATATAGGCCACTATTGGTCCTAATAATTGGTATCAGAGGGAAGGTTTCTTTTATCAAATTATTTTTCTCTGACTTGGTTCAGTCGATTACTCAAGTTAAAGATCTAATCTGCTCTTATCATATTGTGCCATGGAAAAGGGAAGAACATCAAAGAAGAAGGGGAAGGCTTGTGGTATTACGCACTATGGAAGTGTCAGTTGAAAGAGTGTGATTCAGTTAAAGGAATCATGTAGTGAACAGAATAATGATTTGGATGAATCATACTATGAAAATATTTACCCATTCAATGACACTGAAGGAATTATTGAAGAACCTGATTTTCCATGTGATGTTGGAACCACTGATGATGAAGAAACACCAAGAAGTCGAAAAGTGGAAGTTGTCCACAAGACAAAGGAATTGGATCAGAAATTGGATGAAGAGATGAAAACTAAAGATATTCAGATCCAAGCATTGGAAACTGAGATCAACAAGCTATGAGGTTTGAAACAAAGGCTCACTGATGTAGCTACAAATCTTAAGGAGAAAAAGGATTCTCAAGATAAAGAATTGCAAAAGAGATCTGCAATGGTGGAAAAATCAAAAGCTGATGAAAAGGGGAATAATCTGAACTCAGATGGGATTCAGAAATTGAAATCTAAAAATGATGATATTTCTACACAACTATCTGAACTAGTTCAAAAGAATCAAAGACTAAAACAAGAGAATTCAGATTGTTCTGATTCTATTGAAGAAGAAAAATTGAAAGTGAAGGAGAAAAGTGACATGGTGGAAAAACTCACACGAGAAGTTAAAGATGAGTTGAGTAGCAGGAAGAATCTCAGAAAAGAACTCAATGCTCAACTTGAATCAAGAAATAAGATGATTCAACAGTTGGAGGAAGTGATAGAGAAATCCCAGAAAGAAATGGAGATATCAAAGGATAAAGGAAAACCTAAGTTGAAGGATGGACTCCACTTACTATTCAATTATCCTTTAGAAAGTGATGATATAATAAAATGGAAGTATCAGATTTATGAGGAGAAACAACAAAATATTTCTTCAGCTCAAAGACCAAATAGCATGGGAAAATCTCGCATTAGATTTGATGAATCCCCTCCTGTGCATGATAGAACACAAGCCATGAATATTTCCAAGAGTGGAGAAAACACATAGGTGCTTGATTTAAGCCTAAAAGGACAGTTACAAAAAGAAGTGATGGCATGTGCTTTTTCTATGGGATTCATAGCCACATGTCAAGATTCTATTCAGAGGCTCTGGAATACATTTCTGACTGTGAAAATAGAAACATTAATAAATCTGATAATAAGATGAAACATCAGGAGAAATCAGAGAGAAGAGTCTCTCAGAGGAAAGTATCTGCTAGATTCTATTGCTATGGAAGAATGGGACACACCATTAGTATATGTCAGGAAGCTCAAGAGACCTGTGTCAGAAGAATAACTCAAGGTGTATCAGCATATCAACATAGAAATAACGAAATGATGTATGCATTTGATGTAAAATGTTTTACATGTTCAGATTATGGGAATTTGGCAATAAATTGTAGCTAGAAGAATGCAAGAAAGGAAAAGGAACTCGAAAGGAGATTCTCAACTCCAATGATGCCTAATGAGAAATTCTACACGGAGAGACAATGTGTTAAAGAGAAGACTAGGCTTAGAGCCTCAGGGGAATATCATGGAGTAGAACGAAAGGTGTATCAGCCACCTCCTCTGTCATACTCATAATAGCTCTCAAGGAGAGAATGTGATCAAACCTAGAATATTAAGGGGAGATCTACTCTAGATGTGATAAAGAAGAATAAATGTTCAATAGAGGACTCACCACTAGTGAAAAAGAGTGTGGTGACCCAGAAATCTGATAAAATAAAGATGAAAAAAGAATGTATTGATAAATTCACATGTTGTGTTCCACAGTGAAAAGTGGAGGAAGGTGCAAGATCCTTGCAATGGTGGAAGAAGCAAGGGATGATGGAAAGAGAAGATATTCCTACTCAAAGAACGAATCAAGGGAAATGGAATTTTGATGGAACATCAAAGATGGAAATGTGTACTAGTAGTTTTAAACCCCGATTGGTGAGAAAGGCCAGGCCTGCAGAATCTTCATATCAGAAAAAGACTCAGACTATGAGTAATAAATGCTTAGTCATATGGCCAAAGCAGTTGAAGTTGGCTAGGTAGCTAGAAGAAGAAAGGAAAGAGTGTGATGCTCTGCAAGAAATAATCAAAGGGTTGACCTCTTAGGATCAAACACAATCCTCTTCTTTAGGATTTGAGAAGTTTCCCCTCTCCTTATGTGTATAAATGTTGTTAAATTATTATTCAAGTGTTTCAGGTTTTAGGGAGAAATGATCCAAGGGGAAGTGGCATCTAAAGATGAAAAGTAGATAAGTGATATGCTCCAGAGTTTCAATTGATTCAAATTAGGTACCAGAGTTGAATATGAAAGGGAGAAACTGAGCACAATATGAAGTGATTGTGTTATTAACTCTATCTATTATTTCCTACACCGAGTTCCAACTCAGTAGGCTTAGAGATTTGGTTAACTGCTCGATGATGAGTGCCAGATTAGAATAAATGATGCATGAGGAGAAGAATGTTTATGAGTCTAAATAATGCGACTAACCCTAGGAAGTGTTTCATAACATAGGGGGAGCATTCAATAACAAAATCAGATGTAAGAGCCATTAATGCAATAATTGGATGACTCGGCGTAGGTGTTGTCTACGGATGGAAGGCATATTGCAGGGGAAGTAGCAATAATCAAGCATTTCATGCTTATTTATTTTGCTCTCTCAATGTGGTATCAGATGACTGCTTTTATGATACCAAGAAGCTACGATAGAAAATCAAAGGTGTATCAACAAACATTTGAGAGAAGATGTTCAAATAAATGATGTTAATGAACAATGACACAGTGAAAAGTTTTCTGTTAAAAGTGAGGAAGTGGTAAGAGACTCAAGGAGAGCCGAAGTGTCTGAAGATGATTTAGAAGAGGATACTGATGGTGAGTACGAGGAAGTAAAAACCTTATCTACAAAAAATCCAAAGAGTTGATCTGAAATTGACGGGTAGAATATCATCAGTGATTAGTGAGCTCCAGTTTAGACAAGAAGAAGGAAATCACTACAACAGACATCATTACTATCACAGGTTGAGCCGAAATGCCTTGATGATGCAGCTAAAGATGAAAACTGTGTTCAGGCCATGAATGAAGAGCTAAATCAGATTGAGAAGATTCAGACGTCAGAGATTGTTTCGAGGCCATCAGATAAGAACGTTAGAGTGACTAAATGGATCTATCCCAACCAGATGAATGAAGATAGCACACTAATTCCGAACAAAGCACGACTAGTGTGCAAGGGATACTCCTAGATAGAGGTAATTGATGTTTATGAGACATTTTCACCGGTTGTAAGGATGGAGACAGTCAGATTATTTTTGGAAATATCAGTGTAAAGAAAGTTCAAAGTGTTCCCGATGGATGTCAAATCTTCATTCAAGAATGGAGTTCTGGAAGAGGAAGGTATATTGAACAGCCAGATGGTTTTCTCATTCATGAGGATGAGAACAATGTTTATTGACTGAAGAAGGTGTTGTATGGGCTGAAACATGCACCAAGGGCATGGTACTCAAGGCTTGACCAGTACTTGAAGATTCTTGGTTTTCAGTGTGGAGGAGTTGATTACAATCTCTATTTCAACGATAACAGTAATCAAATGATGATGGTGCTAGTGTAGGTCAATGACATAATTTTTGGTGGATGCGATGAAGCTCAGTGTAGACATTTTTCCAAATTCATGAAAAATGAGATTGAAATGTCAATGGTTGGAGAGATGTCATTTTTTCTTGGTCTACAGGTGACATATGGAAGGAATGGAACATTAATTTCTCAATCTAAATATTCTAAAGAGGTTTTGAAAAGGTTTGGAATGGATAGTTCCAAGGAAATGAAGACTTTGGTTGCTACCTGGATGAAATTATCCAAAGATGAGAATGGAAATGCAATTAATATCACAAAATACAAGAAAATTATTGGAAGTTTGATATATTTGACCACAAAAGGCCAGATATTGTTTTCGCCACATTCCAAGTAGCGAGATATCATAGTAATCCCAAGGAAGGACACATGCTTGCAGTGAAAAAAATACTTCGGTATATCAAAGGCATAATGGATTTAGGTCTGATGTATAATGAAAAATCTCAGTCAGTGTTATTGGGTTTCAAAGATGTAGATTGGGCCAGATCAGTAGATGACATAAAATCAAAATCAGGAGGTGCATACTATCTTGGTGGAGTGTGTATTTCTTGCCTAATAAAGAAGCAAGATTGCATTTCATTAAGAACCGCAGAATCTAAGTATATTGTGGCCACTCAAGCATGCACATAGTTATTGTGGATGAAGCAGCAGCCTGAAGATATGGGAGTTGCAGTGAAGTCTCCTATCAGAATCCAGTGTGATAACTCAAGTGATATAAATCTCAGAAAAAATACCATCCATCACTCATGTAAAAAGTACATTGAGATAAAGTATCATTTCATCAAGGAGAAGGTTGAGTAGGGAGTTGTGAAGTTGGAGTATGTGTCTACAAAGCTACAGGTTGCAGACATTCTTAAAAAGGCCTTACCCAAGGAAGATTTTGAGAGTCATCGACTAGCTCGGGTAGTTCAGTCGACTCCCTGAACTTAGAAGAGTGTAGATGTGGAACCACCCCCCTCTCCCTAAGATATGATGTGTTTTCCCCTAATGTACAGATATGTGATCTCTACTCTGTTGCAGACTAAAAAAGCATTACCATTGGGTTTGTTGAAAAAGGGGGAGAAAATAGTGATTTTTTAGGGGGAGACCATGTTACAATTTGATAAATCCTGAATGAAATGGGGAGAATCTGATAGGTGGAGCAGCTAGATAGGGGGAGTTGAAGCTTGTTGAACGTGCTTAGCCAGAGCTTAGCTTGGAAAACACAGGAAAAAGGGATAAAGAGGTTTTGAAGCTGATAAGAGTTGAAGCTGTAAGTAGAAAGGGGGAGAGTATTAAATTTGACGATGCTAGAAGTGATCGATCAAAGAGTAGAAATCATGAATGTTTAGAATCGTGATGAAAGCAGAAGAGTGATGTTGGAATGTATTAAGAACATTTCCAAAAATTGGTATCAGTCTGGTAAAAATTGTTATCAGTTTGGTGTCCAAAGTGGATGTCATAGTTAAAGTGATTCATTGATTAACATTTTCATTTAATCTTGTTTCTCATGCTGAGCATTGCTCATGTGGGCATATAGTATGTGTTGAGTAAACACTTGATCGCTATCAGAATCGCAAAAAGTGAATGGTGGCTGAAAAATTAACGATGTATCTTTTTATGGAAGAGTTTTCAAGAAACCCAAAGGGGGATATTGTTAGGAAAAAAATATATCAAGGCATCATTGAAGTATTTTTGAGGTGATTGTATTTTTTGACAAAGTGAACATCCGTGTTGTGATTGTTGACAATGCAAACCATGACATACAAATTTGTTGACAAAGGGGATTTCATGGTGGAATTTCAAGTTCAAGAGCTATGGTCAATGATCCATGTTTGATTCAAGAATGTCAACAATGGAATGGATGATCTGGAGGTGGCATAAAAAGAACAGATACAAGGTGGCGCCGTTTCCCAGTGTTTGCCAAATTTTTGGGCCTGAAAATCGACAAATGAAGAAAAGTGTTTTTGGGAAAGGGACTTGCGCGTCAAGGTCTTGGAAGATAAGAAACTTGTATGCCATATGTTTTTGAAGACAAGATCATCAAAATATGGAAAAGGGATAAGGGTCGTGCAAGTATTGGTGTGGTCGCGCAGGTGACTTACGTTCTGTGAAGAGACTTGCATGCTGATGCGTTGAATGCTTGAGAACTTGAGCACCTATTGTTTTTCAAGATCAGAAGATCAAAATATGGCAAATGAAAGAGGGCTGCGTAGGTTTATGGTTTGGTCGCGTAAGTGACTTGCAGGGAAGAGACTTGCACGGTGAGGGGAGACTTGCGTGCCTTCACGCAGGGTGTCCAAAATTCCTATAAATACTGGACCACCCCTCCTCATTTCGGAACGTAGTTCAACACTTTGAAAAATCAGAGCTCCCATCGTGTAGGTGTGGTGGTCATGAATGTGGTGGTGTGTTGTGCAATTAGGACTTTCATGCCAGATTTGATGAAGCACAATTGTTGTTAGTTGCATGCCAATATTGGATTGGGTGTAAATGGAAGTGCGTCGAGCATGTTTGGATTTGAAGAAGCTTGTGTCGCACACGTGTCTGAGGTGGACTTGTGCGCCAGTTGTGACTTGCGTGTCGAGAATTGTGCGTCGGGTTTGACTTGTGTGCCAAGTAAGGTTGATTCCACTGTAGTGTTCTTGGGCTGCTTGGAAGCTGGATGTTTTCCCGATACATTCGGTGCTAAGAGAGATTCATCTACGGGTGAAAGTTGGACATCAACAGATCATCTAAATACAGAGGACGATGCATTTCTTCATGAAAATGAAGAGACCAACAAGTCTATAAACTGTGAGTAGATCCTTTCCGGAGTAGTGAGAAAAGGAAGAGGAAGAAGGTGATCCTCTCCATCAGCAGTGAGTCATAGAGAGAGTAACAGGGAATGACTCTTGGGAAAGTAGTGAGATGACCCTAAACCTTGTAATGCCAGTGATCCTAGGACAGAGTGACTGTTGGTGTTAAATCATACCCCAATGTGTTTGATTTTATTCCAACATGTTGCAGCGTGGTGTATATTTTGGGAGATATATTTCTATTTATAAGTTTGATTTAACATTTGTCAAGGGTGGCGGAAACAAACAAAAAAACTTAACTATTTGCACAATGGGAGACTCGAAATTGAGACCTCTTGAAATACAACCATTGGAGTTTGATTTAGTTCTTTTATTAATATATTAAATGTTATATTATATTTGTCGTTGTACTAGCTCACTTTTGAGAAAATATACCAGATTTCTTATAGCCACGATTTTCGCGATCACCTGGAATGGTGCAGCCAAGATTTTCATCCTTCCTCCTATACCCACAATTTCCCCAATCGCCCCCCGATTTTCATACCTTCCCATGATTTTCACGATATCCCTCACTATTACACTGCATCGTTGAGTCATGTTGGTTATTTTTGTCATCGATGGCCATTACTGAGTTTTCTAGTTCTAGTATATATAAACCATTGTTAAGATGTGCCATACCATAACATATGTTATCCCTATAAAAGAGACAACTTTTATTTCCAAACTTGAAATAAAAACCCATAGTGTCTAAACATGACACAGAGATGATGTTTCTGGTAACAGACGGTACATAATAGCAATTGTTTAAAACAAGAACCAAACCAGTTGGTAAAGTCAAGTGGTAGTCTCCCACTGCCAAGGCCGCCAGACTTGCACCATTTGCAGCTCGGAGATCCTCTTGACCTTTTGCAATCTTCTTGAACCTACTTGGTTCCTGTATATGAATACAAATGTGTGAGCCACATGCCGTATCCAATACCCAACTTGTAGATAATGATAGATTGCATTCAATGACAAAAATACCTGAAGCAGAAGCGTCAGCTTGCTTCTTCTTCCCAGCTCTGCAATTCTTTTTCCAGTGGCCTTTCTTGCCACATCCAAAACAGACAGCTTCCTGCTCATTACTCTGCCTCTGAATCTTTGGCTTCTTGGCAGGACGATGCATTGGTGTCTTTGGCCTTGACTTGGCCTTATACGCCTTTGCCTTGCCCTTGTTTTTCTTGTTCACCATAAGGACATATGTATTGGTGTTTTTCATGTCCTTATCAGCTTGGCGAACTAAAGCCAAAAGATCTGGGAGCGACTTTGTCATATCATTCATATTATAATTGACAATGAAAGTCGAGAAGCTTGACGGTAAAGAGGCAAGAATGAGATCCACTGCTAGTTCTTGGTTCAGTTTGAACCCAAGGGCTTCAAGCCTCTCAATATACCCAATCATCTTGAGTACGTGAGGACCGGCTTGGTGCCCTTCTGCCAGCCTGCACTTATAAAGTGCACTTGAGATCTCATACCTTTCTTGCCTAGCCCTCTCCTCATACAGTTCTTGGAGGTGTGAAAGCATCTTGTAGGCATCCTCTTCCTCATGCATTTTTTGCAATTGGCTGGACATGGATGACAACATGATGCATTGTACATCAAGTGCATCATCTACATGCTTTTTCCACTTATCTTTTTCCGTCTTGCTTGCTCCCTGAGGAGGCTCAGCAGGAATTGGGGATTCCAGCACATATAACTTCCTTTCTTGGCGTAGTACTATGCGCAAGCGCCTGTACCACTCCTGGAAGTTATTGCCGGTCAGGATATTTTCTTTATCCAAGATTGATCGCAGTGATAAAGTACTAGTGGTGTTGGTGATTGCCATTTTAAATCTACATCAGATAAACATTTATCAGTTAGTACTTTGTCTTGATTACCTTTTGACATTTTATGATTAATAAATTATTATATCATTTAATGTCTCCCACTATTTTAACGAACCTTAATGGCCCTCACCATTAGATTCGGAATACTCTATCGCTTGAGCATTCTAGTGGCAAGGATCCTCGAAACCTCCCTCGTAGTCTACAAGCTAGGGCTACGACACTACTTAAAGGGTTTCAAGGTAGGCGCTATGCTGGCCAACCACCTGTTCTTGTGGTTCCTTGTGTAGTTGAGTAAAGTCCCAGCTTTTTGGAATCTATACTTAATTCCCTCAACCTCTTGCCTCTAAAGTGATAATAAGTTAGCTAAGGCTAAACCTTGATTACTCACTTTAGTTAAGTCGACCCATTCCTCACATGGAAACGCCCCGGTAGTAAGAGGTACTCTCAACTGAGGCTGATGAGCACCCAAACAGCCGGTTTTGTTTAGATATGAGAAATGGAAGGCACTATGACTTAATATATCTTTGAGGGATTTTTAAATTATTAATTGACGAATAGAATCCCTTTTCTATTTATTATGTTCAAACTAGGTTGTCCGCTCACAACTGAACATTCAAAAGAGTATTTATTCGTCATAACTTTATGCATTTTTCTCTTGTTTACTATCCTATGTGATCATGCAATAATCATGCAGTCGCATAAAAAAATAATAAACTATGCATAAAGTAAATCAAGCATTCCGACTGGTCTTGAGCATTCTATAATGATTGATCATTAACTGATCAATCATTACCTAGGGGCACACGTACCTAAGTAAACACAAGGCTCGTGTCGCTGCTGGCCCCAGTGCAAAGCCCAACTCATGTCTGGACTACCGCCTCATCTTGGCGGGGTCTGCCTCTCGGATCGTCACGAATAATTACAAATATACTCGCACGCAGGCGAGGGGGTCTGGGGTACAAAATACATATAGTGCAATGGACGCGTAGGCCCTTATACTTATTTGAATTAAAAGACGATTCGCAGACCGTCATTTATCTAATTAATTATTACAAACATCGCACGCATTGAATAAATAATTAAATAAATACATACATGCCAAACATACACAGGTCGGTCAAAAGCTCAAGACCAGTCGGGGTAAAAGTGCAATAAAATTAAACTGCAATAAATTTAAATTATGCGAGGGTGTTTTAATAAATTAAATGAATTTGATAAAATTCAAATAATTTATTTTTATCGGTTCCATTTGTTTAATTTAATTTTAATTCTAAAATTAAATTAAACCATTAATTTAATTCTAAACTTAAATTAAATTAATATTCTTGGAATAAAATAATCTAAACCCCTAAATTAATTTTAATTAATTTAATTTAAAATAAATAAATTAAAATTAATTCAGTGCAGGTTACGTCTAACCGGAGAGAAGTCCGACGGGTCCGCATACCGCTGCGGGATGTTGTCCTGAACCGCGGCGTGACCGCGGCGTGACCGCGGCGTGACCGCGGCGTGACCGCGGCGTGACCGCGGCGTGACCGCGGCGTGACCGCGGCGTGACCGCGGCGTGACCGCGGCGTGACCGCTTCCCGCAACGGTTGCATCTCCCGGCAGCCCGCAACTCCGGCGAGCCGGCGAGGGGTCGGTCTGTGCGAGGTAGTCCGGCACGAGGTGAGGCCGGAGCGAAGCTGTCCGGCAGGGGGGAGGCCGGAGTGGCCGGCGGCTGCCGGCAGGGGCCGGTCCGGTGAGGGCGGGCCGCGTCCGGTGAGCCGAGCCACGTCCGGCGAGGGGAGGCCGCGTCCGGCGATGGCGGGCCGCGTCCGGCGCGTCCGGCGAGAGCCGCGTCCGGTGAGGGCCGGCCGCGTCCGAGGTCTGGTCCTCCGTGGGGAGGCCGGCGCCGGTGCGCCGTGATGCTGGACCGCCGGAGGAGAGGAGGCCGGCGCGAGGAGGGGAGGTCCGGCGCGAGGAGGAGAGGTCCGGCGCGAGGAGGAGGTCTGGCGCGCCGTGGTGCTGGACCGCCGGAGGAGGAGGGCCAGTCCGGCGAGGGGGTTGCGGTCCGGGAGGAAGCTGCGGCCGGCAACCCTAGGGTTTGCCGGCCCTTGGCTGCGCGAGGGAGAAGACCCTACGGGTCTTCTTCCTTGTTTTTTTTTTGCTTTGCCACAAAAGTCCAGCCACCCCCTTTTTTTTGTTTTTTTTTTATTTTGCTTTTTTTAAAATTGGGAAGACCCCATTTTGGGGTCTTTGATTCTCCCTTTTTTTTTGAACCAAAAGGAAGAAGACCCATGAGTCTTGGTCTTCTTCTTTTAAAATATAATAAAATTTATTATAAATATAAGAAAATATTCATTATAAACTATTTTATTATATTTTATAATAATAAAATAAAATTATTTGATGTTAATACTCAACATCAAACAAGCATGAACACGAGCATCGATCCGATTAAATTTTTCAAATGATCGTATCTTGATCATTTGAAATGGAAACGACGCGCGGTTAAATCCGAATGAACCGTCCTAACACCCCGCAATTAAATTTAATGCAATTTAATATTTTTGACTCAGAAGGAACCTTGCGCTCGCTCTGATACCACTGTTGGGTTCGGGACTGCGCAGCGGAAGCCAATGGGCCAGGATTTTTAAATTTTTCTGCATCATCGGAGTGACATAACCCTGTCGACTCCGGTGATCTCGTCCCAGCTTGGTTCGAGGATCTCGCAAGGTTGATAAGGAGCACAAAATAAAATTGAACGTTTACCTGTGTTCAGAATTGACGTGTAAGGCACCGGCGATCGTTGCTCGAAGACTCCGATGTCGAAGCCCTCTAGATCGTCCACACACGCCTTGCAAATCTGCACGCGCGCCGTTCGTCAAGATCCGGGTGCTAGCGCGGATCTACGACGCACACTTCAGCGCAACGATGATCACCGCAAGGGAGGATGCTTCGATCCGGGATGGATAAGCTTGAAGATCCTCCTTGCTTGAGAGACTCTCTCTCTAAATTCCAGGAGGAGAGAGATGCTCTCAAAATTGGCACATGAATAGTTCTGGTGGGAGAGCATCTCTCTCACTTATATAGGGAGTATTAAAACACGCGGTGTAGGTTCCCGGCCCCCGTGTATTAGGCGTCCGCTATATAAGTGATGTAAATAATTATTTATGGAAAATAAAATTATGCCATAAATAAAATTTACAATTTATCACTTGCTTGTAATATATAAATATATTACGTGATAAATTTGAGTCTTTAACTCGACTCATACCTCCTACTAATATTAAACGAACCTAGGATATTTAAATCCAGTCGAATAATATTAATACGTGTATTTACCATACAACTTGTAAATACATGTTATAAATAAATTCAACTAATTATTCTAAACTCGAATAATTAATGAACTTATTTATTATTTGGTGATCCATAGAACTTGGATAGTACTCGGACCCTTTGGCGGGGCCCACCAAGGTCTAAATTCCTACTCTCAGAATAGGGCAGATTTTTCAAGGCGCTATCGTGTGTGACCCTCTAGGCCCGTATCTCAATAGCAGTGAATAATATCACAGACCTAGAGCGGGGTCTAGCAACCCATCGAGGCCCCTATAGAGATAAGGCAAAGTCAAAGCAACGACTGCCTTCCTATGAACATGGTCCGTGTAATATAATCTCTTCGTCAAACGATATCTCAATAAAGCAGAATGCATACTAGTGTCATCATTCTTTATTTGCTTTATTTTTGTTTGTTGATTTGTCCGGACGGTCTTACCTTCGTCTACCATGGCCATGGATTTAATGAAGGTGCAACCATCCTAATCAACCAGGCCCGAGATATCTCTTCCTAAACTTGGAAGCGACAAATCCTTTCTCGATCATTCAATCAATGCCATGCCATTAATGACGTACCCAATACAAACTACCTCGCCACGACTTTGTCGCCATGGTTTTCGCCTTATATCAAATGTACGTAATTAAATGACATTCATTGATAATGATCTCAAGTCAGGAGACCATTACACATGCCCATAGATAGGAACGACCAGTGACACCAGAAACATGTGGTGTTCCTATTAAGCGGGTCTGTCCTCATGATCTCGTTAGCTAGAGATCATCAAGTGCGAACTTCATGAGATGAAGTCTCAATGCTTATGAGCCCCCAGCACCTGATGGTCACACATCATCTGTGTCCTTTCAGAATGATGTAACTGGACCATAGGACGTTACTTTAAGATTACTTTCATGGCATCTCAGGGTTCTCATTATAGCCTGGGAACTGCTATAACCATTTGATGCGACAGGTAATCTAAGGACATTGCCATTGATGAAGTGGATGCAGAAGTATCTATACTATCATGGCAAGATTAACACATGCATAAAACCATACTGAATACATGTAACAGTAATCAAAGTACAAGACAAGTTGGGTCTAGAGCACCCACTTTCAACAGTGTGGGCGCCTGAGGATGGTAAGCATATGATGCTTGGAAGAGTTTCACGCAAGGAAATATTTTCTTTGGTAGATGGGCCTGGGGATACCAATATGCAGAGCCAATAAGGGCCTGGTATATATAGTAATTCAAAGGTGTATATGGGTCGATAACATTCCACTTCCGATGGCCATGAATGATTATGAAAATCCGATATTGATCACAGTACATAGTTCGGCATGTGGGGATAATGGTGTCCGAGCATACGAGAACCATCTCCACTACAATATTCTGTTGAATCAAAGTAGCCTAGTCCGGGCTTGATGTTCGTAGATACAGGTCATCATGTTAACCACGGGCAGATACATAGGCTAACCGGGTAGGGATGCCCCGACCACATTTGGATGTGAAATGGGGACGAACTTGTAAACCATTGTGCCATAAATTTCTGGATCAGGATGTATGTTATGGGGGATCTGAGGCCGGTAAGCATACGAGGCTAAAAAGAGTGTCTCCTGTGGAAATCTTTTCTTTGGTAGACAGGCCAGGGGCTATCAATATGCAGAGCTGTTGAGGGCATGGTATTCATAGTCATGAAAAGGTTTCCACAGATCGATAACTTTCCACTTCCGATGGCCATGAATAGTTATGAAGATCCATAATTGTCCGGGCTGTGGAGTCTGATGTATGGGAAGGATGCATCCAAATGCACAAAGAGTATTTCCACCTCATTTTTCCATACATCTTAGGTTTTTCAAAATGAAATCCATTCTTTTTAACGTCGTGCGGTGATGACGTGGTCCGTGCAGTTTAATGTCATGTGGTGAGGATGAATGATACACCCCGTGTAGGTCTAGTCCAAAAACGGGGGAAAGGGTATTTTTTTTACTTCCTGTCCATGCAGTTTAACATCATGTGGTAAGGATGAAAAAATACACCCCGTGCAGGTTTGGTCCATACACGAGGGAAATTCTTCATTCTTAAATCTTATTATCCGTGCATATTAACATTGTTCGGTAAGGATGGGGACTACACCCCATGCATGGATGGTTTGTACACTGTGGGGAAGAGATAATTTTTAACCTTTATTTGAGGTGGCTGGGCCAGGGTATGGAACACTAGTGTCACTACGTATCCTGCGAGGGAAGGAATCAAGCCTCACGTAGTTCTCTGCTAAATACACCCCGTGTAGGTCAGGTCCATACATGGGGGAAGGGGGCATTTTTAACTTTTATTTGGGCGTTGCTAGGCTAGGATGGGGAACCCTAGCATCACTACGTATCCTGTGAGGGTAGTAATCATGTCATACATAGATCTCTGAAATCTGTGCAGTTTAACGTCATGCAGTAAGGACGCGAAATACACCCCATGAAGGTCTGTTTCGTTCACTGGGGGAGGGAGCATTTTTTTATCTCTCCTCCTTTTTTAGAGGTGTCTAGTCCAGGATGGGGGGGTCCGGGCATTGCTACATATCCTACGTGTCTAGGAATCAAGACTTATGTAGTTCTTTGAAATCTGTGTAGTTTAACGTCATGCGGTAAGGATGAGGAATACACCCCATGCAGGTATGGTCTGTACAAGGGGGAGAGAGGACAATTTTAACTTTAATTTGAGGGTTGGATGGGCCAAGATGGGGAACCCTGGAATCGATACATATCCAATGAGGGCAAGAATCAAGCCATATATAGTTCTTTGAAATCTTTGTAGTTTAACATCATGTATTAAGGACACTAAATACACCCCATGCAGGTCTAGTATGTTCATGGGGGAAAAGGGAATTTTTTTAAAACCTTCTTGGGGATGGCGGGGCCAGGATTGGGGACCCTGGCGTCGCAACATATCCTGTGAGGGAAGGAATCAAGCCGTACGTAGTTATCTAAAATCCATGCAGTTTAACGTCATGCGGTAAGGACAAACTAATATTTTTTTAGGGTCCTACTGTTTGGACCGTTGGGTGCTTTGCAGTTTAACGTCTTGCATCTTAGACGAGGGGAATTTTGGTTATGTCGGTTGAGGACGATCTACTCTTAGTTTAGGGTCATAGAGTTTGGACCTTTGGGTGATTGTCAGTTTAACGTCTTGCAGCTTAGAAAATGGGCATTTTGGTTATGCCAGTTAGGGATGAACTACTATTAGTTTATGGTCACAGAGTTTGGACCGTTGGGTTCTTGGCAGTTTAGTGTCTTGCAGCTCAGAAAAGGAGCATTTTGGTTATGCCATTTGAGGATGAACTACTCATAGTTTAGGGTCATAGAGTTTGGTCTGTTGGGTGCTTGGAAGTTAACGTCTTGCAGCTCGGACGAGGGGCATTTTGGTTATGTTGGTTGAGGATGAACTACTCTTAGTTTAGGGTCATAGAGTTTGGATTGTTGGGTGCTTGACAGTTTAACATCTTGCAGCTCGGACGAGGGGAATTTTGGATATACTGGTTGAGGAAGAACTACTCTTAGTTTAGGGTCATAGATATTGGACCATTGGGTTCATGTAATTTTAACGTCTTACAGCTTGGATGAGGGGAATTTTGGTTATTATGCGAAATACTTCTTCAGGATCCTCGCATTTGTAGGAGACATGGTGAATTGCTCGTCCATGGAGATCAAAGCATATGCTCTATTGGAGCAGAACTTGTGTATAACTTATGGTACCTCCCACATGGGCTCCAGCTTTGGAGGTTTCCTTCCAGGTATCATTGGGGTCTGGAGGACCAACACCAATTCTCTTTCCAAGAAAGACTGAAGACTGACCTTTTTATTGAAGGCTCATGCAATCCGGTTCTGGTAGACTTCTTGATGGTGAAAAGTTTGTAGATTCTTATCGTCAAGCTGTTCCAACTCACCTAGTCACTTTTTTGATTGCTCATCTTTGAATAATGGATCACAGATGGCAACATAGAGTGATGGAAGTTGGAGTTCAATGGGCAGGACCACCTTTGTGCCGTATACCAGTGAGTATGGGGTAGCCTGAGTAGTGGTGCAGATTGTGGTTTGATAAGACCACAATGCATGGAGGAGTTTATTCATCCATGAATTCTTTTATTTGTCTACCATTTTCTATATAATGTTGGATAGGGTCTTTTTGAAAGCCTATATCTGGTTGTTGGCCACTGCATGGTAGCGGGATGAGTGGTTAGCCTTGATACCATATTCTTGGTATAGTTTCTCCAATTCAGAAGAGCAGAAGTTGCTACCGTTATCCGTCAGTATGGTATGAGGGATACCAAATCTGGTGATGATATTGGTTTTCAAAAAGTTGACAATGTTTATTACCCTGAATTCCTTAAGGGGTACAGCTTTCGACCATTTGGAAAATAAGTCGGTTGCCATTAGAATATACATCAGTTGTTTGGATGTGGCAGGATGATATGGTCCCATGACATCCATTCCCCAGACGGAAAATGGCCAGGAGTACTTGGCCTGATTACGTAACTCTGGGGGTTTTTGTATGAAGTTGGCATGAATTTGGCATGAGTGGCATTTGGCAGTAAAGCGCTCGTAATCTCGTTCCACTGTTGGCCAATAGTACTCAAGCCTCCAAACCTGATGGGAAAGCTTGGGCCCTGGCTGATGTGCTCCACATACTCCAGCATGCACTTTAGTAATGACGGCGAAAGTTTTTTCTCCGTCAATGAATTTGAGGAGGACTCCTTCAAGGCCTCGTTTGTAGAGGACCTCTTGTTGACCCGCACCGCCATATAGGACAAAGTTGATTGCCCTTCTCCGTATTTGCTCTTGCTCAGCCCTATATGATGGAATTTATCCCTGTTGTAGGTAGCTTGAAATGGGGGTCATCCATCCGGTGGTGGGAGCATATGGCTTAGGGACATGACTAATTTTGTGGATCTCCTCTATCTTGGTCTGGAAAAACAACAAGACAATTCGGCAGTGAGCAATAATGATTAATGTTTCATCCCGGTCTGGGTCATCCAGGGTTGTTGTCGTGTTGTCTAATGCATCGGCCTGGGCATTCTGAGACCGAGGAATATAGGTTAATGTGGGTTTTGTAGAGAATTCTGCCATTAACCCTCAAACATGGTGAAATAGGGGAATCATCTCATCCTTTTTGATAGCGTAGTAACCATTGACTTTCTTGATGACCAGTTCCGAATCACCTTTGACCTTCAGGTGCTGTACTTGTTCTTGGAGTGCGAGATCCAGGCATCCAATGAGGCTTGATATTCCGCTTCATTGTTCGTACATCCCTCTAACATGAGGATGGAATACGACAATACTTCCTTTTCTCGGGACATGAGTATTATCCCCAAGCCCACCTTGTTAAATTTGGGGTCTTCTATCCTTTTATCGGTTGGGCTTCGGGATGCGCCGTTGAAGTACATTTCCCATGTTGGGAGATCCTCTTGAATTGTGAAGAGGTCTTCATCTGGTAGATCGATGTCCGGTGTGGTAGTCCCTATTGAGGGGTGCTCTTCCAGAAAATCTGCTAATTTTTGGCCCTTGATGGCCTTCTAAGGCTCAAACCGGATGTCAAACTGTTGCAGGATGACTGTCCATCGAGATTGGTTCCTAGTCCACATCGAGTGGCTGAGGATGAACTTTATCAAGTTATTATGCACAACCAAGTGGACTTCATGATGCTGCAGATAATTTCGCAACTTTTGAACTATGAAGACCAAGGCAAACAACTCTGCTCGATGTTTGAGTATCGAGTCTCAACATCGATCATAGTTCGGATGAGGTAATAGAGATTGTTTTCACTACCGGCGTCATTATTTTGCGCAAGGAAGGCTCCCAGTGATCGCTCTAGGGCCGTCACATATAGGATGAGAGGTCTTCCCTTGACCAGGGGCATGATCACTGGTGGGCGTAAAAGGTACCCCTTTAGGGTGCCAAACGCCTCTTGGAAGTCATATGTCCATTGGCACGTGACTCCCTTCTTCATTAACTTATTAAAGGGTAAACATTTGCCTTCCAGGTTGGCTATGAATCGCCTGATATAGGCCAAATTCCCATGGAATGCTCTCAACTCAGTGAGGTTGGGAGGAGGTCGTAGGATGAGATTAGCCTTTGTCTTTTCAGGGTCAACATCAATGTCACGATGGCGTACAATGAGGCCAAGGAATTTCTCTAAGGTAACCCTGAAGGCGCACTTCAAGGGGTTCATCTTTAGACTATGTTTTCGAAGTTTGTTGAGGAATGTCTTAAGGTCTAACAGGTGATCTGAGCACTATCTTGATTTGAACACCAAGTCATCTACATAACATTCGATGAATTTCCCCAGAAAAGGCTTTAAAGTATGATGCATGGCATGCTGATATGTGGTGCCAACATTATTATGACCAAAGGGCATGACCCTGTAACAGAATATTCCTTGAGGGGCCTTGAAGGCAGTGGATTATTCACCTTCTCGGGCCATCCTGATTTGATTATACCCAGAATAGCCGTCCATGAAGGACATAGCCTCACACCCGGCCGTTGCATTGATTAATAACTTGGTGACCGGGACCGGGAAGTCATATTTTGGTCAATGCCGATTAAGATATCTGAAGTCGATGTAGACGTGGATTTTCCCATTATTTTTCTTGACGGGGATGATTTTGGCCAACCAGATGGGGTACTAGACCTCCCGAATGAAGCCTTCTTTAATGAGATTATTGACTTCAGCCTCTATTTTGGCGGCATGTGAGGGATGTGTCCTTCTGGCGGCCTACTTATAGCCCCAGTGGTCTTATGGAATTCCCAGGTGATGCGTCGCCACTTAGGGATCTAGTCCTGGCATTTCTGTGTAATTCCAGGAAAAAACATACTGATGTTGCTTTAGGAAATAGGTATATACCTCGTTCTCCGTAGGGGACATGGATTCACTAATGAGAGTAGGCCTCATATCTTCCTCGTTTCCTAGGTTTATTTTCTTGAGCTCGTCCACTGTGGTGTAGATACCCACCTAAAATGTGGGGGGTGCATCCCTGATGTCTTCCTCCTCTTCTTCTCCCAAATCATCGTCTTCTTGATCCGATGAGGGAGTGTTTCCGGCACAGGTTCTTGGGGGTTTGAGGGAGAGGCATCATGGGAATCCCCACTCAAGTATTCATCCCCAGATTGTGGGTTGGCAGACATTCATGTGTTTTCACGCTCGACCGTTGTGGCTGATGTCATGAAGACAGTTGAGTGTGTGTCTAAGCATGAACCCCTGCTCTCAATATGTTTGATGGGCAGTACATAGTCTCTGCCAAGATTCCTGAGAGGGTCGTCAGGAACGACATCCAGAACATTTGGATGGGGATCCAGTCAACACCATTGGCCAAAGGCTTCTTCTTCTTTTTCTCAAAAAATTTGGCGTCATTGTAATGCAACTCGGAGAGCTCGAAAGGGGCCTTGTCGATGTGCAGTGTCCCACATTTCCCATTGACGCAGCACTTAATACACTGGTGGTTGCATGAAGGAACAAACATGTGCTTGTAGAGCCACGACCTTCCCAACAGGGCATTGAATGATGTGTTCTACCGGACCACTAGAAATTACAAATAAGCCACAAGGTCGCCAAATGGGTCTTTAGATTAATTTCTCCCATTGGCTTCTGCTCTCTCTAGTTATAACCCAACAAAGTGGTCGCTGAGGGGATTAGGTCACCCCGACTTACGGAGTGTCCATAGGGGAAGGAGGTTAACTCCAGAACCATTGTCAATGAATACATTGCGGATCTCAACATCATCAAGCATGAAAGGCACATATAATGGCTTGGTGTGTCCTTCCATGACAGAATCTTCATCCTGATCGGTGAAGGAAATCACTGCATTGCATTCAGCTGGGCCAGTCTCCGTTCGGTAGATCTTGGTGGCAGCTACCTCAGCTTAAAACTCCTGGGGGCTGAGGAAGGCTTCTATCAGTGTCTCCCAGAGGTCAGTTGACAAACCCAGGGCCTCCCGGATAGACAGCTTTGCTGGTATTGATGCCAGCTACTTAAGGATGTCGTACTTTCGCTTAAATGGTCGACGCTTCTCCACTGGCGGGAGAGTTCTAGCAGGCATCTTTGGAGTTGGAGTATGTGACGAGGAGGGACCCGCTGCGGGGTCAGGTGCCGACGATGTTCCCAGGTTCTGGGGACTCGGCATGGCCAGTCTGTTTGTGCGCATTAAGTGGCTAGACGCTTTTTCCTCCTCTGATTGGTATCACAAAATAACGGGGCCAGAGTGGCTGCTTGTGGAGGGGGAGGGGATATTATTTTTCCAATTGAGTCCGTTGAAGGTATCTCCCATGGGTTTCCGCGATATTGACGATTTGGGATGAGGTCCAACCATAGGGTTGGTTTTGGTCGCGACTGCGCCTCCCATGGTATCTCCTGCCTCTGCGATTTCTCCTCCCGACTCCTCATGTCGAGAACTTGGGCTCATAACCATAAACTTCGTCAGGGGATGATTCCATGTGATGGATGATGTTGATGGAACCAAAGGTTGGATCCTCATCCTCTAACAGGTCAACCGGGTCAGTTGTCCCGGATGGTGTTGTTTGGTGGGTCAGTGCCCATGGTGCCAAGTTTGGGGGCATGAAATTTGACAGTGTCAGTGATAACTTTAGCCTTGCTTCAGGTTTCTCCTCTTGCACTTGTCCCCTCCCTGTTCAATTACTCTTAGATGACAGGCTCTTGGAGGGTTGTGAGGCTGATACTGTCAGTTGTGGGGCATTAGGGGTTGTTGGCGGCAACACTGTCTACCGTAGCAGAGGTCGGAGTATACCCTAGGCTCGGTCGATAGTCTTTCAAATCATCCAATTATCAAACTTCTTCCCCTTTTTGCTGGTGACATCCTACCACCTCTCCCGTTTTTCGGAGTTAGAGGTAGAAATATACGTCACATGTGCTGGGGGTGGTCCCAGCTCGACCTTCCCGGAGTCTACCATCCTTTGCAGGAGGTCTTTGAAGATGAAGCATTTTCGAATATTTTTCCCCAAGATCCGATGGTAGGGACAATAGTCTGGCATGTCATCGTGACCAACTTCTTCGGGTTTCCTTAGCTCTGGGAGGCAGAGAATGTTGCAATTCATGGCAGCAATAAAATAGCCGCAAACTTGGTCCTCTCGGAACGAGTATGTTTTATGTCTTCGTTCCTCGAACTGGCTCCACTTCACCCCTTTCTAATCATCCCAACTGAGAGGAGGCGGCCACTGATATACAGCAACCCCTTGAAGATTTGGTTGAGGCCTGAGTGGTGGAGTAGGCATAGGGGATGGCGTGAGCATGACAGAGGATGCTTTAACCCTGGCTGCTCTCTTTTTGGGAGCCTGCGAGGCTATTCAGGACTTTATGTTGGTCCACTGCAGGGAGTCCTCAATTCTCTGGGCAATGGCCGAGAGGTAGCGGAAGCTGGTGGTGCACTCCACTGGTATGAGTAGAGTTTGCAGATCATCTTGAATATTGTCGATACATATGGAGAGCAACTCATCTTGAGGCATTGGCATGTTCAGAGAGTAGGTCAGACCTTTCCATCTAGCAATGAAATATGAGACCCTGTCATTCTTCCTCTGCTTGTAGTTCATGAGGTCACAGACCGTTGTCTTAGGCAACATTGAGCTGATGTGGAACATGAACTGCTGCCGAAGGACTTCCTAACTTTTTATTGACTGGGCTAGTAGACTCGTATAATAGAAAAAAGTGGATCCTTGAAAGGTCCGTACAAAGAATCTATGTTTCACTACATCATGTTGTTCTAGAGTCCCCATCATAGGGTCGCAATAGGATGCATAGTTCATCAAATTCTGTTCCAGATCGCCTGATCCATTGAAGATAGGGAATACAGGGCTCCCAAAACTGGGTGGAGGGGGTGTGTTGCTCACCCAATCCAGGTAGGGCTTCTGCTCTGGCTTTATCGGAGTGCGCCAACCTTCCATTACTTCCAATCGAGCCGTTAGTGCATTGATGGTGTTGGTGAGACCCTGGTTTACATCCTGTTGGGCCCGGTATTGGGAAGGTGTAGCATGAGGAATTGCTCGAGGACCCGGCTTAGCCTGTACCAAGGGTGCATACTCCGTTCGAGACTCCCGTGGAGGTTTTGGGCACACTTTCTCTGGTTGCATCCTATGTGGAGGGATGTCTTGGTATTCATCCGGATCCACATTTTGGTAGTTGGACAGACCAGGTGCCTCGTTGGGTGGGAGCCCTGACCGTGCTTCATTTTCTGGGGTAAACCTCGGTCTTTGAGGTGCACTTACTAGGAGTGCATTATGTGGCTCTTCTTGGGACAACCTTTCAATAAGCCGATTCCGTTGGAGTATCTCGGCATTAAGCTGCCTCGATTCCTTCATTTCCTCTTCTTGTCGAGCGAACCTCTCTTCGAGCGTGAGTGACTCGTTTTTGTCAAGAGGAGGGGACGAATTAAGGGTAACCGGTCCTCTATTCTTATCCTTGTTGGAAGTTCGCAGGGTAAGAAGAGGAAGGTTAGCTGAAGGGGCTTCCATGTTTAAAGCAGCCCTCTGGTTTCGGGTGTGCACACCTGGTGGTTCATTGTGGGTTGCAGCCTGACCGGAAGAATTGTCTCATGATCCATCCCGATTCGCATCATCTCTGGTGTCACCTGTGGGGTTTACCTCTATGACATTGATAGATGCATATCACGGGGAAGGGAAGATTTCATCTTCCAAATAGGAAGCAGATCTCCCCCGCCTTTTACGGGCCTTCCCTTTCATGTGTCGGGATCACCTTCAGACATCACGATGAAGGGTTACGCGGATAGTTATTTGATGTTCCCTTATGGTACGCCTCCCTCTTGGAGGGGATGTTGAATTCAAATGACGGGAAAGGATGGGAACCTCCTCTTCTAACTATCCTCCCTAGATGAGAGAATACTGAATCTCTTGGGGGAGGTTGTTTTTGATGGGGTAATAATGCCCCCATCCCTGAGGGTTGGGGTTGGCTCCGTTCCCTGGACGCTGGGTCTCTTCCCATTTTTATTGGTCTTAAGGGGGAATTTGTTGTTAAAAATTACCCCAGAACTACATGCTAGGGTTGACCATAGATTGTGGTAGTTGCTGCGACTATTACTACCAGCCTGATCTGGAATGCCCCCATTCAGGGGTGAACTGAGTTTGGTGCAGAGTTCTTCTGTGAATCAATCCCTTCTGGGGAGGTAGAAAAAGATCCCTGATTGGCCTTTCTTATGTGAGATGCCTGGTGTATGCTCTCGGTGAAATGATTCAGGAGTTCTTGAACGGCTTGTTCCCATCAGGCCTGATGCTTCTGGGACTTACTCAAGGCCTGACTCTGCTGGGTGTGTTTCCTTTCAAGAATATGGAGACCATTCGATTTCCCTCTAGATTTGATGATGTTGCAAGACACCAAGTTGAATGGGTTCTTCTGGGAGGGGAGCAGAGTGAAATGCAGAGATCCGTGTTCCCCCCATCATATGATATGGACTCCCGTTCGAGCGTCACCGATGAGGCGGTGCAGCAGGTTCAGCGCATGGAGGCAAGATATCTCCATGTTTCCTTTGCACCTCTCGTGTTGTTGTTGCCGCCCCAAAAGAAGAGCATCTAGGTCGATGTGATGTAGGAGGTCTCCTATTGACTTGAGGTGGTCTATATACCCGTCGTAGGGAAGGAATCTATATTTCAGCCAGTGGAGGGTTGTCTAGATATTGTAGCGGATTTCATGCACACATTCTTCCAACAATTCTCTGGGTATGTTGAATTGAGAGGTGGTCATGGGCCAAAACATAATAGGTATATCATCCATAGCCAGTAGTTTCCTCAGGTGCAACCTGTCGGCATACTCCTCCACTAGTGACTCCTCTACCTGGTCAGCCCAACTGAAACTCCCACCAATAGTGTGGTCGGAGGTAGTGGTACTGGTTGGTTCTGAATCAACATGTGGACGATTCCGAGGTGGTTCAGAAGATGAACGTGGCCCTAGACTGTCTCCTGATTGAATAAGGGTGTCGTTGGTGACCAGCTGGGAATCTAACATGCGCGATCCCGTCCTTTTGAGTGCCTCGACATACGAGGGCTTTTCTGTTCTTGATTCGGTAGGGGGACGACCTTCCTGTTGATATGATATGTCATCACAGGGAGGGCCTTCTCAATGACGACCGTAATGGCGAGGACTATCATTACATATAGACGCCTCTCTACATAGAGGAATTTTGTAGTGCATACCCAAGGGAGGACCTCCAAGGCGTGTCACAGCAAGGGGAGGACCTTCTAGAAATGTAGCGTTGTTACAAGGAGGGCCTTTGCAACAACTACCATCATGGTGAGGATGACCATCATGGTTTTACATTCAATGTGCATCCTAGGGAGGACCTTTAAGACACACTGTGATAAGGGGAGGACCTTATTGTTTCTTGGGGCCACTGCAGGGAGGACCTTCACAATGGCAGCCAGGGTGGCGAGGACTACAATCACAACTACTGTAATGGCGAGGACTACCATTATAGATGCCACAGAGAGAATATCTATGGGGCACACCCTAGGGAGGGCCTTCAGAATGTACCGCAACGAGGGGAGGTCCTTCTCGTTTCTTGACGCCTCTACGGGGAGGACCTCCATTATCATGGTGGCGAGGACTAACACCATGATCTGATTCCCAGATGTGCAAAGTGTCGTTGCAACATAACCCCTAGGGAGGACCTTCAGGGTAGGCCACGACAAGTGGATGGCCTTCTTGTCGTGATGAGATTTCACTGCGGGGAGGGCCTCCGCAGTTGTGACTATGATAGCAAGGACGACTATAATAATATGTGGTCCCACTGCATGGAGAGTGTTTGCAGAGTATACCCTAGGGAGGACCTTTAGGGTGGACCGCAGCAAGTTGAGGGCCTTCTTACTGCTCGATCTTCTGGTCACGTGGGGGGTTTCTATGACTCACATAAAAAGAGTAGCTCTTGTGATCGATCGTTATATTCCCGTAGGGAAGGCCCCCACAAGTGCTCTGGGGAGGACCTTCAGACCTGCTAGTAGTGACAGTGCAGGGAGGACCTTCACAAATTCTATTACCACACCCATAATATGGTAATGGGTGGGAAGGGTTCTGAGCCTTTGATATACGTTTAGCGCCGTTGGGAACCCCAGCTACAACAGAGCGAAGTCATGAACCCACTCTTTATTTTCCAGCTACCTTCAGCACGTTCGGGGCACTTTCTTGTGGGCAGCGGGGACTGTCTGCTATTGAAAATGACCTTCACCTTTGGTTCCTTGTCTAATTGGGTCTCGTGATACCTCTGGGATACACCGACAAACATCTTGACTTTTATCAGGGATATATGCCTGCTCTGGAGCATCCACCGTGATGGACGGGTGTCCCCAAGTTAGAACGACTGAAGTTGCTCGATCCGGTTGCCCCTACGTCGTAGAATATAGATAGAAAACCTACTGGGATGAATCAGGGATGCAGATATGCTCCGAGGCGACTGTCTCATCTCCTAGATGAGTCGCCTCAATTGGGGAGACGGGCTCACAGGCCCGAGCCCTTGCTGTTGCTGCTGATGCAATTACATTCTGGAAAGTCTTCTAGATATGATCTGGGATGGGTACCTACTTCTCTATCATTTCCAGGATATTTAGAGAGACATATTTGGCTATAATGGGTATGAAGTCCCATTTCGGTATCAGAGTAGAAATATCCGGCTCCGGTCCTCCGGTGGTCAATGGGTACTGAAAATTATCCTATATCGGGGTAGGTGAATGAATCTGTCCTTGGTCCGGGATATGTCGGTTTAACTCTCCATTTTCTACCATATCGAGATGGCGGACTTTACGTGCATCTGCAGAGAGCTGGCCCTGTATATTTTGGTTTCCCACCATATCGAGTCGGTGGCCTTTGTTGGCTAGGAGACGTGCCCGCCTATTAATTGCTGCCTCATATGGATGGTGGGCTTTGTTGATCGCCACCATATCGGGATGGTAAGTGTCAGTAGAATTTGCTAGGAGATGGTCCTACAGGCGCTGGGTCTCCACCACGTCTGGTTGGTGGTATTCACGACCCTGGGTAGGGAGAGGTTCCTGCCCAGTAGGTGTCGTCCTGTGTGAGCGACGAGCTTGAAAGAGCCTGGAGGGGATACGTGCCTGCTTGTATGACACGACCATGTATGGATGACGAGCTTCGGAGGAGCGAATAGGTGTTTGTGCCTGTTTGTGATGCATCTCTGTGACTAGGTAGAAGAGCTCCTCCTCGGGGACAAGGGTGATGACCGGTCCCCGGTTTTATGTTTTCCGCCCTCGTCGAGCGATCCGAGGGGCCGGAGCTTGGGGAGCATGGGCCTGGATCCTTAGCGCTATATCTTCCTTAGCAAGAGGTTGTTGAGTCGCGGCGTGACCGTGATGATGTATTCCAGTGGGGGCCTTGGAGTGGAACCCACATTCAGCGGGGATGAGGTCTTCGGTGTCAACCTCATCCGCCTCCCTATGATAAAGGAGGTACGTTTTGTCCCGTTTGACTTATAGACTCCCGAAACGATTGGAGACAGAAATAGGGGCTGTCTGGATCTGCTTTTGCAGCCACTACTGGGTAGGCAACCGGTGAGTCCTGGCAGATTGGAGGGCATGCATGGCCACCTCCACTTTTGGGAGAGTACCGTTCATGTGGTACTCTCGGATCAATGCATCAAAGACCCATAGTTGAAGACGCTTGGTAGGTGACGGGGTCCTCCCTTGGTGAGGATGTCTGGTCGTTGCGTTGTTGGAATCACGCACTTATGAGTTCCTTCGGGATGCCATTGGATCGAAGGGAGTTCTGTGTGGTACCTGTAAAATATTTTAATAAGTACAAATAGAAAACCCGTCAAAGAAGCATCTCATGATCCCATGCGTAATTAATGACCTTGCTTGGCCCGCCTTATGAGTGTCAATGGGTAACACAATGGAATTGGGTTAAATCTGTCATGCTTGGTTAAAGATTCATGTCGGGTTCACCATTTTTGTTTCGGGTTAGTTTTGAACGCCCAACAGTTCTATATCCGACGATGCATGGACCTGCTTTCCAAAGGCAGGCGTTCGCCGGGCCATTTGGCCAGTGACACTTAAGAACTCACATTGGTCGAGAGGATGGGAAGTCGGGCTCATCACACCCTTTTGTTGTAACACCCACAGATTTTATGAAAAATATTATTTTTAATTTCATTAATGTCTTGTGTTGTACGATACACCAAAAGGAGCTTGCATAACACACATTCTTTACTTGCCTTGCATTACACGCAATCACGACCTTCCTCGATAGTGCGTGTAGTAAACAATACTAAGTTTCACAAAACAACGACATGCTATTAAAATATTATTAAAACTAGCCGTTATGAATAGTAATAACCACTTTTTGAAATTTTTTAAATTTTATTTTTCAAAATGGACTTCATTTTTGGATTCGGAATATCAAAATTAGCTTAGGGTGAAATTTTGGTACTTTTCGGATAACTTTCATTTTCTGATGAATAGTGAAAATTACTAAATTTTAATTAAATACATCCTTTTTAATCGAAATAATTAATAGTGATAAATTATTAATTTTAGTGGTTTTAAAGTATATTTAGAATATATTTATACAATTTAATACAATGTTGGTCGTTGGATGTAATTTTACATTTAAACCAGATATAAACAAGTGTCAATCTTTTGATAGTTAATATCTCTTAAGAACACGCTATTTGTTTTGACGACGGGAATTAATTTTTAAATTAATTAATGCAACTAATATGTTTTGAATTTGGTAAAATAGACATCATTTTTGAGTTCATAAAATCAAATATATCTTAGGCCTAATTTTTTGTATTTTTCTGGAAACTTTAATTTTTTGATGAATACTGAAACCACTAAGTGGTAGTTAAAAAAATGAATTTTTCATAAAACTTAATTTTACCGCTTATGTGAGTGGAATTTCAAAAATCCGAGAGACACGGTTGATGTCAGTAAGTAAAATGTGGTTCAATGAGTGGAAAATAATTTTTGGTGAATAGTAACTTTTTACTTTTTTACCACGGTTAAAAATAAATAGGGTAATTAACGGTAAAAAGATATTATTATTATCCTAACACATGTCCTAATTATATTGGATAAGTGTAATTCGACCCAAAACATCCTTAGTAATAAAATATAACCATTTAGGTCCACTTGGATTATATTAGGACATTTATTATTAATTTATTTAAAGAAGGGTTAAAATAGTTAAAATCAAAGTTTAATAAGAAAATCATTTTTAATATAGGGTTATACATAAGGTAAATTAGACTATAAATATTAATTAGAAATATAAAAAGATTTCCTACATAATCGTATATTATTTGTATGTTTTTAGACATTAAATAATTTAATTTATTTATGACACAAAGATGATGGAGTAATTATCTTATTAATGAAATATTGATATAATTGATGTTATATATACCCAAATAAATATAATTTTAGACTTTTTATGAATTACACTAATTTTCTAGGTTAATATGACATGTTAGTATTGATTTAATTAACTTTTTTCTAACTAATCATTCTGTTATGATTTTTACAAAAATCAATTACTAAATAGTGTCAAAATTGACATAAAATAGTTTTTAAAACAAATATTATATTATTAATTGTTATTTTATTCCAAAAAATATATGGTTCGGGAAAATGACTTAGATTAGGTTATATATATTAATTATAAACAAATTGGGGTTCGTTTGACTTGTTATAGTAAGTTTATTAACCTTATAGTGTAAGAACACAAAAAGACAAGGTAAAAGTAAAATTATCTAACTTAAAGTTAAATATAAATGATAAGGTTAAAATAGGATCCTAAACTTGTCTAAATTCTATTGGATGATAGGATTTCGACCCATCCCCACCTTAGCATCTAAATAAATCAATTTGGAGCTATTTAAAACCGAATTTGGCTTTATAATAAAATAATATTTTTAGTTATTCCAAAGGTGCCCCTCTCCTCCCTTATAAAAGTGCTCATCCTCCCTCTCTTCCTCACACCAATTTGAGCCTTCAAGCTAGGCCAAACCCTGACAAATTCTCTTCTCCACATCCCTAGAAACATCCTAGAGGTTCTGGTCTTCCTCAAAGACCAATTTTAGTTCCCTAAAAGGAGATCTCAAAGAGGCGCTTCAAAGAAGAGGTAATGTCCGTTACTGATTCTTTCAACTTTATTTCTTCTTACACTTCTTCTTATTAGGTTGTTTCATTATGAAGTAATAAAATCGTTATCACTCATATACTGATATGTTATTATATGTACGAAACAACCCTATTTCACTATCTATCCATCCTACGGAAAATGAAATCACCGCGCGTGCGTACGTATGAATACCGTCTCCACGCCGTGGTGTAATCTATTTTCCACCACCACCTTACATGGATGGGTATAATGGTGCACATAATAACTATATATGATTATTTTAAATTGATATTGATTCTGAAATAGTATACATACACTCCAATACAATTCCACGATCATGATAACAATATCATCGCTCGTGCGTACGTACGGACTACCGTCTCCACGACGTGATGAGATTCATTCTCCACGTTAACCATTCATGAATGATTATAAAGTATATATAATAAGTAATCATGAAATATATGAAATAATAATGATACTGAATTTATGTGTATATATATTTATGTCATCTACTTAATTCCCTTCAACTCAATAAGGAAATGAAAACAGTGTTCATGCTTACGTACGGCCTACCGTCTCCATGAACGGTGTATTTCTTTCCATTTACTGATCTATTATATATATGTATATTCTGAATATATATTATATATAAATAATGTTTTATATTATGGAATTAAATAATCATGATCTAATTAATCATATGAATAATTACAAGTCAAAACACGGACGACAAATGAAACTATTTTACCCAAAACGCTCTTTAAAAGGGAATTTACAAAAGAACGGGTAAAATAAAGTCATAAGTGAACCATATATGATATCATAACAA
This sequence comes from Viscum album, assembly GCA_963277665.1. NCBI lineage: Eukaryota > Viridiplantae > Streptophyta > Magnoliopsida > Santalales > Viscaceae > Viscum > Viscum album. The sequence goes on along the minus strand of OY728166.1, from coordinate 22,065,548 downwards.
TGAGTATGATTATGGAATAAGTAAATAACATTATTTAAATCATTATACAAGAGGTTCGGACACTTACGAAGCAAATCAGACCTAAGGTAAGGGGAAATATCACAATCTCATTTTTTTCCGAAATTATTTATACTTTGAAATTTACTGGGGTGTATTTTATCATCCACATCCAAGTTTCCTTAATATTTAATATTATTTCCATCCACCTAAAATTTTTTAAATCCAATTTTACACTTTGGTGAGTTTTTAGTAAATGATATGAAAGGAATCTTTTGTTGTTTTTTTTCATATGAGGTACTTTCTGACTTTTCTGAAAAAAGTACAAGAAGAATGTTTTTTTAACTTATACGGCATGAATGGATTTTTAAAACATTATTTCCAAGAAGCTTCCTTTAAAATTTTTCAAGTTTATTTTTAGTCAACTTCTTTTAGTTTATAATTTTATGACATGTTAATAAAGGAAAAGTGTTTTTGAAGTAGAAAGGATATTTTCCTCAAGAATGGAGTTCAAGTGTTTTATCAAAATTATTTTCCATCTAAGATAATAAGGGGTTATGTTTCTATCCCTATTATTACATTGATTTGATTATGTTATGATGGAATTATTTTTATGAATTCCTTTATCTTATATGAATTGTTTTATGATGTCACAATGCTTAAGATTCCCATTTTTATTACATGGGTTATGTTATGATGTATGGTTTATTATTTTGTGGCACACATAAGAATGGTATCATTATGAGATGGGTGGGACCTATATCACCCTACAATGCATTGGGTAATTATTTTATATCTCATGAGATAAACATGGCTGGAATGGCAGGTTAAACCGGTTCAATGAAATAGGACTGAAACGAGGAGTGAACTCGGTTTAGAAATGGACTTTGTCCACTAAGATAGTCATGGCAATGAGTTTTTTCTAATAAGAAATGATTCTCTATGATTATGTGTGTATTCCAAAAAGTTTCATGTTTTATGTTTTGATTATTGGGATTACATTTCACTAATATGATTTATCCCATGTTATGAAATTATGATTTCTTTTGCAGGTTAAGATTTTCAAAAGTTATGTTCTTATGTATATTATGTGATCGATATTTCTTTTGTTTTCCATTACTGATCATTTCAGCTCACCCTTTTATGTTTTCTTTTCCCCAGGATATAAAGAAAGGTTTTAGGTAAAAAAAGGAAGATCATTATGGGAGATGTTTAAGATCTTTCACCATGATTAGAAGATTATATTCTGAGTTTCCAAAGACACTAAACTATTACGGTCCTTGTGTGTGTGTGTTTTTGTTATGTACTAAGTATTCTACAAAAGTAATGTAATTTCCATGTACGTTAAGCTTAGGGTCCCTACAGTTGGTATCAGAGGAAATGTTTAGTCAACCTTTGGAATCTAGGATGCGAGAACTTTAGTGAGATCCCTAGAGATATTTCTAAGGTATGTCTAGGGATATACCTAAGGTTAAGTATAAGTATAGGTTATAGTACTAGAATTATGGTAACCCAAGATGTTAGATATTGAAGTTACTCCCCCTTTATTATATTGTTTTCCCTAGCATGATTTTTGCATCTCACACTATTCTTTTTGGGTTTTAGATGATAGATTGAACCCGAAGGAACCGTGTTGATCAATGTAATGGACAATGCAATGATTGTCCTCCTGAACAAACAAATGTTATGGGAGATGGAGTGAAAAATCTTATTGCTATAATTACACAAGCTATGAATCATTCTGGAATTTCAAATGAGCAGAGAAGGGAACAATATTCTATTGAGTCCTTCATGAGGCAACGTCCACCTTCTTTCAGTGGGTCTTTTGATCCACTTATTGCTGAACAAAGGATCAGTACTACTGAAAAGATATTTTCAGTTCTTCAATGTTCTGAACATGATAAAGTCATCTTATTAGTATATCGTTTGGAAGGTGATGTTGATCAATGATATAATCTTATCAAGAATACGAGGCCAAGAGATGAAATTGAGTCCATGGAATGGGACGAGTTCACGAACTTATTTTTCAATAAGTAATTGCCTCGTATTCTTCGAACAAAGATGGAGAAGGAGTTTCTTAAACTAAAGTAAAAGGATGATGAATCTATTGGTATATACGAAGAGAATTTTCCAAGGCTTTCAAGGTATGCATCTGGATTTATCATCAAACCTGAAAGTAAAGTTGATCAATTCTTTAGTGGCTTAAAACCAAATCTTCGAAGGGCAATAGCTATAAGAGACTTCAGTAGCTATGAAGAAATTGTGCGTTGTGCTATCAAGGTAGAAATGGAAGTTGGTGTTACTTATCCATCTCATAGTATTGACAAGAAACGAAAGATGGAGTTCAAGGAGAAATCTCAGAATAATGGTGAAAAGAAGATGAATGTTTCCTTATGCTCAAAGTGTGGAAAGAATCTTGGTGGAGGTTGTATTAAAGGGACTAGAAATTGTTTTAAGTGTGGAAAATAAGGTCATCGAGCAGCTGAGTGTCGAAGTAATGGAAAAAGGGTTTCTAATGATGTGAATAAATAAAAGACTGCAGAGAACACACCACTAACACTTAAATGCTTCAAGTGCAAGGATATGGGGAATTATGCTAATAAATGCCCTAATCCAAGGGTTAGTGATGATCGACATGAGCAACCACTTAAAGCAAAGGACAAAGGGAAGTCACATGTGATCACTATTGGAGATGTTGAATATGACAACTATTTGGTGGAATGATTAAGTGTTTATGTAATGGGATTCCAAAATAATGTTTTATATAGTACCGTGGAATATTGGAATATTTATGTATTGGTCTATTGTGGTTTTCAATAATTTTATGGTACCGGTAACCATGAAAAGGGATTGAGATATTTTTGGTAAACAGATGATATTCACATAATGAAGGGATAAGAAGATAGTGAGATGTTTTATTGTATTCATGAGCTCATGATTGATATAAGGACAAAGTGATATCATGGTTTTAGTATATAGAATTTTGAGGATTTTGGTATGTGGAAAGAGTTAACTTTTTACAGCATTCATGTTTTCAATAAGGTTCAATGGGTATTCATTCTTCAAGAGAATACATGATTAAGGTATTCACATGTTTGTAATTTGACCAACAAGATATATCTTATGATATATGGGGGATAAATGATGGAATTCACGTGATTGTTATGTGACATTTCAAGTAATCATTTTCTTTATACTATGAGTTTAGACCAAAGTATTTTAGATAAGCCTAAAGATTGGAATGGATTATGTTGGACAAAAGATAGTATTGTTCAAGGATAGAACTTTTTTCGATATTATTGAAGGGATGTTATAGTAATATAGCTTTAGAAAAAAGACAACCTACAGGATGGGCGACAGCCCATCACGTCGGACAAGGCTTTGGGAATCGAACCCACAACCGTAGTGCGACTGGCCTTTATCGCCTACCACTGGCCTACAAGAAGTCCCTGGTTAGTAGAAAATAGTTTTATTTTATTACGCGGTATGATATATGAAGTATAAGTTCATTCTTGGAATCTTATATGATTAACCTCACCATAGATGGACTTATGTATATTTGATAACTTTTCCTAACCTTTTGTTTGAAACAGATGGAATGACCCATAATTCCATCACATGATCTGTTAACACTTCATGAATAACAAATTCAACTTCATTTCTTTAAGAGATGAAGTGGAAATTGTTCAAAGCATGAACAACAGTGAGTTTGTACCAAAATAATGTAAGTATTTATTCTAATTCAAATTCTTCAACTTTAGGGAAATGATCTTGAAAACCAAAAAACTTGTCCTAGTGCCCTTATATCCGATGAATCAGATGGTACCCTAGATCATCCCAAATTTATGTCTTTGTGATTGTTGGATTTTTCATAGCCATTTTCTCTACCACTCTCCATTAGAACATGACGGTTAGATTTCTCTTCCATATCCATATTCTCACCTATGTTCTCCTATGTGGAAACCCAGTGATTAGTTAATTTGGGTAACCATTATGTTTCATACGTTAGTTTTTAAAGCAATGTTTTGGTATTCTTTTTTACGATGTGGGTTTCTTTTAAAGAAACTTTCGATTAGTAAACCATTTATAACCCCGGCGAATTTTGAGGGAGAAATTCATTTTAAGGGGGGTAGAATGTAACACCCCAAGATTTTTAGAAAAATATTATTTTTAATTTCATTAAAGTCTTGTGTTGTACGCTACACCAAAATAAGCTTCCACAACACGCATCCTTTACTTACCTTGCATTACACGCAATCACGACCTTCTTTGATATCGTGTGTAGTACGCAATACCGAGTTTCACTAAACATCAATATGCTATTAAAATATTATTAAAACTAGCAGTTATGAATAGTAATAACCACTTTTTGAAATTTTTTAAACTTTATTTTTCAAAATGGACTTCATTATTGATTTGGAATATTGAAATTAGCTTAGAGAGAAATTTTGGTACTTTTCGGATAACTTTCATTTTCTGATGAATAGTGAAAATTACTAAATTTTCATTAAAAACAACTTTTTTAATCGAAATAATTAATAGTGATAATTTGTTAATTTGAGTGGTTTTAATGTATATTGATAATGTATTTTTACAATTTAATATGATGTTGGTCATTGGATGTAATTTCACATTTAAACAAGACATAAACAAGTGTCAATCTTTTGATAGTTATTATCTCTTAAGAACACGCTATTTGTTTTGACGACAGGAATTAATTTTTAAATTAATTAATGAAAATGATATGTTTTGAATTTGGTAAAATAGACCTCAATTTTGGGTTCATAATATCAAATATAGCTTAGGCCTAATTTTTTGTATTTTTCTGGAAACTTTCATTTTTTGATGAATGGTGAAACAACTAAGTGGTAGTTAAAAAAAATGAATTTTTCATAAAACTTAATTTTAACGCTTCTACGAGTGGAATTTCAAAAATACGAGAGACACAGTTTATTTCAGTAAGTAAAAAGTTGTTTAATGAGTTGAAAACAATTTTTAGTGAATAGTAACTTTTTACTTTTTTTACCACGGTTCAAAGTAAATAGGGTAATTAAGGGTAAAAATGATATTATTATTACCCTAAAGCATGTCCTAATTCTATTGGATAAGTTTAATTCGACCAAAAAAACCTTAGGAATAAAATATGACCATTTATCCCCACTTGGATTAGATTAAGACATTTATTATTAATTTATTTAAAGAAGGGTTAAAATAGTTAAAATCAAAGTTTAATAAGACAATAATTTTTAATATAGGGTTATACATAAGATAAATTTGACTATGAATATTAATTATAAAGATAAAAATATTTCCTACATAATTTTATTTTATTTTTAATTTTTAGACGTTATCTAATTTAATTTATTTATGACACAATGATGATGTAGTAATTATCTTATTAATGAAATATTGACATAATTGATGTTATAAATACCTAAAAAAATCTAATTTGAGAATTTTTATGAATTCCTATAATTTTATAGGTTCATATGACATGTTAGTATTGATTTAATTAACTTTTTTGGAACTAATCATTCTGTTATGATTTTTTCAAAAATCAATTACTAAAAAGTGTCAAAATTGACATTAAATAGTGTTTAAAACAAATATTGTATTATTAATTGTTATTTTATTCCTAAAAATCTAAGGTTCGGCCCAATGAATTAGATAAGGTTATATATATTAATAATAAAAAACATGGGGTTGGATTGGCTTGTTATAGTATGTTTATTAACCTTATAGTGTAAGAACACAAAAAGACACAGTAAAAGTAAAATTATCTAACCTAAAGTTAAATATAAATGATAAGGCTAAAATAGGAACCTAAACTTGTGTAAATTCTATTGGATGAGAGGCTTTCGACCCCTCCCCACCTTAGCTCCAAAATAAATCAATTTGGAGCTATTTAAAACCGAATTTGTCTTTATAATAAAATAATATTTTTAGTTATTTCAAAGGTGCCCCTCTCCTCCCTTATAAAAGGTAACCTCCTCCCTCTCTTCCTCACACCACATTGAGCCTTCACACTCGGCAAAACCCTACCAAATTCTCTTCTACACTTCCATAGAAACATCCTAGAGGTTCTGGTATTCCTAAAAGACCAATTTTAGTGCCCTAAAAGGAGATCTCAAAGAGGCGCTTTAAAGAAGAGGAAATGTCTGTTACCGATTCTTTCAACTTTATTTCTTCTTCAACTTCTTGATCTTAGGTTTTTTCATTATTAAGTAATAACATAATTATCACTCATATACTGGTATGTTATTATATGTATGAAACAACCCTATTTCACCATCTATCCATCCTACGGAAAACAAAATCACCGCGTGTGCGTACGTACGGAATTCCGTCTCCACGCTGTGGTGTAATATATTTTCAACCACCACCTTACTTGGATGGGTATAATGGTGTACATAATAACTATATATGATTATTGTAAAGTGATATATATTCTGAAATAGTATACATACACTCTAATATAATTCCACGACCATGAGAATGATATCATCGCTCGTGCGTACGTACGGACTACCGTCTCCACGACGTGATGAGATTCATTCTCCACGTTAACCATTCATGAATGATTATAAAGTATATATAATAAGTAATAATGAAATATATGACATAATAATGATACTGTATTTATGTGTGTATATATATGTATGTCATCTACTTAATTCCATTCAACTCAATAAGGAAACGAAAACATCGTTCATGCGTATGTATGGCCTACCGTCTCCATGAACGGTGTATTTCTTTCCATTTATTGATCTATTATATATATGTATATTCTGAATATATATTATATATAAATCATGTTTTATATTCTGGAATTATGTAATCATGATCTAAGTAATCATATGAATAATTACAAGTCAAAACACGGACGACAAATGAAACGATTTTACCCAAAATGCTCTTTAACATGGAATTTACAAAAGAACGTGTAAAATAAAGTCATAAGTGAACCATATATGATATCATAAAAATGAGTATGATTCTGTAATAAGTCAATGACATTATTTAAATCATTATACAGGAGGTTCATACACTTATGAAGCAAATCATACCTAAGGTAAGGGGAAATATCACAATCTCATTTTTATCCGAAATTATTTATACTTTGAAATTTACTGGGGTGTATTTTATCATCCACATCCAAGTTTACTTAATATGTAATATTATTTACACCCACCTAAAATTGTTTAAATCCAATTTTACCCTTCAGTGAGTTTTTAGTAAAAGATATGAAATAAATCTTTTGTCGTTTTTTTCGTACGAGGTACTTTTTGACTTTTCTGACAAAAGTTTGAGAAGAATGTTTTTTTAACTTATACAGAATGAATGGATTTTTAAAACATTATTTCCAAGAATCTTCCTTTAATAGTTTTCATGTTTATTTTTAATAAACTTCTTTTAGTTTAGAATTTTATGACATGTTAAGAAAGGAAAAGTGTTTTTGAATTAGAAAGGATATTTTCCTCAAGAATGGAGTTCATGTGTTTTATCAAAATTATTTTCCTTCTAAGATAATAAAGGGTTCTGTTTCTATCCCTATTATTACATTGATTTGATTATTTTATGATTGAATTATTTTTATGAATTCCTTTAGCTTATATGAATTGTTTTATGATGTCACAATGATTAAGATTCCCATTTTTATAACATGGGTTATGTTATGATGTATGGTTTATAATTTTGTGGCACACATAAGAATGGTATCATTATGAGATGGGTGGGACCTATATCTCTCTCCAATCCATTGGGTAAATATTTTATATCTCATGAGATAGACATGGCTGGAACGGCAGGTTAAACCGATTCAGTGAAATAGGACTGAAACGAGGAGTGAACTCAGTTCAGAAATGGACTTTGTCCACTAAGATAGTCCTGGAAATGAGTCTTGACTAATAAGAAATGATTCTATATGTTTATGTGTGTATGACACAAAGTATCATGTTTTAAGTTATGATTATTGGAATTACATTTCACTACTACGATTTATCCCATGTTATAAAATTATGATTTCTTTTGCAGGTTAAGATTTCAAAAAGTTTTGTTCTTATGTATATGATGTGATTGATATTTCTGTTGTTTACCCTTATTGAGAATTTGGGATCACCCTTTTATGTTTTCTTTTCCCCGGGATATAAAGAAAGGTTTTAGGCAAAAAAAGGAAGATCTTTATGGAAGATGTTTAAGATCATTCACCACGATTAGAAGATTATATTCCGAGTTTCTAGAGACACTAAACTATTATGGTCCTTGTGTGTGTGTGTATTTGTTATGTACTAAGTATTTCGCAAAAGTAATGTAATTTCCATGTACGTTTAGCTTAGGGTCTCTAAACTTGTGGCGAATTTATTGCATGTTCTGGGACCCTCTTATAGATTTAAGACGTATTTATATGTTTGCGAATCTTTGGTTTATACCCAAGCATAGTATCCACGAATTAATCCGGGTTGGAAATGGTCATCTAGACGTAGGTGTTTAGAATCATTTAGGTCGGAGGTTTACCATCCCTCATTGGATTAATGACTCTGAATAATTTGGACTCATTGAGATGGTTCTAGTTTAAATCATCATGACTGGGCTCTCTGGAGTTTATTGTCATCCTGGGGGGATGAATAATGACTCGGGAATCTGGATTGAACCCATGATATGAGATTCTTATGTATCATCATGAGAGGAATAAGAATCCACGTAGTTTGGTTTGGTATGGGGATTACGATCCAGGATACCTAGGGTTGGTGCGGTGAACCGATGTGAAGATAGCCAGATCAACCGGCTGTTGGGATTGAACATCAGGGATGCATCCTACGTACCCTGCCTAGTAGATAGGGATTAAAGTCCAAGTAGTTCAAATCAGGATGTCGGAGAACTGACGTGAAGGTGGACCCGGTGTTCCGATGGTGATTGGGCCTGAACCTCAGGGAGGATTCCTACTTACCATGCCTTAACATGGATCAAAGACCACGTAGTTCGCAATGGATTGGGGCTTACACTTTGAGGAGGCCCATGGTGTGGATTGGGGCTTACACTTTGAGGAGGCCCATGGTGTGGATTAGGGATTACACTTAGAGGAGGCTCGTGGTGTAGATGGGGGCTTACACTCCGAGGAGGCCCATAAGAGGATGTCATGGTCGATTCTTACTCTAAGCCCATGTGAGTCATGCTCGGTGTGGGAAAAAAGAGGCGGTAGGGACCAGATGATCACGGCGCGAAAGGTGCGTCCATGGTAAGTGGAGTGGGGCTTACACATAGGGCGGCCCATAAGGTTGGGGCTTACTCCGAGATGGATGACCATGGTGACAAAGCACAGAGGAAGAGGGAAAGAGGTGCTCCTGTGCCCGTCACCTCCTTTATTCCCGGGGGAAGTACTGAAGTTCAAGGGGGGATTCCTTTTGATGGGTATTTTACTACCCCACAAAGAAGGGAGAAGTGCTCCGGCCCCAAAAAGTGGAGGGGCAAAAAGGGGGCTCCCAAGCTCAGAATCCACATTACCGTGGGAATGTGAACCTAGGAATGCTTCGGAAATCTACTCATGGGTCGGAGCAACCCCTTGACCCCTGCTTACCATGGGTATGTGAACTCTGAACGACGCACTGATGTTCCTGAAGGTTACATCACATGGGTCCAGTGGCTTTGGTTAAGGCCTCAGCTCAGGGCCGACGAGTGGGCCAATGAGGGAGTCCAAGAGGATCAGGCTAGTTTGGAAGGATTTTATCTGGATTGGGGAACGGGAATTCTGAAGGATTCAGTTGTCCAGATCGGGGTATGGGTGGTGCTGCCCTACGTGTAAGAAGGTGCTACGTGTTTGGAGAGGCCGTCCATAAACCAAGGTGGTCCACAGACTGATGGGAATCCTGTGAACGAGGGTGGTTCGTGGAACGGTGAGCATCCTGCGAACCAGGGTGGTTCGCAGCTTCGAGTTCGATCCGCGTACGAGGGTGGTCTGCGGAATGGTGAGCATCTCGTGAACTAGGGTGGTTTGTGGCTTAGAGTTTGATCCGTGTACCAGGTTGGTTCGCAGAGGGTTCCATGCGAGCAGCAGCGGCCAAGGGCGGCGCCAGTCGGGGGTTCATCGGTTGGGACTTTGCCTGCATAGGAGGGTGCTACACAGTGCGGTGGATCGGAAAAGATGCATAAGCTCCCTGGTCCGCAGGGAGTGCATCCACGGAGGGGCCATGATTCGCTGTCTTAGTTTCATTTTTATTTTAAGTTCTCAGTTCCCCAATTTATTACGCATTTTCGATTCCATATTAGTTCGCTTCCAGCTTCATACCTGGTTTGGTTTGTGGACTGGAACTCCACAGTGTACGAAATCCTAAGCTCCTTCCTTCAAAATCCTTCCATCTGAATCTGATCGGTCTTCTTTCGTCTTTGAATCCCCATAGATCATCCCCCTAGATCCCCCTTTTATAGTGTGGGGAAAAGGTTGTATTTATGATCATGAAGAACCTTTGCAGAGGCCCATGATCGGGGACCCGGTTCACGGATGACTTGGTCAATTCGTAATTCACGGGTGCATCAAACGCATCTCCCCCCCCCCGCAAACCAAACGAGCTCGGGGAGTGCTTCACGGCCGCTGAGGGCTCCGCCTCCATTCCTCAAACGACAGCTGATGTGGACCGGGCCAGTTGAGGCGGTCCGCGGCTGGGCCGGTTCGTGATGGTGGACTAATTCGTCACCTTTCTTGCTTCGTACCCGTGGAGGATCTCCGCCTCCATTCCGCAAAGGACAATAGTCCCCGAAGGGGGTGCTTTGCGGAACTGGACACATGGTGTCATCATTTGGGCCGGTCTATGGACCGATTCAGCTTTGTGCCTCCTTTTAGTTTTCTCCATTATTCCATCCAATTCCTTGGGGGAATTGGGTAGAATTTCCTTTTCGGATTTCTCAGGACCCTACAAGTGTGATCAAAGTAATAATATATAATTCATATTTTCATGTAGGTAGGAATATTTTATGGATAAAATATATCTATAAAATGATTTATCACTCAAGTATAATTTTAGAGGCCATATAATTCAATGGTTGAAATATAATTTTTTATAGAGACAATAAAAATCTACTAGTTGGGCATTTCATCAGTTGTATTGAAGGTTATTTCTCCTAATATGGGTGTTTTGATCGTATAACAAATCACATATTTATAAATTAATGGTGTTATGTATGTTTTTTATGGATTGGTTCTCTAACAACTACTGGGAAATTATGGCTCAGACATTAAGGATCCCAATGGATTTCAATGGTGTTGATTTGAATAAATATTATTTTAATGTTCTATTAAGAAGACTGTCATTTCGAATTCAAGCATGATTTCAATTTAAAATCAAAATTGAAATTACTGAAATGTGATATATATTTGAGATGTAAAAAAGAGAAACATCAAACATAAAGGAGAGTTCTATAAAATTGTTGGAAAAATAGAATGATATATTTATCCCAAAATCGGTATAAATAGAGGATAGTATAAAAATCCAATTTTACTATAAAAAAGAAAACAATAAGTGGTGTGTTCTTGGATACATCCCATAAAATTAATGTAATTTTTGTCAAGAAGAATAATTTTGAGTAAAAGAAGACATAACCAATGGTATTTCATAGTTATTTTTTTGTGAAGATTAAAGAAATAACATTTTTATAAATAATGCATTCCATAAACATTCGAGTGTACTGAGATTCCATATTGTGAAGGTTGTTTCCCCAGAGGGGTTTTCAGCCTCTCCAAACATGTAAGCATGATTAATGAGTTTTTTTATTTCAATATCATTGAAAAATATCATTTTCATTCTCCTTATATTCTACCAGTTATGGTGAACTATGTGAAAATATCACGTGACATTCTTTTTCTATTTTAATAACTTCATATTTCTAGTAAGGATATGAGGTAAGCATTCTGTTTAAAAGTGAAATAATATTATTGGAAATGGAAAAATTAAAATTGTTATATTATGATTAACCCCCTCATGGTATGAACCTTTATTGGGTATAACATCATAAAAAACACCTTTTGGGAGATCAATTAAATATATCCCTTAGTTTTATAGAAACACATAGTAATAAAAGAATCAACATTCACATATCCATTTGTTTGTCCCTTTGGGAATTTATAGTGTTGGCAATTATTAATGAGTTCTTAGTTAAAAAACTAAAAAAATATGAGTACATTCTATTATTTATTATTATTATTTTACTAATTACTTATTATATTATTATTATTTCCCCCTAGGCCCACCTTGACCCATCCCTAATTGGACAACCCTAGCCTGGGTCTGCCTCTACCCATCCCATGCCCCTGCCCATGCCCGCATCACCTTGACATCTATTCATCCACTACTAAAAAACCACTTAACTACAAAGGGTGGGATTCAAACAGCTTCCTTATATGTCATATGGAAGTGAAAAATCCACTAGCCGAGATAATTACTATTTTTCCAAAATATATATAATAATTTTAAAATAAATATTACTACACGTGCATATAAATTATTTAAAAATATAAATATATGAACTTGTAATATTGACATGCATTCAAATAAAAATATAAATATAAAATTTTTAACAAGACTATAAAAAATATATCCAAATTGAAATGTTAATATAAATGTGAATATATTGATTATTAATTAATAAAATTTAAATTATTAACATATATATATATATATATATGAATATATGTTTAAATTGTTTATACGATAATGTATAAAATACATATAACAATTATGAAATAATAATTACTAAAAACTATTATAATTATTTATTATTACAATTAATAATAATTATATTTTATATTTATATAATGAAATATAAATTATTTATTATTTATATTTTTATATGTGTGTGTGTTTGAATATTTTTGTATCAATACAATCAGAATTATTTAGCCAAAGATTATAGGGTTATTGATGACCTAACAAATCATTCTCTTTGGTAGGAGATGGATTCCTTCTAAGATATTTTATACTTTATTTATTGAAATATCCAATAAAAATATATATACATGGAATGTTTTGACCAATTAGGTGTTAACCATGTTATACACTACACCCTTATGCTATATATTGTTCAATCATCAATAATTACTAATTGTATGTAAATAAAATTAGTCATTGATAAATGAAAATAGATTGATGTTAATGGATTAGGATTTTAGTATATTAAAGAGAATAAATAAAATCCATGAAATAAACATTATAATACTTATAGAACCATTAATATTTTTTCTATATATAAATATCTAGGTCTTATCGTGGTTATCCATGAAAAAAGTAAACAGATTACTTCTTGGGTGGATTCACATGTAATGATTTCTCTCAAAACATAAAATAGAATTTTCATTGATTTTGAAGGAAATACTAATAGCAACTATTAACCCATAAACTTCTATAAAAATAGGTTATAAATTTTGATTATAATGAAGAACCATTAAATATAACAATGGTTTATCAGATAAATAATGGTTCATAAATATTTATTTAGAGGGTCTTATTTTTTATGTATAGAATGATTTAAATAGATGTGTAACAACACAAAACTATGTGGAATATTTTTTATGTGTAAATGTTTTTTAATTTTATTACATTTATAATTTCTTTTTTAAATTCAAACTATGTGAGTAGTCCATGAAATGACATTAATGGCTTCTTTTCTAAATATTATTTTATCAATTGTTTAAATATTTCAAAAAATATTATATTGGAAATAATGAATAGAATATGGTCTAGATTATCATCCATTTTTTATTTATCAATCTCATTTCCTTTTTTATTAGATATCATGACCCTTAAAGTGTAAAAAACTTTCATGTCACGAGAATAGTTTAAAGGGTTAGTGGGCTATTAAAGATAAGAGATAAGGGTAAAACCATTTCCAAAAGCTATCTAAATTTTATTTGATGATAGGGTTTACAATAATCCTCATATTAGATTTTAAATATATAAATTTAGGTACAAATCAATAATAAAAATTATTTATATTAATTTAACACTTTAGGTAATTTTATGGTTTCCCATACCCTCACTTTTAAAAGGGCACATTATCTTATCGTATGTCACTGAGCTTGAGCCTTCTAGATATGCCCAAAAAAATCCCAATAACTTATAGGATTAATTACCTATTTCCTTGAGATTATATTACTTCTACAAAAATATTATCAGGGATTATTGTGTAAACCAAAAGTGGTTTCTCAATGAAGATGCGGTTTAGAAATTTACAAATCTGGGCAAGACATAATGTAAGGAATTTATATTCCAATATCATTTTAATAAATATTTTTTATGATTGAATTACAATTAAGGAAAATTATATGATCCTTATGTAATATATTTTTTTCTCCTCAAGTTATTTATAGATTTTTTATGATTTAGTACCATTTTCGTCCCTTTGGTACTCAAAATGGTTAAAAATATTTTATAAAAAAATATGGAATTATTTATCCTCTTTTGTTTATGGATAATTATCCTATATATAAACATTATTTAAAATGTTTTCATGAATTTATTTAAAACTCTCCTATGATAGTTTAAATTAATTTTTACCCATGTTTGAATTTCTATAAAATGATCAAAAATATCATTCTTATCATTTTATGAGTGATGATCTTTTTTAATAATGGTGTGTACAACATCTTTGTATTAAATAAATATGACCTGATTAGATTTTCCAATATTCATTAAAAATAAATTCATTGTGTCTTCCTTTAAAACTAATATAATTTCTTTTTAAATAATTTTTTTTATTTTTTGAGTAAATTTTATTATATTTAATATAAAATTTCACATGGAAAATGATATTTTCCTCATGAAATATTCCAATGATAATTTAAATACATTTTACATATATTACAATATGTTTCAATTTTAGTTGTTCTTTACTAGGGATATTCTCTAATGAAACAATTCTTATTCTTTTTCTAGATGATTTATGATTATGATAATGAGATGTTTAAAAAACTGATTTATTTTACTTTGGGTTTTCTATGATGATATGATGAATTTTTTATGATAGATTAATATAAATATTAATAAATTATGATTATGTGGTGGGTGGACCTAGGGTTATATATCCCTATAATTTATTAAGAAATGATGAAAGAGTTAATAAACTCTTAAAAGATTACAAAGTTAAGAAATTATGAAGAGATGATTATGATAACAAAATCCAAATAGATGAAAGAGTTAACTAAATATAATTTAATAATCATAGAATTTTTTAAAATTTCATTTTAGGTAATTCCTTTATAATTCTATGATTTCCAAGAGATTAATATATTTAAGTCCAAGATTGGGTGACAAAATTTCTATTACATGTTATATTTTTTTATAATATTTTATCATTGTTCATTATGGCTTTATGATGATTCCTCACTTTTATGACTCATCACTTTTGAAATAATATGTATTTCTTCTATGAATCATGTTTATAATATATGAAATATTAGGTATGAACTTTGTATGCTATGATTGGGATTCCATACACTTGTGTTTATATTTTTCTTGAATACAATCACCAATGATATATCTCATGTTTGACTATATTGATAATATCAGCTCCCCCTTTATTATTTATACATTACCTAGGTTATGAAGAATTTTATTATATATACAATGTATAAGAAGTTAATACCAGACAAGAATATTGGGATGTTGAGGATATTTCTCAAAATAAGATGTTTATGTTTTTAGTCTACAAAGACTATAAAAATTTATGTTTCTGGGGAACATATTGTAATGAGATATACAAAATATTTATCTATAATGATTTAATATTTATATATATTATGATTGGGTTAAATTAGTATATATTAGAGTAAGGTTTAGTTATTTTTGCTGATTAATATTTTAGAACTTATTTAGAAAACATGGGTATTAGACTAAGTATATAATAATTTCCTAAACCTTTTGTGAAGTAGGAATTATGTGGTTTTCCTAGAAAATAAATCCTTGTAAGAGTACTGTTAAGTGGATACAGTTTTAGTAGAGAACTACCTTCAGAAATTCAAATAGGTATTAAAGAAAACTTATCTCCCTTCATGTTAAATGTGTTTAAGGAAGCGTGAAGGATATTTCCTTACGTGGTATGGTAAATATTATATGTGTGGGAAATAATTCCATTAATCGGAGGAATAATTATCTAGTGTGATAAAGAATGTCAATGAGAGGAATATTAAAAAAGATCAACTGAAAGTTCCATAAACAGTCAAATAATTAAATTGAAAGCAGTTTATAATTTATTTCCATCAGTGCATGAATACGAGGGTTAGTGATGGAAATAAATTTATAAGCATCTTAAGTCACGATACCATGGGAAGCCTCATGTAATCACAAATTCGGATGTGGGTCATGTGAATGATGTATTGAAATGTGCCCAAACCATCTAATCTTAAAATGAAAATGGTTTATTATATTTAGGACCTAACTATTCTTTTATATCTAAAGTACACTTGAAGTGTATCAAATTAACTCCAATTTATTTGACATGGATTTATTAGTAATAAATATTAATTGTACAATGATCAAATCCCATTTTTTATTTCTCATATCTGATATAATTTTGTGGGATTATGCTTCAGGTAAATATTATGAATCTCCTACTAGTTTAATTTCCTGTTATTTTGGGAATGGATTAGATCTCTCTATATAGATCCAATATCAATTTATATGAAATGGAATTCATTTTTGATCTTTAATATTAACCTATGATAATATATTAGTATGAAGAATAATGTGAACAAACAATGGAATTTATGTTCATTTTATGGGAAATAAATTCTATTAATGAGTGATATTAATCTCAAATTATTGGGAGGAAACTCAAAAATGAGGATATGCCATTATTTGGGATTATGATGATATATTTCTTGAAGATATTACCATACGTCCCCCAAATCCTAATGTTGAAATTTTAATAGATGTTAAATATAGTGATAAATTTATTTAAAAAACTATATATATAATATCCCTGATAGAGTGGCAGGAATCAGTGAAGAATCTCTAGGAGAATTAAGTTAAGGAATTCATTTGGCCTAGTTCTTCATCATGGTGCTCAACTATTTATTTTATTAAGAATATATATGGGATAATTAGTCTTTGGATTTATTATCAAAAGCATAATATGATTACTATTAATGATAATATCATATATATTATATCGATAATCTATTTGATTAATTATGAGGGGATCAGTAATTTTCAAGGATATATCATAAATATCAAAATAATTATTTAACGATCAAGAATGAGGATACAAAGAATAAAACCTTCAATAAAAGTTATGGGTATTAATAATTCATATTGACACCACTTTTACATATCAAGGCCCTTTATATATTCATATATTTAATTAATTGAGTCTTTATATATTACCTCGATTAGTTATTTGTTGTATTTGTAGATTATATTCTTATTTATTTTTTGATAGAGGAAGAGATTGAAGAATATTTTTGGATTATGAGGATGACCATGAGGAAGGATATGTTGTATAAAAAATTCAATAAGTTTAAATCCTAGTTACAAAAATGTTTCTTTAGAGGTTCATATAATCTCAAGTGATGGTTTGGTGGTGGATCCTTTGATGTCGGATGCTATTGAGAATTGTCAAATTCCAAAAAATGTAATTGATATTTATAGTTTTATTGGGATGTATTTATAAATTAAAATATTTATGAGGTATTTTTAATGGATATCTAGTATAATAACCATTTTTACTAGACAATCCACATAGGGTAGATGAATGTGAGAAAAAATTCAATGATCTTAAAAGAAGGCTCATCAGTGCCCCTATGCTTTCACTACCCTATATTGGAGAACAAATTGTAATCAACACGGATTCATTTGATAAGGCACCTAGATACATCCCCATGACGAATGTATTTTTGAAAGGATATTATACATCCCAATTGAAAATTCTTGTGTAAAATTACTCAATTCCTATTTTTTAGTAGGAAACGGTAAGTTTTTTAGTGTATATGTGGATGCATTATCTTTATGGTGAAAGGTGTGACCTATATATGGATCATAAAATGTTGAAGTAAATATTCTCCAATATATATTAAAATATAAACTAGATAAGATGGTTGAGGATTATTAATGATTATGAATACTCAATACATTACCATAATGGGTAGGAGAACATGGTGGTTAATGCTCTGAGTCGAATGTAACATGCTAGTTTGGCCATCATGCAGATTGAATGACATGAAATAATTATATATTTTCAAAATATAGAACATTAAATATTGATTAAATAAAATATATCTTATATTTCATATATTAATGTTAAACCATCCATCCATGTGTTGATTAAATAAGTTCAAAAGGGAAATGTATAACTACATAAGATTGTGAAGAATTATCATAAGATAAAATGTGACTGTGATGAAATAGTAAGTCATAATAATATAATATGCATAATTTCAATACAATGGACTTAATAGATAATTATAATATCTCGTCAATCATAATTCATCCTATAAGAGTAAATATGTATTGTTATTAGAAAGAATATATACAAAGACGAAACATTAAAATATATATTTTAGAGTTTGTATCCCAATTATTAGAATGTCATAAGGATAAGTATGAGATATATAATCCAAATGGGATGTCAAAAAAACCCCATAGCTAAAAAATGAGAAAAAATCACAATGTATTTCATAATTGGACTCAAAAAAACATAACAAGTAAATAATTTTATTTAGGTTTTAGTCAACAACCTTATGGATTATGAAGATTTTATTACTATTACAGTTTGTTTCTCTCTTGTTAAATTATCTATGATATGCCTTAAGGAAGTGGTAAAATTATATCGAGTAAAAAAATTCTATTTTATCTTATCAAGATCTTAGGATTACCTTAATATTCTAGAAAATCCTTCAGTATACTCCAAATGTAGATTTGAGATTTTTTACTATAAAACATCATTAGAAATATGGTCAATATAAGAGGAATATTCCAATACAAGAAGTCATGTTATGTGATTGCTCTTGGGATTTCAATTTCAATTGGGACCAACACCTTCCTTTGGATGAGTTTTCTTATAATAATATCTTTCATAGGAGCATATATATGGATCCTTATGAAATCCTATGTGGAAGAAGGTGAAGACAACTGGTTTTTTGGGATGAAGTTGGACAAATGATTCTATTAGTACCTAATGAATCCAAGAAAGTGAAAGCAATGTTTAAATCCATTAATTTGGACATCAAGGTAGATCACATTCTATAGAAACGTTATTGTGACAATAGTTGGAGAAATATAGTGTTTAAGGTTGGTGGTAAGGTATTAAAATAGATATTTCATTGGAATAAGATTATTATATTTTTATATAAGGACAAGATAATCCATATATATTTATCCCTTTAAAATTCTTGATCATATTGGGACTGTATCTTATGAAATCCACATATCATCCATGATTTTGGGTATAATGATATGATGGGGGATTTATCATAATGTGGAATATATATGAATGAATAATGATTATGTGGTTGCTGGATCTTGAATTATATTTCCCTCTAATACATTCTATAATGATGATGGTGTTTAGAAACTTATACAATTTGAGTAAGTTAACAAACTCTTAAGAGATGATGGAGTTAAGAAACTCAAAACAAACAATAGATTTAATAAATTCCTATGATATGATATGGTTAACTTGATATAAGGTACTCATATGTGATGATGGCATTACCTAGATATAAATCATTACTTTGATAATGATTTAATTGTGTTTTCTAAGTAGTTCCTTGATAAATTTATGATTCCAAATATATGAAAATAATTATTATTTTGATTATTCCAAAAATATATATGACATGTTTAAATTATTATGATATAATCTCCTAGTCAAACATTTATTTTTTATGGTTTCTCACTCTTATGATTCATGACTTCTGAAGTGATAATGTTTTATAGCATGAATCATATTTATAATCTATGAGAAATTTGTTATGGACATTATAATTTATGATCTCAATCTCAAACCCTTATACATATCTTATTCTTGGATATGATAATCAATTAACATCTCACATGTTTACCCTAATAGAAAATATATGCTCATCCTGTCTTATGTTTCCTTTCCTGAGGATATGAAGAAAATATTTTAATAGGGTTTGTTTATGGAGGTTACTATTTGCAAAGAAAAATGTGGGAAATGTTGAAGATCTTTTATGAAATAAGTTTTTTTTCTATATAGTGCCTAATTAAACTAAACCATTATGGTTTAGGGAATGTATTATTATGATATCTATTGATTATTTATAAAAATTATGTAATATTTATTTATAATATGATTGGTTTGGATTAAGATGAAATTTTCTTTTTTTAATTTTATTTATCTTCCAATATTGTAATTTGGTTTTTCCCCTCCATTAGTGTGGGTATATATTTTCTTTTAGTTGTGTTAAATGAATTAATGACTAAATATATATATTGATAATCACTGTTTTTGATATAAAGGGTGGTGTTTGTTTATAGAGTATTATTTATGGCATGATTGTGGGTGGGGGTTTAATGTTTCATGGTCATTCATGTCAGGTTCACCATCTCCAAAAGTTATCCAATAGGTTTTTTAAATTGATCCAGAAACAACCAACAACTATTATATCCAGGAAAAACCAATATAACAAAGGAAATAATTTGTTGGGGAACATACCCAATGATGATTAAGAACTCATATTGGTCCAGAGGATGCAAGTTCAGAATCATTACACCATTTTGGGTGAAATTATTGTCTTCTATGAGACACTATTATATATTTGAGACATATTCATGAATCCTTGGTTAATCCCCAAGTATGAAATGAGTAACCTTTCAATTAATATAACATTAATAACATGTATGGATTTGGAATCATCAGTATGTAATTGATGTTATACATTAAAATAGATACTTGTATGTATTCGGGATTTTCCATCAATATTACATGAGACCAAAGATCCCTATATCGTTTTTTGTTACGATGCTGGTTTTAAGCCATATGATGAGGCACTATGAAGTTTACAATCATCAAGGAAGATGTGATTGTATTTGGTTTTTTGATCGAAGGCTTGATATCAGATTCCTATATATCCTCATTAAATGAATGAAATCCCATATATATCTATGCCATATAATATGAAGCATCATGACTTTTAAGGTCATGTGATAAGGATACAATCATGTTGTTTTAAAATCAAGAGGCGAGGACTTCCAGGAGGATGATTCCTATCCATGGATGGTGAGAGAATTAATCTGAAGGGGCTCGGGGTGCCTGCAAGTGATGTGACCTCCAAGGTGGTGATATAATTTTGCAAGGAACATGAACTAATAAGGATGGTGATGAAATGGGATCGAATTTAATGTGGATATCTAGGTTGGATGAAACCCTTCAGGGAATATAGTCCATAAAATATTTGGTTGATCTTGGAGTGTTGAGTTAGGATCATAATGAGGCTTCCAACATATCCCAGTTGGTTGATCATAACATACCATGTAGTTCTGATAGGATGGGGATTACATGTAATAGGATTCCCATGTGCTTGAGCATGATTAGGGATCATACCGCATATGATCTGCATATCTTGAGAATTGTATGGGCATTATCAAATAATGATGTTTTTTTATTTTTATTGGGCATTACACTAATAAGGACTCCCACTTATTTTGGATAATGTTGATCTCATGATCACCACTATCCTCTAAGACCGCATGAGTCATGCATGATGTGAAAAATAAGAGGAGGTGATAGATCTTGTAAAACCACATGATCTTTCTTGTCCATTGGTGGATAAGGTCAAAACCCATAAGGAGAGAGAGTGGGAGGGGGAGAATACTATGAAATGCCCATTACCCCCCATCATTATACCATGGAATAATTAATGGGGCCAAGAGTGAAACCTCCTGCAAGAAAGACTTGGGGCTTACACTAGGAGGGATAGCCTTCTCCCGATTTCAGAGAGAATGAGATATAAATACAACACTAGCCCTCATGGAAGGGAAATGCAAGTGGTTCCCATCAATCCTTAGAATGTGGTGGTCCACATAAGTACCTCAAGTATTGATTCCATCATTACCATAAGAATATTAACCCATAAGAATTCATAGGATCCCCCTTATTCAATTGATTATCAACATGACCTCATTTGTCAAGGGTATGTATGCCCAAGGTGACTTACTAGTGTGCCCAATGATCTAATCATTCATATCTACCATTTTTGAGAGTGTAGTTTTCCTGATTCCTAACATGGATTCCCACATAGATCCTATGGCTTCACATATGAAAGGGGAATTATGAATACCAGTTGGGAAATTCACATAAGGGGATATGGTGGTCTCATATGGTAGATTGAAGGAGGGTGATGAGAGTTGGAAATTAGATAACCCATGTATGCCCCATGTTGTGTATAATTTTCCAACATAGCATAGGGTCCCCTCCATGTAGAATTTTGTTACATGAGTGTTGGTGTAAACAACTAGTTATTTTCTACACAGGTTTGGGGTTCGACCCATGTAGTGTTTTTTTACGTGGGCTTATATTCCTCTCGTGTTTCTCTTTTCTATGTGGGATTGAGTTGCTCCCCTAGAGAGTCTTCCTATGTAGGTAATGCAATTATCCAAGATAATTTTTATCATTTGGAATGATGTACCACATCACTATATTCTTTGTGGAAGGATGTATGTTTACGGTTTTGAGTATGTGAATCATTGAGTGAATTCTATTTGTTTCATTATTGTCATGCGGTTGTTTACCTACTTATAATTGATGACTCTCACACCTTTCCTTGGTGTTTATAAATTTTACATCATTTTTATCTCCTAGATATCCCCTTGGGGTATTTCTAAAAGTGTGGGTAAGCTAGCTATCAGGATGGCTAGACTTCTGCAACGGGACACAAAGCATTTGTGTTTGTAGGATTTTGATTGGACCTCCCATACTCGCAAGCATCCTCTTCATTTTCAGAGGTTTTAAATCATCATTGGCTCTCTCAAACATTTTTTTTGTGGGAGATAGTCATTTGTGCAGGACATAAAAACTATCCCCACCTATAAATGACTATTTTCAGTTGTATGGTACTAGGAGAATCATTCGAGGACATGAAAGAATCTATGCCCCATAAAGTATTTTTTTCATGGGATTCCATGAAAAGCGGTGGTCCACAAAGGGAATTTATCTATGTGGACCCTACCCATCCCTTTGGGCTTGGATTCATTCAAAATTTCATCAATATGTTATTCAGGTTTATTTTACCTTTAAAAAATTCATCAACATATGTTTACCTGACATTCAATGGTTTTAGGACCCAACATATGCTTCTATCATAATTATCTTTGACCGGGATGAAAAAGATATGATTTCGATAAATATATTGGTCTTGTTTGGAATCATTTTCCGGTATTCAAGTAGACCTATGGAGGGGATCACACCAATAAAAATGGGGGACCCTATTTATTTTTGCTTCCCCAAATATATATATGAATAGAAACCTCAGGAAAATCTCACTCACTACCACTTGTATATAGAATTTCTTCTTTGCAGATTAATCTTACACAAAATCAACTTTCGATGACCATAAACTATACATATGCACATGTTTATAGCAATAAGGTTTGTATGCATAGTTGGTTTATGGTTCTCAGGACTATGATTCAAAGTTTGAGTTCCTTTTGGATCTAGTTCCTCATGCTCCAATTCTTCATGGTACATTGATTTTGAAATTACAAAATTTCCTATGATTTCTCTGGTCATGCCATAGGGATAAGATGTGTCATTATAAATAGTCTCTATATTCAACAAGAATAGTTGTGATTAAGAGAATGAATATTATTTTTGCGAATAGTGTAGATGAAATTAAATATCACATTATAACTTAGGATGGAATTCTAAAAGGATCTCCTCTCAATAAAGCTCCTGACTTATCTATTCTCTAACAAATTAACATTATAAAAATTATGATTTCAATAGGAATCTTTAATTCCATTGGTTTACAAGAAAATTCTATATTATTATTTTGAGGTGTCCTTAGATCATTCAAAAGTTAACACCTCTACTATAGGGTAGATTATTTTTTCATCAGGTTAAGAGGAGGTCTCTATTTTTAAATGTTATCTATGGACACAATTAAACCATCATAATAATGATATATCGTTGAAATATTACATTCAATATTATACTTCCTTTTTCAACCTATAAAAAGTATACCCTAGCTGAGGGTGGATATCCTAGTTGGATTTGTGGAATGGAGGGAGTATTTTAGATGAATGGTCTTGGTAATTCATGGTGCATTAGAACAACATGGAATTTACAGAGAAATTGGTTGTTATTAAGTTATATGAGTTAGTATGGATTTTTTAGTTTGCAATATAGATAGAAAACGATAGGTTACATGAATTGATCAGCCATTGATGTTCAATAAACAACATGTTAAATTTATTTCATAGTTAATTTAGGGTCAACGTGAGAGGTATCTATCAATTAAGAGTAATACCTATTCTTGGAAACATATTTGATGAATTTATCTATGAATCCAACACTTGTAAGGATGGAAAAAAATTAAATCCATTGGTAAGATATTTATGGTTGTAGCAGAGATAAAACTAGGTCATACCATTCAACCTCATTTTCTTATTTAATTTTGTTATTGTAAAATGTTGGTTTTTCAAGTTAGTTTTTTGAAAAATAAGGTTCGATGTACCAAAAATCACCCAACTCAGAAAAATCAATGTGTTTCTGGCACATATTGTACAAATCTCGAGGAGGGACATCGTACTAGATGAGGCTAATAAATATGGATAGGTGTATCCATAGAATTTTCATTGAGGGACTCTTTTCCATGTTCATTATTGTATGGATCTTCCCAACTTGAGATGCTTATACTGGTGTCATGGTTGTCACCATAATAATTGATTCCATTCTATCTACAGGAAAACCCATTATCCTAGAAATGCCCACACATGCTTGTATTTATGATATATTTGTCCATATTTAGAGGGGATATCCCTACATCAAATTTTCATACCATTTTATTTTTTATACATCTATTTGGAGGAACATTTCCAAGCAATGTATATAGATATATGAAAAAAAATCCAGTGTTTCGTCTTTCACCCGGCCCCGCCAAATATTGTTACAATACGCATAGAGTATATAGTCATAATAGTGTTTTGAGTTGTTAAATGATATCTCTAACTTAACTATTACTTCCTTATCCAAATCCATCGAGATTGGTGGTCGAAAAATTTAAAGTTACTTTAGAGTAATGTTCTTACATCATATTATTGCGATATGGAATTATAGATATATAGGTAGAGAAAGTGACCTTTTTCAAACTAAATATTCCCAACATATTTTTGTCATAATTTGAATGTCTATATTAGAGTTTCTATTCAACTCTTACACAAATTAAAAATGAATAAATCCTACTCATCCTTCTGCAACTATCACTAATGATGATACACTAGGATTATGGAATGTATTTTACATAACTTACACAAACTTCTTCTAATAGTTCATGAGATTATGCCACAATGTGGGTGGAATTATTTCTTGATGAGATATCAAATAATACAACCTGATGGATTCCTAAACAACTAGCTTATCCTAATTATTTTTGTGACATGACATCATTGTTTTCTAAGGGAGAAGGAACTACATGATAATTATCCAAGAACCTAAAGGGAACCTTGTCCTCAATATCCCTCTATTTCTAGAGATGTAAAAATCCGCCACTTTAAATTTGTACAACCAAAAAACCTACTGAAATTGATCCTAGTGGAACAACCTTTGGGACTCTACCTATTAAAACCATGACTATAATATTTGTCCATAAGACTTAATAGGAGGTTGATATGAAGAATTTCCCCTCTTTGGCATCATAATTCAGGGTGATCCAATCTACTTTAAATGTAATCCCAGATTATACTCATTACAATGGGTGAATAAGTTCCAGATCCCAATGTCACTTCTGAATATCGAGATGTATGAAATTGTTCTTGGAACCAAAATGATAATATCATCCTAGATAACCCCTTGGTAGATATTCTAGATAAGTTGTATAACCTCCAATAATTTTTCCTTGGATAAGGTGAAGTTGGTTTTGATTACCTGAACTTTCATATCTATATCCTTCCAATCCAAAATGCTCGAGAACAAATGTATACTTACGAATGTGTAATTATCTAGATTAATTATTTCAATCATCACACAAAATATTTAAAGGATACTACTACTGTGCTACACCACCTAGTTGCTGAAGAAGCATGATTTTATGATAGAATTGTTACAAAGACTATAGAGCTATGAGAATATAGGGATCACACTGTAAGGAACTGACCACAGTAGCCTAGATCCAATGACTTATTTTATCCAATTAGCAAGAACACATGAAAAACCTATCCCAAAATAATAAATAATTTATTTTTTTGGGAAAACAAGATAAAAACATAAGTTAAACATTAAAACATGGAATGAAATACATAATATAAAATCTATATGGATTCTAGATTATACCTGAAATTCATTATCAATATTTATTTCCACAACCTAGGGAAAATAAATCATAATAATTGGGTGTGATCATTTTATCAGTAAGGGTATGTAATACAACAAATTTTATAATAAAAATAAACACTATTCATGGTAAACAACTAAAAACACAAGCCATTAAAAGTATATTTGATCATAATATGACAGAAATGAAATCTGATTAAATATGGCCATATAAATGATCATAAGAAAATGAAACAAAACAATTGATATTATATTAGTCTAATGATCACATGGTATATAAATTACTAATAACATAATGATGTAATTCATAATTCTGAACATATGAAACAAATTGTCAAGGCCTCGATCAAGACATCTCAAAATACAAGGGAAAGGCCTTGGCCAATTCGTAACTCTATTATGTCCCATGTGTAACATCCCAGGTAAATAAAGAATAATTTTTTTTCATATTTATTAATATTTATGAATTAAATATTGATTTTACTTTAAAGGGGTTTCAATGTTCGATAGCGGACCCGATACACAATGAAGAGTTTTTTGAAATCTTACGTTGCACAATAGTAATAAAATAATATTATTTTAAATGGTTGTTAACACGTAGCCGTAGTATTGGTGGTAATGAATAGAAATAACTAAAATATGATTATATATGTTTTTTAAATGTTTTTACATTTATCCAATAAAGGATAAAGGCTTAAAAAATGAATGGAATTCAATTTTAGGCATATATACTCTAATTTTCACTAAAGGTCCACTGATCGCCTTTTGATGGTGAACCATCATTAAATATAGTTTTTTTTAACTCTTATACTTTCTATTGGACCAAATAAAATTCTTCTTTAGAATCGGGATATCAAAATTTACTTTGTGTTAATTTTTGGTATTTTTCCGATAAAGTTCATTTTTTAATGAATAGCGAAAAATGTTGTATTTCAATTCAAAGCCTCTTTAAAATATGATTTATTTATATGATTATATTATCTTTTAATTTGGTTTTAAATTTAAATTAGAATATATTTTTACCATTTAATCCAATAGTGGTCGTGGAATTAATTTCACTTTGAAATCAGACTTAAACTAGTGTCAATATTTTGAAACTTTTTGTTTCATAAAAACACGCTATTTGTTTTGAAAGCGGGAATTAATTATTAAATTAATTAATTAAACTTATATGTTTTGAATTTGGTAAAATAGAAATCATTTTTGAATTCGGAATATCAAATATATCTTAGGGTGAATTTTTGGTATTTTTCTGAAAACCTTTAATTTTTGATGAATAGAGAAACCACTATGTGGTACTTAAAAAACTGATTTTTCGTTTAAATGAAATTTTACCACCTCTATGTTTTGAATTTCAAAAATCTGACATACATGGTTTTCATTAAGAAGTAAAATGTGGTTCAATGGGATTAAAATAATATTTTGGGGAATAGTAACTTTTCAGTTTTTAATCGCGATTAGAGGTAATTAGTATAATTTAAAGTAAGAATAATGTTTTAATAATATGAAATTAACTTGAAACAAGTCTTAACCTTATTGGATGTGTCATTAATGACCAAGAAAATCCATGGGTCAACTTGGGGACCCCATTAAGCCACTATGGAAGGAAAATGACATTAATATCTTTTTATTTAATGTTAAAGTAAAAATGTCACAAACATGAGTTATTTTACTAAATAAATTTTTAAATGGGGTTATAAAAGTCTTATTTTTTATTATAAATATTTATTAGAAATATAAAAATATTTCTTACATCATTATATTTGTTTTCTAATTTTTAGACATTAAATATATTAAATTATATATGACATCATGATGATGCAGCGATTACCTCATTATTTAACCATTTAAATAAAATGAAACGATAATGTAAAATATAAGACCTACACATGTCAGAAACCTATTGGATGAGTATATTTCGAACACTTATCCCCTTATCCTCGAAATATATAATTTTGGGACATTTTAAATCTGGAAAGCATTTTATGATAAAGTATCCTTTTATAACTTTCCAAGAGTGCCTCTCCTCTCCTCTTATAAAAGGCCGCCAACTCTACCTCCTTACCCACACCTCTCAAGCCTTTGGCTAGGCCAAGATCTGATCATTTTGCCTCTACACATCCCTCTATTCATCGTATAAGCCTTAACTTAGGAAGGAATTTCTTCAAGAAACCCTTTTGGTTCAAACCAAAGGGAGTTACCCGATTTTAAGGTAATGTCTTCACTTGTGTTTTTTTGTTTTATTTTGTTTCTCCAACCCCCTAAAATATTTTTTTTCATTTCTTTTGTAACAACACCAGTATCTTCCATATACTAGGATGTTGTTATTAGAAGGATTTGAGCTACACTTACACACACATACATCTAATGGTTAAATAACATATTGTTTCCGTGGATGAAGAATTTCTGCCTCACGAAACGATGATTGTTCAATATTCTTCTAACACCTTCAAATGTGTCCATTAATATGACACTATATTTATATATGATATATATTATGTTTATGTTTTCCTTATGATTCTGTATTTTTCATTTGTGGCATACCTTTATGGTTTCCATTTTGGGTAAACACGATAATTTCATTTTAGGAAGTGCGGACTACCGCCCCCTCAAAGTGATTTGATTCGTTAATACCATATGTGGTATGTATAAAGGATAGATTTAATGTTATTATATATGATACCATACTGTAATTATAATACTATTATGTATCATTATGTTCTAATTCCATTACATAAGAAATAGAAATTGAATTAGCGTTCATGCGTACATACGGCTAACCGTCTCGATGAACGGTGCATTTCATTTCTTACCTCTAAATGTAATGTAATATTATAAATTCATGTATATAGTGGATATATATGACATATATGATATCTAAATCATGAATATAATTCTGGATATAATGGATATTTTACCACATGAACAACTTGTAATTATAAAGAGTTTATTTTTGACTCAAGTACCAATGACCGTTGAAACGACTGTTATGAACTTAAATAATTACATAAAGTTCATGACATGGTAATCAGTGATATAAAAGGAATAA
Organism: Viscum album; assembly: GCA_963277665.1. Lineage (NCBI taxonomy): Eukaryota > Viridiplantae > Streptophyta > Magnoliopsida > Santalales > Viscaceae > Viscum > Viscum album. Next base: position 22,036,012 of record OY728166.1, on the reverse strand, counting down.
TGAACTTGAAAAAGGTTCTTAAGCAAGTAGAAACTAACTCATGTTTATTATTCATGAGATTAAAGAATGATCGAGTCAAGTCGGATATGAGGTAAGGGATTTCGTCTCAATCTCCTTTCATTGAGGAATATTTTGTTTTATACACATCTTTCTTTTATACGGCGTATAAACCCCTTTGACTTTTATGATTATTCAAAAGGAAACCGTTTATACGAAGCGTTTACTAAAAAAAATGGAATGTTTTTTTGTCGTACGTATGCGGCGACAATGACTTCTACGCCGTCGTGACCATTATTTGAGTTTTGGTTTCCTCTACAAGCCAAAACTTTTTTTTGAATGAAAAATTTATACCATGTTTTACTTTTCTTTTATTTTGGTATTGAAAATGGTTTTCATAATGTTTTTATATCGATGTGTTGTATTGATATCTTGTGATTGAAAAGTGGAGATTTTATGCTTCCTTTATGCATGTTTTACGTGATATGATTATGTTATGGTTTTTGGGCATTGATATGAAGACGGGTGGTTCCGTGATAAACTATGGGCGAGTGATCCCAATATAGCTCTCCAATGCATTTGGTAACGTGAAGGAGTTAAACGTTAAGGTTTCTCTGAAGAGATTTAGGGAATATACTGGGATGAGTATTCCAAACGTAACCAAGAGCGTTACTCCCTACCTAAGAATTTTATGAATGCCTCAAGTTACCTTCATGTCTTATTATTTCTATGATTTATTCATGACTTGATGAGGTATGTGATTATGTCTTATGAGTAAAGTATGATTTCATGCATGGACTAATGTTTTCAGTTCATATTTTTTTTATAACCCTTACTAAGATTTTTATGCTCATCCCAAGTTTTTGAGGTGTTTTTCACAAGTCAAGGTAATGGTACATGATATGATGATAGTGTCAAGAAAGAATCCATGTTTTATTTTAAATATGTTTCCGTTGATGGGAAAAATGAATATCATCTTTTTTGTAACCACTATGTTTAAATGTGGAATGTAATGCAAGTTTTATTATCTAACTCTCTAAAACTCTAAACCTGAAAAGATCCCCATTGTGTAATCTTGTAAAAACTCAAGATTAGGTAAGGTTTAAGGATGGGACCTTATAGTTGGTATCAAAGGTCAGTTTAGATAACATTAGGAGTTAGAATTATATTAAATGATTATCCAAATATATTTTTTTATGTTCAAAGAAAAATGATATAGAATTTAAAGATTACCATGTTGCTTCACCTAAGATATTTCTGTGTTAAAAATGGTTTTTCATAGAGGAAACAAAACAACTTTTCTGGGAAGGCATATAGAAGGAAATGAGCTTTCGAATTAGCATCTAGAGATGGTCAGAATCCGAATTGAGTAGTTTACTGCAATAATGGATCAGTTGAATTTGGTGATAAATGGTGCTTGTGTTTATTGATGATATTTTGGTGTTTTCTAAAAGTAAAGAGGAGCATGAAAGATATTTATGTGTTATTTTGAAAACCTTGAATGAAAATAAATTGTATGGGAAATTCAACAAGTGTGAGTTTTGGTTGAAACCAATTTCTTTCCTTGGTCACATTGTTTCTAAAGATGGGATAACTGTTGATCCTGCAAAAACAATGGTTGTTGAAGAATGGACAAGACCCACAAATGTAACAGAGATTCGTAGTTTCCTTGGTTTGGCAGGCTATTACCGAAGGTTTTTTAGAAATTTGTCACAGTTATGTAGTCTAATGACTAAGATAACTCGGAAGGGTGTTATGTTTATCTGGAAAAAATAATGTGATGATTGTTTTCAGGAATTGAAAAGAAGATTGGTGAATGCTCCAGTTTTGGTACTAACTTCCAGGAATAGTGAGTTTGTTATCTATAGTGATGCTTCATTGAAAGGACGTGGTTGTGTCCTAATGCAGAATGATCAGGTAATTGCTTATGCTTCACGATAGTTGAACACTCATGAGGTAAATTACCCTACACATGATTTGGAATTAGTTGATGTTGTTTTCACTTTAAAAATTTGGAGGCATCATTTGAATGGAGTAAAGTGTGAAATATATACCGATCACAAAAGTTTAAAGTATATATTCACTCAAAAATAATTGAACATTACATAGAGGATATGGCTATAATTAATCATGGATTATGATTGCACAATTCATTACCATCCGGGAAAAGAAAATAAAGTGGATGATGCTTTGAGTCGAAAAACTAATGCTTCATTAACAATGTTGTGTTTGGAATGTGATCCTTTGGTTAAGGATTTGAGGAACTTTGACATAGATGTTTTTTGTGAAAGATGTTCTTCTGTTTTGTTTCAGGTATCAGTGAAATCTTCTCTATCAGACAGAATCAAGAAAGCACAGAAGCAAGACAGTGATTTGCAGAAAAAGGTAGAGCTGGTTCAGAAGGGTAAGTTGCCTGAATTCTACATTGATAATGATTGTGTTTTGAGATTTGGGAAGAGATTGTGTATGCCTTGTGATTTACAGTTGAAGAGAGAGTTGTTATGTGAAGCTCATAGTTCTCCATTTTCAGTTCATCCTGGCAGTACTAAGATGTACAGAGATCTACGGGAGTATTACCAGTGGTATGTAATGAAAAGAGATATTGCTGATTTTACAGTGAAGAGTTTGACTTGCCAACAGGTTAAAGCAGAGTGGTAGTTACCAAAAGGGATGCTTCAGCTTTTACCAGTTCCAGAGTGGAAATGGGAAAATATATCTGTAGACTTCGTTGTGGGATTTCCAAAGAAACCTCGAGTTAATAATGTAATCTGGGTTATTGTTGATCGCTTGAATAAATCTGCCCATTTCCTTGCTATAAGAGATACCTTTTCCCTAGATCAACTTTCCTGTTTGTATCTTAAAGAGATAGTCAGGTTACATGGAGTTCCTCTCTCCATTGTATCTGATCGTGATCCCAGGTTACTTCTAACTTTTGTAAAGGCCTTTATATGTCATTGGGCACTGAATTAAATTTTAGTACAGCTTTTCATCCTCAATCAGATGGGAAGTCAGAACGAACAATTCAGACTTTCGAGGATATGATATGTGCTTGTTCGATGGATTATCAGGGAAATTGGGACCAACATCTTTCTTTGGTTGATTTTTCATATAATAACAGTTTTCATTCCAGTATACAGATGACACCATTTGAGCCATTATATGGGAAGCGGTGTTGAACTCCAGCTTTCTGGGATGAAGTGGGTGAAAGGAAGCTAATGGGACCAGAATTGGTAGAAGAGATAGTAGAAAAAGTTCAGCAGATATAGAAACACATGAGAATAGCTTAGAGCAGGCATAAGAGTTGTGCAGACAACTAGAGAAAGGATCTATCTTTCGAGGTAGGTGATCATGTTTTTCTCAAAGTCTCACCATGGAAAAGTGTGATGCGATTTGGTAAAAAGGAAATGTGAGTCCACGGTTCACTGGACCATATGAAATTCTGGAGAGAGTTAGATCAGTTTCTGACTGAGTGGATTTACCTCCGAGTTTATCTCAGGTACACAATGTTTTTCATGTTTCAATCTTAAAGAAGTACATGCCAGATTCAACTCATGTTTTTAGTGCAGAGGTAGTTCAGTTGGAAGAGAACCTATCTTATGAGGAACAACCGGTCCAGATTCTTTACTATAGGGAGTAGGTGTTACGGAATAATGTGATTCATCAGGTAATGGTTTTATGGAAAAACCACATGATTGAAGAGGCAATATGAGAATCTGAAAATGTGATGAGGGCTAAATACCCCCACTTATTTAATAAGTAAATAAATTGCGGGGATGTAATTTTTTAAAGGGGGGAAGGAAGTAACATCCCAGGTAAATAAAGAATAAAACATTTTCATATTTATTAATATTTAGGAATTAAATATTGATTTTACTTTAAAGGGGTTTCTATGTTTGATAGCGTACCCGATACGCAATGAAGAGTTTCTTTGAAATCTTACGTTGCACACTAGTAATAAAATAATATTATTTTAAATAGTAGTTAACAAATAGTCGTTTTATTAGCGGGAATGAATAGAAATAACTAAAATATGATTATATATGTTTGTTAAATGTTTTTACATTTATCCAATAAAGGATAAAGGCTTAAAAAATGAAAAAAATTAAATTTTAGGCATATATACTCTAATTATCACTAAAGGTCAAATTATTGCCTTTTAATGGGAAACCGTCATTAAATATAGTTTTTTTCACTCTTATACTTTCTTTTTGACTAAATAAAATTTTTCTATAGAATCAGGACATCAAAATTTACATTGTGTGAATTTTTCGTATTTTTCCGATAAAGTTCATTTTTTAATGAATAGTGAAAAATGTTGCATTTTAATTCAAAACCTCTTTTTAATCTGATTTATTTATATGATTATATTATCTTTTGAATTGGTTTTAAAGTGAAATTATAATATATTTTTACCATTTAATCCAATAGTGGTTGTGGAATTAATTTCACTTTGAAATCGGACTTAAACTAGTGTCAATCTTTTGATACTTTTTGTTTCATAAAAACATGCTATTTGTTTTGACAGCGGGAATTAATTACTAAATTAATTAATGAAACATATATGTTTTGAATTTGGTAAAATAGACATCATTTTTTAATTTGGAATATCAAATATAGCTTAGGGTGAATTTTTGGTATTTTTCTGAAAAACTTCAACTTTTGATGAATAGTGAAACCACTAAGTGGTACTTAAAAAACTGATTTTTCGTTTAAATTAAATTTTACCACCTTTGTGTTTTAAATTTAAAAAATCCAACATAAATGGTTGTCATTAATATGTAAAATTTGGTTCAATGGGATTAAAATAATTTTTTTGAGGAATAGTAACTTTTAAGTTTTTAATCGCGATTAGAGGTAATTAGTGTAATTTAAGGTAAGAATAATGTTTTAATAATATGAAATGAACTTGAAACATATCCTAACCTTATTGGATGTGTCATGGACGACCAATAAAATTCATGGGTCAACTTGGTAACCCCATGGATCCACTTTGGAAAGAAAATGACATTAATATCGTTTTATTTAATGTTAAAGTAAAAATGTCACAAACATGAGTTGTTTTACTAAAAGTATTTTTAAATGGGGTTATACAAGTCATATTTTTTACTATAAATATTCATTAGAAAGATAAAACGATTTAAAATATATTTGTATTTGTTTTATAATTTTTAGACATTAAATAAATTAAATTATTTATGATATCATGATGATGCTGCGATTACCTCATTATTTAATGATTTAAATAAAATGAAAATATAATGTAAAATATAAGTCCTACACATGTCAAAAACCTATTGGATGAGTATATTTAGAACTAATATCCCCTTATCCTAGAAATATATAATTTTGGGACCTTTTAAATCCATAAAGCATTTTATGATAATGTAACCTTTTATAACTTTCCAAGAGTTCCCCTCCTCTCCTCTTATAAAAGGGCCCCACCTCTACCTCCTTACCCACACCTCTCAAGCATTTGGATCGGCCAAGCTCTGATCATTTTGTCTCTACAAATCCCTATCCTCATCCTAGAAGCCTTATCATAGTCATTAATCTCTTTAAGAAACCCTTTTGGTTCAAACCAAAGGTAGTTACACGATTTTAAGGTAATGTCTTCACTTGTGTTTTTTTTGTTTTATTTTGCTTCTCCGACCCCCTAAACTATTTTTATTCATTTCTTTTGTAAAAAAACCAGTATATTAAATATTCTAGAATGTTGTTATAATAATTATTCGAGCTAAACTTACACACACCTACATCTAATGGTTAAAGAACATACTGTTTCCGTGGATGGAGAATTTCTGCCTCACAAAACGATGATTGTTCAATATTATTATAACACCTTAAATGGTGGCCATTAAGATGAAACTATATTTATATATGATATAAATTATGTTTATTTTTTCCTTATGATTCTGTATTTTTCATTTGTGGCATACCTTTATGGTTTTCATTGTGGGTAAACACGATAATTTCATTTTAGGAAGTGTGGACTACCGCCCCCTCAAAGTGATTTGATTCGTTAATACCATATGTGGTACGTATAAAGGATAGATTTAATGATATTATATATGATACCATACTGGAATTATAATACTATTATGTAAAATTATGTTTTAATTCCTTTACATATGAAATATAAATGGAAGTAGCGTTCATGCGAATGTACGGCTTACCGTCTCCATGAACGGTGCATTTCATTTCTTACCTTTAAATGTAATGTAATATTATAAATGCATGTATATAGTGGATATATATGACATATATGATATCTAAATCATGAATATAATTCTGGATATAATAGATATTTTTCCTCATGAACAACTTGTAATTATAAAGAGTTTATTTTTGACTCAAGTACCAATGATTGTTAAAACGACCGTTATTAACTTAAATAATTACATAAAGTTCATGACATGGTAATCAGTTATTTAAAAGGAATTATGAACTTGAAAAAGGTTCTTAAGAAAGTAGAAATTAACTCAAGTTTATTATTAAGTAGATTAAAGAACGATCGAGTCAATTCAGATACGAGGTAAGGGATTTTGTCTCAATCTCCTTTCATTGAGGCCTATTTTGTTTTATACACAACTTTCTTTTATACGGTGTATAAATCCCTTTGACTTTTATGATTATTCAAAATGAATCTTTTTATATGAAGCGTTTAATAAATGACAAAAGGGAATGTTTTTTTTGTCGTACCTATGCGGCAACAACGACTTCTCCACCGCCGTGACCATTATTTGGGTTTCGGCTTCCTCTACAAGCCAGAACTTTTTTTTGAATGAAAAATAAATACCATGTTTTACTTTTCTTTTATTTTGGTATTTAAAATGGTTTTCATAATGTTTTTATATCAATGTTTTGTATTGATATCTTGTGATTGAAAAGTGGAAATTTTATGTTTCCTTTATGCATGTTTTACATGATATGATTATGTTATGGTTCTTGGGCATTGTTATGAAGACGAGTGGTTCCGTGATAAACTAAGGGCGGGTGAGCCCAATATAGCTCTCCAATGCATTTGGTAATGATAAGGAGTAAAACGTTAAGGTTTCTCCGAAGTGATTTAGGGAATGTACTGTAATAGGTATTCCAAACGTAACCAAGTGGGTTACTCCCTACGTAAGAATTTTATGAATGCCTCAAGTTACCTTTATGTCTTATGATTTCTATGATTTATTCATGACTTGATGAGGTTTGTGATTTTGTTTTATGAGTAAAGTATGATTTAATGCATGGACTAATGTTTTCAGTTCTTATTTTTTTTATAACCCTTACTGAGCTTTTTATGCTCATCCGAAATTTTTGAAATGTTTTTCACAGGTCAAGGGAATGGTACATGATATGATGATAGTGTCAAGGAAGTGTCAAGAAAGAATACATGTTTTATTTTAAATATGTTTCCATTGATGGGAAAAATGAATACCATATTTTATGTAACCACTTTGTTTAAATATGGAATTTAATTCATGTTTTATGATCTAACTCTCTAAAACTCTAAAACTTAAAAGATCCTCAATGCGAAATCTTGTAATAACTCAAGAATAAGTAAGGTTTAAGGCTGGGGTCTTATACCATGAGACCCTCCAATGCATAGAAGGGATATAGAGAGCCCCACCCATCACTTTTTAATTTCAAATTCATCCCTCATATGAATTTTATAAACATAAACAACATGATAATATGAAATAACTTTCCGCAATCTGTACACATAAACACTAACCATTATGAGTATTATAAAGAACATTATCAAGATAGCACCTCCACCATAAAACTGATCATGAACCAATTAATAAAATATGTTATATAATGAACATATTATATTAACCTCAACAGGACATAAAATTCAATACATGGGTTGAAATATGCAATAATACTCTAATGAGATCATAGAGGTATGTTTGAGATAATTACACTTTTACTTTGAAAAGAAGGGTTCATTTGGTAAAATATTTTCATAAAACCCTAAATGAACTACTGTAGTTTTACCATTATGAAATGAGCAGTTTTAGAAAAATAATTGTGGCTGAAAATAGATTATATATTTCAATTGAAAATAGGTATTAATTGGATATGTTCCCTTGAATTGGGCTTGTTTATCGGGAAGAATTGAGAAAGATCCTTATAAAACATTTAACTCTCCATAAAATAATGAAGGGATCTAATTGGTACACATAAATATATAATTTATATATAATATATGAGTACATAATAATAATTAATAATTTGATTGGGAATAATAGAGACAAATAGAAAACCAAAAGAAAATAGAGGTTCGGGTAGAAAACCCATACAATGTGTCTGAATGTGTTTCTCACATGAGACTAACATTCTGCATAATAATGTAAAATACATTAATTATTTAATTAATACCCTTATTTAAATGTATTTTATTTTTCATAATTTTATTAAGTTAATTCATGACCTTTTTATGTGTTATAAATGCAAATTTATTTCGCAGGAGCGTTCGTTTCCTTGGTTTTTATGATCGGTATAATTGTATATGATAATAGAAGTTCCTTTGGAACTGGTATAATTCTCCAGAATTAAATTTATATGTTATTTATAAATATAATCTAGTGAAAATGGTTATACATATCATTTGGTTATATTGTATGATTATGAATAATTAGATATAACATTTAGGGATACTCGTTAATATTTTTACAGTGGTTTTTCGGTCACAACGGACTCGTTTTGTTCTATTATTTAATATCATGTTCAAATTATGGTTCCTGAATCATTGCATAATATATAATAAATATTTTATAATCTGTTTAAACCATAAAAATCATTTCATGACCTTCCTTGAAGATGTAATTAAATATTAAAGATCATCATCCACAAAGGTTTCAAATTGGCACTACCTAGATGATGATTTCATTTATAAAATAAAAGAGAGAGTGTGAGGATAATGATCATGGTTCATCCATTACCATGATATAATTATAGTATATAAATGATACTAGTGTTATCATGATCATTTATACAAATGAGGTGAGTGGATAACAATAAATGAAGGAACTTAAAAGAAATTAAAAGGAAAAGGGGGAGAAATTTACCTCTCGTGTACTCCATAGAACCTTCATAAGGGAAGGGATTTTGGTCTTTTGGGAAATCCAAGAGATCCTGGATGTGGTTAGAGACTATGTAATAGAATTGGGATGAACATTGAGATGCTTCAAGGCTTATATGAGTGAAGAGAAGTGGAAGTGAGGGGTGGCTTTTATAGTGGAGGAGAAGAGTGATTTTGGAATATCTTATTTATTATTTTATAATTTTTATCAATACAAGAAATAGTGTTGATTATTTTGAAAAAAATAGAAATATGTACATTTATGTTTGAACCTATCTCCATTTACCACATCCATGACTCATCATGATGTAATAATTCATTTATTGGGCATATTTTGTAGAGTATAAAATTTTTCTTGTCACCAAAATTCAAGTATTTCATAAAATCCCAAAAATTCATCCCAACTGTTTTTCATCATGTAGAATTGAAAAAATGAACCACATTATATCAAAATAATTTATTAATTAAGAGAAATTAATTATTTTAATAAAGTCATTATTCTCATGAAAAATACATATTTTAAATGTAATACAAATTTTATAGTACTTTCAAAAATTAACTATAGTATTGTAAAATTTTCCTAAAATTCTAGGAAAAAAATATTAATTAAGGAATAAATATTTTGAAAAATAATTTCATTTTTAACAAATTTATAAATTTTAAATTTTAATTAATTTTTTTTAATCACAAAAATATCAACACTTAATTAATAATTTTTAGATATTCGCTATCATTTATATGGTTCAAAATTTTTATTTACACATACATGGGTGAGTTTTATATTAATAACGTTACATTATTATTCATAAGGGAAAGTTACTATACACAAGGATAAGTTACTATTAAAAAAATGAATGTAGATCATATAATACTCTAAATATATTACTGATCAGAACAATGTATATCAGTTTTTTGAAATTCAAATCCCAGAAGATGAAAAATTATGTTTAGTAGCTAGGTTATAACAATCTCTTAAAACAATGTGTTTTTTTCATAGGGGATGAGTATTTCATGCATTCTATGTTAAATTTATTTATAAAAATTTGGGGTGTTACATTCTTCCCCCTTAAAAAAATTTCATCTTTGAAATTACCAAAATGTTACCTTATAAAAATAATTGTGTAGGTGTTCATCAAAAGATCCTCAGGATCGGATGTTGCCTCTTCAATTTTAATGATTTTTCCAGATCACCTTTTCCAGACGAGTTATCTAATTCCTCAACAACCATTCTTTAGTGTCTAAAATCCGGATAGGTTCTTCATAGTATGATATGCCAAGTTCCAATTATATACCTTTATAATTGAGTACATGTTTTCGGTATGGGATTTACTTTCTCAAAAATGAGACATGGATCAGATTGTGTACCTTAGAAATGATAGGAGGCATTTCCAAATTATAATCCATATCTCAAATTATTTCCATAATTTTAAAATGAAAATGTACATGGGGATCAATTTACCTTTTTCTCAAATATTATTATAACACCCTTCTAAGGAGATACATTAAATAAAACATGATCTCCCACTTGAAATTATAAATCATTACTTTGATTATCAACATCGATCATTTTCTTTCTTTGATCTCCTTTGATATTAGTTTGAATAGACATTACCTTCACTGTTGATTCATTCACAAGGTCAAGGTCCAGAAGCTTCCTTTGACCAACTTCCTCAAATCACATTGGTGTACAAAATCTATTTCCATGTAATGCATCATATAGTGTCATTTGAATAATTTAATAGAAACTATTATTGTAGGAAAAATCCACCAATGATAAATATTTATCCCATAAACATTAAAAAAAAGTGATAATGATCTCAACATGTAATCAAATGATTGGATTTGCTTTCTAATTTCTCATCAGTATGGGGGTGAGAAGAAATACTCAATCAAAGATCACTATCTAATTATTTTGGAAGAATTTTAAAAAAATTATTTGTGAATCATGGATCATTATCAGACACAAATGAGAGAGGTTCTCCAGGAATTCTCACAACTTCAATGACATAGAGTCGTTCAAGGTGATCCAGGGGAAAATACTTACTTATAGCAAGGAAATGTAAATATTTTGTAAGTATATCCACAATTACCCATATCTCATTATTCCTTCTTGTAGTTTTGTTAATCTAGTGAAAAAATACTTGGTGATGTCATCTCATTTCCATGTAGGAATAGGTATAGTTTTCATGACCCCTCTTGGATATTGTCATTCGGCCTTCACATAATGAATAGATAAAACATCTTGATACATTAACAACAATTTCCCTCTTTATTATGTCCCTCATGAAATGTTCCTTCAAATATATATACAATTTAGTGCTACTAGGTTGTATAAGGAAATTTGTGACCTGTGCATTGTCTAATAACTCCCTATTCAACTCGGGTGTTAGGGGAACACATAACCTCTTCCCAAATTTCAAAATTCCATATTCACACATGAATTCATCCAACATACTATCATTCACAACTATAAATTTCTTTTAATGATTATCTTGATCAAACATATAAGTTTTAATTATCTTTAATAAAAATGGTTGGGAAACCAATTGAAAATGTAATGATGTTTCACCTTCTCTGATAATTCCCTTATCCACATATACTAAATCCATTAATAAATTATCTATTTCAATCATCATTTTGTTTAAAACTCCATGATACTACTTGACCAATGCATCATCTAACTTATTTTCCTTTCTTGTGTAGTAGTGTATGAAACAATCATAATATTTTAGTATCTCAAGACATTGCCTTTTCCTTATATTGATTTCTTTCTATGAGAAGATATATTTTATCCTCTTGCGATTGATTTATATCTCACACCTTTCTCTATAGATATAGTGTCTCCATATCATCAAATAAAATATTACATTTCCAAACTCAATATCTTTAGTTGAATAGATCTATTCATGAGTTTTTAACCACCTTGATTCATAGGCAATATATCTATGATTCTGCATAAGGTCGCAACCATGTCATTTCTTTGATAAATCACTATAGATCATAAATCAACCATTTTCTTATGGTAGAGTCAAGATAAAAGAAATAATTAATATCCTATATAAATTTTCATAAAACCATTTACAATATTTTTTCCATAATAACATAGCCCCTTTATGAGTAATCTTATTCAATGGGTTTGAAAAATGGGAAAAGTTCAGAACGAAACGCCGATGAGAACATACTAAACCAATAAAAATACATACCTAGGTTTTATTCATTGGAGTCTTCCATTCCTTGAATATTTTTTATTCATTGGATCAACAAATATTCCATCCTCAGAGAAGATATTTCCTAGAAAATTAACTCCCTAAAGCCCAAATTCACACTTGCTATACATCCCATATAATTCATATCTTCTAAGAGTATTCATAACAATGAAAGTATTATTAACATGATCTTCATTAATTTTTATATTATACTAAGATATAATCAATAAATACAACAATAATGACATCAAGTTATTCCTTGAAAACTCTGTTAATTAGTTCCATGAAAATAAAGGGGCATTAGCCTGTCCAAAAGGCATTACTGTAAACTCGTAATGCCAATACCAGATTTGAAATACTATTATTGGAATATCTTAATTAATCACATGAAACTGATGATATCCAGATTACAGTTCAACTTAAAAAAATAATGGGCTCCAGGAATTTGATCAAATAAATAATCAATCTGAGTAAGGGGATACTTGTTCTTTATTCTAGTAGCATTGATTTATCTATAGTCAATGCACAACCTCGTTGTTACATATTTTTTCTTGACAATGAGAATAGGGGAAACCCATAGAGAAACACAAGGTTAGATAAATTGTTTATCACTCAATTAATCTTGTTTTTTAATCATTTCTACAAATTCCATAGTGGATATTCAATAAGGAGTTTTTGATATAGGCCATGCAGCAGTAATTAAATCAATAGAAAAATCAAATTTTTCTCCCAATCATGTATAGGTAAATCCTCTAGAAATATATCAATCTATTCATTTACAATAGTTATATACTCAATTTGAATATTTCTTTCCTCACTTATATATATTGAGTTCACATCCTCCCCAAAAATTGCATCCAGTCGAGCTACCGTGGGTGGATATAGATAAGAATCATATAGTGATGTTTCTTCTCTAAAGATAATGGATTCTAAAACTTTCTCACAAATAGAAATTTTCATTTAATTTTAGTATATTTTCATATCATATTTTGAAAAAAAATCCATTCCATGGATTATGTAAAATTCAACCATATATATAATGGTTAAATCTTCAGATAAAGCATATTTATATTTCTTAATGTGAACTGCGTGACACATCATTATTGAAAGGAGACACCCCTTAGGAGTATTGAATGAAAACTGCCTTTTTAATGAGAATTGAAAATACCAAAATTTTAAATAGAAATGAACTGATATAAAGGAAAGTGATGATCTGGAATCAAATAAAGCATTGGCCATGTTTGATGAAATGATTACAGTACCTACCACCAAATTGTTAGGAGCATCAACTTCAGCAGTTTTGATCATATAATCATAGCCTTGTTCCCATGTTTTTATCTGGGGAATGATTCCTCGAATCATAGGAAAATAATTTTCAAAATTTTCAAACTCTTTTCAATTGTATTATTGAAAATTGGTATCTTCTTTTTTTCCCTTTAAATCTCAAGATTGGTGGCCTCTTTCTCCGCATTTGTAACATACTCCTTTTCTTTTTAATTAGGCTCCAAGTTGTTTCTTTCCAAAAGTACCGCACGTTGGAAAACTGCCATTTTTATTCATTCCTTTATCCATTATTTCCTCTACCACCATCATATTCTCTTGATTAACATTAATTTAATAAGACATAGATAATTCTCTCTATGTATTGATTTCACTTGAGATTATATGTTTGTTTGATGAGATAGTTTGGGAAACCAATTCCATTTAGAGGAATTTTTTTAAACCATATAATAAGAGATCAATCATTCTACTTGGATTATGTATACAGTCCATGACATACCTTTCTATCCATGTTATATTAGTTTAATACTTATCTACATTTTCATCCACTTTTTTCCACATAATTAGAAACTGCCTTTCAATATCAACTCGTTATTCATGTAGAAAGTATTTTTAAAAAATATTTCTTTATATTCCTTATATTCAATATTTTCATCTCTTTCACCTCAGTTCTATTTTGAATTAGTTACCATCATTGATCAGAATCTTCGGATAAACGATAAACTTCCATCAAAACCTTCTTTCTTTCTTTACTTCCCAAAGAAAAAAATACTTTCTCTAAGTAACATATACGATTATTTCAAATGAATGGGATTGTAGTACATTAAATGATGAAACATTTTCTTTAAAAAGTGGCATAACAGTTCTCCCTGATATTTTGGTTTAGGGTGATCCATACGTGTATGGTTATTTTTCATATCCTTAGTCATCTGTCTCAGTATTGTTTTAAGTTGATCAGGACCAGTCATAGATCCATAAAAAACATCATTATCTTGTATATGGGCTAAATCACTACATGGGATACACACATTCATATGGTCTCAATTCCTTCCACTCAGATCTAATTTTAAATGATGGTATACAATGAGATCGGTTATGAATCGTACTGCATAATATCAACTAGTAGAATACCTAACTTAAATAGAAATCCTATGAAATGATAATCCCATAATAAAAAAACTGTTTATTTGAGAAAAATTTACTTTTAAATCCTTCATAATTGCTTGTAAAAAAGATGTGAATTATCCTAATCATATCCACTAGGAGTGTGAGACCAGGTGTGAAGTAAGGCCTATTTTTGTTTACCCATTTACCCCAGGTGATTCTTAAAATACCTAGTCAATGTTTTTACTCTTAGGTACATCTGTGCCAGAGTCAATTCCACTTATACTATCTAGAAAAGAATGTATTCTCTACAAATATATTCATAATATTTTCCTTACGAATATTCTTTGATGTTCTTGTATGTTTATCCCCAAAATTTATCTTAGGATTTTTGTCTAATCTATATTTCCTAAATCTATCTTTCATGTTTTTTACTAAAATTGATTTAATACCAACTAATAGGACCCAACCCGAGTATCCCGGAGCTGGTGCCTTATTTTATTACGTTGTCATGACTATAAGAAATTATTTTCCCAAAGAAATGAATAGTTTAGTAGTTTTGGAAAGCTTGATACAAACATCAGTTCAACATTACAACTTCAAATGAAATACACAATAGAGAATACATATGAATACTATATTATCCTAAGAATTCATTCATAATACTTATCATAACTACAATGGAAAAAATATGAAATGGGTGAGATCCTATGCATAGTAAGTTTAAGTAATGTAGTGAAATATATAATAAAAATAAACGCCATGTATGGTGTAAAACTAAAAAATTCATGTAAAAATATTATTGATAATAATATAGAAGTAATATGTGATGATTAAATATGGACATATAAAGTATCATAAGGGAATGAAATATAACCATTGATATTATACTAGTTGAATGATAACATGGCTTATCAATTACTAATAACTTAATGATGGAATGCATAATATAGACCAACTGAAACATATTGTCTAGGCCTTGACCAAGATGTTTGAAAATATTAGGGTAAGGCATCGACCAAAACCAAATTTTTTTTTGTCTCATGAGACCAACCAATGCATCAAGGGGCTATAGAGGGACCCACCCGTCACTTTCTAGGTTCAATACAATCCTCATATTAATGGGTATAAACATAAACAACATGAACATATGAAATAACTTTCCCCAATCTGTACAGATAAACACTAACCATTCTGAGTAGATTGGTAAATGGTATCAAGAGAGAACTTCAATAGGAAAACTGACCATAAACCATTTAATAAAATATGTTAGATGATTAAATTAATATATTAACCTCAATAATACATAAAATTTAGTGCAGGTTATAAAATAGGCAAAAAATACTCTAATAAAATAATCGATGAATTTCCGTGAGAAATACACTTTTACTTTGAAAAGAAGAGTTTATTTGAAAAAATAGTTGCATCAATCCAGAAATGGACTAATTTAGTTTTTTCATTTTGAAATTAGTGTTTTTATAAATATAATTTATTATTAAAAAATATTATATATTGCACTTGAAAATAGGTAAGAATTTGAGAAGTTCCTTTGAATCGAGCTTGTTTATCAAGAAGAATTGATCATGATAATTATAAAACATTTAAATCCCCCTAAAAAAAGAAGGAATATAATTGAAAAAAATTTAATGAAAATTCACACTAAACTTATGAGGCTTACATATAATTAATTAATAATTAAATTTGTATTAAGAGATACAAATACATTCTCGAATGAAAATGAAGGTTCAGTTAGAAAACCCTTACCTTGTGTCTGAATGTGTTCTGCACTTGAGCTTAACGTTTTTGATAATATAATTAAATACATTAATTATTTAACTCAGAACATTATTTATATGTTCTTGATTCTTCATAATTATATTAATTTCTTTTATGGCATTCTCATGAGTTATAAGATAAAAATATTTCACTCGGGAGCATTCATTTCCTCACTTTTCTTGATCGGTATAATTATATAAAATAATGGATGTTCATGTGGAATGGGTGTAAATATGAAAAATTGAATATATATGATATTGATGAACATTCATTATTGTAAATTTTTATACATAACATTTGGTTATATATAATAAGTATGAATAATTAGATAAACATTTATTGATAATCGTTTATATTTTTACAGTAGGTTTTCAATCACAACGAACTAGTTTTGTAATATTATTTAATATCATGTATAAATGTTGGGTCAACATTAATTAAAGAAGATATAATATATATTTTAAAATTTTTTACATCAATAAAATTGGTTTTATGACCTTCTTTGAAGAAAAAATTAAGGAATGAAAATTTGTCTAATGAAGGTTGTAAATTGGAACCTTCCGAATGATGATTTCCTTTATAAAATAAAAGAGAGAGTATAAAGATATTGATGATGGTTATTAAATTAAAATGATTTAATTATAGTATAAAATTGATACTAGATGTATGATGATCATTTGGATAGTGAATTTGATGTGATAACAATAAAATAAGGAACATAGAAGAAATTAAATGGTAAAAGGAAGTGGAATTAACCTCTTGGGTACTCCTCCTTGAGATCCTATTTATGGGAAATGGGTTTTGGTATTTTGGAAAGAATAAGAGCTCTTGGAAGTGGAGATAGACTAGGTAAGGGTATTTGTGTAGAAATATGAGAGTTTAGAATGATTATATCTGTTAAGGGAAGTGGAATTTAGGGGTGGATTTTATAGAGGAAGAGAAGAGTCATTTTTGAATATCTTATGCATTATTTTATAATTTTTCAGAATACAAAAAAATGTGTTTATTATTGTGACCAAAAATAGAAATAAGTTCATTTTATATATAACCAATGGTCATTTATATAAACCATGACTCATTAATGATGTAGAAATTCATTTAGTTAGCATATTTCATAAATTATAGAATTTCACTATTTAGTAAGAAATTCATGCATTTCACCAAAATACCAAAAATTAACCCTTGAAATTTTCGACATGTATATTTCAAAAATGAAATTAATTTTACAAAATAAATTTTATTAATTTGATAAATTAAATATTTAAATAAAATAATTATTAACTTGATAATATATTTTTTAAATTTAAATCCAATTTTATAGTTCTATTAAAAATTAGTTGAGGTCTTGTAAAGTTTTCCTATAATCATTGGATAAAAAATATTTTTATTGAAAGGAATTTTAGGAAAATTAATTTTATTTTCAATATTTTTAGTAATTTAAAATTATAATTAAATATTTATTACTCACAAAAATATCAACACTTAATTATTAATTTTTAAAATTTTCACTCTCATTTAAATGGTGCATAAATTAAATTTATACATACATGGGTGAGGTTTCTATTCCTAAAAGTACATTAATATTCATAAGGGTAATTTATTATTCATATGTATATGTTTCTATTGACCAAAATTGTAGTTTGATCTTATCAAACTCTAAATATTTTACTGATAGCAATTGTTTATGTACGTTTTTCAAAATTCAAATCACAAAATCAAAAAAATTATGTTTACCAATTAGGTTATAAATATCTCCTATAATAAAATATTTGTTTCTCAGGGGATCAGTATTTCATTCATTCAATATTAAATTTACTTTGAAAATCTTGGGATGCTACATTCCTTCCACTTTACAAATATTTCATCCTTGAAATTACTAGAATTTTTCCACATAAAAAGATTTGGGTAGGTATTCTTCTTATGTTCCTCAGGATCTCATGTTTCCTCTTCAATTTTATAATTTGTACAAATCACCTTTAATAGATGAGTTATTCAATTCCTCAACATCTATTATTTATTGTCCAAAAGTTATATAGGCTCTTTACAATAACATATGTCAGGTTCCAATTATATACATTCAAAAGTGAGTACATGTGTTGTGTATGGAATTTAATTTATCAAAAACAAGACATGGAACAAATTTTGGACCATAGAAAGTATTTTTTGCATTTTTAAATGATAATCCAAAACTCTAATTATCATTATAATTTCAAAGTGACTAACGTACCTGGGGCTCAATTTACCTTTTCTCCCAAATCTTATAACACCCTTCCTTAGAGATACTTTTATAAAAACATGAAACTTCACTTGAAATTACAAATCATTACATTGATTATCATAATAGATATTATTCCTGCATTGAGCTTCTTTTATATGGGTTTGAATAGTTTTTACCTTCACTGTTGTTTCCTCTAGAATCTCTAGGAGCACAAGCTTCCTTTCACCAACTTCATCCCAACAAGTTGGTGTACATAATCTTTTACCATATAGTGTTTCATATGTTTCCATTTGAATTATTGAATGGAAACTATTAATGTAAGAAAAATACACTAATGGTAAATACTGAACCCGCATACCATGAAAACAAACTGGGCACTATCTCAATATATCGTCTAATGTTTGGATTGTCCTTTTTGACAGCCTGTTTGGTTGAGGGTGAGAAACATCCCTTAATCGAAGCTATGTATCCAAATATTTTTGAATATTTTTCCATAATTTTTATTTGAATCATGTATATCAATCATATATAATGGATATATGTGATCCATGAAGTCTCACGACATAATTTATATAATTTCATGTATGGCACTCTTGTGGAAAACCCCCCTTATAGTGAGGAAATGTGCATATTTCCTAAGTCGGTCCACAATTAACCATATTGCATCATATTTTCTAGGAGTTTTGGGAAATTGAGTGAAACAGTCCATGGAGATGTTATCCCATTTCCATGTAGTAAAAGGTAGAGTTTGAATCACCCCTATAGGTTGTTGTCATCCAGCCTTTACTTGGTGAAACACTAAACATGTTGAAATATAATTAGCAATTTCCCAATTCATGATTTACCAGTAGAAATGTTACTTATAATATCAATACATTTTAGTTCTACCATGGTGTATAGAGAAATTCAAGCTATGGGCATCATCCAATAACTCCTTTTTTGCAAAGGTATAGATGGAACACATATCCAATTCCCAAATTTGAAAATTCCATCTTCACAAACAATGTCCACCAACTTCCCATCATTCATATCTTTATTTTCATTTTGAAAATTCTTATCATTAGACAGATAAGTTTTAATTCTTCCAAATAAATATTACCAGGAAACCAAATTGAAAAAGTAAATATGTTTCACCTTCTATGATAATTACCATATCTATCTTTACTACATTCATGAATAAATGATCCCTTTCAATCCTCATCTTGTTCAAAATTCTGTAATCCTTCATTATCAATACATCAGGTACCTTATTTTCCTTTCCTATATGGTAGTGTATGGAACAATCATAATCCTTAAGTAGCTCAACCCATCCCATTTTCCTCATGTTGAGTTATTTCTACAAGAAGATATATTGTAATATCTTTTGATCCATATATATCTCACAACTTTCTCTTTAGAGATAGTGTAGTTATATCTTCGATGAAAATATTACAAATTTTAACTCAAGATCATGGGTTGGATAGTTCTATTAAATAATTTTTAACTACCATGATGCATAAGCAATACCTCTATCATTCCATAGAAACATCAAAGTCCATTATTTGATGGATCACTGTAGGTCATAAATCCACCATTTCCCTAATGTAGAGTCATGATCATATCATTCACTAATCTCTTCTTCAATACATCAAAACATTATTTATATTTATTTTTACATACAAACTTTACCCCTTTAATTGTATGCTTGGTCAACAGGTCAGCTAATCAGGTGAATTTCTAAATGAAACACTGATAATAACATGCTAAACCAACAAGACAACTTACCATGGTAACATTTTTTGGAGTAGGACACTCCTGGATATGATTTTTGTTTATAATATTGACTAGTATTACATCCTTAGAGAAATGATTTCAATGAAAAGAAAGTGACTAATTCCAAAATTCAGGCTTTCTAAACATCCCATATTATACATTACTTCTAATAGTCTTCGGAAAAATGCACAAGTTGTTCTAATGATCTTCATAGATTTTGGATTTTACTAGGATATCATGAATAAATACAACAATAAATTCATTAATATATTCCATTAAAACTATATTAATTAGATCAATGAAAATAGAAGGTGAATTAGTCAGTCCAAAAGGCATTATTGTAAACTTGTAATTCCCATACCTCATTCGAAATGTTGTCTTTAGAATATCTCCCTTATTTACAAGAAATTTATGATATTCGTATCAAAGGTCAATCTTATAAAATATTTGGATCATTGAAGTTGATCAATTAAATTATCAATCTGAGGAAGGGAATAATTTTTCAATCTTTTAATAGCATTGATTTCTCTATAGTCAATGCACAACCTCAAGGATCCTTATTTCTTCTTGACAATAAGAATAATAGATCCCCATGGAGAAAAAATTGGGTGGATAAATACTATATCACACAATTCATATAGTTGTATCAAAAGTTCTACTAATTCCAAATTGGCCATTCTATAAATAGTCTATAATATAGGTCTTCCACCCAGAATTAATTCTATATAAAACTCAATTTCCTACTCTAAAGGATGTCTAGGTAAATCATATGAAAAATATATCAATGTATTAATTAAAAATAGGTACATCCTAAAATGGAATATTTCATTCCTAACACATAGATATTTAGTTCTCATCCACCCCAATAATTACATTTAATATATCTATTGGGCGTGGATCTAGAAAAGAATCATATGGTGATATTTCTGCTCTAAAGATAATAGATTCTACACCTTCCTCACAAATCATAAATTACATACTTTTTCAATATATTTTCGCATCATATTTTGAAAACCAAATTTGAAAAGTATTATGTCAATGTTGAAAATATGTAAGACAATAAAATTAGTAGAAAACACATATTTATAAGCCATAATAGGGACTGGATGAAACATCTTTGTTGTAATTATACTTTCCTAAGGGGTCTTGACTAATGACTCCCTTGTTATGGATAATTTGAGATATATAATTTTTTATAAAAATTGGGAAGATATAATGGAATGATATGAAACCTAATCAAGTAAATAATTGGCCAAATTTATGAAAATATTATAGTACATGCAACCATATCGTTACAAACTTCAAATTCTGTAGTTGGGATTGCATAAGTTTGGCCTGACTCTATTGGCCAACTCTGTGGAATGTTTCCACGATACTTTAAAAATTCATTTTCATAAATTACCATATCTTTATAATTGTAGAATTGAACATTTATATCATCTTTGTTTCCATTTCAATCTCTATATTGGTGGCCTATTTTTCTAAATTTATAATAGAATCATTTTCCTTTTGAGTAAGCTTTAAGGTGATTCTTTCCACAGGTATCTTATGTTGGGAAACTCTCATTTTTATCCTTCCCTTTATCAATTATTTCTTCTTCCACACACTTCTTCTATTTCATTCATATAAATTTCTAAAACATAATGAATTATTTAACAATATTGATTGAAATTGAGACTATATCTTTATATGATGAGGAAGTTTGGGGAACCAATTCCCTTTAGAGGAATATATTTAAACCATTAAAGATTCAATCATTATTTCTCCTTGAATTAAGTATGTATCCCGTGATATGAATTTATAACCTTTTGAAGTTAGCATTATAGTTTTCAACATTCTTATTCCCTTTATTCCTCATATTTAGAAATCTCCTTTCCATATCCACTTGCTGTTCCTGAAGAAAGTACTTTTTCTAAGAATAGTTCCTTAACGTCCATCCATTCCATATTTTCATTATCTTCATCCATTGTGTTTTGAATTGGTGTCAACCATTGATCAGCATCTACCAATAAACAATAAACAACCATGACAAACATCTCTCTTTCGTTACTTCCCAAAGCGAGGAATATCTTCTCTAAGGAACATATTCACTTATCTACTACAAATGGGTTTGTATTCCCTTTAATTGATGTCTGATTTTGTCACAAAAATTTGTTTAACATTGCTAATCGACGTTTCGGTTTCGTGTGATCTATACTAGTAAGGTTATTTTTTTAACATTAGTCAACTATGCTAATATAGTTATAAGTTTCTGAACACCAGTGACAGCTCCAGAAAAAAAACATTATCTTGAATAGGGGGGAATCACTACATGGGGTATGCATGTTCATGCGATTTCCATTCCTTCCACTTAGAACCATTTCTAAATAATGGAATACAATAGATTAGGTTTTGATTCATATAAAATAATACTTAACATAAATTGAAATTATATGCATAGTTCATCACATATTAATAAACATGGTTTATCTGAGGAAAAATTTACTATTAAATACTAAATAATGGCTTGTAAACAAGATAATAATTATCCTAAGAATATCTCCAAATGCGCAGCAAGGCACATTGTTATGTACCAATATACCATGGGTCAGCCCCAAAACACCTTGTTAGATTTTTTACTCACAGGTACAACATATAAATGGAATACAAACCCATAACCTAATAATACTAGAACATTATCTTCCTTCAACAAAATATGATTAATAACCACACACTGGACTCTGAAAGCTAATACAGTACAATTGACTATAAAATATTTTTATAAAATATCATCCAGCCAGTAATCTGAAACATAAATGTGGAAAATAGTGTATCCAAAACCAAGAGAATTATGAAACCGGAGGAATTCTTATCAAAAGAGGTGTAAAAAAAGAACCTTAATGATCAATCCACAAGAAAGTGATTTGGGAATAGTGTATATCATAAAAAATTCCTCAAGTTAGATATAATCAATAATAGGGAGGATAAGTGTGGAAATGAAACATTAAAAACTCACACAATTCCCTACAACTAAAATACATATGAATTAAATTTCATTTTATTAAATTACAATATGTAAATAAAAATAAGGATTAAAATGTGGAAAATATATTTGATTTTTTGAAAACCCCTATTATACCATTATAAATTATGAATCCCAAATACAGTGTGTATAACATTTCATTTCCTTCCTTATGACCATTACCCAAAATATAATCCTATTATTAGATATGTAATGACCATACATATAGAAAATATATAAACTTTAAAAAAAATTAACCAAGTCATATGTTCTCTAAACATGGGGAGAAAACCAAAAATACACCCAAATAAGAATGTCAATAAATGCATGAGAATGAGGGTACATGAAAAGTGTAATAGGATGTTACAATCATCCCCACCATAAAAACACTGTTTACCTAGAGTGTCCTTTGATTACAAAAGTAGCATAAATAGATGTATAGTTCTAAATCATCAATAGTTCCCTCCCCCATGCCTCAGGACTATATAGTCTGCACTACCACAGTACCTGTACTAGGGAAATTTTTTTGAGGCACCTTCTTTGGACATTCTATAATATGAAATTTATAATAAACCATAGTTTTTTTAGTCATAGTATGAACATCTTCCAACCAATTTAGGTGATAATGTTCTGACATATACCCCCCCCCCAATTTGAAAACATGATATACATTCTTGATGGAAGTCAAATATCATATAATGACCAAATGATATGCCACATTCCCTAGTCATCCAACATTTTCAATATGCCCCAAAAACCATGGTACCAACATACCATTCTTACCCAACTAGGGATGTCCCAAGGAAGTTGAGACTTTGAGAAAGACCTGATCATTAAACACCAAATCTATAGTCTAAAAATTAAAATCTCCATCTGATTTATGAAAACATTATGACATGATCGATCTCTCCGGAATCAACTACTTCCTATCTATAATCTATAAAAACATGTCTCGGTGCAACCAACAACCAGATATCCAACTATACCAAGCATATATAATTTGTACATGGAATCCCATACAATGACATAAAAAGTGCCACATTGATCGATGTTAGATAACAATTGTTTTAAAAGAATTTAAAAAATATAATTATTCTTATAAGATCCAAAAAAATCAATAACACATGCTCAAAGAATATCTTCAGTAATATGGATGGTCATCTATTTTTATCCATCTATCTGTATATGATAAATCATTCTTAATTTTACATGGGAACCCATCATCTACCATATGTTGTTCTAGAACATGGATGTGAGACTTGGTTCGGTATCAGAAACAACTGCATAGGGAACCCCTTGAAGTTGGACAATATCATGGAACCCTAAGAAGTTAGACATTCATTATCTCCTTGATAGGTAGTGTAATGGCCCGGGTTTTTGGGGTCCATTACTTGGTAAACATATGATGTTGGGGTGTTCTGGGTGGTCTGGAAGGCCACCCCTATTTCTCGGTGACCCCTAGAAGTAGCCTTGGCCTACCAGTAGCCTCGGCGTACCAGTATACCTAGCCTATCAGTGACCTTGGGGTACCTGTAGCTCTCGGCTACTGGTATCTATAGGATACCAGTAGCTCTCGGCTACCGGTTGATCTAGGATACCGGTAGCTCTAGCATACCCCTAGCTCTCGGCTATCGGTAGCACTAGGCTACTAGTAGCTATGAGCTATCAGTAGCTATCACCAACCAGTTGCTCTGAGCTACTGGTAGTCATCACCAACCTGTAGCTCTCAGCTACCGGTAGTTGTCGCGAACTGGTAGCTCTCTGCTACTGGTAGCTCTCGCCTACCCCCATGGGTTTTCCAATAGCGCATTCTTTTTGCGCTAATTGTTTTTTTGACCATGTTTTGACCCCATTAAGCCTGTTTTAAAGCCCATTATGCCTCTTTAAATTAAATGATTGGTGAGTTAACCCATAAATTTAAAACCATGAGGTTCGGGTTGGTATAAACCACCCTGAAAGGCAGGGACCTTTTTAAGTAGCGTGTGGGGTGTCTCAACCTCATGTTCAACCCACGATCCCACTTCTTACTCGATTTATAATTTTTTTAACCATCCACGGGAATGCTGTATCTCAGCCTTTATATCAAAATTATTATCCCTAGGTTTCAATTCTCGATCATCCTTCACGGAGTACCCTTCCTCCCGATGATCTGTTGCCCTATTGCTCCTGTTTTCCAGTTTCCACGTGAGGACTTAATGTCGATCCTTGATCTTTCAGGTAAGGGTTTCACCTTCATCTCTCTTTTCTGTGTATCTTGCGGGGTGGGTACGCTACTGCTTCTGTATAATTGGATGAACCAAAATTAAATGAATAAAATAAACAGATTATAAAGAATGAAGGGTGGGGTGTGATCGATGATGCTGCTCTGTTTTTCTCCTCTATCATGATTAATGATTTCTGAATTATGCAGGCTTACACCTACTAGAAATCATGGCGGTTGGTGGTCTTTCTCTATGCGCTAATAAACCCTTTCCCCTTGTGATGTTTAAATGGATTTTATTTTGGTTGTGAAACTTTTTCTGTGAAAACAAAATTGGTTAATCACATATATTCAGCTAAATAAATTGGAAACACTAGGATCAACTACTTTTCTATGATAACCCTGGTTTAAGCCCAGTGGAATTGAAATCATGGAGTGTGTTAAATCTTTTAAATCTAAAAATACCTATTTAGTCTGCCTTGTGTTGGTAGTATTGGTTTGGTTTTTTCCTACAAGGTTGGATAGGGGCTTAGATTGATGGGGCGATGCGGTTTGGGATGAGATCCCCTATTGTTATACTTTGAGGCTATGTGATTAATATTCTTATATCACAAATTGGGGTGGGATCCTCTATTGTTGAGAAACTATTGAATTCTGGATTTTGGGGACATGGGGATATATCTTGGGGTTTTCTTTGGTTCCAGTACTTCGAGGGATCTCCCATATCTCTTTGTTTTTGTAAATTTGCAATAGAACCAGGTGTGAATGATAAAATTGTTGTTGGATGTAACTTTTTCCCTTGGTTTGTGCTTGTGTTGTTAGATGTCCAGTAGTGTAGAAACTTATTTAAACATTATTACTGAACATGGAAGCATGGATGGGAAAATGAGTATTTGGTTTGATGTGAGATGTGACTTGGGCATGTGTGATGTTCTCTTCTCTTATGAACGAATAGTAAGGATAGTCTTCTTTAGTCTGTCTGAAGAAAAACTTTGATTGGGTGACTTCTTATTACCTATACATATACTTGTAGTTTTTGTGTTTCTTATTTGCGCCCCACCCAAGTTGAGAACTTAGTACCGCACACCCCCATTTCATGGGGGATGGTGTTTTTTACAACACTTCTATTATTTAATGTTTATTCGCCCCTTTCTTCTCCCTTTCGGGGATATCCCAAGTGTCTTTGAGTAGGCTGTGATGGCCTGAAGTCCATTATTAGCCCAAGAATCTTTGGGCATGGTAGTGTGGTGGTTGACCTAGGTGTGTGCGGGCAGGTGGATTCCCAAGTATCTTTGGTATGAGGCCCATGTGTCTTTAGGCGTGGAAGTAGTTCTTCTAGCCCAGGTGCCTTCATGGATGGCAGTGGTTGTTCTGGCCTAGGTGGTTGCAGACATGGTTACATGGGATATTTGTGGCCTAGGTGTCTGAGGCAGGGTTAGTGGCTGTGGCCCAGGTGTTTGCAGGTAGGATGTGTGGTTGTGGCCCAGGTGTATGCGGGCAGGGTATGGCAGTTGGACTACGATGAGAATGGCGGGATTGGTCCGATGTGTAGGATGTCTTCAATAACCCGTGGGAAAGTGGTGCGGGGTTCCCAAACATTGATGTGCTATTACTATACATTACATGACTTGCATTATTTGGGGAGTGTTCCTTGGTGAGGCTCGAGTGGTTAGTTTCCTTGCTAGGTTCTTGGTTATCTCTTTTCATACATGGCATTAGTATGCCTCCCCACTTGTGCACGAGAGTCTTTGGTTTTCCCTACTGAGTATACTTGTATGCTCACCCTACGTATATAAAACTGCTTTCAGGTTTCCAGGATGACTTCGGGGATCATGCGGGACCATACGATCTTGGAACCTTGGGGCATTTTCTATTGTTGTTTCCCTCTTCTTGGTATCTTTTCAGCTTTTTAGTTTTGTGACTTATAACTCTTACCTTTGAACATGCATATGAGAATGGTTTATTTTCAGTCGTATTTGCACTTTCAGTTTTGGTGTTGTGGGATTTTCTATCTTATCTCCTGGTAATATTAAAAGAAAAAGGGTAATGCCTTCCATTTAGTGTGTGATTTTATACCTTTGGTGCTAGTCTCCACTTCAAGACCTATTGAAGGTGGGTTTAGTGGGTCATTATCTCTCCTTCAACATAAAGAAGGAAGGGCCTAGCAATCTGCTGATGCTTCCCTCCTTTTAGTGAAGGCGAGCCGTGACAGAATGGTATCAGAGGCTGATGGTTGAGAGATAGGATAATGTTTAGAGTTAGGAACAGTGAGGATTGCAAGGGATGGTAGGGAAACACTGTTGGGTGACCTTGGTGCGTGAATTAGGCCAGGGAAGACCGGCTGGGACACGATATTATAGGGCCCCCGCGTGATCCGATGCAAGGACTCTGGACCTACCAAAAGACCAAGTGAGGCCACAATGATTGCAGGGTAGAGACCCTAGGAAAGGTACATGCATTATAAATGACTTTTGTTCTCATGTTTCTGGGGTGTTTTGGGAATTTGAAATAAATATGATGTTTACGGAGTTTTAAGAAAAATATTCTGCACTACATGGACTTAGGCATTCTCTGTTTACCTTCCATCTATGGCACCCAGGAGACGACCATGAGTTGTATGGGAGATCAATGCCCAGGTGGTTGACTTGGCCGATCAGAAACAGGCTGATCTAAGGGATGATGATGACCAGTGGAAGAAGACGCTTCGATCCTTCTAGTGACAGAACCTCGAGAAGTACGAGGGAAGCACCTATAAAATGAAGACAGAGGGATGGATAGAGGAGCTGGTGATAGCCTTCAGCTTGATCCGGGCTCCGACTGAGTACTAGGTTCCTCTGGCCGTCAGCCAGATGTGGGGAGCAGCGCGTCAGTGGTGGATGCTCTACCTGGGGGAGTGGAGAGAGGCTGAGGTGGCATGGACTGATTTCGAGAAGGTGTTTCGGGCAAATTTTTATCTTCTATGATGAAGGAAGATAAGATGCAAGAGATACTCTCCCTCCAGCAGGGGAGTATTTCGGTAAGGGAGCTGGGGATCAAGTTCAAGGACCTTCTCTGCTTTGCTCAGGACCTCTTCCCAGATGATGAGTCTTGGGCGAGACGTTTAGAGGAGGCGCTCCGACCCTCCCTCCAGTACGCCATTACCCCCTTCACCTTACCAACATACTTGGAGGTCCAGAAGAAGGCAGAGGTGGTGGAGAGGATGCACACACTGGGCAGTGTGTCACGAGAGGGGATTCAGCTAGGCCCGTCAAAGGGAAAGGCCATCAGCACTAGACCTCCAGCATCGGGACCCTCTAGGATCCGACTAGCAGGGAGAAGGACGTAGCAATTCCAGTCCTGGTCCCTTGGTCCTCACCATTTCACTTCAGGCCCAATACCGAGGTGATTTGTCTATGGGAGCCATGGAAATCTCTAAAATCAGTGCCCAGACCGAGTTCAGTATGGCAGTGGCGGACAGGCCCAGCACCCGCCTCAGCAGCAGCTTCCAGCTAGGCCCTACCAGCAGCAGCAGCAGGGGCAGCGAGCTCTCGCTTCTCCAAGGGTAGACGTTGCAGGGGGAGGCCGACCTCAGGGTGCTCCTCAGGGACCTCGACGAAGGCATGGTCGGAGAGGCGGCTGGCAGCCGAGGGGTAGAGGAGCTGGGGGTGGATATTTTCACGCCACAGAGGCAGAAGTTCTAGAGAGACCAGAGGTTGTTTGAGGTATGATCAGTTTGTTTAGTACCCTTTCTTATGCTTTTTTCTATACCAGATCTTCTCACTCCTTTGTTGCACCAAATCTGGCCCGGGCTCTGGGTCTAGATTTTGTGAGACTTCCAATGCCCCTGGTGCTGATCACACCAGTCAGAGGTTAGACCAACATGTTATATGTTTGCAGAGGATGTTGGCTAATGATAGGGCCAAATCAATCGGTCAGGGATCTACTACTTCTACAGATACAACCATATGCTGTCATCCTAGGCATTGAATGGATGTTCTCTATTTGTACCACCATCGATTGCTTCCGAGGAAGGGTTGTGTTCTCAGACTTGGGTGGCCGACATGTTACTTTCACCGGCGAGAAGAGTGGCCAGAAGAGCAGCAAGTGAGAGAAACCCCTCCTCTCATTGTAAGCCTAGCTATCAGTAGAGTCATTGGATGCTGAGATGGTGGAATTATCAGGTATGTTAAGTGAGTTTATGGATATCTTCCCTGAGGAGGTGACGACTCTACCCCCTCGACTTGATATTGAGTTTGGGATAGAATTTCAGCCTGTTTCTCGTCCGATTTCGATGTCTCCCTACTGGATGGCACCTTAGGAGCTACGAGAGTTGAGGATTCAGATAAAAAATCTGATGAAGAAGGGTTTTGTTCGACCGAGAGCGTCACTATGGGGTGCTCCAATCTTGTTTGCAAAGAAGGAAGATGGTGGTCTCGGGTTTTGCATAGACTACAGGAGGCTGAATCAGGTAATGATCAAGAATCGCTAACCTCCTCCAAGGATAGACGATCTCTTTGACTAGCTGAAGGGGTTAGGATGGTTCTCGAAGATCGACCTGCGGTCTGGGTATCACCAGTTGAGGGTAAAGGAGGGTGAAATCTCAAAGATGGCCTTCAGGTGTAGATATGGGCACTTCGAGTTTGTAGTCATGCCTTTCGGCATTACAAACACTCCGGATATGTTCATGGGGCTTATGAACTCTATCTTTCGGGAATATATGGATCGGTTCGTAGTCGTGTTCATTGATGACATACTGATCTATTCAAGATCAGACAAGGACCACACAGAGCACCTGATGACGGTTTTGGAGGTCCTCCGACAGCACCGGCTCTATAGGAAGTTGTCGATGTGCATGTTCGGGAAGTGAGAAGTGCACTTCCTTGGGAACATAGTGTCCGAGCAAGGGGTAGTGGTGTACCCATCAATGGTTGAGGAGGTTGATTCTTGGAAAGCACCCAAGAACGTGGCAGAGGTTTGTAGTTTCCTTAGGCTGGAAGGTTACTACTGGAGGTTCATACCCAAATTCTCTTGTGTTGCGGCGCATTTGACGACCTTGAACAAGAAGGACCATGTTTTCATGTGGAGTGAGTAGTGTGAGGCAGCCTTCAGCTATCTGAAGGAGAAGTTGTTCAGTGCCCCAGTGCTGAGACTACCAGAAGAAGGGGCAACATATGAGGTGTTTTTTGATGCTTCAGGGCAAGGCCTCAGATGTGTGTTGATGCAGTGACAAGGGGTGACATCTTATGGGTCTTGGAAGCTACGCCCTCATGAGCGTAATCATGCCACCCATGACGTGGATCTTGCAGCGGTCATTTTTTCACTAAAGTTGTGGTGGCATTACCTGATTAGAGAACACTTTGTGGTCTTCACAGATCACAAAAGCGTGAGATACATCTTCTCCCAGCGAGACATAAACTTACGGCAACGAAGGTGGATGGAGTTCCTCAATGATTACGACTTCGAGATATCCTACACTTCAAGAAAAGGGAATGTAATGGCCAATTCTCTGAGTAGGAGGTCACATAAGGATTCGGTTCGAGAGTCGGCAGACGCTTAGAAGGCGATGGAGGAGTTGGTTGACTTGCACCTGGATGCGAGAATTGATAGTATTAGAGGTTTCCTGTATCAGATGATAGTGCAATATTCTCTATTTTGGCAAGTGTAGAAGTCTTAGTGGGGAGACCCAGAGTGCGAAGTGATGTGCAACCATGTTGACTAGGGTGATGCTCTGGAAGGGTGGACAGAAGATGGTCAAAATAAGATGCTCTTTCGGGGTTGATGTTTGTTCCAGAGGCAATGTGTGGAAAGGTTCTTATTGAGTTCCAAAACTCACCCCTATCAGTACACCCAGGATTTTCCATGATGTACCAGGGTCTGAGGAGACAACATTGGTGGCCTGGAGTAATGCGAGCAGTGGTAGAGTTTGTGGTCAAGTTCCTATTGTGTCAGCAGGTAAAGGCTGAACACCGTGTTCTAGGGGGTTGTTGCAACCTTTATATGTCCTCGAGTGGAAGTGGGATGACATCTCAATGGATTTCATCATGGGACTACCCAAGGTGAAAGGGGGATGCGACACCATTTGGGTAGTTGTGGACCGCTTAACGAAGTCGTCTCACTTTAAGGCGATTAAGGAGTCGAGTGCAGTGGACGCTCTAGCACGGAAGTATGTGGACGAGGTAGTGCGATTGCATGGATTTCTGAGTTCCATAGTCTCAGACAGGGATGCACATTTTACCTCACGAGTCTGGAGGGGTTTGCAACATGATTTTGGCACCTAGCTGCGCCTTATAACTGGCTTCCACCCCTAGATAGATGGGAAGACAGAGCACACCATCCAGACCTTGGAAGATATGCTACGGGCATGCATCCTGGACTTTGGGGGATCATGGGTGCTGCACTGGCCTCTAGTGGAGTTCTTCTACAATAATAGCTATCACTCTACCATTGGCATGGCTCCATTCTAATCCCTATATGGAAGGTCATGTCGCTCACCCATGTTCTGGACTGAGGTTGGGGAAGCCGATGTTCTTGGCCCGGAGGTGGTGCAGAGCCTAACAGAGAAGGTTCAGCTTATACGAGAAGGGATGAAGGTAGCTCAGGACTGGTATAAATCATATGCCGGTGATAGGATGAGACCCTTGGAGTTCGAGGTTGGGGACCATGTGTTCTTTAAGGTCTCCCCTCGGTGTGGACAATATAGGTTCGGTAGGGGAAGTAAGCTTTATACTAGGTTCATCGGACCCTTCGAAGTGTTGCAGTGGGTCGGTGAAGTGGCTTACCAGCTAGCACTACCACTGCCGCTACTGAGGGTACATGATGTATTCTATATGTCCCGACTTCATCGATATCTACACAACAACTCCCACGTCATCGATTGGGGAGAGTTAGAAGTTGAAGATGATGCGACCTTCGTAGAACGACCAATAAAGATCAAGGATCATAAGGAGAAAGTGCTTCGTGGATGAACCATCCCCTTGGTTCATGTGTTGTGGAGGCATGGTGGCCTGGAAGAGAGCACATTGGAGCGGGAGGCCGAGTTATGCGTTCAGTACCCAGAGCTGTTTTGACTTCCATGTTGTTTTTGTTTTGATCCTTGAGATATTGTACCTTGTGATTTAATATATGAAATTATTATTTTTCATAGCGATTAGATGATCTATTCCCTGTTCTCTGTCTATGTGTGTACGAATGTGTAATGATGGGAAAACCTGACTGCTAACCAGGACGCATTAATGTGGATGCGATTAAACCCGTTTGGGTGAGTCAGTGCTGCCCAAAACGGATAATATCCTAACATGTAGGAGGGGACTCCCTAACTCATGTGTTGGACAGTGTGATCCCTGTGCTTGTTGTGAATTTTATTATTGGTAACTCTTGGGGGAGTATTCCTTGATGTAGGGGGGGGGGGTTCTGTTCTAGCTTTCGAACAACTCCGTGGTTTTCCCCTGAGAAGTTTCTTTAGGGGGTGGTTGTTTGGACCCCACTTTTCTCTTATCTGGGTTGTTATTATATTCTCAGGGACGAGAATATTTTGAGAAGTATCTGATGTAATGGACTAGGTTATTGGGGTCTATTACTTGGTAAAAATCTGATGTTGGGGTGTTTTAGGTGGTCTGGAAGGCCATCCCAGCTTCTCGGTGACTCCTAGCGGTATCCTTGGCCTACCGGTAGCCACAACCTATTTGTAGAACTAGCCTACCGGTGACCATGGGGTATCGGTAGCTCTCGACTACCGGTAGCTCTTGGCTACTGGTAGCTCTTGGCTACTGGTAGCTCTTGGCTACCAGTAGATCTAGGATACCAGTAGCTCTTGTCTAATGGTAGCTCTAGGATACCGGTAGCTCTTGGCTACCAGTAGTTGTTTCCAACTGGTAACTCTCGGCTACCGGTAGCTCTCGCCTACCCCCACGGGTTTTCCAGTAGCGCCTCCTTTTTTTGTTAATTGTTTTTTTAAACCATGTTTTGACCCCTTTAATCCTTTTTTAAATAGAATTAATTCTTGTCTAAATTAAATGATTGGTGAGGTACCCCTTAAATGAAAAACCATGAGGTGTGCGTCGGTTTAAAATGAAAGGTGGGGACCTTTTTAAGTAGTGTGTGGGGTGTCTCAACCGCGTGGTCAACCCACGATCCCACTTCTTACGCAGTTTCTAGTTTTTTAACCATCCCCAGGAATGATGTATCTCATCCTTTATAATCGAAAGCTTATACCTAGGTTTCTTTTCTCGATCATCCTGATCGGAGTAACCTTCTTCTCGAAGAGTCGTACCCCTATTGCTCTTATTTTCTAGTTTCCACGCGAGGACATAAAGGCGATCCTTGATCTGTCAGATAGGGGTTTAACCTTCGTCTCTCGTTTTTCTGTATCTTGTGGGGTGGTTATGCTACTGCTTCTGTTGAATTGGATGAACCAAACATAAATGAAGATAATAAATGGATTCTAAAGAATGAAGGGGAGGGGTGTGATCGATGATGCTGCTATGTTTTTCTCCTCTTTCATGATTAATGATTTATGAATTTTTCGGGCTTACGCCTACTGAAAATCATGGCCATTGGTGGTCTTTCTCTATGCACTAATAAACCCTTACCCCTTGTGATGTTTAAATGGCTTGTATTTTGGTTTTTAACCTTTTTCTGTGTAAAGGAAATTGGTTAATCATATATATTCAGTTAAATAAATTGGAAGCACCAGGATCAAATCCTTTTCTATGATAACCCTGGTTTAAGCCCAGTGGAATTGAAATCATGGAGCGTGTTAAATATTTTAAATCTGAAAATACATTTTGAGTCTACCTTGTGTTGGTAGTATTGGTTTGGTTGTTTCCTCCACATTTGTATAGGGGCTTAGATTTATGGGGAGATGCGGGTGGGGATGGGATCCCCTGTTGTTATACTTTGAGGCTGTGTGATTACTCTTCTTATATCATGAATTGGGGTGGGATCCTCTATTGTTGAGAAACCATTGACTCCTAGATTTTGGGGACATGGGGCTGTATCTTGGGGTTTTCTTTGGTTCCAGTACTCCGAGGGATCTCCCATATCCATTTGTTGTTGTGACTTTGCAATAGAATCGGGTGTGGAGGTTGAAATTGTTGTTGGCTGTAACTTTTTCCCTTGGTTTGTGTTTATGCTATTAGTTGCCCAATAGTGCAGAAACATATTTAAACATTATTACTGAACATGGAAGCAAGGATGGGAAAAATGGGGATTTGGATTGATGTGAGATGTGACTTGGTCATGGGTGATGTTCTCTTCTCGAATGAACGAATAGTAAGGATAGTCTTCTTTAGACTGGCTGATGAAAAACCTAGATTGGGTGAGTTCTTATTACCTATACATATACATGTAGTTTTTGGGTTTATTATTCGCGCCCCACCGAAGTTGAGATCTTAGTGCCGGACACCCCCATTTCATGGGGGAGGGTGTTTTTTCCAACATGTCTATCAGTGGTTGGTTATTAGTTCCTTTCTTATCCCTTTCCTGGATAGTCCAATTATCTTCAGGAAGGCTGTGATGGACCGAAGTCCATTATTATCCCATGAATCTTTTGGCAGGGTAGTGTGGTGGTTGGCCCAGGTGTGTGCGGGAAGGTGGTTTCCCAAGTACCTTCGGGATAAGGCCCACGTGTCTTCGAGCATGGCAGTAGTTCTTCAAGCCCAGGTGTCTTCTGGTGTGGCAGTGGTTATTCTAGCCTAGGTGGTTGCAGGCATGGTTACATGTGATAGTTGTGGCCCAGGTGTCTGCAGGAAGGTTAGTGGTTATGACCTAGGTGTGTGCGGGCGGGGTATGGAAGTGGGACTGTGATGAGAATGGCGGGATTGGTCTGATTCATAGGATGTCTTCAATAACCAGTGGGAAAATAGTGCGGGGTACCCAAACAATGATGTGATATTACTATACATTACTTGACTTGAATTATTTGGTGAGTGTGCCTTGGTGAGGCTCAGGTGGTTAGTTTCCTTGCTAGGTTCTTTTTATCTATTTTCTTATAGGGCATTAGCATGCCTCCCCACTTGTGCACGAGAGTCTTTGGTTTTCCCTACTGAGTATACTTGTATGCTCACCTGACCTATATAAAACTTCTTTCAGGTTTCCAGGAGGACTTCAGGGATCGTGCAAGACCGTACAAGCTTAGACCCTCAGGGCAATTTCTATTATTGTTTCCATTTTCTTGGTATCTTTTTACCTTTGGAGTTTTGTAGCTTGTATCTCTTACCTTTGAACATGCATATGGGATGGTTTATTTTTAGTCGTATTTTCACTTTTAGTTTTGGCGTTGTGGGATTTACTATCTTATCTCCCGATCCTATTAAAAGAAAAAGGGTAATGCCTTCCATTTAGTGTGTGATTTTATACCCTTGGTGCTGGTCGCAACTTCGGGACCTATTGAAGGCAGGTTTTGGGGGTCATTATCTCTCCTTCTACTTAAAGATGGAAGGTCTTGACAATCTGTTGACCCTTCCCTCCTTTTGGTGAAGGCGAGTTGTGACAGGTAGAAAATAAATAGATTTCATGAGTCTATCAATGAGAAATGAATTTTCATCCCTCCAAATAGTATCCCATGGTAAAATAAATACAAAATCCATAGAAAAATCATCCAATTTTCATAACAAAATGGTCATGGGTTGAAAAACACCTTCATGTCCCAAGTGTTCCCAATTAACTATCAAAAAATTAAGATACCATAATAAGAAATCTAAAACTGACAGCCTCATCCATATCTACTTATACTAACCTCTCAAATCATGACACATCATGGTAATTCCTATGTTTGTGGACTAACATGAATTCTATCCACTATAAATAAAAACATTACATAAAGAATATGTACAATCTAAACACACATCAAAGTAAATAAGTCCAATAGGATACCAAGAAAACTCACCTGAGGTGTCACCAAAATAAAGGCATTCATAAAATCATTTTCTCTTAGTTTCTTACACCTTTATAAGGAGAACTCTCTTAACAAAATAAGAGTTATATTTTATGAAATCCAAGAATACTGATTCACCAACCTTTTATACTCCCAAGCCCGTCTTTTTAATAGTACACATCTTAGTCTAATCCTTATATAATTCCTTCATGATATGTTTAATTCATTTTCTCCTCAACAAATTATAAACCACATCCCCATTCTTAGGAGTTTATACTATTTCAAAATCAATGTTATTATGATACACTAACTATTTTATTTGTATCATGTTATAATTATTTTGGGTAAAATTATATTCCATGATCTTAAGATCTGAATAAAGTTTAAAATGATCCCCAATGAGCTTGTGATTTCATATTCATTGTTCTTTTATAACTACATATAATTACATATTATAGGTATGATACATCTTTTCATTAGGTCATAACTATAGAAATCCATAGGCCAAATTTTTTTCCCATGCATAAAGACACTAAAAACCTATACTATTAGCCTTGAGGAAAACATAACAACCCAAAACTAGTGTGGTGTGAATAAAATATTATACTGAAACCAATATCACCTTCAATTCCTTGAAATATTTTGGATAGTTACCATTCAATTCAAATTTTACAGCCTAATGGGTTAAATATTTCATTGGTGATGCAGGATTAGAAATTTCTTGAAAAAACATCCAACATAACCCAAAAAACTAATGAGACTCTATAAATCAAAAAAATTTATGGTATTACTTTACTACATTAGTACCATTACATATTATTTATCGACTGAGATTCATTTCTCATATATCAAATTCCCCCAAAATTTCAAGTCATAGATCCAAAAAATCATTTCGAATGCTTAATGTACATATGATGTTACGAAAAATTCCAATTAAAGATATCTAAATGGCCCTTATTTATATAAATTGTGTTGGATTACCCCAAAATAGCATCAACGAATACAAAAAAGATTCTAAGAACATATGAATGATCATGTTCATCAAATATCTAAATACTACAAAAGATTTAGTGAGATGAAATGGCCTAACCAGAAACACATTATTCTCATTTCAACTCCTCAACATAGCCTTATATGTATCCTCTTCTCAGAATATCGACTGGTCAAACATTGACCATAGGAAAACCATTGAAAACCTACACGCGCCTTTAATAATGTAAAAAAGATCATCTTTCTTTTGGAAAGAATATTTTTTTATTAATTGTCACAGTATTAATCTTCTGATAATCCATGGAAAGTATGTGATATCATATTCCATCACAGAAAAAGAGTAAATTATAATACCATGGTGAATAAAATTTGATATATAAGTTCCTTATCATCAATTTCCTCATGATAAAATATAGTTTGTACAAACTCGCATGTGTAATTCGATAAGTCGGTCTTGAAATGGGCATTATACTAGGTATAATGTCATTCATAAAATAAACCAACACATATTTATATTAGACATAAAAATAATTTAGGGGTTTTATAATGTGTATATAGACCACTTCATGTAAATGAATTCCCATGCAAGGGTCAACATCATTAAGTAGCTTCTACGAAAACTGGCATGATATTACCCCAACATAAGGGACAACCCAATCCTCGTTTCCTAATATAGTATACTAGTAACCCTATAATACATGATTGACACCCTTATAAGAACAAAACAAAACCATATAATGATATCATTCTAATATGGTATTATTTTTCAGATCATCCAATCCATGCCTACAATCATGTGTAAATTTCATGGTCGAGAACCATGATGTTCCACAACACCACATATTAAGAGATCATCACCTCACATGCAAGACACATAAATGATTGATTTTATATCATTTTCAAATAAACAGAATGATCCAAATTTAATGTCATAATCTCTATACATAATAAGAACATGTCAACTAACATTGGTGATATGAACTATTGAGTAGAACATATATAAAATAATGAAATCACCGTATAAGCTGAAATAAAAAAATGTAGCATAAATAGTAGTTGGCCCTAATTTAGATTCCTATAATCCATAATATCACACATAAATATGTATGTCCTTATCCACATGTACATACCCCATAGATCAGGGATTAAAACCACCACCCATTAATGAATATGTATGAACATGAGAGCCCTTGGTGGATGTAGATCAACCCTTGGTATGATGGGACATCCAATCAAAATAATTCTTCAGATAGAAAAATTATTGGAAGTGGTGATAAGTCCAAGAACTCTCTATATAATTATTACAAGCATTACCATTCTTTTAATACTGATGGGAGGAATCCAATTGATATTATGATGAGTCCCCTGAGAATTTTCCAAAATAAAACAGAGCAACATTTTGTTTAATTTTCTTTCTAGAATATACACCCTAGATCATTATAAAACCAAAAAAACCTCCATATAATATATTATTTCTTCATATTTATTAATAAAATAATGAATATTTTCCACACACACTTAATTATGAAAAAGCTACTGATTATTGATTTCCATTAATATTTTCTGGTTAAACTTCTCATTAAAATTTCCACTTATGATGGAGTCCCACCATATTCATCATGGTCCAATATAGTATTTATTTTTATTTATTCCTAATAAGAATATATATTATCAATGAAATCCACAATGATAAAATGTAATATTATACTAAACATGTATTGAAATGTTTACCTCAATACTATCTCAAACGGTTGAGCCCTTAGGCACTAGTTAGTGACAATGATCCATTTCCAGAAGCACTACGTTAGAAAATTCTGTAGAATAATACCAAATGGGAAAAATCCACTTCTATGATATCAAAAATTCATGAATATTTTCCACACACAATTTATTATGGTAAAACTACTAATTATTGATTTCCCTTAACGATTTCTGGTTAATCTCCTCATGATAATTTCAACGCATGATAATGTCCCGCCATATTCTTCATGGTCCCTCAAGAACATACTTGTAAAAAACAACCATACTGTCCTCAGGAGTCTTTAATAAGTTAATGTTTCTCTCAATACACTCAATATAATACTTAGATTCTGGGGGTCCTTTTTCACTATAGATGAAGTGGGCATTTTTTTTAAAGATCTATTTTAGGGTAAATTATCTATCAATCAAAATAAAAAACCAATCTATCTTTATCATATTCCAAAATCATAGGAAAAACATTAGGTATCAATGTCAATTATATTAAAAAATAATAATTTATTGTGATTATAAATTATACCATTAAAATGAAAACACCTTTACTCATAATATGCCCATTTAAAAAAACATCGCACATATTTCATTAAAACAGCTTAAAAAACAAAGTCTTAAATCTAGTGATGATTTTCTGACAACCCATGGTAACATGATATCTGACAAAGAAGTTAGCTGGATAATCCCATTTTCCACATGTATTTCCCAAATCATGATAGTTATAACTATTTTCTAGCCAAGACAATAAACTAAACTCATAGAGTGTTTACACACTTTAGGAAGAGAATCCCTAAAATACCAAATTGTAACGAACCAACCCGAGTCAACTATAAAATCCACCTAAGATGTCCCATCATGATGTGGAAAAAAAAGTATCAGAAACCAGAAAATAATATATCCATGTCGTGAAAGACAAATAGAGTATAATGTAAAATAAGATGATTCAACTTTGTCCATACAAACCAATCCAAACATGATAATCAAAGAATGTTTAAATATTACAAGACCAAGTGCCCCAATGTGACCAATCATCACCACTAAACCATACTAATACGAAGGGAATAAAAATATTGAAGTTGAAATTCTACATGATGCACTTACTTTTACTAGTATCGTGTAATAAAACATCTACAACCACCCAAATGAAAATGTAAGGTGTGAGTAAGAAGCCACATAATATACAACTACATATTTTATTTAATTTATAATACCATGAATTCTTTAGTTAAATAATTTAACTAAAAAATAGTTCTATAAATTATTTTAATAAATTAAAATCCATTAATATCTTATTTTCCCTATAGTTGTTTTTAAAATCCAATTATATTCTCAGATAGGGAATGTAAAAAGTAAAAAATATATTAGAGGAAATAATATCCATAAATTAATAGGTAAGCAAGAAAACACATATCTATAATTTAAATTAATACGATTTTATGTGATAAAACCTCATGTAAAAACCTTTGTAAAATAATACTTGATAAAATGTGATGCCACGAAATTATAAAGTAGCAAGATTGTATTTGATAACATATATGACAAAAAACAACATGCACGTAATGGAATATAATATACCTAGATTTATAATATCTGTACTATTTTAAATAAATTATATATATTTTATATCTTTTAGTATATGTGAAACTGATTTATCATACGTAGCACACAACAATAAGTTTTTCCAATGGCTTCTATAACACAAAATACTGAGTTTGATCGAATAATAATATTTTATTAAAATATTATTATTTAATATTATAATATATTACCTAATCATAAAATTAGTGGTTTTGAAATGTATTAACTAAATTATGATAATATATGTTTTATTCAAATAAAAAATCCATTTAGTTGTTACTAATTAACTATAAATTAATATAAGGCACAATTGGATATAAATGGAATGATGTCATTAAAAAAATTATACTCACAAAGAAATTTTATCAAAATAAAATAAAATAATTTCAATTTTTTATTGACATAATTATAATATATATTTTATATATTCAATAAAATATATTTTATATTAACAATTTTCTTTATAGGTTTGCAAAAAGAACAAACACATCATGGCACAAAAAAACACTATTTTTATGAAGGCAATTTTACTTCAATTTAATAGAGAACAAATTTTAAATTCGTGTTTTCGAAATTAAAAAATATATATATAACTAAAATTATGCTTCTAAATTTAAATATAAAAATTAGTTTTGGATGAATATTTATTATGTTCCGGTAATGTTTTATTTTTTTAATAAATAGTCAAAAAAACTAAATTGTAATTCAAAATTTATTCTTCTTAAATATTATTTATAAGGATAAATAGAATATTAAATTTTTTTATCGATTATTTATGTCTAAATATTATTATTTAATACATTTTATTTCATTTGAATTTTTTCACATTGAAATTGTTTACTAAAACCAAGAACTTTTTTAAATGTATTTACATTAAAAACATACGTTGTCATCCCGTCTACATGATTAGATTTAAATTATTTTCTGCCAATAATGATATTAGAATTTGGAAAAATGGATTTGATATTTTGAATCATCAAAATTTAAAAATTTTAATAATGTAAAAAAATTAAGCAAAAAAATTAGGGACATTGATTATAATTAATTAAAAAAATATTGATGTGAAATTTAGCTTAACATTGGACTAAAACATTACCTGAAGGGAACAAATTACCTAGAAACTTATCCAAAAACATTTTAATTCTATATTTAGACCATATAATCTATTTTATTTAACTTTTTTAATATTAGAGACACATGAAATAGTAAAAATGATGGTCAAACACCCTTTTCAAAATTTACCAGAGTGTTAGTCCTCCTCTACATTAAAAATTAAGTCAGGACTCTCACTTCCTCACACCAATTAATACACTTTTTATAGACCAATATATACCCAAATGTCACCTAAAAATTCCTACCCAAAATCCATATACCTCACCTTGGTCCAAAAGGAATCAATTTAATCCCATTGGTGAAGACCAAAAGAAGTTACCTAATTAAGAGGTATCATCCCTCATCGAGATCTTTAGTTTTATTTCCATTATTTTCCCAATAATTTCATCTTATTCGATGATTATATTATATTAAAACTATAATAAATATTATATTAGTTTTTATAATAATGGATGAACCTAAATACAAAAAAATTTCTATTTAATGAGTAAAAACATACCATTTATTTGTACGGTGAACTACTGCCTCTTGAAATGAAGTTGTTTTTTCTTCATTAACACCTATCATGATTCGTAATTATGATGGAAAATCTGTTTATATAATTTATAAAATATATTTATATATAATTTATTCTTTTTAAATTATTTTATAACATGTACCATTATGCACTAAATTTTGTGGTAATATGAAAACATCATTTGTGGAAGTGTGGACTATCACCCCATAAAAGTGATCTCATTCATTAACACTATACATAGTAACTATAAACTAATGTTTTAATAAATATTAGTTTCATTTATAACATATTTATTATAATGTAATTAATATATATATTTGTATAATTTTTTTCATTCTTTTAGTATAAAAAATAAATGAAAGTACCATTCATGCATATGTATGACTTATTGTCTCCACAAAGGGTGCATTTCATTTCCTATCTCAAAAATTTATAAATTATTATAAATACATATATAATTAATTTATATGATATTTAAATCATGTTTTACATCAAGGATATTATTATAAAATTATCTAATTAATAATATAAAATTATAAATTTAAAACATACTCAACTAATTAAGTAACTAACATGAGAAATAGTCAAAATATTAGTGAATTATTAAAAAATGGGTGATAAATAATTATAAGAAGCTAATATATGATATTATAAATATTATTATATATCTATTATTAGTTAGTGAAATTATTAAAATAATATATATGATGTTAAAGGACATTCACCCTAAAGAAAATAGAATGCAAGGGATTTCGTCTCTATTTACATTCCATTGAGTCATATTTATTGTTATGCACCTAGTGTATTTTATATGGTGTATATACTATCCTTTTAAATTTTATGTAATTAATAGTATTATTATAATTATATTTTATGTTTTTTTTTCATGTATTAATTAATGGATATTATCATTCAAATGTATCCAAGGGGTGTGTAAAACTTTGGAATAAATAAATATTATTCCAATCAAGATGGGTTTTAATGATTATCATTTAAATATAAGTTCATCATTTGGATGATAAATTTATATTTAAGTCATTATTTTATCATTGGACACCTATTTTATTTTCTACGGTGTATATACTTCCAATTTTTTGGAATAATATCCCATTTCATTTATTTTTCATGATATTTTGAGTTTTAATTTGAACTATTTCATCTAAAGGGATTAGATTTAAAAGTAACCAAGATAAATAAAATTTCATAAATAATTTTTTTGCATTGGGAAATACAAATACCTCAATATCCTTAATATTCTATGATTATGTGTATAATTAACATGACTGTCTATTGATGTATTTACACATATTTATGTGGACTTATATTTGATAATAATAATGTACTAATTGATTGATTCAAACATCCATGTTATAATCTATTCTATGGTATACTTTACAATCACATTTAGTTCAGGACTAGTTACACCTGAATTTCAATCAGAGGAAATTATTTTTATATTTTTATGTAGAAACAATTAATACTATTCTTCATTGGTTATTTGTGACTATTATGAAATAATAGTTCCATTTTGTCACATTTTGGTACTCAAAATGTGTTAGAAAATGTGTTTATAAAAACTCGACATCATTATCTCTTTATTAAGTGAACATGTTTTCATCAAA
The DNA here is from genome assembly GCA_963277665.1 of Viscum album. Taxonomy (NCBI): domain Eukaryota; kingdom Viridiplantae; phylum Streptophyta; class Magnoliopsida; order Santalales; family Viscaceae; genus Viscum; species Viscum album. The sequence continues at coordinate 21,991,977 of OY728166.1, read as the reverse complement.
ATACAATATTTTATAAACAAATCAAAAAGTGTTTTTCGACCTTACCAAAATTATTTATTAAATACATTTTAACATTTTTTTCTTTTAACATGGTTTTGAATGGATTATTATTGTCACTTTTTTTGAAAAGTTAATTTCTCTATCCTTTTACTATGAAAATGAATGTTCTTTTTTTACCTCGTACAACATGTATGGATTTAACATTCATCATTTCATAGAAAAAAAAGATTCATGATTTAAAGGACATTTTAATGAAATTTATTCCTAAAGTTATATTCAGATAAATTTATTTTTAAATTATTTCTAAATTTAAATATTATATTTTTCTAATGAATGTTTTTGAAATATCTTTTTATAATATTTCCATTCATCAATGAAAAAAAATTATTTTACTCAACATAGGAGATGATTTATTGATATTATACTTATTCTTCTTATTGATAGTGTATGATTTATTTGTATAATTATAGTATTCACATTCACACCATTGATTCATTTTAGTCCCCTTGAAATATTCAATTTACTATGATAATTTGACATTAAATTTTCCCTAAATATCCATATCATTTTACATGGATTTGATTATTACCAAAAGCATAATAAAATTTCATACAATGTTTAAATTGAAAATTATTTTATTTTGGGGGGAAATATTGATAAATCATTATCTCCTATTAAATATGGATATTTTATAGGAAATATTATATATTTTCAATATTCAACATGAGGATTGAGTTACATAGGCAAGACACAAGTGGGGCATATTTATAGATATCCTCATGATGCATAAGTTGTCTCATGAGATTAAATTGTTGAAAAAATAGTGGGTTTTTACTATATATGCTAAACCATCATGTGAATAGTCTTTTTGGTAATGGTTCTATGTTCCTAGGTAACATAGTGTCCCATAATTAAGAATTTCACTCATTTAGTATCAGTTATTATTCATCCATGAGATTTTGCACTGACATATCTATCGATACATTTAATTTTTATTTCATTGATTAAATGGCATGTGTATAGGTTGCTTACCTTTCCAAATTGATTTTTCATTACATAATTATTTGACATGCATTTGTGTCCAGTTATTATCATTCCATATTTTCTTTGAACTTCATTCTTAGTTTTTTTATTTCATGTTATGTGTATTAAGTTATTTCCAATGCCATAATTATAATTATTATTGATTCATTATTGCTCCATCTATACATTACCATTAATGAGAATTTAGGATCACCCTTATTATATTTCCTTCCCCAAGAATCCAAGAACTATCCAGTGAATGTTATTTAAGGATAAACACTATGGAATAATGTTTCCCAATAATGAAAAAATATGATGTAATTAGTGTATTCATTTGTTAAATAAGTCTCAAGTGTGTATCTAGTTTACGAAAAATAATATACTCCTCTTTACATAGGGATATAATTATTTTTAATAATGGAAATATAATTTTAGTAAACACTAGTTATATGTACTCTAGGGTCAGGTGTCTATAGTTAGCATCATTGAAAGAATAGTTGAGACCTGGGGAACAACAATTACAAAAACATATTTTAGAGAACAAACCCACAAGGAATAACTGATGGATAACTATTGGACAACCTAGAATTTTTGTAATGTATAAATTATATTGGTATTTTTATAAATACATCCATTTATAGATTGTAAAAGTGTGCGTGGTTCTATTAATTATATACATAGGAGTAACAACTCTGACTAGATACATTTGGCCTGTCACGGCCGGTCCTTAGGACCCGTGTCATGACTACACCAAGCCTGCCTTCCATAGGCTAGGGGATAGAGACTTGCACCAAAGGCATAAATCCTTAAGCTGGGAAGGCGTTGCTTTTATAAAAAGTAGTCACACACAATCAAAGTACACAACTGGAAGCCAAACACTATGTAAACATGAATAAAAAGATAGTGCTGAGAGTTAGTGGGCCATTATACAAACCCAACAAAAAAACAAGAACAAGTGAAAGTAAAAAAGGGAAACAAGCTCCTAGATCATCCACTGGGGAATCCTATCGGAAGGGTAGGTACAGATCTTGAACAACTCGTCCCTGAGGTATGATCTGTCTAGTCTAGCTCTGAGCAGCCTCCCTTCCGTCTCCCTCATCCTTGATCACTGCTGAACATCGTTTGCACAGAACACAACAAGGTGCGGGCGAAGCCCGTGCAGGGGTGAGTATAACAATACTCAGTAGGGGACCCTGAGACCCCTGAAGGTCTCCTAGAATCCACTAATGATACACAAAAAAAGAAATATACAATCACAAAGTATCGAATATCCATACTTAGGTATATTCCCATACACATACCTGAGTTACCAATCACAAACCGGCTCCAACTCTCGAGACCAACCACATTCCGTTCCACAAGTGTAGAAACACTCCACAAAAAAATTACAACAAAAGGAGTATCCCACTGGTACAACTCACAGAAGAATGCCACATGAGTTTCACCACAATATAACCATGATGAAAAATCTATGATGAAACATCCACCATTACTTAGGTATATGCCCATACATATACCTATGCCGTCCATAGTACACATCTCATACATGAGGTAAACACGAATGTAATGAATCATCTCACACTAGGTATACATAATTTAAAAGAGAGTAAGAGATGTTTAGTTGTAGCCACTGAATCATCTTTCACTGTCGAACGTCAGATATCCATAGAAACCTAAAATAGAAGTTTGTCGAAGTTGTCGATCTAAGGTTGGATCTCGGTATATAAGTCGTCGCTATCGAACCCATGGAAGATATTGGTCCAGTTTTGTCACTATCGAACCCACGGAGAATCCAGGTCCAATCTCGTCATTATCAAACCCACAGAGGATCCATGTCCATTCTCTTCGTTGTTGAACCCACGGAGGATCCAGGTCCAGTTAGAACCCACGGAGGATCCAGTTCCAGTATCATCTCTTTCGAACCCACGAATGATCCAAGTCTAGTCTCGTCATAGTCGAACCCACGGAGGATCTAGGTCTAGTCTCGTCACTGTCAAACCCATAGAGGATACAGGTCCACCATGCCTGATTCCGGAAGGGTCCCCTGCTCGATCCATGTTTTGATACATCAACTACCATGAAGTATTGAGTGGATATATCCTGTAGTTTTGTCTAATAATAAGAAATCCAACACGATAGACAGAGCGTAAATCAGACGCCCGGTTTGTGAGTTATTGGTATTTTCATTGTAGGGGCCCGGTTGGTTTTTATGTTCAAACCAACCCGATCGTACCCCAACTACATCCAAACCTCTAGTGGGTAATTCCAAAAGATCTGTCCTGCTGTAATCCTTCTGTCGCCGTAGAATATTTGTCATTCGGACACCTGTAGCCCAAAATGCGGGCTAAACGGTGTAATCAGACCTTTGCGAGGCTGGGTCCGGTCCTACCCAGTCGGACTGACCCGGCCCGACCTGCTCCACAGGTCCGACCTGGTCCAGGGTGTGGCCCGACCCGAGTGGTCGGCCCAGCCTGAGTGGTCGGCCCGACCCGAGTGGGCGGCCCGAAGCGAGGGAGAGGCCCGACCCGAAGGGGTAGCCCGACCCGAAGGTGCGGCGTAGCCCGATGGTGGCTTGGTCCGAGGCCGCCTGGCCCATGGTGGCCTGGCTGGAAGCGGCCCGGCCCTAGGCAGCCCGGTCCGACGTGGACCAGCTCGAGGCGGTTCGGTCCGTTCGGCCTAGCGGCCCAGTCGTCCTGGCAACCCGGTTGGCCTGGCGACCCGGCGGCCTGAAAGGGGTCTTCCTTAGCCACAACCAGGGGGAAATACAGGCCCCCTAGTTCCCGAACGGCAAATCCATTCAGGTAGGATCCCAAAACGGTGCCAGGTGGAAACAGACCAGGTCACCGTGGGACCCTTCGGGTCCAGCCTATAGCACGAACCGGTGGCCCACTCAACCGGCCTCCATCCTCTATCTGTCGCAGCTTATGGCCACAGTTCTTCTCTAGCATGGCATGTCAGCGCTGCACCCTACCCGTCTGATTTCTGTGGCCTGCTTGGCCGCAACTCTTTCATCTGACGCAGTGCCCTGGCACTACTCCACTCCAGCACCACCACTTCCCACCTGGTTGTGGCCCGGTTAATTGCGCGACGTGACGGCGTTGCACCCCTTTGGCGGCCTGATGGCCCTTGCGACGCTGGATTTTTCTGAAGTCATCTCGGTGCTAGTCACCACATGATCTTTCATGGCACGTCGGCCACAGACTATTTCTCCGATGTGATCCTCTCTTCCGGCTGCGTCGTTGCGCTACCGTCATCGTCAACGAAAGAGAAAAAAAAGTGGGAGGGTCGAGCTGTGTTCATGTGGTCCGAGCCCTCCTTGTTATGGAATTATTAAACGGAGAATCACATTTCATACATTCAGCAACGTAGGATGAGAATAATAAATCCACTCCAATCCCCTTACCTCAATTATCGACGATCGTTGACGAATTCACGGAAAAGCGATGTCGATTAATCAATTTCGGAAAAGGAAAATGGGTACTCGTCATTGGCGGATGAGCATTCGGAGGTGACAAAGTCGAAGAAGACATCAACGTTCTTCGTGGGAATCACCTTTTCTTTTGGCACGGTTGAAGATCAATGATGGAGTTCATTGTTCTTCGGTGGATGATGAAGAGGCATTCTTTACATTATGCGTTGAGAGGATGATGTTCTCCAAAAGCTCCTCCTCTCCTTAATTCTCCCAATAAAAGATTATGCCAACCCCCACAATAATAAAATATCAAATCTTATTATAATGTTGGCATAAATAATTCAAATTTAGAAATTAATGAACCATTAATTAATATATGTGGAGTGACACCTTAATAAGTGGAGCTCATGAGTTTTACCCCACTTATGGAGAGTTTAAGGGTTTAAAGGTCGTGTGGCCCCCACCTCATTGATTTTAAGAGATGTTTAAACATAGGGTGGGGCCCATCTAACAATATCTTCTCAAGGGAGGTTATGTGTGGGTGGGCCCCACCTCTATCCTCCACTTGGAGGTTTTAACCACCTCAAGTAAAAATAAAGTAACACTTTATTTTTATCTATATTAATTAAGAAACCCCAAAATCTAATACCCATTCTCGTTAGAATGCAACTGCGGTGAGGGTATCCTTAAGCGATTTTTGGTGCTGCAAGTTCAGTAGTGTAGTCATATTTCAATTTTGAGCAACGGTTCAAAAGTTATAAATTGCCGGTTTCACCTTTACTGAACGTAACTGAAACAAGTTTGGAAAACTATTATCAGTCACCCTCGACCCAAGCTAGTCGAGGTTAGGTTCTATATAGGTGAAAAAATCCCGAAAAAACCCAACGGTACTCTTAGAATTTCAATCCAAGTTACCATTTAGATATCATAAATTTTATAATAAAATAATTGAAACTTAATTATTTTATTTGTGGCAAAAAATGATCTATTTCTGGTTACCCACACCAGCCAAATTTAGTATCTTCTTAAATAAAGTATTCCCTAATGAGTTTAGCAGTGGTCTCAGATTTTTAATAAGAGCTACCATTTGTGAGTTATAATCATATGAAAAATAAAATAATTTATTTAATTATTTTATTTACGGTTATGCCAAATTTGGGTTTTCTTACAGGAGGCCCACGCCGACTAATCTTAAGTCGCACATAGGGTAAACCCGCCATCCTGAGTGCAACAGTGCCCTCGAATTTATTATCAGAGTTACCATTTAAGAGTTATTCCACTTTTTCAGGAAATATTCTTACACACATTAACTTAAGATTAAAAAATACTTTGACAGATCATTCTGGGCACTCCGGGCCTCGAAATCGCTCTCCATCAGATTTTGTGGACCTGTAAAATTCCCATTTAGTTAAAACAAATTACATGGAAATTTCTGGTCTTTAAATTCTCCCCACCTCATGGATCTACGTTCCCTTAAGACACAACTCACAACTAAGGGAACATGAGAGGTATTGAGCACGCATCTGATCCTCCCATTCCCATGTGCTCTTCTGGAGGATCCAATGCTACCATCGAACATGCACCCGTGGTATCGACCGTCCATGAAGAACCTACTCCTGTTGACCCTCAATCTCCACTGGAACCTTTGTGAAAGTCTCTATGTCATCGATTTCCAGCTCTCCAAGGACGATGATGTGAGAAGGGCCATACAGGTATCTTCTCAGCTGAGATACATGGAAGACGTCGTTCACCCGGTGCAACTGAGTTAGAAGAGCCAATAGTAAGCCACCTCACCTACTCTATTGAGGACCTAGATAGCTCTGATGAATCATGGATATAACTTTCCCCCTTGGCCAAATATCCATATACCTTGTTGATGTGAGACACGTATAAAGACATGGTCACTATCCTCAAACTCTAGAGGTCTTCATCTCCTTTCAGCATACTACTTTTTCCTGCTCTGCATAGTCTTCATCCGCTCCTAGATGACCTACACCTTCTTCATGGTAGCTCGTACCATCTCTGGTCAGTAGCATGTTGGCCAACTTGGTGAGTCGGTCGATGATCACCCAAATAGATTCATGTCCCCTGGACATACGTGGAAGACCCGTCATGAAGTCCATGGATATCTTGTCCCACTTCCACTTTGGGACCTCTAAAGGATGTACCAAAACTGTTGGAACCTGGTGCTCTGCCTTCACTTGCTGACAAGTGAGGCATCAAGAGACAAACTATGCTACAACTTTCTTCATACCTGGACACCAGTGCTGTCGTCAAAGGTCCTGATACATATTCACCACTCATGGATGTACCGCAAGAGGGGAAGTGTGTAACTCCATCAACACATCCTCTTGAAGTGCAACTGGTACCAATGTATGTCCTCTGAAGAGGATGTTGTACTCCCCACCTTCAAAAAATCCATTATGTTCCTACCCTGTGGATATCTGAACACATCGTGTCTTGCAGTCAGTGTCCCCATGATGTGCCTCCTTGACTCTCTAAATAAGTGGAGGAGTGACAGTAAGAGACTGTATTTAGGCTACTCCATCCCTATCCACAAAGGATATATGTAACGCTGCCAGCTGCTCCAACACCTCTCCTAGGAGCGGAATTCCTGATCTTCTACTGAGAGAATCCACAACAATGTTCCCCTTCCCATGAGTATATACTATATAAAGTCATAGTTCTGAAGAAACTTGAGCCATTTCCTCTATCTCAGGTTCAACTCCTTCTGAGAGAAGATATTCCTGAGACTCTTGTGATCAGAGTAAACCATAAACTGTTTTCTCAACAAACAATGGGTGAGACTAGAAAATTGTATAGAACTTGAGTGTACCCTTCTTCGCCTACATCCTACAAGAGATTCAAAGATTTCTACTTTTCTAAAAAGAGAAATCCAATCTCATCCCCTTGATGAACCACATCCTTTTCCTAATATATTTAATCTTAACATGAACTATACTAATTCATTCTATGGACGATGTCGTAAGGCCTCGACGCTCCTACCAAGATATCCAACCATTACTCTAACCTCTAAGGGTTGAGTCACATTGTTGACATCAGTGTGGGGTCACTGGGTATCTTCTAGTAGGAATATCGAATGTGAGGGTCAGGTCAACAGTTTTTACCAGAACCTATCAGTATCAACCACACAAAAAGGCATAGAAACAAACTTTACAAGGAAAAGTGTCTTTTATTACAGCAACTCAAAGTACAAATACAAAAAGCAACCACAAACCAAAACATCAATGAAGCTATAAGAATCATGAACAAAGGTCTCTATGCCTGGAGCTAGTCCCGCTCCTATCCACCAGCTCCCTGAGCTCGAGGTGAATCGTCTAGTGGTGGCGGTTGTAGTTCCTGATGACTCTGACCACCATCCGATGAAGGACCTTCTCCACCACCTCATACACCGCTCGGCTGATGCCCAAGCTCCTACCACTGCATCTTTCTTAGTGGCTCCTCTAACTCCTTATGATCAACTGTGCAGGGAGTTGAATAGTCACATACTATGTGACCCCGTTTCCTGTAGGAATAACAGACCATTATCCGTTCAATGCTCCCTTGGCCCCAGGTACCCCATACCCCCGATGCCACATATTGGGGTCATGTAACAGTAGATATAACCTGCTTTTTACCCTGTTTCATCTTCCTAATGCCTGCTACAGATGACTCGGCTACTGTCGGAATGCCCCATGGAAAGTCAAGAAGATCCTGAGCACGCACAAAGCGTAGAGTCACTGGTACAAACTCTACCCTGAAAAGACCCTCGATGTTCCCCCAGGTGAGGGTCACCTCATCGTAAAACTGGAGCATCAGGCTCCACCACCTCTCATATTTTACCTAGAAGAGACTAACAGCTGGGTGCACCATCATGTCAGCGGGTGTCCCAACTCTGTGGAAAACTCATGTAACAAACTCTTACCAATACCCATCCATCTGAAAACTTTTCTCACCTCAAAACCTCGGAGGCCTCTATCACATGAACCCATGAAAAGCGCTGAACTGGTGCTCATACTTTGCTGTTAGGGAAGGTAGAAACGGTATCCGAGTGGTTAGTGGTACTACTGGTGCATCCGCTATGATGGGGCCCTGTATTGAGGCATCGTTGCTCGGTGGGCTACCATCACGCTCTCCACTCGGAACTCACACTGACTGACTATGTGAAGACATCCTGAAAAGAAACAGGTGTGCCAGGGTCAAAACAATATACCTGGTGAGCTGACATAAAGTAATCACAAAGAAAAATTCTCAATGGAAACACACATGCAAATAGTGTTTTTGTGCACTGAGTCCGAAATCAAAAGTTAGAGTCCTAGGGTATGGATACGTCGGCCGCCGCACCAACACTAGTTTCCCTAAATAGATAACCACACTCGGTACCCTTATCACTATTTCTTCATAGAAATGAAATATCAGAGTCCTATGTTCTGTGGTTGAACCACCTCCTCTGAGACAAATTAGTCAAGTCCCATCCTCAGGACCCGTGCCGTAACTACCCCAAGTCCGCCTTCCATAGGCCAGGGGCTGGCGACTAGCAGCAAAGGAATAAATCCCAAATCTCGGAAGGTGTTTCCATTATAAAAATTAGTCACACACAATCAGAGTACAAAACTCAAAGCAAAACACTAAGTAAAAATTAATACAAAGGTAGTGCTGAATGTAATTGGGCCAGTATACAAACCAAACTGTACATCAAGAACAAGTACACGTAAAAATGGAAAATAGATCCTGGATCATCCACCGGGGAATCATACTTGAAGGGTAGGTAGAGATCTCGAACAAATCATTCCTGAGGTACGTTCTGTAAAGTCCACCTCTGAGCAGCCTCCTGTCTGTCACCCTCAGCCTCGATCACTGCTGACTGCCGTCTGCACAGAACACAACAAGGTACGGGCCAAGCCTGTGTAGGGGTGAGTATAACAATACTTAAAAGGGGAACCCGAGACCCCCGAAGGTATCCCAGAATCCACTAAATATAACCCACAGAAGAAGGATGCAATCACAAAGTATCAACCATCCTTACTTAGGTATATGCCCTTACATATACCTAAGTTAACAATCACAAACCAGCTCCAACTCTTGTGACCAACCAAATTCCATTCTAAAAGTGTAGAAAAACTCCACAATGAAAGTAAAACACATGGTGTATCCCATAGGTATAACTCACTAAAGAAAGCCACGTGGGGTTTAGCACAATACATCCATGATGAAACATCCACGAAGAAACATCCACCCTTACTTAGGTATATTCACATACATATACCTAAGTCATCAAGATTACACATCTCATACATGATGTAAACACGAATGTAATGACTCTGCTCACACTAGGTATACACAACTTAAAAGAGAGAAATAGATGATTAGTTGTAGCCACTGAATCATCTTTCACTGTCAAATGGCAGATATTCTTAGAAACCTAAAACAACAGTCTGTAAAAGTTGTCGATCCTATGTGGGATCTCGGTACAAAATTATTCGTTGTTGATCCCATAGAAGATCTAGTTTCAGTTCCATCACTGTCAAACCCATGAAGGATCCAGGTCTAGTCTCGTCATTGTCGATCCCAGGGAGGATCCAGGTCCAGTCTCATCATTGTCAAACCCACTGAGGATCCATGTCCAGTCTCGTCACTGTAAAACCCACAAAGGATCCAGGTGCAGTCACATCGCTGTCGAAACCAAAAAGGGTCTAGGTCTAGTCTCATCGCTGTCGAACCCTCGGAGGATGTAGTTCCAGTCTCATCCCTGTCGAACCCACGGAGGATCCAGGTCCAGTATCATCACAGTCTAACCCATAGAGGATCTAGGTCTAGCATGCTCGATTCCGAGAGGGTCTTCTCCTCGATCCAAGTGTTGATACATCGACTAACACTAAGTCTCGAGTTGATGTATCCTATAGTTCTGTCTCATCCTAGGGAACCCAATGCAATAGACGATACGTCAATCAGATGCCCGGTCTGTGAGTTATTGGTATCTTCATTCCAGGGGATCGGTAGGTTTTCATGTTAAAACAAACCCATCCGTAACCCAACTACGTATAAACCTCTAGTGGGGTATGCGAAAAGAACCATACTGCTCTAAGACTTCCATTTCCATAGAAGGTTCATCGTTCGGACACCCGTAGCCCAAAATGCGGGCTAAAAAATGTAATCGGGCCATAGCGGGTCTGACCCGGTCCAAGGGGTGGCCCGGTTCGAGTGGTCGGCCTGATCTGAGTGGTTGGCCTGGCCAGAGTGGGCGGCCCTATGTGAGGTAGCAGCCCGACCTAAAGGGGGAGCCTGGCCCGAAGGTGCGGCCCGACCCGAGGGTGGCCCAGCCCGAGGAGTCCTGACCCGTGGCAGCCCCACCCGTGGCGGCCCGACTGGAGGCTGCCCGGCCCGAGGCAGCCTAGCCTAAGGCGGCCTGTTCCTATCGGCCTCGCGGCCCAGTCGGCATGGTGACCCGGTCGACCTGATGGGGGTCCGCCTTAGCCTCGATTAGGGGGAAACACACACCTATTAGCTCACAAAAAGCAAAGCCGTTCAGGTAGGATCCCAAACCCATGCCAGGGGGCACTAGTCTAGGTCACTGTAGGACTCTTTGGGTCCTACCTCTACTGAGAACCGGTGGTCGGATCAACCAGTCTGCCTCCTCTGTCCACTATGGCCTATGGCCGTGGTTCTTCTCTAGCATGGTGCGTCGGTGCCGCGCCCAGCACGTCCAACTTCCACGGCCTGCCTGGCCACAAAACTTTCTTCCTACGCTATGCGACGACACCGTGCCCATCCGGCACAGCCATGACCTGTCTAGCCGCAGTCCGGTTCTTTGCACGGCGCGATGGCATTGTTCCCCTTTGGCGGCCTAGCGGCCCTTGATCTTCCATCTTCATCTGCAGCTGGGTCAGTGCTGGTCGCTGCATGTTTCGTCACAGCCCATTTTGCAAATGTGATCCTCTCTTCTAGCAGTGCTGTTGCACCACCGTCATCATCAACAAAAGAGAATAACAAAGGGGGAGGGTCAGGCCATGTTCATGTTGTCCAAGCCCTCCTCGTTATGGAATTATCAAATGGGAAAACACATTTCTAACATTCAAAGACGTAGGATGGGAATAATAAATCAACACAAATCCCCCTACCTCAATTGCCGATGATCATTGAAGAAGTCGCTGAAAGGCGGCGTCGATTCGTTAATGTGAGAAATAGAAAAAGGGTACTCGTTTTTGGTAGAGGAGCATTCGGAGGTGACAAAGTCGAAGACAACGTCGGCGTTCTTTGTGGGCATCTCCTTCTATTTTGGCATTGTTGAAGATCAATGTAGTAGTTATTCGATCTTCGGTGGACGATGAAGAGGCATTCTTCTCGTTCTTCATTGAGAGGATGAAATTCTCTAAAAGCTCCTCCTCTCCTTAATTCTCCCAAAAAAATATTATGCCAGTGCCCACAATAATAGAATCTCAAATCTTATTATAATGTTGGCATAAAGAATTAAAATTAATTAATTAATGAACCATTAATTAATTAATATGGAGTGACACCTTAATTGGGGGAGCTCGAGAGTTTTGCCACGCTTATGGGGAGTTCAAGGGTTTAAAGCCCGTGTGGTCCCCACCACTTTGAATGAAATATATTTTTAAAATTATGGTGGGCCCCACCTAATTATATCCTCTAAAGGGAGGTTATGTGTGGGTGGTCCCCACCTCTAACCTCCTCTTAGAGGTTTTAACCACCTCAAATAAAAATAATGGAACACTTTATTTTTATCAAAATTAATTAAGAAATCCCAAAATCTGACTTCCATTCATGTTAGAATGAAACTACGGTGAAGGTATCCTTAAGTGAATTCCAACGCTGTGAGTTCAATGGTGCCCTCAGATTTCAAATCTGAGCACCGTTTCAAAAGTTATAAAATGCCACTTGCGTGTTTACTAAACTTACCTGATAAAAGTTCAGAAAATTAATATCAGTCACCCTCGACCCATGTCGAACAAGGTTAGGCTCTTTCTAGGTAAAATACGCCTCAACGAACCCAACGGTACTCTTGGATTTTCAATCTGAGTTTCTGTTTAGAAGTTATGAATTTTACAATAAAATAATTGTCACTTAATTATTTTATTTGCAGCCAAAAAATAACATTTTCTGGTGACCCGTGCTAGCCAATGTTGGTATCTTCTTAAATAGAGCATGCCCTCATGAGTTCAGTGCTGGTCATAGATTATAAATCTAAGCTACCATTTGTGAGTAATAAGCATATAAAAAGTAAAATAAAATATTTTATTATTTTATTTACAACTATGCCAAATTTGGGTTTTCTCACAAGAAGCCTACATCGACTAATCTTAAGTCGCGCATAGGGTAAACCCGCCATCTGGAGCACAACGGTGCCCTCAGATTTATGATCTGAGTTACCATTTAAGATATATTCCAATTTTTCAGGAAAACTGCTTAAACTCATTAACATAAGCTTAATAATACTTCGACGGATCATTCCAAGCACTCTGGTCCCTAGAATCGCGCGCCGTTAGATTTCACGGACCCATAAAATTCCCATTTAATTAAACAAAAAATTATATGGAAATTTTGGGTCTTTACAGGTCAAAACAAGACATAATAATTTACATGAAAATGATCCATACTCAACACCTAGTTTGACACCCCTTGAGGATATTCTTAAAATGATTCACATTTTAGTTAGAAATAATAATTAAGATTCTTTAAAATTAATGACCTAGGTTAAACCTTTTACCAAGGAAGGAACCATGTTGATATAAAATTGATGAACTATTTTTGTATTTACATTATATTTGTAACCATAGTTGAAATAATATTTTGTGATTTACCTTATTTCATGTATTTTTATCATATTTATTTTATAAATTTTATTAATATGTTCTCATATTTGGAAAAATTGTATGATAGGTGACAACCCATCATGTCCGAAAGAGCTATGAGACATGAAAACTTGACCGAAGAATAATAAAGTATTCACACTAACCAATTTTCTATTTAATTACCTTGTTATTATTCCATTGTTTTTAGTTATAAAATTTGAAAAATAAATACTAACGTTGATCCAACAATGTTACAACTTGGATTAGAGACTATTATATTTACCTTAAAGTCTATGGAGAATAGTTAGAGACCAATAGTCATACATGGAACTCTTTTATGGTCCTTAGTATATGTTAAATGTATATTTTAGTTATTTAGGCATCAAAGTTAATTTTTGAATATCCATTTCATGATGTAATTGAGGACTTATAAATTGATCGAAGATATATAAATGGATGAAATTGTATTTATAAGAATATATCACTTAATTATACATCCTAATATTAATAGTTACTAAATAAATTAATGAACAATATTAAGAATATCTTAAAACAAAAATATTTTCTTATTACCATAATTTTTATTCAACCATTTATCTTCTAAATAATCTTAGTTCTATAGATTTGAAACCCTCAACATTCCATTTCTCAATAAAATGTTTTTGATTTATGACCTCAATCTCCCAAATAAATATTTACACTTTTCCTCCATGTATGAATATCTTCTTTAGTGTATTGTTATATTACTTGGAGACCTAGTCAAATGTTATCTCTTTTTACCTTTGTATATCCCACTCTCTTTTTTATATGGTTTTTTTACAGACCATACTCAATATGTGGGGTTTCAGGATAGTAAATATCAAACAATGTAGTAATATGATCATGTTTAAATTTGAAGGAGGAAATTTAATGTAGGTGGGGAGAATGTGGTGTCCTAAAAATCTTAGGTTTCAATATTGTATGCGATAGTGCCTGTGACAGGAAATACCACACACATAAAAGAATATAATATCCTGATATTTTTGTAATATAATTAATATTTCAAAGAAATTATATATATTTTATATGTTGAAATGAAAACACTATTATATTAGATTTGGTTTCACATGGTAGTGAGTTTATTCAATGACTAAAGTTACATAAAATACCATGTTTGAAAGAACCATAATATTCTACTAAAATACTAATATTTAATACAACATTTTAAAAATTAGATGTTAAAATTGAGGTTATGAATATAATTTTCTATCATAAGAAATATATGGTTTAAAAAATATTAAATTAAATTATTTTAACTAATTAAGTATAAATGAATGTGAAATGAAATTGAATATAAAGGGAATTTATTTATAGAAATCAATTTTTATTCCCATAAAGTCGTTTTATCCTAATAAATTAAGTTAATTATCATTAGTGAGTTATAAAAATAATATATATATATATTATATTAAATAATATATATATTTTATCCATCCAATATATTTTATAGAAATTAGATAAGAACAGACCCCATATAACACATAAAAACCTATATTTTTATTAAAGCACTTTTACATCATTTAAATGGAGTACCAATTTTAAATCATCTTTTTTGAACATTTATAAATAATTAATTTAAAAATAAACATTAACATTGAATTAATAACATATAAAATATGTTAATAAAAAATTATTTTTCGATGATTTTCCTTTATTAATAAATAGAGAAAAATAATGAATTTTATTCAAATCTTCCTTGCCATCTAATATAATTATAAAGTAAAATAACAATTTAACTTAGTTTTAAAATTTTCTTTTAAATTTTTTTATTAATTAATCCAATTAATGTAATTGGAATATGTTTCAAATTGAAATAGCATATATAACCTAAAATACTTTTGAATGTTTTTACATTAAAAACATACATTATCATCCAATATATGTGATTAAATTTAAAATAATTTCATCCACTGATGTGATATGAATTTTGAAAGTTGGATTCCTTATTTGGAATATGAATAATTTATAATTAATAATATGGTCAATTTTTTTTTCTAAAATTATTAATGAAATGAATTAAAAATAATTACAATGATCAAGGATAACACAAGCTTAAAAAATGTCTAAACCTTATACTTCAGGGCCAAAATGACTTAAAAACATGTCCAAAATCCATTTTATGGCCATAATTAGACCATATATTATGTTGGATCATATTTTTCCATTATTGGATCCACATTAAATGGGGAATACGTGGGTGGTATTCCAATTTTCAAAATTTACAAGAGTTCTACTCCCCCAATAAAAAAGGCACTCAATCCTTCAACTTAATCACAACTCTCAGGACATATTGTATCTACCAATGTATTAAAAAATATAGCAGTAAAATACCTCCACTTAATATATAAGGCACAAATTTTTCATAAATCCATCCTAGGAATCCCATCGATGAAAAAAATGAGTTACCCGATTAGATGGTAATATCATTCCTAAAGCTCTTTTGATCCACTTCCATTATCCACCCATGAACTCATCGTAATAAATAGTTGTATAAATAAATTAAAATAACCAACATACTAGGAATTTTTATGTTTTTGGGTTATACTAAAATTATATACACTTTAATAAAATGGGAAAAAATATATTGTTTATGCATATGGAAAACTACAGCCTCACAAAATGAGGTTATTTGTTTTTCATTACCACTTCTAATGGTTGAGAATTTTTATGGGAACTCTATTTATATATTTTATTAATGATATTTATAATATATTAAAAATTATTAAATTATATTATGACATATTACTTTTTGAACTCCATTTTGTGGGAATGTGGGGACATAGTTTTTGGAAGTGTGGACTACCACCCCCTCAAAGTGAATTGATTGATGCACACAATTCATGGCATGTAGAAATTACCTTAATATAAATATTTAATATATAAGAAATATATGTGAAACTGGTATTAAAATATAATTATATATAATTTTAGTTTAATTTAGTTAATACAAAAATGAAATCAACATAGCATTCTTGCGTATGTACGAGCTACAGTCTCCCGGAACGGTGCATTTCTTTTCCTATCTCCAAATTTTATAGATAATTATAAATACATATATATTTAATATATATTATATTCAAATAATGTATTACATGCTGTAGATAAAAATCCATGTTCTAATTAATTTTAATAACTTGTAATAATTTAAAATATACATGACAAACTAGGAAATTAACAACCAAAATAGTAAAAATAATGAAATATTCTTAAGAAACAAGTAATAATATGGTATAAAAATATAATATATTTTAATATAAATTTTATTATGGTTCATTAATTAGTTAATAAAATGTTTGGAACCATTATACATGTTGTTAATGTAAGTCCATGAAAAAAGGAAATACAATATTGGGGATTTTGCCTCAATTTAAATTCCATTGAGGCTTATTTTATGGAATGCGCCTAACTACTATAATATTGTGTATATACTTCCATTTGACAAGTTTTATATTTAATATCAATATTATCAAGATATAATAAGTTTTTTAATTTTATTACTTCATGTATATTATGTTTCAGCTATTTTAAAATGGTATGAGATAATTTAGAATGATTAAAGATTTTTCTCCATGAGAACAAATTTAATGATTACCATTCCAATATCACAACATTTTTTACTATTAAATTTCTATTAAAACCAGCACATTACTTTTGTGTACCTAATTTTTTATATACTGTGTGCATAATTCCACATTCAAATATAATATAATTATTCCATCATTCTTCATTATATTTTTAATTTCAATTTGAATTATTTTATCTTAAGAGATTTTAGTTAAATATGACCAAGTGGAAAAGAATTTCATAATCTAATTTATTTCCATTGGGTTATACTATTACCTTCTTGTCATTAATATTAGGTGATTATGTGTACAATGAACATGAATATAAATTTATGTATTTTCATTTATTTATGTGTATTTATTGTTGATAAACATAATATACTCAATGATTGATTCTCTCTTCAATGTTATAGTTTCGTCAATAATTTTATTTACAAATTTTTTTAGGGATTTATAACACCTTAATTTCCATTATATGGAATTATTTTATCATTGTATAATAATCCATTTATTTTTTATCCTATGGTTATCCATGAACTTTATTAAATAACTATACCATTTTTATACTCATTGATACTCAAAATGTTTTAGAAAATCATTTTAATAAAACATAAAATCATTATCTATTTAGTCGGAGAACCTATATTCTTCTAGAATAAATTTTTTTCCGAAACTATAATCAAAAATAATTTTATCTATTTCAAAATGATTCACTTATTTATTTTTTAAACATTTTGTCTTTTATAAATTTTTCAATGTAATATTCTTTTCCCATCCACAACAAGGAATGTGTTTATCCTTTTTATTGAAAAATAATATAATTTTTAAACCTCATATGACATGTATGGATTTACCCATCAGCATTTATTTAAGTATTACATTTCATATTTAAAAGAATAATTTTAAAATAAATTTCTTTCATTTTTTATCAAATAATGGAATCCTCTAAAAAAGATCAATATAAAATGTATATTTTCCTCAAGAAATTTTTCAAATGATCTTTTATAATATTTTCATCCAATGATGAAAAAAACCATTTATTATTCTACACTATGGATTTGTTTTATTATTACCATACATATTATTCGTCTATATGGTTTATGATTTATTTGTCCATGGATAGTATTGTCGTTCACTTCATCAGTTCCTTTTATTCCCAATTAAATATTCAATTTCCTATAATGATTTTAAATTGACTTTCACTTAAATATCCAGAAGAGGTTTTATGATATTATTATTTATTTATTCATATTCCATTTTATATAAGGTGTATACATTGAAAATTATTTGATTATTTGGTTAGATATTGATAAATATTTATCATCTATTCAATAAATATATCCTATAATAGATAATATTAATTTCAATTATTTGATAAGAGGATTTCATTGGACAAGTACAACATGAGTGAGGCCCTGTTATGGATAGCCCCTCGATGAATTGGTTGTCTCGTGAGACGAAATAGACGCACAAATTTGGTGGGTTTTCCAAGATATTCTAAATCTTTTTATGGAAGGGATTGATGTTTATGGTTCTATGTACCTAGGAAATATTGCATCCAATAATTAATCATTTTCCATATTTAGTATCATTTATTATTAATCTCTATGTTTTTTCATCAACATATCTATGGATAAGTTTAAATTTTTAGATTGTTGATTAAATGGAATGTGTTTCAATTTATTACACTTCTATATTTATTCTTACTCATATTTTTATTTTAATGGTATGTGTATTTTGTTATTGAATTTCTATATTGTTTATTCACTGTCTTCTATGTTTATGATTTAATGGTATGTGTGTTCAATTATTTAACATTAAATAATTTCTATTTTCATTGATTCATCATTTATTCTTCTATGAATTATCCTTACTAATCATTTGAACTCACCCTTGTTTGTTTTCCTTAGGAATTAAAGAAGTGTACTATGAATGATATTGATGGATTTTCAAGATGGAATAATTTTAACATTGAAAATTACAATTATATTATAATTATAGTATTCCATTGTAATAAAAGACTCATGTATGTATTGGGTTTACCAAGATGAATAAAATATTTGGTTTTCTGGGATTTGATTCCTAATAATCATGCTAGTGTAATGTTAGTTGACACAAGCTCAGTACCTTCTGTGGTTAGGTTGTAAACGTTTCTATTAGAGAACATTTTTTAGAAACTATGGGAACACGATTTAGGAAAAAATAGATTAGAGACCATAACCCTAACATATAAATTGAGGATAAGTATATAAAATTGTAGAAATTTTGTATGCTAGATATTTTGTGGGTATTCATTGAAATACATAGATATATGTATACCACATGTTGACATTGTTTTGGCCCAACTATACATAATAGTAACAACACTAAAAAGGTGTATCAAACATGACACGAAATAACATAGTACAAGTTAATGGGACCTACTCCACACCTGATTTGACTGTACCAATGGATATTCTTAGAATGATTCACATTTGTTTTACAAATTACTATAAAGCATTCTGAAATTCAATGAAAAGGGTTAAACCACAGAGAAACGAAGAAGTTATGTTGAAATAAAATGAATGAATAATTTATGTATTGAGGTATGATTTTAAACATTTGTTAAAAGGATATTTAGTAATTTCACATCTTTCAAGGATTTCCATCATATTTATGTTGGAAAATATATTAATACAGTCTTAGAACAATACATCCAATATATTAATGCAGTCTTAGAACAAGACATCCAACCACTATCCAATGCAATGTCCTGGTTAATATTTAATTGTTTTTCGTAAAAAATACTGAAATATAAATATTAATGATTCACCAATAGTGTTTATTTTATTTTTAGGAATTATTTTATTATCCATATTTTCATTGGAGATTTCTTATATACTAATTGTTAGACATTACACTATTAAATGGTCCATAAGATCCATTAAAATTATATTTTATTACATCAGGCATCAATGTTTATTTCTGGATATCCATTTATTGATGTAATAGATGAAAATCAAAATTAATAAAATCACAATAAAAGGAAGAAACATATTTTATAGAAATATATCACATATGTATATCTATTTATATTCTTGGTAAATTAAAAAATTACACAACATTATTAAGAGTATCTTAAAACAAAGATGTTGTCCTTATTACTTAATTTTTGTTAAACTGATGGTGTTTCAAATAATTGAAAATTTATTTCATTGAGTCACTCAACATTCCATTGATAATTAAATATTCTGTAATTATGACTACAATAGCACCATATAATTGTTTGTTCTTTTCCCCCATTACATATCTCTACTATCCATTAATGTTATCCACCTTAGATACATAATAATACGTTACTCTATGTGATATTTGTAATTCCCATTCCCTCTTTTATATAGGATGTTTTATGAACACTTATCATTATATGGGATTTAAACACAGGAAATATAAACCAATATATTAATATTATTGATTTTAAATTTTGATGATATAATTTAATTAATATGGGGACAATATCCCACCCAGAAATACCAAATTATGGATTATGGTATTTGATAATGTGTATGATAAGAAACACTATGCACATAAGGGAATATAAAATCATGTTATTTTATAATATAATTTAGATTTTAAAAAAATTCAGTATATTTTAAAGAATGATATACATGTGACATCTAGTTATCATACATCACATGTGACCATGAGTTTCTTCAATGTCTTTCATTATATACAAAACCATGTTTTACCAAAAAATAATATATTATGTAAATTTTATTATTTTTTATAACAATATATTTCATAGTCATTAAATTAGCTTTTATGGGTAGGATTAAATATATTATAAAAATTTATATTTTACACAATTATAAAATTATTTCGTCAGATATTAATTAATTAGATATTAATTTAATTACCAATTGAATATAAAGGGATTGTTTTTATAAAAAATAATTTTCATGCTCGCAAAGATTTTTATCCTAACAATTAAAATCATACAAAATTAGCAAGTGTTACAAATGGAATATTTATATTAAATATTCTATTTATGTTTATTAAATTCATCCAATGGATTTGATAGGCTTGTTATTAGAAGAAACTCCATATTACACATTGAAAAATATTTTATTAAGGAACTTTTACCACCTTTTAATGGATGAACTTTTTTAAATCATATTATTGGAAATTTTATAAATATTAAAAATAGAAATAAAATAAATATTTCAAAAAGGAAAATAAATATTAGGATATGGGGTATCATTGTTTTTTAATCTAACGTTTAAATTTTTTATGAGTAGTGAAAAATAATGAAATTTTCTTCAAAATTAAATTTTATTATAATTTAGTTATAATTTTTAAGAAAATTATAAAATAGTTTTAATAGTAATGAAGATAAATTAGTATTAATTTTTCCAATATCTTTCATTATTGTTAATTTGACATTGAAATTAGATATAGAAACGTATAAATCATTAAAAAAAATTTAATTTAAAGACCCACATTATTCCTCCTATGTTGGAATATATTTAAATTAATTTCATTAAATTATGTGATCGAAATATAAAAAAATGGATTACATAATTTGAATAACATTATTATATAACATAAAATATTTTCAATTACGGTTTTTACCAAAAAAAAGTAATGAATGTAATTAAAATTAATTTCAACGATTAAGTTGAAATAAATTTAATAAAGGACTAAACCATAAACCTAGGGGACAAAATTTCCTAGAAACATTCCCAAAATAAATTTTATTGGCATTTATAGACCTTATACACAATTTTATATATTTTGGTAAATTATTTGAGTCACTTTATTTTTTAAAACATGTTTGGAATCCCATTTTCCAAAATATAAAAAGTGCTACCCGTCATCCACTATAAAAAATCTCTAAAGCCTCACACTTCCCCAAACATCTCAAAAGAAAATTATAGATATCACCCAAATTATATACTAAAATTACATCCCCCAAATACGATTCATAACATTTTTCCTAAATACATCTATTGAATCCATTTGCTGAAAACCTATAGGAGTTACACGATTAATAAGTAACATCCTTCCTTAAGCCCTTTAGTATAATTTCCATTCTCCACCCACTAAAATATTATTTTACCATGATTATATAACAAAAAATATCCTAAATATAATATGATGTATTTATGTTATTATATAAAAATTACATTTTGAGACACTTCCATCTAATAGGTAACTGGAATTCCATTTATTTATACGATGAAGTACAACCCCAAGAAATAAAGTTATTCATTGTTCCCTTAACACCTTTAACGGTTGGGAATTACGATGTAAACACTATTTTAAATTTTTTATCTGATATTTATAATTTCTACATAGTTATTAATTTTTTTAAATCATACAAATATGTACTCCATTATGAAGGGAATAAGATAAAATCATTTGTGGATGTGTGGACTACCATCACCTCAAAGCAATGTTAGTTGTTCACACTATACATGAAAAGTGTAATAGATGAGTTTAAAAATACTTTTAAAATATATGACTTTTATATTATACTAGAATTATAATATATATATATATATAAATTTCTTTTCTTACAATTAATATGACAAATAAATGAAACTATCATGGACGTGTATGTATGGCCTACCATCTCTATGAATGGTGCATTTCATTTCATTTCATCAGACATTATGTATTATATTAGACACTTGTATAATGAAAATATATAATATTAAAATCATGGTTTATATTCTGGGGAAGATGAAACCATGATCTTTGAAATATGAACAACCTGTAATAATATAAAACATACTTGACAAAATAAAAAATTAATACCAGAAGTAGTGAAAATAATAAAAGATTGGTAAACATTGTGTAATAAGATATTATATAAAGACAATTTATGACATTTTAAATATAATTATTTGTTTTTATTATTTAGTGGAATGTTTAAAATATTTATAATGTTTTTTACTATATGTTCAACCAGAAAAGAAACATATGGTAAGGGATTTTGTCTCAATGTACATTCCACAGAGACTTATTGGTTATTATGCTCTTAGTTTCTTTTATATGGGATATATAATTCCCATTGATATATTATAACTTGAATGTATTTATTCTCATGATATTATATGCTTCATTTAATTTTATTCCATTATTTATATTGTTATGAAAAAATTTACACGTGTTCTAGGACACATTGTATTGTTTAATGATTTTTCTCCTTCATAATGTTTTTTATGTTTTTTTAAATCACACTCCCTTTTTTTATTGTTATGATTCTATTGAACAAATAAAATTATTATTTTCACCTACATACTATGTATGGTTTACAAACCTCCACTTTTTCAAATAATACCATTGTTCATTCATTATTCATGATATTATGAGTTTCAATTGGAATTAAATCATCTAAGGGGCATTGAGTTTAAATATACCAAGTGAAGTAGAATTTAAAAAACCAATTTTATATACTTGGGTTATAGTACTTACAAATTGTAATTAATATTTTATGATTATGTTTGTAAATAATTTTTATATCTACTAATTTATTTACAATTATTTATCTGGATTTATAGTTGATACACATAATCTACTCACAGACAGATTCTCCCAGAAACGTTATATTCATTTCAAGATTTTACTTTATAATATCATTTTGTTTAGAATTGTTTAAAAATTAATTTATACAAGGGAATTTTTTATAATAATCTAATAAACACTTTAATTTTCATATCATCTAGTTTTTCATGACATTTATCAAATAATTGTATCATTTTTCCACTCTTTGTTATAAAAGATGTTCTATAATTTTTTTTAGGAAAAACAGAGTTCATTCCCTCTTTAGCTAGAGAACCCATTTTCTTATAAGAACACTATTTTTGTAATAAAATAAAAATATGTTCTTATCCTTTGAAAAAATTATTTATTAAATACTTTTTAACACCTTCTCTCTTTTATAAATGTTTTCAATGTAATCTTCATGTATCTTCCTGTAAAAGAAATTTTTAAACCTTTTTATAGTGAAAAAGGAATGTTTTTATAAATCATATGACATCTATGTATTTACCCACAAATAATTATTCGAATCATACTTTTCATGTTTAAATGGTTACATTTTATAGATATTTTTTTCATTAGTTATTTTCAATGTAAAGGATTTTCAAAAAAATTACAATACTAAATTGATATTTCCCCAATGAATGTTTTTTATTATATTTTTATAATTTTTCCTTTAAACAATGATAGTAACCCTTATTTTTCCCAATGTGGGATATTTTGTATTTATACCATCCTTATTAATCCTTTATATTATTTATGAATTATTTTTCTATGGATAATATTTCCATTCACATCCATGATCCCTTATAGTCCACTTGAAATATTCAATTTCCTATGAGCATTTGATATTTAATTTCACCTAAATATCTACATTATTTTTCAAAAATATTATTATTTGTTGGACCATGTATGATTTTTATATGTTTTTTTCATTGAATAATTTTTATTATTATTTGGGAAAATATTGATAAATTTTCATATTCTATTGAATTTTTATATTTTATAATGCATATTATTTATTTCGATCATTGTATATAAGGATTTATTTAAATATGTATGACATGGATGGGGCAATATTTTATATCTCCCCTTGATGTATTAGTAGTTTCATGAAATGAATTAGTTTTGAACAATATATTATTATATACCTGATATGTTAAGCTTCCTTTTGAAGGGTCTTGACAGCAATGGTTTTAGGTTCCTATGAAACATGACATCCAATAAATAACCATTTCAGTCATTTAGTTTATGTTATTATTCATCCATGATATTTTTTTGTCGATATATCTATGGATTCAATTCATTTTTAGTAAATAAATTAAATGTTATGTGTTTCAACTTCAAAATATTATGTATATATATATTTCATTATCTTGATATTTGAATAGACTGTGATTCAAATTATTACCCTTCCTTATTTTTAATGAACTTCTATATTATGTAATTTATATTTTGGTAATTGTGTTAGGTTATTTACAATGCCATAGTTATTATTCTGATTTATTCATTATTTATTCTTTTATATATTACCCTTACTGGTAATTTAATCTCACCCTTATTATGTTTTCTTCCCGTATAATCCAGAAATTGTATTGGGAAATATATGCAAGGATATAGTAAATGGAATAATTTTATCCTCAAAAAAACTATTCTGATATATTTTGTGTCATCATTTTAATACAATAATCATGTATTTAAATGGTTTACCAATAAAACATATCTATTAAGTCATTCAGGATTTGATTCCATATAATCATGCCACTATAATTGTAGTAGACACCAACTATGGGATCTGTGGGTTTGGTTCACTATATAAAATCCCATAATGTGATAAAAAAGTCAAAAATAAAAAATAAGCTCACATTGGGCCCTATACTATTGGAAAATACATATTAGAAAAAAAATATATCCCAAACCCTAACTATTTGGGTACCAATCTATATTGATTCCTACCATAGTCCATCAATATCCCTATGCAACCCTTAGTATTGCCAAACATACTATAATTACCCATCTCTCTTTCTCTATGCACCAATGGGTCACAATGTGAAAGTTATCAAAACCATTTTGAAACCATTATTACAATTTACAAAAAAAATCAATGCTAAAAAATCCTGCATCGATGAATTAAAACAAATTTACAAATCATTAGTGTGTTAAAAACCAAATTTCCAAGAAACCGACTTTTTAGAAATGGATCAATTAATTTCAATGAAGAATATAATATATATATATATATATATTATTTTTCTAATTATTTCATAGAATTATCCCATTATATAGAAGAAAATAACTAATGAATATTGGAGCCCAATATGCATTCAAAAATTGAGATGGAAATACAATGGATCTTCCATTGAAGGTCACGACATGAAAAGAGACTACAGATGATAAAAATAAAACATTTTCCTACCATAATTATGAATAAAATTTGTTTACATCAAAATATCCACTACCAAGGGACAACAAACCAAGAATAATGCTTACTTGGAGAGGTTCACTGCAATAGGAATGAGGATCAACTAATGATTAAGTGATCCAAAGGGAACATAGTCCTCCCAAACTGGAACGGATGTGGATAGGTTTTTGAGAGGAATGTTTCACTATTGAATGAAGCATTATTCAATTTTACATATCCCTATGACTACAAATCAATGTAATTAAATTTCATGTATGTCAATTACCCGATGTCAATTCCACAAATCCTAAAACATTGAAAATGTGTCACCCTATTATAAAAACAAAATTTTTCCTTCATACGACATGATTAGGAAATAAAAATCTTTCAACCATTCTTTTTTCACCAAATTCAGAGATTCTTCACATTTTCCATAATATGTTTAGTCCATTTCATGATTTTTAAATTGCCTTCTCATAGTAAAAAAACATATTTCAGTATAAAAATGTAAACCACATAATAAATTCCCTATAATTAGGGAGACCCCCAAAAATAAACCAAAAAAAGGATTATAAAAAAATCATGAAATTTTTATTTACAAAAATCATAATGGTTTTTAACATTATGGTATGTAACTAATGGGATCCTAAGATTAATTATATAGATATGTTTTGTTGGATAACACAAAAATTTAGTTAGGTAAAATAGAGATGTGAAATTTTGGTTATGAGGCGGGATATTGAGTTGTGAATTTATGTGATGTCATGTTTGGATAAAAAAACTCGCTCTCTCTCTCACACACATAGATATATATATATGTGATTATATTCTCTGAGACTCATATCATGGTGTTTTGATGATATTGGAAATTTCAATACGTTTTGACCTTTGTCATTAGAGGTGTATCAAGGTTATGTGAGACTATCGACCCAAATTCGTGGCATGATAGTTATTTTTAGAAAGTAATATTGATGGATCCTCTTATGGTTTTGATATACGGATGGCCTAATGGAACCCATACAGTAGGGATCACACCATTTCTTATGGAATGTTCCTATAGAAACCATGCTTTTTGTTACCTGACTATTAGATCATTTGTAAGACTAAGAACATAATAGTGAAACAAATCTGTGTTCCAAAGATATATTATCTTGAAAAAATTAGTACCACCCATAATAATTACATAAAAAATAGGTACACGCCACTTCGGTGGTGGTGTAGTGGTGAAGGTGAATTGTAAAAACAAGTTGTTCTTTGGGAGGTTAATAATTCGAATCCTAGGAGTCCTCTTTCGGGGCGAACCTCTCCCCCGAGATCCACCCACCGTTCAAGGTCGCCCGGACTCATCTGGGCGGGCAAAATGAGGTGGGGCCCAAATTGCTGATGGATCGTTGTGACGAACCATCGTTGCCGAGATGTTACCCTCTAGGACGCTCTACCATCTCAGTTGGTAACAGCTCCTTTCCCGGCTGGGGAGTTGCCTTTGGGAACTACCACTTCTAGGGGAGGGGGGATTCTCTATGTGGAGGGTTCGAAAAGGTCTCACTTGGTAATTCCCCTTTACAAAAAATAAAAAAAGGTACAATTTTTTTAATTAATTCTTCTCTAGCTTCATATTATCCCTCATGTTATCCTTATTACAAGTATTTAAATAAGAATATTCATCAATAGAAGAGTGGGATAAAATAAAAGTAAGAGGATAAATAAGATACATGAAACCTAGGTGAGCATAATCATCTTCATAAATTCATAATCATAATCACGAGTGAGATAATTTAGAAAAATTCATGGAATATTGAAATTTTTTAAAAAAGAAACATCATG
The DNA here is from genome assembly GCA_963277665.1 of Viscum album. Classification (NCBI taxonomy): domain Eukaryota; kingdom Viridiplantae; phylum Streptophyta; class Magnoliopsida; order Santalales; family Viscaceae; genus Viscum; species Viscum album. The sequence continues at coordinate 21,964,380 of OY728166.1, read as the reverse complement.
TCTTAGTTTTTAAATTCCACACATAGTTGTCAATAAATCTAGCATCATTGTCATTCACATTTCACTTTATATCATAAGGTAAATCACATTACACAATTCATTGTAGATCTATCTATTTTTGTGTGCTCCCATCACATTATTATATTTTCATGTCTTATATAATTTTAGGGGCACTTGTCACAAATAAAAAATTATATTCTGTTGCATTTCACTTAGAACTTAGATGAGTATTTGAAATAAAATAACCCAGGGAATGAATTTGGATTCATTTTAAAATAAAATAAATTCCTGATATAACTTTTTGGTTTCCAAATTAAATTTGGAATGACATACTTGGTATAATAATCATCAATCTTGAGTTAAAAATGAATCAATCTCATGATAAGTAAAAGATTTATTTTTTGAAAGAATAACTATTTTGAAATATTCATTATAATTTTTATAAAATATTATTAGAAACATGTATATCCAATAATGTAATATGGAATGAAAAAATGATATTTATGGAACATTAATGAACCATTAACATCTAAATTGGATTTAAAGTGTGAAACCCGAAATAAAGAGTGTTGGGACTTAGAATACCCATACCTTATGTCCAAATAATTTATTCACATTAATATCCTATGTAATCAAATTAAAATCATTATTTAAAAAATAAATAACCTTTTATAAATTCATTTTCATCAATATAATTCAATTATTTAATATCATTGTTTTGGAGTGTTTGTATTCATGATTTTTAAGATCGATTTGGTTGTATATGTGTATAAAAGTTCATGTAAAATTGGAATATTTATCTAGAATTATAATTTTTTCTTATTAACAAACATTAAAATTATTAAATGATCATATATATAATTTGGTTATATAGTGTGAGGATGAAACATTAGATATATTTTAAATGATAATGATTTAAATTATTTGGAGGATTTTACGACCATCATGAACTCATATCGTTTTATTAAATATATTTTTATATATTTCCTAAAAAATATATATAGTAATTAATATGAATAATAAAATCTTATTTAACCATAAATATGGGTTTTCTACCATCCTTGAAGGCGGTAGTGAAAAATGAAAATGCATCGTCCACGGTGATGGTAAATCGACCCACCATGGATGATATTTTCATTTTTTGTAATAAAATGAAAAAAGGAATAAAATAGAAGAAAAATTATTCCATTAACATAAAAAATTTAATTACATTAAATTCATTGGAGTCATAATCTCTATTTTATAGGTGGAGATGAGGAGAGGATAAGAAATGAAAAAAATTGAAAGAATATAAAATAAAAAGAAAAAGGGTTTTACCCCTTGAATTTCTCCTCCTTTAGAACCTCATCATTGAAAATGTATTGTAATTTTGTTGAAAAAATTTTCATGTATAAATGTGGTAAGAAGATTTATAATATTAATGGGAATTAATTGGACAATATTGGAGGCTTAGATGATTATAGGATAAGTGGTTGTGAGGGTTTGTATTAATAGGGGAGGAAATTGGTGTTTTCTGATTTATTCATAAGATAATTATTTTGGATCAAGTATATAAATTGATTGAAAATTGTCTATAAATTTATTCAAATAATAAAGGAGAGTTTTATATTATGGTACAACAATATATATAAATAATATATGATTCAATAATTCATTTATTTTGTTTTATCATAAATTATCATATTTTGGTATTCACAAACATTAATGTATTTTTGCAAAAAAACTCAAAATTATCCAACAAAAAATTTTTGACATGTAGAATTAAAAAATAGACTCCATTTTAAGAGAAAAATATTTAATATATGATAAATTTAATTTTTATTGAAAATAATCATATACCTGGAAAATACCGATTTTAAAATTATAACGGATTTTATAACTCATTGAAAATAAAATAAGGTCTCGTAAAATTATATTATATTCATAAGAAACCAAAATTTTGATTGATGAATATATTTTAATAAAATATATATTTGTTTCCATAATAAATATAATTAAAAAAATTATAAATGAAAATTTATGTTTAAAAAAAGAAACACTTAATTAATCATTTATCAAATATTTATTTAAATATTTTATTATATAATTATATAATATTGTAATTTATGAGAGGAAAAAATATTTTTTATACATTCATATATAATGTAATTGTTCAATAAAACTAATTACACTTTATAATGGTCCCATTAATATTTCAATAGTCAAGTTACTATTCCATTAGGATTGGTTCTTCAATTTCAAGAAATACCTCTTATTTAATTCATTCCTCACATATAATATTTGTATTGTGCTAAAAAAGTGATTTAATGAGTTTTATACTTCATACCTTAATTTTTATATGGAACTTTCCATTTATTAAATTTTGGTTCATTATAATCTTCCCCACTTGTGAAATTTGTCTCTCAAATTTTTCTTTTACTTTCTAAGTTGAAAACATATGATGGTACTTCTACTTCATCACTTTATATGGTTACCTTGTTTCCTATTAATATTTGTGGTTTCTCCATAATACGTTGACTATGTGATTAGTCTAGTTTCATGTAGCATTATCTTTACAGTCTAGGATCTTTAGTGGCTACTCCTCGTAAGAGATAACATTTTATAACAATACCACCAATAGATTCTATACATGTGGGGGATTTAGTATGTATATCATCAAGTGGGACACATGGAATACATCATGTACTTGAGACATGGTAGGTGGAGGATTCAATTGATAATCCACAAATTTTAACCCATCATGAATCTCAATGGGGTAGATGTACCTAGGATTCGACATTCCATTCTTCCCAAATCTCATGATACTATTCCACAGAGATATGTGGTGGAATACCATGTCTCTAACTTTAAAATCAAGGCCACATATACAATATTATGCATATCTATTTTATCAACATTGGGATGCCTTGATGTGATTATCAATGGTTTTTACCCTTTCCACCATTTCATTGACCCTCACAATTCCAAGAAACTTATGTTCACTAACTTCATCCCGGCATGCTTGTGTTTTGAAAATTTTATAATAAAGGGATTGATATGAATCTAAATGGATTCTTGAGTGGAAACTATTATTTTCTGAAAAGTTTACTTGAGGCAGGTGTTGGTTCCATCTTCCAATTATGTCTATAGAACATTCTTTCAATATTCCTTATATTTTATAAATTTACCTTTATTATTGTACATCAATTTGAGGGTTATTGGTCATACTAATGTCTAGTTTAATGTTTAGACCATGTTGAAGACTTTTCTATGACATGGTGGTGAAACTACGATTTTGATTGGATTCAATTGATAGTGGTACTCCCTAAATCCTTACAACTTATATGATGTATATATATTAATGTTTAAATATTTTAAAGTCCTCTAAAATTGTGATAAACTGAGTTTTCTTTGTGTGATGATCCACAATAACAAATATAACATTTCTTCTTTTGTTTTTCTACGTATGTCTGATAGAGATTCATATGGTGTTGTTTTCCTATTTCCTTGATGGTAGTGGTAATTGTAGCATCATCCCCTTATAATTTTGTCTTTCATCCTTCACATACTGATATATAGGGAACATTGATGTATATTCAATGATATCCTTCTTAATATTGTCCCACCAATGGTTGTCATCGATATCTCAATACTTCATTACTGTCCCTGGGTGAATAGAGAAGGTTGAGCTATGTTCGTCATTCATAATCCCTTCTATTATCTATTTATTGGATGGTACACATATTTGTGACCCCAATTTTCTATTCCAATCTCATCAATTTTAAACTCCATGGATTTCCCTTATCTCTTAGATTAATCATTATTTTGAATTTACATATCATTTCTGTGAGTATACTTTATTTTTTACATGATGTATGATTGAGTAATAATTTGATAAAATATTTTTGATTCTCCTTTGGTAATTATTAAAATGTATATCCTTTGAAAATATAAGCATATTATATCCATCCCAAATCTCATCACTAATAATGTTGTGAGATCCTTTATACTTAGAGAATCATCTACTTTATTTTCTTTTCAAAATGGTAGTGGATTGAGTAGTCATAATATTTGATTACCTATAACAATATTTTCTATCTCATATTAATCATATTCTGTGTGAATATATATATTTTAGGATTTTAGTACCAATTTATATTTCAAACATCTCTTGATAGAGACAATTTCACCATATTATGAATGATAACATCACATATTCCAACTCTATATCACGTGTGGGATAGTTTGGGAGATTAATTTTCATCTTCCTCAAGGTGTAGGCTATGGATTTATCATTTTCCATAGTAATTTGCCTAAAAACATATTTTAATAAACAATATATACAATAAGGAGTTCTCTACTTGTCATAAGATCCAGTACTAGAATGGTGATAATCCTTATTTCTAGCTCTTTATAAAAATCTTCACATTCACGGGTTGAGAAAAAAATTTCTCCCTTCCGAGTCATCTTGAAGAGTTTGTCTAAAAATCGGGATAAACTTTTCACACATTATTAGCGATGCCTATCTATACAAAGGAAATGACTAATGCCTATTAGGTATGTTTTCATGGGACACTCTTTGATTTCCATTTTCTTTTAAGGGTATACATACATTCCTTCTCTTGTGATAAGATTCCCCACTACTAGTACTTCATCCATTCAAAAGTAACATTTACTATAAATTCGAAAATGCTTCTCTGTTCACAATGTATTTATGACAGTATTAAAATGATTCATATGTTCCTCCTTACTCATATAATAGATTAGGATATCATTAATAAAGACTGCCATATATTTAACAAGGTAATATCTAAATAATATCTTCACTTTGAACATTAATATTTCATGATTATTAGTGAGTTTGAGGGGAATATTTATGAACTCATAGATTCCATAACTCATTCAAAATGGATTCATGGGAATATCTTCCTTATTCAACTTTAATTGGTGATATCCCAACTGATGGTCCACTATATAGATATACTGATCCCTCTGTATTTGATCAAACAATTCATTTATCCATGGAAGGGGGTACTTGTTTTTTATCAACATTTTTTGACCTCATGATGATCAATGAAGTTGACAATTGATCGATCATTTTTCTTGATGGAGAGGACTGGTGCACCACATGGTGATGTAGTCATGCTTATAAAACACTTTTTTAGATTCACTTGTAACTGATTCTTCAATTATTCCAAGTAATTTTGGTCTATTCTTTATGGTTTTTTATATACAGTGTTATAGGTATAAGATAAATTGGTAACAAAACATCTAGTTCTGGAAGAAGATTACGAAATTCTACAAGGAAAACATATGTGTAGTCCCTCACAACGGAAATATCTTCTATCATGACTCTCTCATTTGTCATAATCATTTGATATAGTTGTTCTACCTTGTAAGGGAACAATATCTACACATAAGATACTGCTTCTAAAGAAGATTCTTTCTCTTCCTTAAACTTATACATAATCATTGGATGCCTCGGGCAGTGAACAAGGATCCATATTTCCCAATAGATGATTTTGTATTTTGATAAATATATCCAATCCATCCCTAATATAGTACTAAACTCTAGTAAAACAAGTAGGACATGATATTCTAGGAATTTTAGTCCAGAAACATTAACAATATATGAGTAGGATTATCTATATGGAATAATTATCCCATTTGATATTCTCAATAATAACTAAAGTGACATATTTTTAGGAGGTGTTTTAATAGTTCTAATAAACCTTCATGATATCAAAGAATGAGTTGAAAAAAAATAAAATAGTACTTTAACTATTCAAGAATTAATAAACATTGTAACTAGCACCAAATCATTGTTGGGATCCACCTCATTAGTAGTGATGGAATAATATTTCCCTTTCTATTTTGGTGTTGGTGGATGATGACACAAATTACCCTTGTGGTCTCGATGATTAGTGCAATAGATTTCATAGTTCCCTTTCTCCCAATATTCGAACTATTTAACCATATGTGGATCTCTCAATTCATCCACCACATTGTATAGTTTTGTCATGTATCTATGAAATTCATGAGCCTGGTGGCCTTCTATCCCACACATGAAGCATTTCCCCATTCTTTTTAGGTAGTTACTGCAATTATTCTACACATATTTTTGACATTCAAGTGGTCGAGATTTTTCCCAACATTTTTCATTTGATCCCTCCTCTTGAGACTCCATCATTCATTTCTTGACCCAATAGTTGTAGAACCATTCTACTAACTCCATATCCAAATTTATATATCATCAATAAACATCCTCATTGTAATGACCTACAATATAATGATTTTTTAAAATTATATGGGATTATTCTGAGACCAGGTGATGAGATGGTGTGTAATATCGAGGTTCGGTGTGCCCGGAATGGTCCATCAAAAAATGAAAGGTTTTAAATATTTCCTATGAGTTGTTTTCTTAAAAAAATAGAATAAATAATAAAGGGTTTAAAATATCAAATATATGTGGCCACTGTTGCATTCAGGATGGTCTGTTTACCCAAGGTGTGACATAAGTATAGTCGGCGATGGCCTCCAGTGGGAAAACCCAAAATGGAATAACTAAAAAAAATAATGAAATGAAATAAATTTAATTTTATAATCATTATAACTAAAAAATGGAAACATAGATTAAATGTAAGAGACCATTATTGTTCTTGAGGGGGAATTATTTCCTTAGTTATAGCCTAACATTGGCCGGTGCATTCCAAATGTGGAATGTAGTTTATGCGACGTATCAATAAATAATATAATTTAAATAGAAATTAGTTTATATTAGAATCATTAAAATTCAAATACGGTAACTATAATTAAAAATATGAGACCACCATTATGTTCTCAAGGATATTTTATTATAATGTGATTACTAACCTCGACCAGCGTGGGTCGAGGGTAAAAGTTAATTTTTGGGAATTTTATTGAAAAAAATAAAGTAAACATAAGAGTGTTTATTTTATTCAAAAATAGAGTTTCACTACAGTAAAACATCAAGTGAGGTCTTCCAATTAATAAATGAAACATGGTTACCACATTTTAGCTCAAGTATAATAGAATTGTTTTTTCATAAATAAAACAAAGTAACGATGCAATGATTCAGTGTAATAGAAAAGTTAAAACGTTTTTCCTCTTTTAATGGAAAACCATGCTACAGGATCCGGGAACAACAAAAGAAATTTCTCTGAGGGTCTGGAGAAATTCTGTTGGTTATTGATGAATGGGGATGAATGATGAATCGATAATAATGAAGGATCATGGATTGATGGTCGACGAGATGAGGGGTTATGACATCTCTTAATGGATAACCAACAATGATCGAACCCCAACACATACCACTATGGTTTTCTAGGTATAGGTTGTTATTTAAATTTCATCCATTAACCATCTTATAATTTTTATGAAGAACAAGAATTGATTGAACAATGGATTGATTCATAGATCCTGCATATTATTACGGGATGGGATTCACCTTGTGGTGTTTATTTCTTATATGTAATCACCTCGCCCAGTTCTTCTTCCTAAATGACGAATGAAGTTTAAATGAACTAAAAGCTTTACCCATTGATCGGTCACCTTTACCGGACAAGGTAATTTTCCGGCGGGGAGTTATGAGAAATTAGATCAATGTTAGATTCTTAAACATAATTTAAATTTTATTATGAATTCTAATGCAGAGGGATAAGGCTAACACAAATAGGGCATGAATCTCTTCAATGTGGGAGTTCTCATGTTCTTTGTTACTAATCGCTAGTTCTACAATAAAGAAACATTGAACCCATAGCAGTGATGACAGTTATTCTAGGATCTCAAAGGTTCTCTCAGGTTGGAAGATAGACCATCAGAGCATGTTTGGGGGCCCATATAAGGAACTACCAGTAGAGTCCATGGGTGGGAGGAAGCGCATTCCAGTGGAACACCAAGGTGCTGGAGGCCATGGCCAGCAGAGGTCCCGGTGGTGAATGGGGCTTCACTGGCTGGGCACCGTGTCAAAAATACAGGCTTGTAGAGTAGGCTGTGGCATGCTATGGCACACTTTCCATGCTGGGATGAGAGCTAAGGGAGGTGACCAACCTCATCTAGCCGCAGTTATATGTAATGCCAAATGCCAGCATGTATCCAGGCTTGGCCAAATCTAGATAGCTAATGCGGGTTAGGCCGGTCCAGTAAACATGGATGACTGACTGGACCAAGCCTCTGGGAAGCCCTGGCCAGAGTAGTATCGGCCATCCATGTGGGGTGGGTGGATTAGAAACTGGGACACTGTACCACCCGGCTTAAAAGTAACATGTCCAACTAAGTCGGTCTGAGACATAGAATGTGGATCATGTCAATGGTAGACCTGACATGGTTCACCCACAACTTAACCGGGTCAAGTCCAATGAGCCCCAATGTTCCTGGAAACTAGTCTTGTTCAGACTGGGTCGGCTTAGGCCCAACTAGGTTGGGTCGAGTCATCTGACCCAGGAACCTAGGCCAGGTCGGTAGGCTCGGTCCAACCATGTCCAATCGGTCCCAGATGTATCTAGCCCCTATTTACTAATACACTAATATCCTTCATACCTAGGGACCGATTGACACACTGTTTACGACATTAGGACCCTTTCCACAATATTGTACTTAGGAAATACTCTAAGAGAGTTTGATAAAATTTAAGGATATGAATTATGGAATGAGGATTATGTTATCCTGGGCAAATCACACTGGAGAGCAGGAATCCTACAGCTGGCTCAGACACGATGGATATGACGAGCTGACCTAGGTTGCCCAATAGTAGAGCAGACCTCAGTGGTCAAATAGTAGAGAGGAACTCAGTGGTTCAGTAGCTAAGCATATCTAAATGGGCTAGAAGCTTAGTAGACCTCAATGGTCAAATATCTGAGCGAACCACAGTGGTCTAGTGGATCAGGGGACCTTAGTTGTCTAGAAGCCATGAGGAACTCAGTGGTCTAGTAGTAGAGTAGACCTCGGCGGTCTAGTAGCTAAGCATACCTAAGTATTTCTATATCCAATCGATCCTTAGAGACTCATTGGGTATGATTATCTCAATAATAGAAGATGATTTTTCATTACGACTGATAAATATTTGTATATATACCATGAATTATACCTCACGTGATCTCTCCTTCCTTTGTGGTCTTACTTTGTCATCATTCATTTGTGGTTTGGGGCCATATTGAGAATTATGTTACTCAACCCTACACAGACATTGACTATGTGTGTCATGTTTTGTGTAGGTGATTGATGCATCGATAAACCCCGTGGTGGTCCTAGATTAGGTGGTGCATCGTTAGATGAGACAGACTGTTGTACTTCTATGGCTATAGGCATCAACCCTTCCTCTAACCATTATGCTGGGTCTCAAGTGGATGGATCTTGGTAGTTGTCATTTCTATTGTGGTTTTGCACTTGTATTCTGGCTAATTTTTGATTTTCATTTTTCATTGCACTCTTAATAGATATCTTAATTATAATTGTGTTTTACTAATATGTTTGCTCCAGGTAGTTGTAGTATGGTTTGTGTGTACATGTTTAAAGGAAAATTCCTTCCCATTTTGTAATATGCATAGTCGGTGCTAGTCACTAGCCCATATCCTATGGAAGTTTGGATTACGATTGTCACTACATGGGCCCTGTGGGATGGGTCGTGACAATGCGGTATTCGATAAGGTCAGTTCTACCTTAAGAACCCATATTCTATGAGTTTGGTTTGGGGAAATAATGTTAAGTGATTTGAGTTCGACATTCAGGCTAGGGAAGCCAATGTTGGTGTGGTGGCTGATTTATCCACACACGAGGACCTGGAATTATTCTTTTTCAATTCGGTTTATAAAAATACTAGTTGTAGGGAAAAACTGATGGTATATGCATCTTATAGGAATGGGTTGAGTTTTCCATGTCTTAATTGAGTCATCTCACTAGATATACTCTATTGATCGTGGTATATCTTGTTTTCTTCCAAGATTCTTCCACCTGGATAGACAAATATGATTCCACCGCGTGACCACAAGGATGATCTACTTGGTAATGTGATGGGTAAAAGAGTTGACACTAGAGACCACACCATCTGGTTGTGTACTGGCTATAATACCACCTGCAGAGTAGCACATGGTACTCGTAGTACTAGAACATGAGATGTGCAAGTTGAGAACATGTCACAAGATTCATCAACAGAGACCTTTGTGGTAATGAATAAAGCCTAACAAATAGGTGCCTAAGGACTTTCTTGAGGTGGTGACCGAGTTTTCTGTCTAGTCAAGACACCATTAAATTAGATGGTTTTCCTGGAAGTGATCCTTCTACATGGATCAGAAGGGTGATGGTGAGATTTAGATTATTTGACCTTACGATGAGGTGAATCTTCCATGGTTTGAGATTGGGAACATTCTTCAGAAAAGGGAAATCTCTTAATAATAGTTAAATGCTCTACATTCCCAATAGCTTCTGCAGCTTCAAAAGAATGACATGTCAGTAGAAGAGTATTCGTCGAGGCATAATAACCATTCATGGTACTCGATGAATATTATTTGACCAGTGCTTCAGGGATCAAACCTTTGAGTGAGGTGTGTTCATGGAAATATTATCCATCACTAATACTCTTTGCACTCCAACAAATGTTAGGCTTGAAGATAGAACCTTTAGGGTCGAAAGTCCCTTGGCTGAGTAGATACATACAGTGGATGATAGAAGTTTTCAAGCATGACCAAGGACCTTAGGGGTATTAATCCCATAGTAGTATCAAGGATTTGGATTTGTGAGACATTATATGATGAGGTCCCATGATAGGGGATGTAGAGATCAAGGCTCCTAGAATGAGTCTAGTCATCTGAGAAAAAGGTATTGATTTTCAAGATATGGCAGGGGAATTCTCATTATAGATTTTCTAGCCCATCATGTTGATAGTGAAATGGTGGATGATCCACCAAGGAAGAGATAATGATTGGAACATATTAATATACTGGGCGTAATCCATAGAAGAGGAGTCTGGAGAGTAGGAGGATGTGGTAGACATTTCGACATGTTATAACTATAACCCCAATTTGGCCCAAACCAGGATTAGGGGGATAGAGGAAAAGGGAAGAGGTAGTTGTGTGCAGCCATCCATACCTAGTTAGAATTGGATATTTTGATCTTTCAGTTCCGTATAGTGGTGGAAGAGTACAAGGGTGTGTTTTAAAGGATATTCCAGGACTACCTCTTCACCGAGAGGTAGAATTATGCATTGATCTCTACCCCAGGATGTCACCAATAACTACACCTACATATCAGATGCCTCCTATCGAGCTCCAGGATCTAAGGGTATAGTTGGAAGACATTCAAAGAAAGGGGTTCGTAAGTTACTACATTTCACCATGGGAAGTCCCATTGATTTTTTCTAAGATCGCAGATGAAATATTGAGGCTATTCTTGGACTTTTGGAGCCTAAACCAGGGGGTTGTGAAGAACATATATCCTCTACCGGGGATTGATTACCTCTTTGATTAGATAAACGGAGTGAGATGGTTCTCAAATATAGACCTTAGATTAGGATATCTCTGGTATTGAGTATGGGATGAGGATATGTTGGAGGTGAATTTTAGATGTCACTACGACCACTATGGGTAAAGAGTGATGTTTTTTTGCATGAATAACTCCCTAGCAGTGTTTGTGGGACTCATGAAGAGGTTATAAAAGGTATAACTTGGCAAATTTTTAATGGTATTCATTGATGAAAAATTATTGTATTTAGTATCTGAGGAGGAGCACTTGATACACCTCAGGATTGTTCTGGACATACTCTAAGAGAACTATCTTTTTAGAAATCTCTCAATGTGAGATTTTTAGATATGAAAGGTCCACTACACGAGACATGTCATATCAGAGTCAGTATCTAAAGTAGATCCAGTGATGATCGTGGCGGTGCTTTATTGTAAGTCACCCAAGAGCATTACTGAGGTGTGGAGTTTCCATGGGTTGGATAGGTACTATCAGAGGTTTTTACTTGACTTCTACAGAGTGGATGAACCCATGACCGAATTGATAAAGAATGGAAAACCCTTCGTGTGGATAGAAATATTCCAACATATCATTCATCATCTGAGGAAGATCTTGATGGTTTCATTTTTCATAAGACTGTCAGAGGACGCCATCGACTATGTGGTCTTCTATGACGTATCAGGAACCAATATTGGTTGCATCCTGATTTCGGGGAAAGCGGTAATTTCTTATAGCCCATGAAAATTTAGACCATGTGAGAAGAACATTGTTACTTAAGACCATGAATTGGAAGAGGTAGTATTTTCACTAAGGATGTGGTGACTCTACCTTATGGGTGAATGATTTATCATTTACTATGAATAAAAGAGTATCATGTATATATTTTCTCAGTGGTATCTAAATTTGAGACATCAAAATTTTCTAGATTTCCTATAGGACTATGACTTGCAGATGGTCTCTACTCTTGGTAAGGGGAATGTGGAGTAAGAATCTCTCTGTAGAAGATCTAGTTCCCAAATACTAAATGATGTCTCACACCTATTGGCCTTGCTTTAGATATTCTTCAAGGATATATAGGATAAATTTTTTTTCATTCGATGGTAGTTTCCCCTCCACTCTTACAGAGAGTCAGAGAGGCACGACTCGGAGATTCCAGCTATGAGACTACACATACCTAGATTTTCAGAAGGCATACCTCTAATTGATATTCAAAAGGAGGAGAGCACTCCATTCTCTTCAGATGACACACTGTAGTACTAGTGGCATTACAGGATGAGGAGATGAGAGAGTTACATAATCTCTTTTGGTGTTACATATAAGTGTGTAAAAGATGTACAAGGACCTCGGAAATCTGTACTAGTGGCTGGGGATGAGGAATGAAATGGTATAGTCATTCTTGATATGCCTCACTTATTAGTAAGTAAAGGCTATGCACCAGGTTCCAGAAGGTTTGACATAACCCCTAGAGTACCAGAGTCGAAGTGGGATGTGATATTGATGGAATTCATGATGGTTTTACCACATACATCTAGGAGATATGATACCATTTGGGTGACCGTTGACCGACTCCCCAAATCGAATGACATACTAACTACCTAGAAGAACATTTTATTAGAGGTCCTGGGATGCCTCTACATGGTAGATATTTGAGGATGAAGTGACTTTGGTAGAGATTTTGGTAGAGATCAAGGATCGATTGGAGAGGACCCTATTTGGGTGATTTATTCCTCTACTGCATGTTCGGTAGTTGCATAGAAATATCAAATAGAGAACATGAGAGCGGGAGGCTCAGATTAGTGATCAGTACCCCCATTTTTTTTGTTTAGATTTCTTTTGGCTTACACGGCTAGAATTCCCTAAAGGAAGGGCTAATTCAATGTCCCACAATTCCATGATTTTTTTATTTCAATATAAAATTATTCCCAAACTGGGAGCTAAGACGACATATGATTCTGAGGCCTAGTGTGCCCGAAATGGTCCATCAAAAAATTTTATGTTACAAACAGAGCTTGTGAACCATTTTCTAGAAAAATATGAATAAAACTAAAATGGGTGCCCATATCTGAATTTTAAGGGCACCATTTCCTTCAAGAAGTTGAGTTTACCGATGGTGTGATTTATGGTTAGTGGGCATAGACCTCTAGAGAGAAACCTCAAAAATGGAATAACCGTCAATAAAATTATTTTATTTTTCAAATCCATAATACTCACGAACGGTGACATAGATTGAAAATCAGAGAAAATGGTTGATCTCATGAGGGAATGCTTTCATTAAGAGGATTCTAAAATTAGACGGTGTGGGCCAACTGTGGAAACTAGTTTTTTGGACCTAACCATATATAAAATAAATTAAAAAATTTATTTTATTTTTGAATCCTTAATAATCAGAAGTAGTAAATGGGATTAAAAATCCAAGACCACCATTGAGTTCGTAATGAGATGTTCCCCTTTTGAGGGGCCTAACATCAACCTACTCAGGTCGATGGTAAAAGATAATTTTGTGGCATTTTAATGAAAACAATAAACTTAAGAAATATTATTATATTCAAAAAGATTGTTTCATTGTAATTAAATTTTGGGTGAGTTGATTAAATTCCTAAAGTATACAGGGTGAAAAAATTGAAACTCTAGCATAACATAAATGTTGTTTTATCAATAAAATAGTGTAATGACACAGTGAATCAGCATAACTGAAATGGTGAAACTTGTTTTCTCCTTTAATGGATAAACAAAGCTATGACGTCCATGAACGACCGAACTGATTTCTCTTAGGATTTGGAGGAATTATTTTGGTGATCAATGAATGACAATGAATGATGAATCAACAATGACGACAGATATTGGATCGAGGGTTGATAAGATGATGGATCATGACCTCTCTTAAGGGACCCCAAATGATGATCAAACCCTGATGCCAACCAATCTTATTTTCTAGGTAGGAGTTGTTATTAAAATTTAACCCTTTCCTCTTCATTGAATCCCTATGAAGAACATGAATCGATTGATAAATGGATTTATTCACAAATCGTGCATATTATTGTGGGATGGGTTTTACCTTGGGGGTTTACTTTTTCTAAGTAATTAACTCCCCCCAATTCTACTTCCTTAACAAAAAACACAGGTTAAATCCCCTAACAGATTTACCTGTGGATCTGTTATCTTTTCAACACATGGGAGTTTTCATGCATGGATTTATGGGAAATTTGATCCATGTATGATTTTTAATCCTCCTTTATATTTCATTATGAATTCAATTGTAGATGGATTGGGCTGACTCCAACATGGCATGAATCCCTCTATTTTGGGAATTCTAGTGTTATTTATGACCAAACACTCAGATCGACGATGACGCAACCTTGATCCCATAATATTAATGGTGAAGATCATAGGATCCCGGAGGTCTTTTCGGTTCAGAAAATGTACAATCGGAGAAATTATATTGGAATTTCGAAGGAACCACAACCAGTGGCCGATGGTGGACAATGATGATGGCCCCAGGTAGAAGGTGGTGTACCCCGGCGGAATTCCATGTGGGTGAAGTCTGTGACCAACATCAGTCATGATAGTGAAATATGGTGGCACGGGTCGGGGGTCGTGTCATAAGGAGTGGGTCGTGGGGTGGGTTATAGTGTAAACTGGCACGCGACCCATGCTTGAACAAATGCGGAAGGATGAGGCCGGACTCATCTGGCTATAGTTATGCACAAACTAGAACACCAGAAGGCATCTAGGATACACCTAAGATGTTCTGCTGATACGGGCCATGTTTGTGTAGCAAACTGGTCCAACTGAGTGAATCGGGCCACTAGGTGGCCTGGGTTTGATGAGAACCAGCCCGCCATGTGGGGAAGGCTCCATAGAAAATTATTCCGCTATGGGGCCTGGCTTGAGAGATACTTTTATGGATCAGTCTGACCGGGCCAGAGACTGCAGACTTGGACAATGGTTTATCCCGTAGGCTGGACCCAAGGACAAACCAGGCTGTGTCCAATAAGGCCCAATTGGCCTGGCCACTAGGCTACGGCGGGCGGGGCATGGCAAGACCCAACCAAGACGGGTCGGGTATTCTGATGCTAAGTTGGGTCATGAAGCACCTCAATGTCAGGTTGGTCAGCTCATTTTGACCAAGGTGTTCCAATCTCAGATGCAACCGGTCCCAATTTACTAAAATGCCAATATCTTTCAGTCCGGGTGTCTGATTGACGCGTTGTCTACACCATTTGGATGATTTCAGTGAGAAGGTCCTTTGGCTATACTCTCAGAGAGTTATAGTATAAGGATATGTCCTTAAAAAATTTTATTATATTGAATTAAATTAATAACTAACATTTTGGATCTTTTCAGGTTTAGATTTTTAGTGAAATAGGCCATTATAATTACATTACATATCAAAGATTATAATTAAGACACTTCTACTTAGTTTCAATTTTTTCATAAAATAAAAAATCGTGAAAAAATGTTTCATGTATTGTTCCATGATATAGATAGTGTGACTTTTCATTAATCCCATATTTGACCCTATTCATCATTATATACTATAAAAAACATTTCAAAACATGGGATGAGCATAAAAAACTCAGTAAGGGTTATAAAACAAAGAAAGAAACCATTAGTTCATCAATACATAAATATCATAAGATCATTAACATACCTCATGAAGTCACAAGATTTACAAATAACAGATAGTAATCAAAAATCATAAAGGTAACTTGTGGAATCCGTAACATACTTATGTTTTATCTTTCACAGCTGAATAGGGAGTTAAATTTGAAATACCCATTACACTATATTCCCTAAATATCTTATGAGAAACATTCACATTTACCTCCGTCACATTACCCAATTCATTGGAGAGCTATCTTGAGCTCACTCACCATTGGTTTATCACAGAACCACCCATATATGTAAATAATGCCCACGAACCATAACATATTCATAACACATAAAACAAATATAAAGGAAGGATTATATTTCCACATTTCAATCACAATATATTATTTTAATATATTGACATAAAAAATTAATTATCAAAACCATTTTCAATACCTAAATATGTAGAATATTATATGGTAATTCATTTCCTTTTAAAAACACTATGTCTTGTTAAGGAAGCCAAAAATCAAATAAAACTTACAACAGTGGAAACAGGTTGTTGTCATCGCTTAAAATAAAAAGAAACATTCTTTTTTGGTCAATTAGTAAAAGATCTAGTACATAATGATTTTCGTTGAATTAAATGAAATTTCAATGGTTTTATACAATGTATAAAATAATGTTGTTTTTAAAACAAAATATGCCTCAATGAATAGGCATTGAGACGAAGTCCCTTACCTTATGTCAGACTAGACCCGTTCATTATTTAATCTCATGAATAAAAACATAAAGTTCATTTATACTCTATAGAGAGCCTTTTTCACATTTTATTGCTTTTATATCAGTTATTACCATGTTATAAACATTATGTAATAATTTAGGTTAATAATAGTCATTTTGTCGATATTTGGTACTTGAGTAAAAAATGAACATATTATAATTACAAGTTTTTCATGTGATCAAAGGTCCAATATCTCAAAAATTATATTCATGATGTAGATATCATATATATCATATAGATAAATTATATATATATATATATATATATTTCTAATAGTACATAACATTTGGAGATATGAAATGAAATGCACCGTTCATGGAGACGGTAAGCCGTACGTACGCCTGAAAGCTAGTTTCATTTCTATTTAATATTTTAATGAAATGAAAACATAATGATACATAGGTATGTTATAATTATAGTGTAATATCATATATAATTTCATTAACTCCATCCTTTATTAATCCCACGTATGGCTTGAACGATTCATACCACTTTGAGGTGGTAGTAGTTGGCACTTTGTTAAATGAATTTATCTCTTTTACCCATTATAGAAACCATAATGGTATGATATAAATGAAAAATAAAGGATTATAGAGATAATATAAATATAATATATATCACATTTAAATTGTGTTCCATCATAATGGCCACTATAATAGGTGGTATGAGAAAATTGAACAATCATCTTTTCGTGAGGCAGTAGTTCGTCGTCCCCTGAAACAATATTTTCTTTAGCCTTTAGATAGAGGGGTGTGTAAGTGTAGTTACAATAATTACTACAAAACATCATAATATATTTAATATACTGGTTTTTTTATAAAATAAATAAATAAATAGAGTTTTGGGTGTTGGAGAAGTAAAATAATAGAAATGAATTTAAGAGAAGATGCTAACTTTAAATCTGGTAACTCCCTTTGGTTTGACCAAAAAGGATATCTTGAAGTGCCTCCATCCAAATGAAAGGATTTTGGGGGAATATAGGGATTTTTAAAGATTATTTGGGTAGTGTTTAGATGATCTAAGGGGGTTTAGAGGTGTGAGTAATGGGTTATAGGTGATGACTTTTTATAAGGGGGAGGATACGCTCTTTTGGAATGTTTAAAAACATTATTTTATTATAAACTGAAATTCTGTTTCCAAAGGTCCCAAAAAAATTATATTATATTATAAGATGACTCTTGTTAGAAATAAAATTATCCCATAAGAATAGGACATGTTTTGGATATTGCTTTAATCATTATAACCTTATTTATTAAATCATTAATTAACAAGGTAAACACTACATCAATATTATGTCATAAATAATATCATTTATTTGATGTAAAAAAAATTATAAAAAATACCACGATGTTGGAAAGATTTCTATCTTTCTAATGAATATTTATAATTGAAGATATAACATATATAACCCCATGTAAAAATTGATTTACTAAAAGATATATGATTAAGTCATTTTTGTATTTAATTTATATTAATTAATATAAAGTGTCATTGTCACCCATATGTGGCTCCAATGGGGTCTCAAAGTCAACCCAAGGATTACCATGGTCGGATATGTGTTAACCAATAGGATTAGGATTGTAACGCCCCGACCCCAGTTACCCAGAGTCGGTGCATTATTACATTACATTGGCATGATCACAAGAAAGATCAAATCTCGAAAGACCGATTGGTTTAGTAGCCTTGGAAACACTAGATATATTCATAAGTTTTACATTACATCATAAAATGAAAAACTACTACATCAACATAATGTCTCCATAATCCACACTCATATCCCCACATAATATCCCTGCAGGTCATTCATAACTTACTTCTTCACTTCCTGGGAAAAATAAAACATAGAAAAGGGGTGAGCTCAAATGCACAGTAAGGATAACAATATAGCGGAAACTTTCATAAATAAGAATAAACATTTAAGGCAATGTATAACTAAAACAAAAGCCTTTTAAATATGAACTTTCAACATGGTATGGCATAAATAAAATGAAATAATGCCATTTACTTATTCACATGGATATTCTACTAATCGAATAATCACATGCAAAAATCAATAACCACTTTCATAATGTTGGAATGCATAATGCCAGACTATCATAACCACATAGCCAAGGCCTCGTGCCAAGACTACAAATAAGATTTTGTCAAGGCCTTGTGCCAAGACACTAGTTTGTCTCATGAGACCTACCGATGCATCGAAGAGCTATAGCGGGCTCCACCCATCACTTATTAAGTCCAATGCATTCCCATATGAAAAGGATTAAACATAACATAAACATTCGTATTAAAACTAGCATACGAAATGTCAATAATTTCACCATAAACTATAAATGGTATAAAAATAGCACATCCATAGTCAAACATATCACAAAACCTTCAATACAATATAGAAGTTTTTTATCATAATAAATCAACTTCAAATAATCTTAAAATCCATCAAAGGATGTTAACGTAGATGAAATCAAAATTCTTTTTAAATAAATATCTCCTTTTATTTTGAAATCATTTAAGATCCATATAAAATAAAACATTTTATTTGAAAATATTCTTATAATCTTGTAAGGAAATCTTTGAAGATTTTATAACGGCGTAAAATAACCGCACCCGCCGTATAAGTTAAAAAAAACATTCTTACCTCAATTCTGTCGAAAAGGTTTCAAAAGGACCTTGTTTTGAAAACGACGGAAAGATTCCTTTATAAACCTCTTATAAAAAGTCAAACAAGGGTATAAATGACTTTAACCCATATTCTTGTAAATAGTAAAAATGTTTTGAAATACATTTTTAAGAAACATGGATGTGGATGATAAAGATATCCCAGTAGATTATTACGTATAAACAACCTCGGATAATGAAGAGATTGTGAAATAACCCTTACCTTGTACTTTTCCTTTGTTGGGGTAGGTTAACCTCCTTTATAATGGTGAAATAATTGTTATTAAATTATACAAGAATCATATATATTAATATGATATCATATATGATATTTTAACATTGATTTGTTAATAATATCTTAGAATTATCGTCGTTTCGGGAGTTAACTTACTCATTTTCTTTTATATGTTTTGTTACATAAGCCATGGTTGTTGTATCTTATTCATATCCAGAATTATATCAAGTCCTTAAACATCATTTTTAAATCATTAAATGATAATTATACTTGAATGGATACGATGGAGAATGAATCTCATCGCGTTCGTGGAGACGGTAGTCCGTACGTACGCACGAACGCTACTTCCATTTAATTTTTATTTTAAAAGAATCGAATCCAAATGATACATAGGTATATTACTATTCCAGTATAATATAATATTTTATATCTGTTACTTATGTTCATTAACACCATCCTTTATACGTTCCATGTGTGGTATGAACGAGTCATATCATTTTAAGGGGGCGGTAGTCCGTACTTCCTCAAATGAAATTATCGTATGTATATACAACATGAAACGAATAATGGTATGAAATAAAATGGAATTACAGAAGCTTATATATAAAATATATATCATTAATATCATATTTAATTACAGTTCCATCATAATGGCCACCATGAGAGGCGGTAAGATGTATTTGAACAATCATCGTTTCGTGAGGCGTCAGTTTGCCATCCACAGAAACATTATGTTCATCGTCCATTAGATGGAGTTGTGTGTATGTGTAGTTTGAATCCTTCTTATAAAAACATCCTAGTATATTGAGGATACTGGTGTTGTTACAAAAGAAAGGAAATAAAAAGAGTTTGGGGGTTGGAGAAGCAAAATAAATGAAAATAATTTAAGAGAAATCGTTACCTTTAATTTAGGTAACTCACTTTGGTTGGATCCAAAGGACTTCTTGAAATGCTTTCTGCCTAAGGTTAAGCTTCAAGGAGGAGGAGAGGGATGTGGGGAGCTTAGTTGGGCAGAGTTTGGACGAGCCAAGTGGCTTGAGAGGTGTGAGGAATGAGTAGAAGTGGTCTCCTTTTATAAGGGAGAGGAGGGGATCTTTAGGAAAGTGTGAAAGTATTACTTTATAATATATTTGTATTCGGTTTATAATGGTCCAAAAATCATTGAGGTCGAAGATAAGATGACTAATATTCTAAATAACATCAACCAATAAGAATTGGACAGGTTTTAGATAATATTTTAATCATTATAATCTTATTTATTTAAATGATTTATTAATGAGGTAAACATTGCATCATTATTGTGTCATTAATAATTTAAATTATTTGATGTCTAAAAATTATAAATAAAATATCATTATGTAGGAAATCTTTTTATCTTTCTAATGAATATTTATAATCGAAAATCCAACATGTATAACCCTATGTAAAAATTGTTCTTCTAAAAGATGTAAGCTTATGCCATTTTTATTTTTATTTTAACTTTATTAATATAATGTGTCATTATCACTTACAAGTGGATCCATGGGGTCCCAAAACAGACCCAAAGATGCCATGGTCGACCATGTATCAACCAATAGGGTTAAGACACGTTTTAGGGTAATTTAGTATTATTATAATATTATTTTTTTAACCCTTATTTACCGGATTTACCCTTTAACCATGGTAAATAAAATATTTACCGCAGTAATTATTCAAAATGTATAAAAATAAAAGTTACCTATTTACACAATTTGAACATCCTGATTCCAAATATGTAATCCATTTTCCTAAATTCTAAACACAGAAGTGGCAGAAATTAATTTAAAATTAATTCCCGCTGTCAAAACAAAAAGCGTGTTTTTAAGAGATAATAACTATCAAAAGATTGACACTTGTTTATGTTCGGTTTAATTGTAAAATTATGTCCAATGACCAAAATTATATTAAATAGTAAAAATATATTATAAATATACTTTAAAACCACTCAAATTCATAATTTATCACTATTAATTATTTTGATTAAAAAAGTTGTTTTTAATTAAAATTTAGTAATTTTCACTATTCATCAAAATATGAAAGTTATCCGAAAAGTACCAAAATTTCACCTTAGGCTAAATTTGATATTCCGAATCCAAAAATGAAGTCCATTTTAAAATATAAAATATATATAACTTCAAAAAGTAGGTATTACTATTCATAACAGCTAGTTTGATTGGTTACGGTGTGTTAGAACTCGAAGTTGCGTACAACACACACTACTGTTTTATTCAAAGGAAAGCATACCGTGGAAGCTTGGGATGTTTCATTTTAAATTTTTTGATGTCTCCATTTAGTCAAAAAGTTTAAAATATTGTATTTAAAAAGGTTTCACTATCAAAAGTTGATAAACGTGCAATACTGAAAATGAATCTGTTCTTGCATTATGACTAAGAAACTCATAATATGGATTCTAAAATTATAAGGATTATATAAAGTTTAAAATTTAGTTAATACTATTCATGACCTATTTTAATGGCTTTTTTTTGGTAAGTCATGGTGCAATTGAACTCGGTGTTGCGTGTAGTGCAAGTTATTAAATTATTTTGAAAAAATAACACACTATGAAATCTTGGGGTGTTACATTCTCCCCTCTTTCAATAAATTGCGTCCTCGCAATTTGAAATTGTTCTTCGAAAATAAAAGGTTGAAAGTAGAAAATATATTTGTGGGAAAACCCACATCGGAAATTGGGTTACTAAAATTTAGTCTTAATATGAGGAAAAGAGAAATGAAAGAGTCACCACCAAATTATGATCTCGATTTGGAGAACATTGGTGGCAATTAGAGACATATAATCGGAGGAAAAATGTAAATATTTATAGGTAGTGATTGAGGTCATCAATCACAAACAAGTATAAAATTTAGGTCCTTAAATTCATCAATCTATGATGAATTGAAATAACATTGGTTCAACAAAACATAGGGTATTATGATAACACATTTTTGACGTTTCAAAGTATCCTAGTTGAAATCCCACATCGAAAAATGAATTAATGAGGCCTCTATTTAAAATAAAGAGTCGAAAGTATGAAGATTACCGAAAATAACACATACTAGGGTTCCATGTAGTAAAGTATGGATATGGAAGAAAAATCTAACCATCAATTATCTGATGGGGAGTGGTAGAGAATATGGCTATAAAAAGGCCAACAATCCCAAAGCCAAAAATTAGTGATGATTTAAGGTACCATCTAGGAAAACATTTTTGTTCAAAGTTTATTTTCTTAATATTGAGGAATTTATTTATGAGATTGGCTAAGATCATAAGGAGATATACTTACTTTATAATTAGAGTTTTATCCATTAATAAATTTCTACCACAAACTCATCTTTCACTCTAAAAGATAATAGAATGTTATTCGTACAGGGTTCCAAAATAAATGAATTTATAATTCATCTACCAGATCTTTAAAAAAAACAATATTATTTAATCCAGGACATCTCGTGGGCCAGTGGTAGGTGATACACCCTTGTCGCCCTTCGGTTGCGGGTTCAAGTCTCGCAGCCTTGCCGGACGCGACGGGTTTCCGCCCGACCTCCGGGTTGTCCTTTTATGGTAATCCAAAATAATCCAAACTAGAACTATCCAAAATACTTCTGTCCAAACTCACAGTCGAACATTTATAAGGAAGGTAAACATAATATAGATCCTTTTTACCCCGTAATAGCATATGAATACCTTCATCTTGTATTCTTTTAATAAACTGAAACATCTTGAATTACCATATTCCTTATTGATTACATTCATGCTCCCCTATTCCATATAGAATGCTGGATATACTTCATCAATCCAAAAATGTTTTAAACCCCAAAAAATGATGGAATATACAAATAATTAATCAGTTTCAAGGTAGTCAAGAATATCCAATATAATTTATCCAAATCAATCATGTATTATTCTAAAATCACCACCTCGGTATCTGAACCATATTATGGTTTATCTTTCTCTCAACCATATATTTTCCAAACATTTAACCTTCTACTGAGTCACTTTTCTTTGTTCCACACCATCTCAAGTCCTTAATGAAATAGTACTGCAGTACAATCCTTATATACTCCATAATTATTATAACAAGTACATTGTTGATACAACACTCAATTGACATAATCAACATAAGAACTCTAATCATTCCTCTTCATCTGTGGTAGTATCTTAACTTGATTATTATCCAATAGCATCATTTGCGTCATAGTCTGATGACTGGGACATAGGTTCGCGTAGTGTCCAAACTCCTTGCAAATGAAGCATTGTACATTTGAAACCATTTTCTTACCCTTGCAGTCACGTACTTTGTGCCCTTTTCCTCCACACTTATAACAAACTCCCATTCCTTTCAGGCAAGTTCCAGGGTGTTTCTTTCCACAGTTACCACATATGGGAAAATTCTTCTTTTCCCTCTTCCCTTTATCCATCTTTCTCTCTTCTATCCTTTTCTTCTCTTGCTTCCCTTCAAATCCATACGACTCAGTAATCTCTTTACTTATCTTATCAATACATGATATTATTTATTCATATGATGATAATACATGGGAGACTATTTCTCTTATAAATTCTAGCTTAAGATCATGAACGATATGATCCTTCATTCTCTTTGGATCATGTGCATTTCCGGAGTTCTCATTCGTTCTACTGGGCGCCATTTCTAAACAATGGCATAAACTAGATCAGTTTATGAATCAAAATACATAATCCCATACTTATAAAACACTTAATATAAATTGAACTATTTATGGATATAATCCATAATCATAAAAATGTTTTCTTTGAGGAAGTATATACTCATAAACCCTTCATAATGATTTGTAAAGAAAATGAGAGTTATCCTAAGCATATCCCCCGGGAGTGTCGTAACCAAGAGTGAAGCAAGGCCCGTTGTCGTGCACCAGTTCCCGTTCGAGTCTAGCTCAAAGCGGTGTTTTCGGGTTTTACCCCTAGGTACATCTGTGCCAGAGCCGCCTCTACCTGCTCGTATCCAGACAGGGATGTATTGCTCGGAAAACTCACAAAATCTCTACAATACCAAAATTCTAGGAAGTTCTTCTATACTAATCCTCAAAGTTCATCTTAGGTCTACGTGCTCTAATCAGAGTTTATCTAAATCCAGCTTCCAAGGTTTTTACTAAACTTCCTCTGATACCAACTGTAACGCCCTGACCCCAGTTACCCAGAGTCGGTGCATTATTACATTACATTGGCATGATCACAAGAAAGATAAAATCTCTAAAGACCGATTGGTTTAGTAGCCTTGGAAACACTAGATATATTCATAACTTTTACATTACATCATAAAATGAAAAACTACTACATCAACATAATGTCTCCATAATCCACACTCATATCCCCACATAATATCCATGCAGGTCATTCATAACTTACTTCTTCACTTCCTGGGAAAAATAAAACATAGAAAAGGGGTGAGCTCAAATGCCCAGTAAGGATAACAATATAGCGGAAACTTTCATAAAAAAGAATAAACATTTAAGGAAATGTATAACTAAAACAAAAGCCTTTTAAATATGAACTTTCAACATGGTATGGCATAAATAAAATGAAATAATGCCATTTACTTATTCACATGGATATTCTACTAATCGAATAATCACATGCAAAAATCAATAACCACTTTCATAATGTTGGAATGCATAATGCCAGACTATCATAACCACATAGCCAAGGCCTCGTGCCAAGACTACAAATAAGATTTTGTCAAGGCCTTGTGCCAAGACACTAGTTTGTCTCATGAGACCTACCGATGCATCGAGGAGCTATAGCGGGCTCCACCCGTCACTTATTAAGTCCAATGCATTCCCATATGAAAAGGATTAAACATAACATAAACATTCGTATTAAAACTAGCATACGAAATGTCAATAATTTCACCATAAACTATAAATGGTATAAAAATAGCACATCCATAGTCAAACATATGACAAAACCTTCAATACAATATAGAAGTTTTGTATCATAATAAATCAACTTCAAATAATCTTAAAATCCATCAAAGGATGTTAACGTAGATGAAATCAAAATTCTTTTTAAAGAAATATCTCCTTTTATTTTGAAATCATTTAAGATCCATATAAAATAAAACATTTTCTTTGAAAATATTCTTATAAGCTTGTAAGGAAAGCTTTGAAGATTTTATAACGGCATAAAATAACCGCACCCGCCGTATAAGTTAAAAAAAACATTCTTACCTCAATTCTGTCGAAAAGGTTTAAAAAGGACCTTGTTTTGAAAACGACGGAAAGATTCCTTTATAAACCTCTTATAAAAAGTCAAACAAGGGTATAAATGACTTTAACCCATATTCTTGTAAATAGTAAAAATGTTTTGAAATACATTTTTAAGAAACATGGATGTGGATGATAAAGATATCCCAGTAGATTATTACGTATAAACAACCTCGGATAATGAAGAGATTGTGAAATAACCCTTACCTTGTACTTTTCCTTTGTTGGGGTAGGTTAACCTCCTTTATAATGGTGAAATAATTGTTATTAAATTATACAAGAATCATATATATTAATATGATATCATATATGATCTTTTAACATTGATTTGTTAATAATATCTTAGAATTATCGTCGATTCGGGAGTTAACTTACTCATTTTTTTATATGTTTTGTTACATAAGTGATGGTTGTTGTATTTTATTCATATCTAGAATGATATCAAGGCCTTAAAAATCATTTTTAAATCATTAAATGATAATTATACTTGAATGGATACGATGGAGAATGAATCTCATCGCGTTCGTGGAGACGGTAGTCCGTACGTACGCACGAACGCTACTTCCATTTAATTTTTATTTTAAAAGAATCGAATCCAAATGATACATAGGTATATTACTATTCCAGTATAATATAATATTTTATATATGTTACTTAAGTTCATTAACACCATCCTTTATACGTTCCATGTGTGGTATGAACGAGTCATATCATTTTAAGGGGGCGGTAGTCCGCACTTCCTCTAATGAAATTATCGTATGTATATACAAAATGAAACGAATAATGGTATGAAATAAAATGGAATTACAGAAGCTTATATATAAAATATATATCATTAATATCATATTTAATTACAGTTCCATCATAATGGCCACCATGAGAGGCGGTAAGATGTATTTGAACAATCATCGTTTCGTGAGGCGTTAGTTTGCCATCCACAGAAACATTATGTTCATCATCCATTAGATGGAGTTGTGTGTATTTGTAGTTTGAATCCTTCTTATAACAACATCCTAGTATATTGAGGATACTGGTGTTGTTACAAAAGAAAGGAAATAAAAAGAGTTTGGGGGTTGGAGAAGCAAAATAAATGAAAATAATTTAAGAGAAATCGTTACCTTTAATTTAGGTAACTCACTTTGGTTGGAACCAAAGGACTTCTTGAAATGCTTTCTGCCTAAGGGTAAGCTTCAAGGGGGAGGAGAGGGATGTGGGGAGCTTAGTTGGGCAGAGTTTGGATGAGCCAAGTGGCTTGAGAGGTGTGAGGAATGAGTAGAAGTGGTCTCCTTTTATAAGGGAGAGGAGGGGCTCTTTAGGAAAGTGTGAAAGTATTACTTTATAATATATTTGTATTCGATTTATAATGGTCCAAAAATCATTGAGGTCGAAGATAAGATGACTCATATTCTAAATAACATCAACCAATAAGAATTGGACAGGTTTTAGATAATATTTTAATCATTATAATCTTATTTATTTAAATGATTTATTAATGAGGTAAACATTGCATCATTATTGTGTCATTAATAATTTAAATTATTTGATGTCTAAAAATTATAAATAAAATATCATTATGTAGGAAATATGTTTATCTTTCTAATGAATATTTATAATCGAAAATCCAACATGTATAACCCTATGTAAAAATTGTTCTTCTAAAAGATGTAAGCTTATGCCATTTTTATTTTTATTTTAACTTTATTAATATAATGTGTCATTATCACATACAAGTGGATCCATGGGGTCCCAAAACAGACCCAAAGATGCCCATGTTCGACCATGTATCAACCAATAGGGTTAAGAAACGTTTTAGGGTAATTTAGTATTATTATAATATTATTTTTTTAACCCTTATTTACCGGATTTACCCTTTAACCATGGTAAATAAAATATTTACCGCAGTAATTATTCAAAATGTATAAAAATAAAAGTTACCTATTTACACAATTTGAACATCCTGATTCCAAATATGGAATCCATTTTCCTAAATTCTAAACACAGAAGTGGCAGAAATTAATTTAAAATTAATTCGCGCTGTCAAAACAAAAAGCGTGTTTTTAAAAGATAATAACTATCAAAAGATTGACACTTGTTTATGTTCGGTTTAATTGTAAAATTATGTCCAATGACCAACATTATATTAAATAGTAAAAATATATTCTAAATATACTTTAAAACCACTCAAATTCATAATTTATCACTATTAATTATTTTGATTAAAAAAGTTGTTTTTAATTAAAATTTAGTAATTTTCACTATTCATCAAAATATGAAAGTTATCCGAAAAGTACCAAAATTTCACCTTAGGCTAAATTTGATATTCCGAATCCAAAAATGAAGTCCATTTTAAAATATAAAATATATATAACTTCAAAAAGTAGGTATTACTATTCATAACAGCTAGTTTGATTGGTTACGGTGTGTTAGAACTCGAAGTTGCGTACAACACATGCTACTGTTTTATTCAAAGGAAAGCGTACCGTGGAAGCTTGGGATGTTTCATTTTAAATTTTTTGATGTCTCCATTTAGTCAAAAAGTTTAAAATATTGTATTTAAAAAGGTTTCACTATCAAAAGTTGATAAAAGTGCAATACTGAAAATGAATCTGTTCTTGCATTATGACTAAGAAACTCATAATATGGATTCTAAAATTATAAGGATTATATAAAGTTTAAAATTTAGTTAATACTATTCATGACCTCTTTTAATGGCTTTTTTTTTGGTAAGTCATGGTGAAATTGAACTCGGTGTTGCGTGTAGTGCAAGTTATTAAATTATTTTGAAAAAATAACACACTATGAAATCTTGGGGTGTTACAAGGATACATGTTAGGGTAATTTAATATTATTATAATCGAATTTTTAACCCCAATTTACAATATTTACCCTTTAACCATGGTAAATAAAATATATACTGAAGTAAAAATTCATAATGTCAAAAAACAAATGTTACCTATTTAAAAATTATGGACAACCAAATTCCTAATATGGTATTCATTCTTCTGAATTCAAAACATAGAAGTGGTAGAAATTAATTTAAAATTCATTCCCGTTGTCAAAACAAAAACCGTGTTTTTACGAAATAATAACTATCAAATGATTGACACTTGTTTATGTCCAATTTCCAAGTGAAATTAATTCCAAGGAACAAAATAGGATTACTTTGTAAAAATATTATCTAATTAAACTTAAAAACCAATAAAAAAGATAATCCTATTGTATAAATAATGATGATTAAAAGGCAGTTTGAATTAAAATAAAGTATTTATCACTATTTCATTAAAAAATAATCATTATAAAAAAATAACAAAATTTTATCCAATGTAAATTTAAATATCCATATTCTAAAGAAGAATATTAATTTTTTCATATAGAACATATAAAAGTGACAAAAACTAGATTTAAAAATGGTTTTCCATCAAAAGTCGGTAAATCGACCCCTTAAAGAATATTTGAGTATTTATGCTTAAAATTGGATTTTTTTTTATTTTATGCCACTAAAATTTATTGGATAAATATAAAAACATTTAACTGACATTTATATTCATATTTATGATAATTATTTTCATTTCTACCTATATAATTACTAAACATCAACCACTATTTAAAACAATATTATATTATTATTTTTCAATATGACTTTGCATTATGGGCAACATAAGAATACAAAGAAACTCGTCGTTTCGTATCAGGTATGCCATCGAACATGGATTCCTCATTAATGTTAAATTAATATTTAATTCATAAATATTAATAAATATGAAAATGTTTTATTATTTATTTACCTGAGATGTTACATTCTTCTCCCCTTTCAGAAATTGAATCTTTGCAATTTTTATTCACATATCAAATAAAAGGGGTTATTTATCCTTCATAGAATTTTCTTGTTCCCACATTCCCTCTTAAAACATATTTTTTTCTACCAAACCTTTACCTGATAAATTATCATATTATGTAACACTATCTATTCGGTCAAGAATCTAGACTAGTTTTTTCTCATAAGAGAGATTCTCTTCCAGCAGAACTGTATCTGGGCTCAAAACTTGGGATGTATCCGGCATATATTGTCTCAACATTAAAACATGAAAAATATTGTGTAAATTGGATAATCCTATATGTAAATCATCATTATAGGAAACTGATCCAACTTTCAGTGGGATTTCATAAGGTCCAATGAACCTCGAACCCAATATCCCATTTTTACCAATACACACCACACTTTTCCATGTAGAAACTTTGAGAAAGACTTTTTCACGTACCTAAAAAGAAAGATCCATCCTCTGGTTATCCACATAACATTTCTACCTATTCTAAGTTGTTCCCTTGTGATTCTGAATCAAATGATCTTTTTTCATCTATTCTTCCAATTCTGGTCCCATTAACGTCCTTTCATCTACTTCATCGCAAAATGCTAGAGTTCGACACCGCTTCCCATATAATAGATCAAATGGAGTCATCTGTATACTATAATGAAATATGTTATTATAAAAAAGTTGAACCAAATAATGATGTTGGTCCCAACATCCAAGGTAATCTAGTGAACAAGCACATAAATTATCCTCCAATGTTAGAATAGTTCATTCTGGCTTTCCATATGACTGGGGATGAAAATCTGTACTAAAATTTAATCCAGTACCCAAAAACTTACTAAGTCCTTTCCAAAAGATAGAATTAAACCTATTATCATGATCAAATATAATGGAGATGGGAACTCCATGCAACCTGACTATCTCTTTAACATACAACAGAGAAATTTGATCAAGATAAAAGTATATTCAATAGAAATAAAATGGGAAGATTTTTTCAATCGATCAACAATAACCTAGATTGCATTATTACATCGAGATGTATTATGTAATCCCACAACAAAGTACATCGATATATTATCCCATTTCCACTCTGTCACCAGTCCAGACTGAAACATCCCTTTTGGAGACTTCCACTCTACTTTAACCTGTTGACTAGTCAAACACTTCAAAGTAAAGTCAGAAATATATATTTTCATTCCATCCCACTAATAATACTCCTAATGATCTATGAACATCTTAGTACTACCAGGACGAACTGAAAACTGAGATCTATGAGCTTCAAATAATAACTCATTCATCAATAGTGAATCAAATGGCACACATAATATCTTTAAAAATCTCAAAATACAATAATTATTAACATTAAATTCAGAAAACGTACCCTTCTGAACTTAATCTACCTTTTTCTACAACTCAATGTCATCCTTTAGTGCTTTCCTAATTTTGTCTGATAGAGATGACTTCACTAACACCTAAAAAATAGTGAAATTTCTTACACCAACAACTTCTATGAAAAAGTTCATCTAGTATTTAATAAATGTATCTTGTTCTAAATGCAATAATGTTAATGTATTATTAATTTTTAAACTCAAAGAATCAGCCACTTTATTTTCCTTTCATGGATGGTAATGAATCTTGAAATCATAATTTTTGATTAATTCTAGCTATCACCTCTACCTCATTTTTAATTCTTTCGGATTTAATATATACTTCAATATTTTTTGATCAGTATATATTTCACACTTTACTCCATACAAATGATGCTCCTAAATTTTTAAAGAAAAAAGTAGCCAATTCCAAATCATTTTTAGTGTAATTTTACTCATGTGGCTTCAACTGACATGAAGCATAAGAAATTACCTGACCACTTTGTATACAGACATAGCCACGTCCATTCAAAGAAGCATCACTATAGATAACAAACTCACCATTTCAATAAATTAATTCCAAAACTATAATTTTCACCAATATTTTTTTTCAATTCCTGAATACAATCATGACATTATTTTTTCCAGATGAACTTAAATAATTTTCATGTTAACATAGTCATTTGACTAGATAACTGTGAATACTTCTCAACAAACCTCTGATAATAACCTGAGAAACCAAGAGAACTATGGATCTATGTTATATTTTTTTCCCATTCTTCAACAACTTCTGTTTTACAAGGATCAATAGTTATGCCATTTTCTTTAAACAATGTGTCCAAGGAATGAAATTTTTCATAATCAAACATTACACATACTGAATTTCTCGAATAGTTTATTCTCTTTTAAGGTTTTCAAGATGACCCTTAAATGAAATTCTCTATCATATATACTTTCAGAATAATCTAAAATATAATCTATATACATAACCACCATTTATCACATGAGTCAAAGAATCCATCAATGCAACAAAGTATTTAGTTCTGATTCCGACCATATTAGGTTGCTGATTTGGAAGGTCATTTCCATTTGAATGCCTTCCCAGTATAGATATATCGTTTTCTCTAAGCAAAATCATACTTAACAAAGAAATATCTTAGGTGAAAAAACGTGGTAATATGTAAATTCAACATCATTTCAATCTTACCATAACTTAATATATGGATATTAATTTAACAATAACCTAACTTCTAAAGTTTTCTAAACCAACCACCAATACCAAAAATAAGGACATGGCCATAAAACATTACAAAATATTGAATGAAATGAATAATTCAAATTGATTATCTCTTCTGGTTTGGAGTTTTATTGAATTAGGAAATAACTATTACATTACATCTCAAAAATTAAAAAGTAGACACTTCTACACTGTTATCATTTTTTTTCATAAAATAAAAACTCTTGAAAAAAATAATCATGTATAGTTACATGTTAGAGAGTGAATGAAATTTCCTTGATCCCATCCTTGACCCATTTAGTCTTTTACTCCTGTGAAAAACATTTCAAAATTTGGGATGATTATAAAAATCATATTAAGGGTTATAAAAAAAAATAAAACATTAGATCATCCATATATACATAACATGATCTCTTTCACATGCCTCATGAAATCATAAGATTTATTAATTACACATGGTAATAACAAATCATAATGGTAACTTGTGGCATACGTAACATACTTACGTTGTAGATTTCACAGCTATGTAAGGAGTTACATTGGGAATACCCATCACAACATATTCATTAAATCTCTTAGGAGAAATATTCATATTTTCCCCTGTTACAATACCCAATGCATTGGAGAGCTATCTAGTGCTCACCTACCCTTGGTTTATCACAGAACAACCAATATACATAAACAATTCCCATGTACCATATCATATTCATAACACATAAAACAAAAAAAAAAGGAAAGAAAAAATTTCCACATTTCGATCACGATATATTTTTTAAATATATTAACATAACATATCCATTATCAAAAACATTTTCAATAAAAAAAATACATAAAAACGTATATGGTATTTCATTTACTTTTAAAAACATTACGGCTTGTTAAGGAAACACAAGATCAAATAATACTCGCAGCGGCAGAAAAGGATGTTGTAACCGCTTACGTTAAACAAATAATTCCTTTTTTTCGTTTAGTAAAACACATCGTAGAAAATGTCACCCTTTGAAGGAAATGAAAATTCATTTTTCCTTATAGACCATATAAAATAATTTTGTGTATAAAACAAAATATGTCTTGGTGAAATGATATTGAGACAAAGTATCTTACCTCATGTCCGACTTGACCCATTCGTTCATTAATCTCTTGAATAATAAACTAAAGTTAATTTATACTTCATTAAGAACCTTTTTATTGTTTTTTATTCTTTTCATACAACTTTATACAATTTTATAAACATTATTTAATAATTCAAGTTAATAATGGTGGTTTTGTCGATATTTGTTACTTGAGTAAAAAATAAACATCTTATAATTACATGTTGTTCATGTGGTCAATGGTCTATTATCTACATAATTACATTAATGCTACAGATATCATATATATCATATATATCAAGTATATATATGTATTTATAATAGTTCATAACATTTTGAGATAATAAATGAAAAGCACCGTTCCTGGAGACGTTAAGCCATACAAACACATGAACGCTACTTTCATTTATATTTAGTATTTTATTGAAAAAAAAACATAATGATACATTGGTAAATTATAATTAAAATACAATACTATATATAATATCATTAAATACATCATTTCTATGTCCCACTTATTTCATGAATGAGTCATATCACTTTGTGGGTATAGTAGTCCGCACTTCCTACAATTAAATTATCATGTTTACCCACTATGGAAACCATAAAGGTATTCTATAAATTAAAAATACATAAGTATATAGATTATATAAATATAATATATATCCTATATAAAAATAGTTCTATCATAATGGCCACTATAATAGGTGATAGGAAATAATTGATCAATCATCATTTTGTGAGGCAGTTGTTCGCTGTCCACAGAAACAGTATGTTCTTTACCCAATAGATGGAGGTGTGTGTAAGTGTAGTTCGAATAAATCACATAAAAACAACCTAGAATATTCAAGAAATTTTTTTTATAATATAAAGGAATAAAAAGAGATTAGGCGGTTCAAGAAGTAAAATAAAAAAAAATAGAATTTAAGATAAGATGTTACCTTTAATGCGGCTAACTTCCTTTAGCATTAACCAAAAGGGGTTCATGATGTTCCTTCTTCCAATGGTAAGGATTTTAGGTATAAGGGTGGAATATTGAGAGAATATTTGGTAAGATTTTTAATGATTAATTTAGCTTGAGATATGTGAGTAATGGGTTATAGGTGATGGATTTTTTTAAGTGGGAGGAGGGGCTCTTTAGTAATATTTAAAAACATTATATTATTACAAATAGATTTTCATTATAGAAAATCCCAAAAAACATTAAATTACAATACAAGAAGACTCTTCTATGAAATAAAATCATCCAATAAGAATGGTACAAGTTTGGAATATTTTTTAATCTTTATAATCTTATTTATTTAAATCATTCAATAATGAGGTAAACACTACATCATTATTATGTCATATATAATTTTATTTATTTGATGTCTAAAAATTAAAAAACAAATACCATGATTTAATAAATTGTTGTATATTTATAATAAATATTTAAAGTCTAAGAGCTAACTTATATAACCCCATGTAAAAATTGTTTTACTAAAAGATATATGTTTAAGTCATTTTTTTTCATTACTGTAAATTAATTAATATAATGTGTCATTGTAACTCTTTAGTGGATCCATTAGGTCCCAAGGTAGAACCAAGGATTCCCATGGTCAGATATTTATCATGAAATAGGATTAGGACACAAGTTAGGGTAATTTAATATTTTTTTAATAATATTTGTTTCCCTTATTTTCTAGACTTTCCTTTTAACCATGATAAGTAAAATATTTACTGAAGTAAACATTCATAATGTATAAAAATAAATGTTACCTATTTAAAAAATTTAAAACTCACGATTCCTATTATGGAATAAATTTTTCCAAATTCAAAACTCATAAATGGAGGAAATTATTTTAATATTAATTTCGGTAGTCTAAATAGAAAAGCGTGTTTTTATTAAATAATAAGTATCAAAAGATTGAAACTTGTTTATGTCAATTTCAAATTGAAATTACTTCCAATGACCTACATAATATTAAGTGGTAAAAATATAATCTAATTACACATTAAAATTAATTAAAAATATAATCTAACTATATAAATAATATTGATCAAAATGTAGTATTGAATTAAAATACATTATTTTTTACTATTTCATTATAAAATGAACATTATCAGAAAAAATAAAAATTTCATCCAATGAAAATTTCAATGTACTAATTATAAATAAGAATATTTTTTTTAAATAGAACATATAAAAGTGACAAAAACTAGATTTAAAAAATATTCTCCATCAAAAGGTGGTAAATCGACCATTAAAGAATACTAGAGTATTTATAATTAAAATTGGATTCATTCTGATTTTAAGCCTCTAAAATTTATTGGTTAAATTTAAAATCATTTAAGAAACATTTATAATCATATTTTAGTATGTTCTGTTAATTACTGAAAGTACAATGACTTGCCATTAACTACCATTTAAAATAATAATATGTTATTATTTTTCAATATGACTCACCATTGTGTGAAACATAAGATTTAAAAGAAAACTGTTGTTGCGTATTAGGTACTCCATCGAACATGGAATCCTATATAAAGTAATATTAATATTTAATTCATAAATTTTAATAAATATTAAAATTCCTTATTCTTTATTTAGATGGGATGTTACATTGAGTTGTAGTCAGGATAAGACCTATGGAATGAGGAATATAGTCTCCCATAATCAAGCGCACTGGAGAGAAGGAATCCTACAACTATTTGGGACACAAAGGATATGATGAGCAGACCACGGTGGCCCAGTAGTAGAGCAGAACATGATATTTTAGTAGCTGAGATGACCTCCATGGTCTTGTAGACGATTGGACCTCAGTGGTCCATTAGTCGAGTGAACAACAATGGTCCAGTAGCACAATGATCCCCTGTGGTCCTGTAGCCATAAAAAAACTTAGTGGTCAAGTAGCTAAGAGGACATAAATGGTCAAGTAGTGGAGCGGACCTCAGTGGTCTAGTATCAAAGAAAATCTTTGTGGTCCAGTAGCCGAGCAAAACTCAGTGTTCCAGTAGTCGATCCGACCTCAGTGGCTCATCCGGGATGAGTCCCTCTACAGTACTAGATGATTCAACATTATGAATGATGAATATTACTTTCTTTACATTTAATTATACCTAGTTTGAGCGGTATTTTAATTTTGGTATTACTTTGTGGTCTTGCTCTGTGGTATTTCTTTTGTGGTTTGGGTTCCCTACTAAGTATTTTGTAACACACGACTACACGGGATTTTCCTACATGTGTCGTGTCACATGTAGGTGATCGAAGTTTATATTGGGAGCTTCATGTTCTAGGATTAGGTGGTACTCAATGAGACAGGACGGACGAACATAATTATATGGATATAGGAAGCCACCCTTCACCTTCCCTTCAAGTAGGGAGTCAAGGGGACCGACCATAAAAGTTATACATTCCTTTGTGGTAGTGGTCTTTTATTCTCCCCCATTTGTTCTTTTAATTTTTACTATACTCTTAGTAATTGTATTAGTGATAGTTTTGTTTTACTATTGTGTTTACATTTCAAAGATTGAGATTTGTGTGCGTGTATACTGTTAAAGGCCAATGCTCTCCCTTTTTGGGATATGTCTACTCGATGTTATCCGTTAGCCCCTGTCCTATGGATGGTGGGTTTGGGGTAGTCACAGTAAGGGCCCTAGGGGATGGTTTATGACACTCTTAACTCCAAAAGTCTCAAAAAAGTTCAGCCTCTAAATGTTGTGGTTTTAAACCACTAAATAATCAATATATTTTTTGTCGTTTTTATAACAAAATTCAATGCGCAACTTGCAGGATATATTTTATTTTCTTCATATGTTGTGATAGATTCACCTTCTTATTGGATTAGATATTTGAATTATATCTCTATTATTGTTTAATTAATATAAGGGAAATACATATTATGAAAAATTATCTTAAAGTCTTACCATTGCATATATTCTATTTCTTCCACTAACTTGTTTTTTCAATAAATTCCCCGCATTGATTAGATTCACCATCTAGATGATATATGGCATGATTTAGGTTCTCCTTCATAGAATAATGGGTCACAAACATTATCTTCTACATCAACTTGACTCACTATTATATGAATGGTGGATCAAAAGATACATTAAATGTTGGAGGTTATTGCCGCATAAAAGAATAAATATCATCTTTCTACCTCTTATGTGATGGAGGACATTAAAAATTATTCATTTTATTGTTCATACCCTGAGACATAATTGTAAGGATCACCATGAAATTATGAACACCATCTCCCAAATAATTTGGGATGTTGTTTGTGAAATCAATGAATTATCCCTCGGGTAGTCTGATGGCATGGTTTCTAATGGTTCCATCCATTTTGTAAAGTAGAAAATGGTTAAACAAAATATAAGTAACAAAGTCATAAATAAATAAGTTTTTATAATTATTAATTTACACTAAATTCATATCATCTGGGATAACTATGTTTAGAATTTTCCTAAAAGTATTTTTGGGTTCTTACATAGTCTCATTCTAAGGGTTTTAATTATGGCTCTCTAATCCATATTTCCAAATTTAATAAACCATGTTCTGATACCAACTATAGAAAACATGGTTTTTATTACATTAATATTACATAGTTTTCAAGTTAAACAACATAATAATATAGAAATTCCAAGATCCAATGATTTAGTGTCCTTGAGAAATTATGCTCAATTGTGAATTTTACATAATAAAACCTAAACATTTATTTAATTCCTTCTTCTCTATCATCTTATTGACCCTCATGTTCTTTATAGTATAATTAATCAAATAATTATATACATTAAAAGAACTGATGAGGTAAAACCCCATTATGAGTTTAAATAAAAGACATGAAATATAGGTGAGAATAATCACAATCATAATCATGAGTATAAGCATTATAAAAATTCAAGGACTGTGGTAATTTATAAAAATCACTCATCATATAATAGTAGTAAATTCCTACACATAGTTGTGAAAAAATCATGCATCATGTTCCTGAATATTTTACATTTTATCATGATATAAATCACATTAACTAATGAATTATAGAGATATACAATTTTGGGATCACCAGTCGCATCAAAACATTTTCATGTAGAATATAATTCTAGGCACAGTAGTCACATCATTGCATTTACATTATCATAGATTTCATATAGAAACTATATCAATATTGGAAGTAAAATAAACCATTGTAAGGAATAGGTTTCACATAAAAAATAATATATTAAATTATAATAATCAGGGTCCACAAATTAAAGTGGTATTAATATAATTGGAAGAATAATCATCATCCTTGAGTGATGAAAATATAATTTAATGATAAGTAACATGTGTAATTTTTGAATGAATTGTTCTTTCTTAAATTTAATTTCATTTAACATAAAACCCTATTTAAAACATGTATATCCTACAAAATTAAAGGGAGAAAAATTGAAGTTATATTTAAAGAACATTGATTGAATATACTTTTTAAAAATTGATTGAATGAGGGAAAACCCAAAGAAGGAGAGTTTGGTTTGAGAATCCCTTTACCTTATGTCACAATGTTTTATTAGCATTTAAATCCAATATAATAAAAATAAATTAATTTATCAAAAAATAACTAAACATTAATACATTAATTTTATTCATTTTATATTTATTAAATAAATTTTTTGGATTTTCTATGAGATATAGAGTTTTATTTCACCATTAAGGAGTGTTATTTTTCTTTGTTTTCATGATAGGTTCGCTTATAAATGAGTATGGATGTTTATGTAAAATTGAAATAGTTATCCAAAATTGAAATTATATGTTATTAATAAAATTTAAGAAAATAAAATTATCATATATATCAATTGGTTATATGGTATGATGGTGAATCATTAGATAACTTGTTAGGGAGACTAATTTAATTTATTTTCAGGATTTTATGACCATCATGAACTCATATAATTTTATTTTATTTAAAATTAATATAATAATTATAGATAATTATTTAAATTATGATATGTATAATAAAATCTTACTCAACAATAAATATTGTTTTGTTACCAGCCTTGATGTTGGTAGTGACAAAATGAAAAAGCATAGTCCACGGGGCGGTAAATCGATACACCACCTTTGATATTTTCATTTATATAATAAAAAGAAAATTGATGAGATTAAAATATTAATTATTAAATTAGAATAATTAAAATATTTTAAATAAAATATATTGGGGGTATCATTAATCTTCGAAAGGTTTAGATGTGGAGAGGATAATAAATGAAATGAAATTGAAAAGAAAATACTAGTACAAGATAATGGATTTTACCTCATGAATTTATCCTCTTTGAGAACCACCATAAGGAAAGGGGTTTGTATTTTAAAGATTCATAGGAATATTAGTCATTGGAAATTTTCTTGGTAATAGTATTGGGAAATAATAGGAATGTCTCTAGGAATATAATTTTT
This sequence comes from Viscum album, assembly GCA_963277665.1. NCBI lineage: Eukaryota > Viridiplantae > Streptophyta > Magnoliopsida > Santalales > Viscaceae > Viscum > Viscum album. The sequence goes on along the minus strand of OY728166.1, from coordinate 21,924,500 downwards.
GAGAGAAGAGGTGGTGTGTTGTGGTATTTATAAATGGATAGAGGTGTTTTCTGATTATTTTTTTTATTAGTTTAATATTTTGGCTCAATACAATGCATTTATTGAACCCTATCACTAAATATATTAAAACAAAGAAGTATATTTCATGATTATGGACTTAATTTATACATAAATCATTTATGAATCAATAATTCCTGTATTTATCCTTTATTATAAATTATCATATTTGAATATTCAACATAAATTCAAGTAATTTAGAAAAATAAAAAAAATTCACCCAACCATTTTTTGACATGAATAATTCACATATGAACTCCATTTTATGAAAATAATTTTTTAAATATGAGAGATTCAATTTTTAATTAAAACTATCATTTATATGTAAAATTCTATATTTAAAATTTCAATTGTTTTTATAACACTTTGAAAAAATAATTATGGTTTAATATTATTATCATATAATCATAAGAATAAAATTATCATATAAATCTATTTTATGAAAACAAATTTTCATTTAAAAATATATATAAATTTTATGTGTATAAATAATCATTTTGTTTTTCTAAAATACCATCTCATAATTATATTTTTTAAAAATATTTATTTACACAATGTATGATATAATTATTTCATAATTTCATTTATAAGATTTCTATATTTTAACTATGCTATCATATATGATGTTATTATTGTATTGGATGAATTTCTATTCCTAATGATCACAATACTATTCCAAAAGTCATGTAAGTATTCCATTGGGAAAGGTTCATTAATTTATGTAAATACCACTTCTGTCATTTATTCATCAGTTATATTAATTGTATTCCATTCTAAAAGTGATTATATATAATGCCCATTCCTTAAACGTTACATATTATTTAAATATGTCAAGAATTTGACTTTAATTGAAATCAAGGATCTTTTTGGGTTTAGTGCTTTAGAGAATAAGGTCATAACTTATATATAACATTCTAAATATTACAAGTAGACAGTTATACTCACTATCCATTTTTTTCATGAAACAAAAACTCTTTAAAAAAGCATGACATCATTTCATGTTTGAACAACAAATTTTTTTCTTAATCTCGTCCTTGACAATATTATTATTTATGTACTATTAAGGAACATTTCAAAACATGGGATGAGCATAAAAAGAACAATAAGGGATACATATTCAATGAAAGTTTTTTATCATTGGCATACATGAAACCCATGAATACTTTATCATAATGTAATACTTTTCACCTTTAAGAAGTAGTAAATTTACTTCACTAAACATAATCTCATTAATAACCCTTTTTGTAACCAAAATATTACCATAAATCCTGTAGAAAGAAAAATATAGAATATAAATGCAACGTGGGACACAAAAATATTTGAATGAAATAATCATACAATAGACTTCCCCTCACATCACTAAATAGTATAACCATACGACCATCTTCCATACCCGATGAATTGGAGGTTATAAAATAACCAAACATACTTGGCCTATCACAGAACCACCCGCCTTTTGGTTTATCACATAACCACCCATTTTTTGTTTAACTCTTAACCACCTCCCAGATTTTCAAGTACCATTATATAATCATAACACATAAAATATTGCTAATATCAATATTTCACAAAAAATATTTCATTTGAAATAACATTAAAACATTTCATGATATTGAAATTGTAAATCCACATTCAAAACCATTTTCAAAACCAAAACACCCAAAAAGGAAAATGTGATTTAGTTTCCTTTCCAAAACATTAAGGCTTATAGAAAAAGATAGGCAACAGAGACGTCCTTGTCACCACATAAATTAAAAAATATTACTTTTGTAAATTTGTAATATGATTCATAGAATAAATATTCCCTTTGAATGAAATTAAAAGTAAAATTAGTTTATTATACATTGTATAATAGAATTATGTGTATATTATCAAAATATGCCTCAATGAATGGAGATTGATATGATATCCCCTACCATGAGGCTGACTCATCACGTATGTTACTTGTTATTCATGAATCATAGTCATATGTCAATTTATAATTTACAATGAACCCTTTTCAAGTTTATTTTTATATTTATATCACTTATAACAATGTTGTAAACATTACATAATTATTTATGTTAATATTAGTAATTTTTCTGATATTTAGTACTTGATTTGAAAACGGAATTGTTTTGAGGTCAATTATCCACGTAGTCAAAAATAAATCATCTCTAGAATGATATTAATGATTTAATTATCATATATATTCATAATATATGAATTTATAATAATCCCTACCATATGGTGAAAAGAAATTAAATGCAAATTTCATAGAGATGGTCGGTCATACGTACCCATAAATGATACATTCATTTTTTTCCATATTAAAGTAGTGAAAAATAAATGGTACATAGTTATATTATAATTAAATTATAATATATATGTTATATAACTATGTATGTTCATTAACTCTACTATTTGTATGTTTCATGTATGGCATGAACAAATCATATCACTTTGAGGGGGCGGTAGTCCACATTTCCCCCAATGAAATTATCATATTTACATATCATGAAAAGCATAATGGTACATTATAAATAAAAATTACATAAGCATAGAGACAATATAAATATTATTTATATCATATATAAATACAGAGATATCATAAGGGCCACCATGATATGTAGAAGTGAAAAATTGAACAATCATCATTTCGTGAGCCCGTAGTACCCCGTACACAGAAACAATATGTTCATATTCATTAGATGGAAGTGTGTGTAACTATATTTTTAAATATTAACATAATAACATAAAAGTATATTGAGGATATTGGTTTTATTATGTAATAATATAATAATAAGAGTAAAGGGTGTGGATATAGAAAATAAAGGAAAGGAACTTGAGAGAATACATTACCTCTAAATCGGGTAACTTCTTTTGATGTGAGCCTAAAGGATTTCATAAATTTTCTTCTACCCAAGGTAAGGATTATAGGAGGAAGGTAGGGATATTGGGATATTATTTGAGAATAATTTGAATGAGCCATGGGGACTGAGAGGTGTGATTAAATTGGTATATGTGGTGGCATTTTACAAGAGGGGGGGGGGGGAACTTTAGGAATGTATAGAAATATTATTTTAAAATAAATTCAATTTTGATTAAAAAGCTTAAAACAAATTTAATTTTTATATAATATGATTTTATTCTAATCAAAATCATCCAATTATTTTTTTTCGTGTTTTTATTTTGTTTAGAATTAGCTTTTTGGTTTAACCGTTATTTTACCCGTTTTGATTTTACAGTGACAACAATCTATTTACACATTATTGGTTAATGTAATTATCATATCATGTAAAACGACCCAAATAAAGTTATTTATGACATATATGGAATTATCATAAACTTTTTTCTGATTATTATATTTTTATGGATTTAATATCATTTAATAAACTATTTTGTTTTTTATGTTATGAATTATATCAATTCTGGTCACTATAAATAATTTATTTTTTACACATTCATAACAACATGATATCTTCGAACCAAAGGAATTTAATCAAATATAATATTTTTATATAATCCATAAAATTCATGGATGACATAAAATTAACCAAATTTAATATATTTTAACATTTATAATATCATTTATTTTAATCTTTTGTTAATAAAATAATAAATGCTTCATCATTATGTCATAATTAAATTTATTTATTTAATTCATAAAAATTATAAATAAAATATCAAGATATAGGAAATCTTTTTATTTTTATAGTGAATATATATAGAGTATTATATAACTTATATAACCCCATATAAATATTGGATTAGTAAAAGACACATGTTTGTGTTATATTTCTCTTTAGTTTATATTAATTCTTATAACATGTTATTTTGACCACCATGTGGGTCCATTGTGTCCCAAAAATAGACCCCGTGATTTACATGTTAAAAAATATATCATACTATAGGATTAGAACACATGATAGGTTTGTTTAAAATTAATATAAAACTATTTTTCCCTTATTTACTAGATTTACCCATTAACCATTTTAAATAAAATAATTTATGATGTTATTATTCATAATATATAAAAATAAAGGGTACATATTTACAAAATTTGGACCCACTAATTCCAAATATTGAATCCATTTTTCCATGTGAATAATATATATTAGAAAAAAATAATTTAAAATTAATTCTTGTTGTCAAAACCTAGAAGTGGTTTTGTAAGAAGTAAAAACAATCCAAAGATTAACAGGTGTTTATATCTAATTTAAAACTAAAAGTACATAAAATTACCAAAATTATATTAAACGATAAAAACATAATCCAATTACACTTTAAACCCAATTAACAGTAAAATATAACTATATAAATACATTAGATTAAAAGAAAAATTTTAATTAAAATACAGAATTTTTCACTATTCATTAAATTATGAATTTTATCAGAAAAATACCATAATTTCATCCAAGAGAAATTTTGATGGTACAATTATAAAGAAGAAATTTATTTTGTCAAATTTAACATATAAAATCACAAAAAACTATATTTAAAAAATTCGTCACCATGAAAATGCTGTAAAATGACCATTTAAAAATATTAGAGTATTTTATGCTTAAAATTAGATTCATTCGCATTTAAAGACTCTAATATTTGTTTGGATAAATGTAAAAAAACTAAAAAATATGTATAATCATTTTTTAGTTAGTTGAATTCTTTCATTCCATTACAACAACCAGCCATTAAGTACCATCAAAAATAAATATATTACTGTTATATTACTTTTTAGTATAATTCATTGCTTTGTAAAATGTAAGATATCAGAGATACCCATTGTTGCATGTAGAGTATGCTATCAGAAAAAGTGTCACCACTAATGTATAATTAATATCTTCATTATAAATATTAATAGATATGAAAAATTATTATTCTATAAATACCTGGTATGCTACATCATTCTCCCATTTTGGAAATTGTGGGATGTAATTTTATTTACTTATCTATTAAGTGAGGGAATTTCTACGTCATAAAATTTTCATATTCCCATGTTTCCCCTTCAACTATATGGTTTTTTCACAAAACCCTTACCTAATGAATTGCCTTATTCCACTATACTTTCTCTCTATGGACAATAATCTGCTTTGTTTATTCCTCATAAGAAGGATTATCTTCCAACTAAAATACCTCTACACTCAAAACATGAGATGGATCCAGCAGATACTATCAAAACATTAAAACATGAAACAAATTGTGTACCTTGGATAAAATATGAGGTAAATACACCTTGTAGGAAAGTGACCCAAAATTCTCTTGGAATACATAGGGTTTAATGAACCTCAAACTCAGATTTCCCTTTTTACCAAAATGCATCACACTTTCCATAGTGATAATTCGAGAAAGACATTACCACCAACCTAAAATGAAATGTCCTTCCTCTTGTTATCTACATAACTTTAATACGTTCTATGATTTGTACTCATGTTCTTATTAATCAATTGATATTTTTATTACATATCTGCTACTATTTCTAGTCCCATTAACATCCTTTCACACACATTATCATAAAAATATGGAGTTCGACACATCATTCCATTTAATGCCTTAATTGGTTCCATCTGTATAATAGAACGAAAAGTGTTTTTATATGAAAACTCAACCAAAGAAATATTTTTATCCCAAATTCCTTAGTAGTCTATTGAATAAGCACGTAGAATATCTTCCATGGACGTAGTTGTTCATTCTGACTAACCATCTGATTGAGGATGAAAAGATGTACTGTAATTAAATTTAGAACCCAATAAATTCTGATGGCCCTTCCAAAACAATGAAGTGAACTTGATATCACAATAATATAAAATTTAGAGGGGAACTTCTTGTAACCTTACTATTTCATTAATATACAATTGGGAATGTTTATCTATAGACAGAATATCTTGAAAAGGAAGAAAATGAGAATATTTGGTCAATTGATCAACAATGACCCAAATTATATTGTAACCCCATGAAATATTTGGTAATAACATTATGAAAACCATGGAAACATTTTCCCATATCCACTAAAGAACTAGTAATTGTTTAAGAATACCTTTCAGTAACTGCCACTCTACTTTAACATGATGACTAATCAAACACTTCACAATAAAGTCAGAAATATCTCTTTTTATTTCATCCAACTACAAATACTCCCAAAGAGATCCGTACATATTATTACTACCAGGATAGATTGAAAATAGAGATCTATGATCTTCACATAACTATATTTCATCAACTGTGAATCACAAGGAACATAAAATCTCTTTGCAAACCACAAAACACAATCTTTGTCAATGTTAAATTCAGGTAAACTACCCTTCAAAAACCTATTCTAACTTTTTCTATGACTCACTAAATTCTTTTAGTGCTAGCTTAATTATATCTGATGGTGATGATCTCAATGCCACCAAAAAAATTAGAGGAATTAACTATACTGACAACTTCCAATCCAAAATTCATCAAATCAGAAACCAAATAATCTCATTTCAAACTCATCATTTTTAATGTAACATTTCTCTTTCGACTAAATTTTCAATACACATTATTTTTCTATTCCCATATGGTAATGGATCATGAAATCATAATCCATGAATAATTATAGAAATATCCTCTATCTCATGTTTAATTCATTCTGAGTGAATATATAAATCAAACTTTTGTGATTAGTATATATTTTACACTTTACATCATAAAAACGATGCTTCCAAATTTTAAATGAAAAACAGCATCAGATAATTCCAAATAATGTGTGGGGAAATTTTTCTCATGAGGATTCAAAAGACATGAAGCATAAGTAATTACCTTATCATTCTTTATTTGGACACATCCATGTGCTTTCAATAAAGAATCATGATAGATAATAAATTAACTATTCCTTGAATGTGAGTCCAAAAATGTGAAATTTACTGATCTTCTTTTCAGTTCATGAAAACAAATATCACATTATTTTTTCTAGATTAACATAAGTCCCTTATATGTTTTCTCATTTTTGGGCTAGATAACTGAGAATGTTTTTCAACGAACCTTCATTATCAACCCTCTAGTCCAAGAAAACTAAAAATATATGTGATATTGGTAGGTCTTGGGGACTCTTCAACAAGTTTTGTTTTAGAAGGTTCAACAGTTATGTCATCTTTAGAAACAATATGACAATGGAAAACAAATTTCAACCAAAATTAACTCTTACTAAACTTTGCATATAGTTTCTTTTCATTTAAGGATTTCAAAAAAACCTTTAAGTGACCTTCCTGTTCTTTTCGGACTTCAAAATATACCTATATATAATCAATAAAAACAACCAAAAATTGATCAACAAATGATGAATGAATCCATTCATTAGAATCATAAATACAGCGACAACATTAGATAGCCCTAAAGTCATAGCTACAAACTTATAATTCATATATATCAATTTGAATTCTTTCTTTGGAATATTTTCCTCCTTCACCTTTATTTGATATTACCTAGACCTCAAATCAACCGTCGAAAAGTTATATTCTCCCTGGAGATTTAAACATTATTTTTTTTGGTCCCACATCAAACATAGTAGTAGCAATTTATTTTTCTAATCCCTTTAAGTTTTGTTCTTGCTTGTTTCCACCCTAGGTAATCAACTTAGGATAGAAATTGGAATAATGTCATAACACATTACAACTAAATAATCTTACCACTGGTTTTTCATTACATGCCTAATAATCTTTCATATAGTTATGAGAATTATGAACAGTATTACCACATCAGAAGAACTTCCTAGTATTTGAGAGACATTTTGCAGAATGGTTTTTACCACACTTATCTCAAGTTGGAATTTTTTCCATACATCCAGGTTTTGTATGAATTATTTCTCATTTCCTTCCAAATTGATTACTCATATTGATTTTTCTCATGGAGAACATGCACATTGAAAACACCATTTTTTACATTCTCAGTACATCAGACAAGTTTGTCATAGATTATTAAATCACAAGAAGCTAACACCCTTCGATATATCAACTTCAATCCTTTGTAAAATTGATTTATCTAACAAACAATATCCCATATAAAATTTTGGACATAACTTGAAAATGATGAAATTTTATTTATATTCCACCACAAAATCGTCCTCCTTTATTCTAAAATCCAAGAGTTGATTTTACATCATATGTTGAATATCCTTTGTAAAATATTCCCCAATGAAGATATTCTAAAATTCATCCCATTCGATGGAATAAATCTCTTCCCTTCCTATGATATTTTTAATCATTGGCCACCACTGATCATCTTCACCTTGATAATGATAAGAAAAAACTTAAACCTTTTGATTTTCTAAACAACATATTACATCAAAAACATTTCCAATGATTTAATCCACCCTTATTCTTGTAAAGTGTCATCTTATCCTCTAAATGGTGGAGAATGTTGCCTCATAAAATGCACTATGATTTACATATGCCTTTTTGGTTGGTCTAATTTATCCCTTGCATGGAAACCACCACCATTTATCACCGGAGTCAACTTATCCATTACTGCAAAAAAAAACTCAGTTTGAATTCTGTCCATTTTTTGTTGTTGATTTGGAAGGTTATTTCCATTTGTCTTCCTTCCCATCATAGTTGTCCTATTTCCTCTACAGAAAAAAATTCCAAAAAAACATATCATAGAAGAAGCAATGTGGAAATCTTAAAATTCTATATCATTTCAATTTTACCATAAGGTAGAACAATTTTTTAGATAATCTATTAACAATATTTTATCTCCAAATGTCATCTAAACTGACCACTAATACCAAATATATATCCCCAGCCTCAAACATTACTTATTCTTGAGATTAGTCAATAATTTTAATTTAATTCACATCGAGGATCTTTTTGGGTTTATGGATTTAGATAATTAGGTCATAACATATACATATCATCTTTAATATTACAAGTATACGCTTCTACTTACTATCCATTTATTTTTTATGAGAAAAAACATTAAAAAGAAATGTGACATCATTTCATGTTTTAACAGCTTATGTTTTATTTGATCATATCCTAGACACTATTCTTCTTTAGGTCATGTGATTTTTTTTTCAAAACATGGGATCAAATAATGAAATAAAACTGATAGTCTTTGGATAACATGAAAACCATGAATACATTATCATAAAATAATACTTTTCATGTTAATGAAGTAGTAAATATACTTCACCAAATATAATCTCATTACTGACCATTTTTGTAACCAAAAGATTAAAATAAATCCCTCATAGAAAGAAACATATAGAATATAAAGGTAACTTGTGACATAAACATTCCTAAATTTAATAACCATACAATCTACTTCCACACATATCACTAAATAGAATAGCCATATGACTGACTTCCAAACCCAATGTATTAGAGGTTATAATGTAACTTCCCATCATTGGTTTATCATAGATCCACCCTTAGTTGGTTTTATCACATAACCACTTGTCATTGGTTTATCATGTAACCACCCATAAAATTCCCTTGTACCATCATATAATCATAACACATAAAATATTGCAAATATCAAAATTTTAGTAATAACATTTCACATGAAATCATAAGAAAATATTTCAACATATTAAAATAGTAAATCCAATTTCAAAACCATTTTCAATACCAAAACTCCCAAAAAGGGAAAAATGTATTTATTTTCCTTTTAAAAATGTTAAGGCATATAGAGGAATCCAAATATCAAATAACGGTTATGCCGGTGGAGAGGTTGTTGTCACTGCATTTGTTGAAAAACATTCCTTTTGTTGTTTAGTAAAACACATCATTGAAATAAGATTTCATTTTAATTAAATTAAATGTCTAAGTGGTTTATTATACACCATATAAAATAAGGTTGTGTATATTATCAAAATACACCTTAATGAAAGGAGATTGAGATGAAGCCCCCAACCTTGAGTCTGACTCATCACACATGTTCCTTGTTTTTCCGGAATAAAAAACATTAGTTAATTACTACTTGCATCTAAAACATTTTCATTTCTATTATTCCTTTTATGTCAATTATTACCACGTTATAAACATTGCATTATTATTTATGTTAATATCAGTCGTTATGTCCTTATTCCATACATGAGTCGAAAATAAACTTTTTTTGAGGGTAATTATCCATGTAGTCAAAAGTAAATTATCTCTAGAATGATATAAAAGATTTAAATATCATATATATCCATTAAATATTTATTTATAATATTAAATAACATATGTTGAATATAAATGAAATATACCATTCATGTAGAAGGTAGGTCGTATGTACGCATGAACGCTACTTTTATTTCATTTAAATATTAATGGCCGGAAAAATAAATGATACATAGGTATATTATAATTATAGTATAATATATATGTTATATAAGATACATATTCTAATTAATTCCATAATTAATATCTTCCATGTAAGGAATTCATGTATCATACCACTTTTAGGGGTGATAGTCCGCACTTCCTCAAATGAAATTATTGTATTCAGACATCATGAAAAGCATAATGTTATGTTGTAAATAAAAATTACAGAAGCATAGAGAAAATATAAATTTAATATATATCATATATAAATATAGTTCCATCATAATGGCCACCATGATATGTATTATAGGAAAATCTAATAATCATTGTTTTGTGTGGTGGTATTTCTCCTTACACAGAAACAATATGTTTGTATTCATTAGATAGATGTGTTTGTAAGTGTAGTAAAAAAATTCTCATAAAACATCATATTATATTGAGTACACTAGGGTTTTTATGTATTAAAATATTGTGAAGTTCATAAGGAGTGGAGAAGTAAAATAAGGTAAAAGAACTTTGGAGAAGACGCTACCTCTAAATCGGGTAACTTCTTTTGATTTGATCCTAATGGATTTCATGACTTTCCTTGTACTAAAGGTAAGGAATATGGGTGTATCTTTAGGATATTAGGAGATAATTTGAGCAGAATTTGTATGAGACAAAGGTATTTGGATGTGTGATTAAATGGGTCGAGTTGGTGGCATTTTATAAGAGGAAGGAGGGGCACTTTACAAAATTTTAGAAATATTATTTTATTATAAATTAAATTTCGATTAAAAAGGCCAAAAACATATTTAATTAAAATATATGACGATTTTTGTTCAAATTACCATCCTCCAGAAATATTTATACCAGTTTTGAATTATTTTATCCTTGTATTTTTAGTTTAACCCTTATTTTACCCTTTATAATCTTACCGTGATAAGTTGTTATTTAAACATTGTGGATTAATGTAATTACCATATCTTGTCAAATGACCTAAAAAAATTTATTTATTAAATATTTGGACTTATCATATCCATTTGGACTAATATTAGATTTTTAAAAATTTAATATCATTTAATACACTAAATTATATTTTCTGTTATGAGTTCTATCAATTGTGGACACTATTCATAGTTGACTATTTTACAAATTCATTACAACATGATTACTTAAAAAAACTCATTAAATCAAATATAACATGTAAATATCATACATAAAATTCGTGTATGACATCAAAGTAAACAAATTACATATATTTTAACATTTATAATATCATTTAATTGAATCTGTTATTAATGATGAAATCATTGCATCATCATTATGTCATAATTAAATTTATTTATTTAAAATATAAATATTATAAATAAAATATCTGGATATATGAAATATTTTTATATTTCTAATTAATATTTATTGTTAAATAAATCACTTATATAGCACCATATAAATTTTTTTTAAGTAAAAGATATATATTTATTTATCTTTATCTTTACTTTAAATTAATTCTTATTACATGTCATTATCCCACCCATGTGGCTCAATGGGGTCATAAAATTGACCCAAAGATTCTCATGGTCAAAATTCTCTCATAAAATATGATTAGGACACTTTTTTGGGTAGTTTAATTTTATTATAATATTATTTTATACCCTTATTTTTCATATTTACCCTCTAACAATGGTAAATAAAATATTTACTAATTTTTCTATTCGTAATGTCTAAAATTAAAAGGTAACCATTTAAACTATACCTCCAGATTCCCAATATGGAATTACTTTTTCCAAATAAAAAACACAGAATTGTGATAAAATAATTTCAAATTAATTTCCATTGTCAAAACAATAAAGCGGGTTTTAAGAAGTAAAAACGATCAAAATACTGACATGTGTTTATGTAAAATTTGAAAGTAAAATTACTTCTAATGACCAAAATAGTATTAAATGATAATAAAATAATCCAATTAAACTTTAAAACAAATTAAAAGGACAATTTAATTATATAAATAAATTAGATGAAAAGATAGTTTCGAATTAAAATACAGAAGTTTTTACTATTCATATATATATGAATTTTATCAGAAAAATTCCAAAATTTCATCCAATGTAAATTTTGATGTTTTACTTATAATGAAGAAATTTATTTTGTAAAATTGGACAAATAAAAGTGATAAATATATATTTAAAAAAAAATATTCATCAAAAGGTTGTAAAATGACCTTTTAAAAATATTAGATTGTTTTATGCTTAAAATTGGATTCATTCTCATTTTAAGACTCTAAAATTTATTGGATAAATTGAATTTTTTTTAATAAATATGTATAATAATTTCGTAGTTAGTTCATTTCATTACCTCGATTTCAGCAGATAGGCATCACCAACCATTTAAAATAACTATATTATTATTATATTAATTTTCATTATAAATTAGTGTTGTCTGAAATGTATGATTTTGGAGAAACCTGTTTTGTTGCATATCGAGTATTCTATTAGACAACATTTCTTATTTAATGTAAAATGAATATCTCTTTTATAAATATTAATAGACATAAAAAGGTATTATTCTATAAATACAAGGGATGCTATATTATATGTGGTTTATGCACTATTAAATTATTATAATAAGGTCATTTACATTGGTAACATTTTGGGTCCTTACAGTTCCATACTTTTGGTAGATATAATTTTTGAAGATGTTGAGAGTGAAATTCCTTGTGAGTACAGAAGTGTTAACAATATATTTTTTATGTTTTCCCTCATGCATGAGTGGGATGTTCATCTCATGAAAATAAGTTTTCTAATGGAAGGATCATGAGACTCTTAAATATTAACATCATGTTAGAAGATCTATAGATTTGAGAATATAAGTCATTAAATGGGTTATATATCAATTTTATACAAGTTAGTGGACAAATACAGTCTAATATGGTTCCACCATTAAAACAATATTGATTCTTTTAGGTGGTATTTTATATTGAAATTTTAATATAATTATTCAAGGGATAGAATGGATATGATCTTAGGTCGAGTCTTGTCAATGTTGCACATGTTCTTGGGGTGAGAGCATGGAGTAAGATTTCTCTAGTTGACGATCCAACCATCGAAATAACCACATGAGAACTATTTGCAAATCAGTGTTGTTTCTTACGTAATATTAAAATACCTTAAGATTTTAACACATTTTGGTTATATTTTGTGGCAATGTATTTGGTTATCTTATGAGAAAACCTTTTTGTAGATCATGTGTCTTGATTTTTCAATTAATAGTGTGCCTTGTATTGGCTGATAAATAGTGCAAGATTCTTTGACATTCAAGAATTGGAATTGGGCATTAAATAAATAATTGATGATAAAGATTAGTCCAGATTGATGGTGTAGGGTCGGCAAGGCTTCTCTAGGATTATAAATGGTATGTGATGGAGGTTGTAAAAAAATATGTTTTAGGTATAGTAAATGAAATGAATTTTTTATTTTTATTTTGGGTTACTATTATTGGAAATGTTGTAATTTCTAATCATTACTGGACTGAAATTATCCTTATAATAATTCCAGGTAAATCAAAGGTTTTTTAACATTTGGATGTAATTTACTAGGATTCTAAGACAAGAACAGTTTTTAGTATATGAAAATTATTTTTAAATAGATATTATTAATTAAATGTGATAAAATATTCATATAATCACTAGGTATTGTTGGATTAATAAATTGAATATGTCGTTGAACATGGAATGAGGGGTTTTATATAGTTTTTGTATAAAAATTCTTAGGAATTGAGGGTAGGATTGATAGTTTTGAACATGCGGTTATTTAAATTTTAACGTAGATTATTGTTTCATTACCCCAATAATTTTTCCACCACATTACTTTAGGGGATGGTTTTTTCTTTTTTATGCATTCAATATGAGAGAGGGTAAGAGGTATAATGATTTTTTCTTGGGATTCATTAGTGACATAAATCAAGATCAGATATGGTTGCAGTTACCTTTGAGCATGAATCTAGGATTGAAGATTCATATATTTCACCACGAGGAAACAAAATATATTGTTTTTTCATCATATAATTAATTTTATTCATAGTTTATAGTTTTTATTATATTATATAGACTATTAGGATTTATTTTTTGTTCTGTAGTAGATAGATATATGGAGAAACTATGGATTCAAGAAATTTTCTAGGGGTATCCTTTTAGGGAACTTGATAACATGGTGAGTAGTTAATGAACACTTGTTTTCTATTCATAATTAATATGTAGAATGAAAGTGGAAACTATATATTTATCATTCAATTAGAGCCCTAAATATAGGGTAACTTTCTATGTGGCCACGTACATGGCATGATGTGTCATATAATGATGGGTATGGTTTAGGGTATACGACTAGACCACATTTGAAGTGAAGCACTAGAGTCTATGTGAAGTATTTAGCATGAGTCTATATCAAGCACAAGGATTGGTACCCAATTATATTTAAAAGTAATATAGGGTTGGTTTAATTAATGTTTTAGTGATGTTCGCAGTAAGATGAGTGGAGTTGCATTCATAAGGAAGAGACTTCATAGTATTTGTCATATATAATGGGTTAAACACTGTGTATTATTTCCATGGTGTGTTTTTTATTAGATTTATAATATGAAATTTTAAACCAAACATTTTTTATTGTATTCAATTAATTTTTTAAATTTAATTTGATGATGGAACCCTCATGGTGATTTGAGGAAATTTAAAGGCTGATTCTAGTTTGATGAGATATTGTGATGGAAATTTTCCATGTCATTATAAATTAAGAGTAATCCTATCATAAATAATATATAAGACCTCATTAATGGTAATGAGGATGATGGGATACATATACTTTTCTCACCAAAGTCATTAGTTTTTAGATACAGAGGATGGTCAATGTTTAGAATGTTCATGTTATTATCTATGAAAATGGATAAATTGGGGATTTTTGTGCAGACAGAAGATTTGTTTGAGAGAGTAATGGGAAACATGACATCAATAATGATTGAAACTAGTGATTCTTATATGAAAATTCATATTATTTTAGAGTATAAAAATTATGATGTAGAGGGATAATCAATAATATGGTTGTTCTAATTAGACATGGGAGTTAAGAGATTGATAACAAAACCCATATAGACTGCCCATATTGAGATGTGGCATAAGATTCCAAAGAGGATCACATTTTTTATATATACAATAAAGATTATTAGTATTGAAATGGTTATTGGAGATTTCATGTCTCACCATAGAACAAAAATTTAAATTTTGGCCTTGATATGGTAGAAGTGGTGAATACAGTTTTTTGTGCTCGAGTGATAATCATTTATTATAAGAGTTTGGTCCAGGAAGATAGTCAGTCCTTATGATAAGTGATATGTGAGATTATGGGATAGATGCCCCATCAATTATGTCTTTTTATTGAATGGATAAGATAAATAACATTCATTTATTTCGAGCCTGATAATATCATAATACCATGGTAATGATGCATAAGATTCAGCCATTTGAACTATATGGAATACCGAAGTCTTATTAAAGGGATTTAGTGGTTCTATATATGGTATGAGTATATTTTTACTCATTATATTTCTAATATTAATAAGAATACTATAATGAATAGTATACTTATATGGATTCTGGTTTTAGATTTATGTGGAATGCCATGGTTTCCACCAAGGGCTTGACCTTTATTTCTACATAATATTCATTGGGTATGCTACATGGGATACATCAATTTCAACTATCCAATTCCTAGGTTGTTTCATATGATTCATAATTTTTCATATTTTTAATTTATATGGTATTATATGTGTTTCATTTAGTATGAAAAAAACATTATGGGATTCCTTTGATTTCTTCTGTGGATCTACTTATAAATCCCAGAACTATATGAGTTCAGGGCTAGGATCATCTTCCCAAAATTGTTTCTTATTATTTTCAAAATTATCTAATTATTTTCAAATAATGTTTATTTAAACATATTTGGATCCATAAATACCATTATTCAAAATTTCTTATTTTTTTAATTATTTCATGAAAAACATTACTCACCTAGGCTAAGAATATCACATATTCCTATAGTTGTTTCTATAACACCTCATAATGACATCATTTTTAGTGGAATTTTGAGAATATTTTTCTCACCAAATACAATGGGTAACTAGTTTTCATACAGACCATATATATCCCTTCAATATGGGTACATGACATAATGATTATATGAAAAGGGCTTAATGATATATGATCTTACTTGATTATATCAAAAGGGATTTGGTGTTTGGACTGAAATGTTGATCAGCGATTGTAGAGGATATTTTTTATTTCATTTTCTAATTTATCTTTTATATATGATAATCCATGTGGGTGGTCAATTGTTGTGAACATTCATGGACATGTGTCTATGTGACATAGTTTATTTTGAGATATCATGATTCTTATTAATTTATTATGTGTAATCTAAAGATTATTTATAGTGAATGATTTATAATAACATGTTGTTGACACAAATATTATTGAATTTTATCCACATGATCACAACTGTGAACCATACAGTTATTATGAATCTTCTATAATACGCAGTGTTGAGCCTATTTTCCTAGTGTGGTCATAGGTCCTTGAAACATCAATATGTTAGTGATGGTAGGATGTTACATATTATTCCATGACAATATTATCTCTGAAATAGGTTATTATATATAGGGGATGAGAAACTAATGGGTTGATTTGGTAATCTCATCACTTTTATAAATGAATTCATTTTATTCCAAAAAACTAAATAATTCTCTACTATATTATTTAACTATTTTAATCCTTTTTTTACAACACACCAATGTGTTTACAAATATTTTCACTGTGTTATAAATATAAAAAAATGTGTTATATAAATTGACTATTATGAGTAACATAGAATCCAAAAGAGATAATACATAGGTCTCTCATTGCTATAATGAAATCATAGTAAAAAATATAAAATTTATTATTGGTGATCTACAAAAAATATATTTCAAACTGAGACTATGTTTTAAAAGGTATATATTTTTTCATAAATTATTTCACAAATTCACCATTTATATAAACATTATTCTTGTGTTTATTTATGAGTTATATATTATTTTTAAAAATTAAAAACATTTATTTCCACTTTTTGATCCTTATATCGAAATTATCTTTGTATTTTTTTCTGATATTTTTATAATATGGTCAGTTTTTAGATGATAATTAATGTTCAAATGAATCTTTTAATTTTAAATATTTTTTCATTATATAATAATGTATTATATGTTCATAAAATCATTCTAATAACCAATAATTCATTTAGGGAATAAATATATACTTTTTTCAATATACTTTGTCCAATGAAAACCTATGGAAACCATTTGTATAACTAAAATGTTAAATTAATATAAAAATAGTTTTTCTATATTTTCCCCAAATTAACGGTTTTAAATTCAATTTATTTTAGATTTCCCAAAAACCCCCTAAAAATATTTTTAATTAAGAATAGATTAATTTCTGTCATTAAAATTACTAAAAAAATGATTTTACATTATCTATGAATTTTAATCACAAAAATCTTATTTTTCTATGAAATGGTTCAATGAGATTAATTATATTTATTTTAAAAAACATCCAATTAAATTTGATATTTTATTTGATAAAATGTTTTAAAAAATAATTTGAATCAAATTATTGAAAATTTTAAATCATAATTCATGTAATTGAATTTAATTGATGATTTTTACATCGATTTATAATGTAAATGTAAAAGGATTAAATTTAGTTTAACCTTTTGTAAATGTATAGGAATAATCAAGTAACATTAAAAGAATCGAATGTTCATTAATTACCTCAACAAATAAATTTATCACATACTCATTATATGTTATTGATCTATTGAGCCTTGAATAGTGGTGTTGTATTATTAAAAATTGTAAAAGTGTTCCCAAAACTACCGTTCCATTGAATTATGAAAAGGGATCATCATAAACACATAAGAAAACAACTACCTTTTTAATTTCTTCTAAAAATTATTCATTAATTCTATATATAAACCCACTAACATGAAAATAAACCCCCTATCACTCGTAATTATCCAAATTGATTTAAATTTAAATATTCTTCCATGGAAAAATAATGTCCCCGAAATTAGTATTATCAACTATGTAGATTTAGTTTTATTTTTCATACTTAAATTTTTTTATACCAAAAATAATAAAACTATATTATCACCATTTATATATGAAAATGTCACTATATTAATGGAATTATCATTATCTTTTCATATAATCCATTTATTATGAAAAATAAATTTGTTGCTCGTGTATTTTGCAGACTACCACCACTATAAGGTAAAATGTTGTTTTTCTTCCACCACCATTAAAGAATATATATAAATATCATATTAATTGTTGAATATTAATTGTATGATATAATTAAATTTTTTTGAATAAAATTTGATACTATAAAATAATTTACAATCATATTATCATCATTGGTTTAAATGTTGGAAATAAGTGTCCTCAGAGACTAATATTTTTTATATCTTTGTAATGTTTTAATTTCCATGAAATTTTTTTAAATTCCCTTCTAGTTATGATATATTACACAAATAAACACTAAATAATATCACTATATACTGATTATAAAGATATTACAACTAAACTATCTCATATTATTCCACTAATCATGGTAAGTTCATGTTTATGTCTGTTTGATGATATACATAGAAAATACTCTACATTTTTTTTCATGGTTGATTATGAGTATATTTTTAATTGTGAAATATGATAAAAAATAGTATATAATTAAAATATTAGGTAAACATACTTTATTTATCAAAACTCTATATAAAAAATTTATTATCCACTTTATCATCTAGTTTGAGGCCTACAACACTCATAAAAGTGATTTTAAATATAATAAATCATTAAAAAGAACAAAAAAACAAAATTTAATTACCTATTAATAATGTACATTAGAGGAATATTATATAAAAATATAATAATTATGGATCAAATATAAAACATTATAAACACTATTTGTGGAAAATATGAAGAATTCATTTTGAAAATGACAATTTTCAAAGTGTGTGAATGAAAAGTCATATGTGTAAAGTTATAAGGAAATTTATTAAGATATATATGATTATGATATAATAGTATATTCTATATTTATTTAATTTAAGATTATATGTATGTTTTTTCTCTAATTCCTCTTCTTCTCGAATAATTTTGAATCATGAAACTTATTTAATTTCTGTGTTATATATAATACAAATTTTAGATGTCATATCCTGAAAAGAATTTTTTAATGTTATTTTAAGATCATTTATAATACATATCTTCGAATATTTTTTGATGTAATTTTATAGAGGCCATAAGTTGGGTTTTTACATACTATTTATTATTCATTGGAAACTGTGTTACAATCACCATCACGTTTCAATGATTTATTTCCACAGAAATTTTTTTTCCACGTAAACAAATAAATTAAAATTATTCACATATCCATATTTTTATCACTCTATCTTATTATTTTAATAAAATTGTTACCTTTTTCTTGCTGGAAAATCATAATATTTTTTGGTAGTGTAAAAAATATTTATAATTTTCATGAAAATAAAATAAATATAGATATAAGAAAGTCTTTGTGGTTTTGGTACAGATTCACCAAGGGTTAACCACCCTGAAATTGTTGTGTTTTTCAATGAATCAATAATAAAATTGATGCATGATGAGTTTTCATAACACTTCACGCCTTGTGTGACACTCTAGGGGGATAATCTTGGAAAATTTTCATCATCTCAATAAACAAAGATAGTGTAATTCTAATACGATGTCATTATTCTGCAACTAATTTAGCCAATTTAATCTAATTAATTTCTTCAATGGATAAAATTTCTCATTTTATATACCCTTGAAACAATTTTTCTTTGATAATGGTAATTAATATTATATTTAAAATACCATGTATCTTTGATGATGATTATGATATTTTCTCTATCAAATTCACGCAATTAAATTGAATGTGGTGGTATTTGATATTTGTATTTCCCAATATATGAATATCAATGTTTTATTCAAGAAGCGGTTCCATAACTAACATTATTAAACGCATTTATTACTATTATTGTGAATATATTGGACTAAAACAATATGAGTGTGGGGCCTGAAAATATATAATCCATATTTTGGTTTTTATGTATCATGAGAAAAAAACATGTTGGTTTTTGGTTTATTTTAATTCTCCAGAAAGGAATGTGTCTTTTTCCAAGGCCTTAATAATATTTTTTGGATTTCCAAAATTATAGCTTCCATCCATATGAGGTCTTTGATTATTTCTATTGATATACTCATTTATTATAATATAAATTTATTCCCTTAGGTTTGTTTGATTTTTGATGCATGTTTTCCATTTATTCATTCTATATTAGTAATGAAATGATTGTGTTATATAATTTGGTTTCTGTATAATACTCTTTACTAAGAATCTATGCTCAGTATTAATTTATTTCTTTTCCACAAGAAACCTAATGGGTGAATATGTGTAATTTTTATGTATATGATTAAAGTTATTGTCATGTTGTCATAATATGTTATTTTTTATGGAATTATATTCATGTTATAACTATGTATGTAAATATATTTACTATAAATTTATAAGGATTGAACCTTTGGGAAATCCAGTATATTGTAGCAATTATATAGTATAAAAAATAGCTCTTACTTCTTAGTGTTTAGGGTGATATAGTTATTATAAAAGATAGGATTAGTATAAACCCTGGTGATTATATTTATATGAACCATGTATGATTTAACATTTATTATAAAAATACAAAATAAATTATATGTAATTGTATATTAAATATTATAGGCATTTTATTTCACAATTCCATGATATTAGAAAATTCTGTTTATTACATTTTTAAAAGATTTGAAATAATTCAAATAATGAGAATTTTATAAACACATATAGTCAATGTTAAAATATTCCCCATTATAAAGTTTATAATGATGCATTTGTGTCCAATTATTGTATAATTATATTTTCAAATTTCTACCGGGTAATGAAAACAATTACATTATAGAGGATCTTAGTGATCCAAAACATGGTGTAACTATGAAAGATGAAATCATATAACTATAGACACCAAAACTAATTGTAACTACACATCCATTTGTTGATAAATAATGTATCAAATTCCAAGAGAATACATTTATCACAATGGTAAGTAGTGGAAATAAAGACCTCATGGAAGTATTTCATCAAACAGAGACACAAACTGATGGTATTTGTTAATTCAAATCACTGAAGGGAAATATGAGAACCGATATATTGAGTAGGGAATAGTTGGGGAGGTATTCTATTAAAAATACATTCTTTTTGAGAAAATATTATATATGATTGATAATTTTTTCAATCATATACTTTAAGAGGATAAATGTTCTTTTAGTATGAGGTTATAATTTACATTAATATATACAATTTAATAAATATGAATGTAATATGGAATTGAATATTGATCATTTAATTGATGGATTTATGTTTATCATTTAATGAGAATTATTATCTAGGTAACTATCACCATATGAGGGCATATTCATAAATTCCATTGGGACAAAAAAGGAGTACTCCATGATGCATATATTCATGGGATATAAGAAGAAGAAGAAGTTGTTTGCTAAAGAATAAAAGAAAAATGTAGTGATGATTATCAAAATAATGATGATATTTCACACATGTGATTACAATGGGATAAAACAACTAAGGTATTTTTGGAATTTAACATGACTTTCATATAAGTGAGTAATAAAAATCCATTATACTGATCAAAAAAAGGAAATTATAAAATATTTTAATGTCCAATTATTTAACTATGTGGATATGGGACATTTTGATAACCAATACAAAAACAAAAATGTTATTTTCCATTCATAATACCATGTAAGAAATTAAAAGGTCATATGGTTACCACAGTGCATGTCAAAAATCTTAATAGCTTAGTTGTAGGTAATTTTGTTATTTCTTCAATAACAGATAATCAATTATTTGAATCTAGACCATTAATCTATTTCATATGATCCATGTTGTCCAAGACCATTTTATATTTCCCTACCACCTTGTTATGGGAGTTATCAATTAATACACATAGTAGTATTATAGTAGAAAATAATTTATGTCATGAAGATTCAATTATGATACAAGGAAATATATAAATTTTCAACTCGATGAATATACCAATATTGTACATTAAAATAATCTCTCCATGGAATTTTATTCAATTGATAATTAAAATATAATTTCCAAAAGAAGGAATCACTGAGTCATGAAAGTGATGGGGAATAACTTGTTTGTAGAGGGTAAACATCCTCATTTAAATAATTTGTTCACCCCCCAAAATCTATCCATATTTATGTGTATTTAAATAAGAAAACGAAAAATGGTATATAGATCTGAAATGTAACCTAATAATATTGGATTTTTCCATGGTATAAAATTTTAGTTATGATTTCTAGAAGTATTAATTGGTCATTCTCTAGAATGTGATTCTTATTTTTCAATTAAACACGTTCATGGTGAAATAACAATATCTAAAACACATTATTGAATATAACTATTTAATTTAGTAGAGCTAACAAAATTATTATATGATTTTATTGAAAATGGATTTAAACTCAATAGAGTTTCACAATGGGGGGGTCCTTTTTTTGTGAAAAAATCATTCTTCCATGATATTTTTCATATATTATAGGGAGATAAATAAAATACCTATAAAGAATAAGTATTATTTTCCATGAATTCATGACTTAAATTAGCACACCATGAATGCTAATTTTTTTAATTATTTAATAACATATTTTTTATCCTTGGATATGGGTGAAGAAGGAAGAAATTATGAAGAAGGGATTTCAGGAAAGGTATGTACATTATGGGTTTATTATAATTCAATTATGAATGACTACTTCATATTATTTATTTTTGAATATGACAAATTATTTAATAATGATGTATCTTTATTAATTTTTTAGTGGAATTACTTGATGATATCCTGATATACTCTATGATATAAGTATATAATTAAACTCATTTTGAAATAATTATGGAGGGAATTAAAAATTAACCTATATATGGAGTATTGTATGTGTAAATTTTATATAAATAAATTTTAATTTCTTTAAAATATTCTTTTTGCATTGAGGATATTTTTTTTCCTGCTCGATGAAAAAAATTTCATATAATTTCACACACAAAAAATAATTTTTATGATCCAATGTATCCTATGATTCAATGGTCAATAAAATAGTGTTTATCAATATTCTATGAATTTTATGACATGTAAAACATATTAACACCTAAACATATTAAATTTACATAGTTATGTAAATATATTATATTTAATGAAGACATGAATAAGTGATTGAATAATTTATCCGTTTTTACTCTACCATTATGTATGGATTGATTTTTAATATTTATTTATGAATATAATAATGCACATGGTTATATATGTACATAATATGATAGGGTTATAACCAATAATTCATGTAAATTTAAAATCATTGATAAGAGTTATCCATTTCCAGTTCTTGATATGAGAGCATTAGTATTTGGTTTTGATATACTGATACCGTACCTATATAGATAATTATGAGTGATAATCACAGAAAATAAGAGTTTGAGTTATATATTATTTTTGAAGGATCACAACATTGGAAAGCAAGATGGTTGGAACTAGACATGGTGTATGACTACTCAATACACTGACTCCACAAGAAGGAAAACATGGTGGTTGATATATTGAGTTTTCTTTACAATGGAGTCTTGTACATGGTGAGGATTAATAAATATCTCATATATAGAAATCTAATAAAGACTGTTATATTTATTTTTACTGAAGATAATACATCATTATGTGTCAATGAAATTACTAAAACATATTCTCTAGGAAAGATAGTGATGTCCTAAAATGGTGATGAGATATTACAAAGGATGATTAATGTATTCAATTATTGGAAATGAATATACATAATCTATAATGATGAAATATCAATATATGTAAATATTATACTAATTCAATCTGAACTATATTTTAAAATGGTACATCATGGTGAAGCCCATAACTGATATTTCACTATTAAACCTAGTAGCACAAATATTTAGAAGGGATATTTTTTTAAATAAATATATTGTCTGTATGAAGTGATAAATTTTGGATTACGAGTTAGGATGATTATTTTTATAGTAGGTAAAGTCCAAAATACAACATCCTAAGGGAGTCACACAAGCTCTCTATATAGTTATATTTAAATTGGTTAATGAAAAAAATGAACATTGTCACTAGAATCCAATTTCATCGAATAAATTAAAATTTTATAGTGGGAATCATTGATAATAAAAATATATCAAGTCATTTCATATATATTAGTGAATATATCATCAGTAGAAAAATACCCTAAACCAATGGTTTTGAGAACAGTGGACATGTAAGCCGTGGGGATAGGTCTATACCAACGATTTTCCCAGAACTATTGGTATAGACCTATACCAACAGTTTTCAAAACCATTGGTATAAGTAATATGAAAAATATATACCAACGTTTCCATAAAACTGTCAGTATATGTATTTCAAAAAACAATCATTTAGTTAGTTTTGATCCCAGTACCTGCAGTTTATGATTGAATGACCTACCCACTAACCTAACTTGAATTTTATGTACATAATTTCATAAATATATATATATATATATGTATTATCATAAATATTTTAAATATTGATTTATTTAATCTTATCTGTAATAAGATTCCATAAAAAATACATGTAACTATAACAACGGTTCTCAAAACCATTGTTATAGACCTATACCAACAGTTTTGAGAACCGTTGGTATAGATTCTTTGATTTTGGGACCTATACCAATGGTTTTGGACAAACTGTTGGTATATGTCCAAATCAGTGACCTATACCAACGGTTTTGGCCAAAACATTGGTATAGTTCCATATAAGTGAACTATAACAATGGATTTCCCAAAACCGTTGGTATAGATCTTATTTCCAGTAGTGTATATCCCTTGAGTACCTTTAATAAAACTATATAAATGAAATAAAATAATTCATGGGGATCCTGAAAACATCCTATGTTACAATAAGCCTTATATCACATAATAATTATATCAATGTCAGAAAAGGTTTATATATACAAATATATTTTTATTAAAAATCATATTTTCCTGGAATAATCGACATTATGAAATAACCATCTATAATTTTAAAGACATTTTTATATAATGTTCTGTAGAATTGAACATTATGTGTGATAAATGTTTATCATTGAAAATTTTGTAAATAATAATAGAGTCCATACAAGAATTTATATTGTACCAAATGATGAATTGAATTGGAAGTGGTATTATTCTCTAACCTACAGGGATCTGGTTAGATAAATAATGTTAGTTTTCTAAGATCTTATAGACAGAGGATTCCAATTAATGTGAATAGTATTTAATATCACAATAATTCATGCCAAAGATGACTACTAATTCAAACTAATAATCAAAAGAAGGTTTGAGAATTATGTGGTGGGGATCATGTTTTTTTTATGGCTACAAAATGGAAGTGAGTTTTATGATTTTTTATAAAGGTAATGTTATTCCATAGGTAAATTGTCCATGAAATTTTAGAATCAATTAGACTTTTATATTACTAAATTTCTATGCCAGATATACTTTATAAATCACATGATGCCTTCCATGTTTCATTTATAAGGAAATACATTTCTGATCCCCCTCATCTGCTCACCTTTTACTAAATAGAGTTAGTTCTTTACTTGTCATATAATTAAGAGCCTAACCAGAATCATGTGATATCATGAATTGTGGAATTAAACAACTTGTTTGGGGAATGTCCATTGGGGAAATAAATAATTCGAAGAGGAAACATGGGAGTATAATGAAACTATAAGGACAGAGGATCCATATCTGTTCAATATATAATATATACAATAATTTTGATGATGAAATTATTTAGGGTGGGAATGTAAAACCCAGGAATCAACCACAATAGTTAAATACAATATAAATAACTATTTCATAAATGCACACATAAAAGTTAAATTATTCTTGAAAATTATTTAAAAGGATAATTTTAAAATTTTAAATTGATAATATTATTTCCATTTTGGATTCAACATATCAAATTTATCTTAGTTTGATCATTTTATCTTATTCTAAAAGGGTCAGTAATTAGTCAAAAATTATTGTTTGTCCCAAAACAATTAATTTTTATTAATTTTCTATTATATTAGAATCAATAAGAACAATATGAACTATTTTATGTAGTGAAATTTAAATTTAGATAATAAAATTATAGATCTTACATTATTAAATGATCTAATAACCCAACAATAAATATTTTTTGGATAGAATTAATGTTCTATGTTAATGTAAATATATTATTTTGGAATTATATTTGAATTATTTATTTTTAATGGTGACTCAATTTTTGATTTCCATTGAACCTAAATAAATTTATTTTATTTTTAATAAATCAATTTAAGACCTTAAAATTATCAACAAAATTAATTTTTCATTATATATAAAATTAAAGAATAATATTTTTCTTTAAAAATTGTTTTTACATGATTGTTTGTATCTATAATTAAATTTAAATTCCATATCGTTATTAATTTTATTTGATAAAATTATTTTAAAATTAATATTTATAATAATAAAATAATTTTAAATTAAAAATCATAATATATTTCATTATATATATTTAATATGATAAGTAATTAATTACCAATGTAAAAGTGATGGAGTAAATTGAGTTTAACCTAGTGTTAATACTCTAAATTTTTTTAAACAAATTCAATTATTGGAATGGTTCCTTTGAGCCTTGAACATTGAGATGATGTTATTTAAAAATGTAATGATGTTTTCAAAACCGCCATTCTCTTCACTTACAAAATAAAAAAAGATTCACCATTTCAAAAAACATCTAATATATGATTTTTTTCATTGAAAACATTCATTTCTTCCTCCATATAATTATATAATAAAACTATATGTCCCTAATCACTCATTTTTATCCTAATCCATTTGTATTGAACAATACATTCGTGGAAAAATTAAATCCCTATTATGAGTATTATCAATAATTTAGGTTTAATGTTATATATCACCATTCTAATTTATTATATCCACACTAAAATTGCAGTGTTAATATTATTATTTATATACCATAATTACAATTTATTACAGTTAGTTTTATAACATATTCATATACAACATCCAATGAGAAAAAAATAGTTTTCCATGGATTGTGTGGACTACCTCTTCCATGATGTAACAAGCTTCCTTTTCCATTATTCCCACACTATGTTGGATATAAGGATGTTTTTAAATGATATATATGACATTTATCACATCATTAAGATTATAGTTTGACAAATTTAAGATCATATTAATTATATTACAATCATATAATTTCTGTTAGTTACTCATGTAAATTAATTGTACATAGAGGATAAAATATTATTCAAAATGTGTAATGTTTTCAAATACATTAATTATTCTTATAAATAATTATAATATTCATATACCAAAAAGGTAAAAATTAAATAATATAATTATTCTTTATTAATTATGATATTATAATAAATCAATCCAATAAACATCTACTCATCATCGTAGTTTCATGTTTAGGTAGTTGTAACCATCTACATAAAAAATACTATAGATTTATCTTATGGATAAAAATAGGAAATTATTTAATTATAAAATTTTATATAAATTTGGACATGATAATTTTTTGTTGTATATATATTTTATCAATGTCTACATCATCATTTAATAAAACTCCTATTGTTCTTCTAAAATAACCATAATAATATTTAAATGAATTTTATATTCTAGGAAAATATATAGAAACATCATAAAAGGATTTTTAATCATAATATATCATAAAATATCATCCATAATAGTTAATTTAATGGCCTTTGAGAAATGGAATTTTAAATAATAATAAATATAAATACAATTATTGTAAAACTACTACAAATGGTCAAAACTGTAAATAATGTTTGTGGAAAATTAAAAGAATTCATAATGAGAATGATCAATTATGAAGAGAATGGATGAAATTATAAATATTTATTGTAATTAATTAAAAAATTATTATATATGTTTATGATACAAGAAGTTATTGTATTTTTGTGGAATTGATGAAAATAGGTAAGTATTTCGTCTTATCCAAATAATATCCTTAATACATAATAGAAATTAATCACAGACATTTAAGAATGTGTATGATATACATCCTATTTCATACTTTATGTCTTAAAATAAATTTTTTTCAGGTTATTAGATGATATTTTTAATCCACTATACTCCAATAGTTTATGATTGAATTTCTACCAATTCTATAAATGGGGGTATCTATCTCAATTTTCAATCTTTAAACTCATGTAGTAATCAATATAAATATTATTTTGACTGGTGAATGAATTTATGTGGAAGAAAATTTTCCCATGTTAGTCATCAAAATTAAGGAATTCAAAATAATATAGTACTATACCACACTTTTATTCTTTGATTTAAGAGTTACATTTTCCATGTTTGAATGATTATTCATTTATTCTATAAATTTATATTTTGTATAATTTCCATGAAGAAAAATTCATGTATAGACATTGAAATGTGGTTGAGGTTGTGGAATCAATTACCCTATGTGTAATAACTATGAAAAGGGTTCTTTAAGGATTTATTCAATCACCACTAAAAATAATGAGGAGTGTTCCTAATCTATGCACCTATTGAGATAGTCCTATGGTGTATTCATTAGAATATTTATATGATCTTAATAAACCACGATGAAGGATTTTTCTTCACATTTCCTTTATATCCTTAAAATAAAATATATGGAATATAATTACAATATTCATTTTATAATGAAATTTTTTTGATACCCTCTCAGTTGTATTCCATTGATTGAGGTACTTTTTGTTACATTAATGACACCCTGAGACATCAATGTAAATTACGGGGTTCTCTCTCTGACATAAATAGTATTTTTTATTAGAGATTTATTTGACACATCTATTTATCAATTGAAAAATTTATATGTTTAATTCAACATGATATTCCTCAAGGAATGTTATGAATTTTCTTGAAGAATCTTATAGGGAATGTATTGGATGTAAAAAAGTAATAGGTGGGGCCCAAAATTATGTATATTTTCAATGCATGAACATATATCTTGAGGAAAAATATGTTTAGTATTGGTGTACATTTCATCCTATGACTAAAATGTGACATCATGTTACCTTCCTGATAGGTGTATCTGAAAACATGTCACGGTTTTCCTTTTTCGGTGATTGGGTAGGGAAGAAAATGAATTGGGGGATGCCTATAATTTTGAAGTCTGATATTGTTTGGATTCTTAGAAAAAAATATGATTATTTTTTAGTTTTATAGGTATTTAAAAGCAATGAATTATTATTATATGATGTGTAAATTATTAAATAATTATAAATACAATTTTTTCAAAAGGAAATAGGTTTTCTAGAGATTTTGGATTTTTCGATTTCAGAATGTGTAATTAGGTTACACATCATGTACAATCTCAATGGTGGTTTTTACCAATAATCCTAGACAATTTTTCTTTTCATCCACTATTGTTTCAATTTTTCTCATGCCAATATACATTCCTATATTATTTTTTCCCTCAAACCATTGGGTTTGTTTCATTTAATTATTGAACATTATTTTGGTTTCAGTGTTACTCATCATGTAAAAATTCTACCTATCTATTTTTTTAAATATCTTTTCCTCCTTATGGGTTGATAGATCATATAAGGATGGGTGGAATAAAATTTTGTGTTGTTACATCTTGTTTCTAGTTTGAGTTTTATAATCTTTTATCCATTCATTACTGTTGGGTAGTTCAGTTACAAGATTTGTGATTCTTTGAGAAAGGACAATGGTTCTGGTTTGATGAAAAATAATAATAATCCATGATATGTTTGATTTAAATTAGAATATTTGATTTAATTCCCTTTAATGTAACTTAATTATATTTTTTATGTAAAACCCAATTCAATTTAATACATGAATTTGAATTTGACATTGGATTTTGGAACAAAATTGGGGAAAACCCACAATTACATTAAACTGTGGTGTGTTTGAGTAATTGATGGTGAATTTTTAAATAAAAATTATTGAATTTAAATTCATGAAATTTTTTTAGTTGATATGTATTTTAATTTTTTATTTAATAAAATTTCTTGAAATGGTTTTTGATAGAATCATAGTTGTTTTATCTTAGAAAAACCATGTTTTCATTAAAAACATATTTTCTAAAATTGAAGATTTTCAGTTTTGGAATGGTGGAATGGGTTTAATGGGTTCTAAACAATTTTTAAATAAATTTCATAGATATTCTTATACTAGAGAATATGAAATACTATGTAGTTAATAAGTCATTAGTATAACACTCTTTTGATGTTAACAATTGAAAAATCCTTATGCAGTAGGTTACTTCCCTAAAGGGATGGTGAATTGTTTTTGGGGGTAGTGTTAGAGGGAAATTCGTGTATCCATATTGTCATGATCACCGTCGAGTTTATATAGATCCTATATATTGGAATATTTATAAATTTTTTTGGATGAAAAAGTTGGTCTCTTGATTATATATTAGATCTAAATGTTCTCTAATGTTTATAAAATATTTTACATTTCAAATGAATTTATAAAAATTCTTTTATATAAATTGATTATAAATAAATTTATCTAATTTATTTTCATTATTTTATATTTAAATAATGAAGTTTTCAATTTTTATATGAACTACCATTAATTTTTATTTATACATGAATGCTTTAATTAGTTAATTGAATTTAGGAAACTCCATTTTAATCCTTGGTTAGATAATAATGAGATATTATATCACACACTAACAGTGCCTTCGTGTGTTTGTAGATTAAATTCTTCCAATTTCAAGCATGGGAAAATCACAACTTGGTGGTTGTAGGTTTTGACCCTTGAGGAATGGAGTATTTTTTCAATTGGAACATGGGTAGTTAACTTGTTTTTCTGATACATTTCTATAGTAATTTTGGGATTTTTAAACGGTTATCTGCTGGAACACTACTCCTTGTGTAGTTTTCTCTTTTATTCATACAGAAATTTATATCTTCATCCATAGTGTATGGTTTAAACATTGTTCTAACTATCATTTAATATGAGGCTAGGTGCTAGTCTCCAACTCATGGGGATCAGAAGCTCCATTCAAGCCATTTCAGGATCAGCATAGTTATCAAGTTACTAGGGTAACTGAGATGATTTGTGAAACAAATGTATCAGAGTTCTAGGATTATCTTAGGTATTGATATTAGTAATAATTTCTTATTCTTTTTATGAAATTAAAAGTATTTGGTATTGAGTTACTACCCATATCTCTTCACATTAAACCTTATTTTACCACGGGTGGTTTTAGAAAGGGGTCTTGAGTATTAGTTCCAAACTTTTATACTTATTTTCATTTAGATAGATTGATATCCAAATCATATGATCTTATCTATTGGGATTAAATTACATTGTTTCTATCTTTGATGGAATATCTGATGACTTCAACATTATCAGCTAATATACTGTAGCATCATCTCTCTGAAAAGAACTATGAATCATATCCATGAGGAAGCTATTGATTAAACACAACAAGAAAATTATCCCATGGACTCAAGTCTAGTTGATGTGATAATTCATATATTCCTTGGTATAGGATATGCACATATTCCAGTTTTTAATTACGATCAAATTGTGCAGCCGTAGAGGGTTGTTAAACAAATTTTTCTCATGAGTTCCTTGACCAAAATCCGCCAGTGTTAAAATGATGTAATGACCATAAAGAGTACGAGGAATGTTTTTGAAAGATAGGAAATTAGTTTGAATTCTTGGAGACACCAAAGGAGATTATAGTGAAGTGATTCACCATCATGTTAGAGGGACTAAGTTTGAGATGGTGGGACA
Source organism: Viscum album (assembly GCA_963277665.1). Lineage (NCBI taxonomy): Eukaryota > Viridiplantae > Streptophyta > Magnoliopsida > Santalales > Viscaceae > Viscum > Viscum album. The sequence goes on along the minus strand of OY728166.1, from coordinate 21,892,190 downwards.
TGATGATGATGCTGAAGAAGTATGGGGTCTTAGAATGAGAAGGCTTTAGGGTAGTCTTCCCCAACCCGATCCAACCATATTCGATGGTTTTATCCAAGGCTTTAGAGTTCTTCCAAATTTTTTAGGTTGAAAAAACATTGATAGAATATACGAATCATTTCAATGAGCTAGTAAAGCATTCAACTGAAGTAGTATCAAATGATTAGAATAAGAATTAACTGTTTATGTTCAGATATTTCCCTGATATCATTTCTCATATTTTCATTCCAAATATTCATTCTTATTCTTATGTAATTAATATATCATTAATGATTGAAATGGACCGGGCTGGCTAGTTCGGGATAGAGGTATATTCTTTTCATCCAAGTGGAAATGTATTTTCATATATGGGAAAGATGAAACATGATAATTATCAAGGTGATTCTTGAAAATATGTTTTCCTGAACATCCTAAATTTCTTCAATGAGGCCCTATGATTTTCTACCAATGAGGAAAGCATGGGTAGTCAAATACATATTTAATTGAGGAACCCACGATTTGTAGTTTATATTGATACTCATGTCTATGGAACAAGTTATTTAACAACATTTCCACCTTTCATAGAAGAATAATATCATCAACACCTTCTAAAACAACATCATAATCTTATTTTTCATGTAAAATGGGGATACAACCACATAAATCTATAAGAAATCTTCCTCACATAGTGGAAGAGCCTCCAAAGTAAGCAGACATGGGTCTAGTAACAGTGATTGGAAAAATCACTATAGATTCATCATTAGTGTCTTCTTTATTTGATACTAGTGCATCTCATTCATGAATATCAATCTGTTTTATTATTCTTCTATGGAATCCAAACATTGTTTTATCTTATTTGATAGATATTACTACATCTCTAGGAACAAATATAGAACAATGTATCTATAGTCCCTCTCATTCTTTCTCCTTATCATATTTCAATCATTCATGGAGTTTTCTGGCCCTTGAAAATAAACCTCATGATGTCATATTTAGAATGGATTAGATAATTTGAAATAAACCCAATATTTATTTTTATCTCTGATGATTCTCCTTTACCAAACCAAAAGGGGGTTTTTTGAATCATTCAACAAGAATGGGTCCGGATATCAAGTAGATATGGAAATTAATATACATATTTGGGAAATTTATTATTAGATTTTCTTTTGATAATGAAGGGGATTCATTGAGTGGAGATCTCCCTTTTGTTTTTTTCAATATTCATTATGTGTTTCCTTCTAACATCTCTATTCATCCACTAGTAAGGGTGATTGAGTATTATATCTATATAATACTTATTAATCTACTAGTTTCAATTCCATCATACTGCATATAAGTAAATAAAATTAATAAATTAAAGATTTAGTGGGATAAACATCTAGAGAAAGGATTTATATACATGAATATATCGCCAATGGCGGTGAAAATAATGTTTTCTAAGAAAGTTGATGGTTCCCTAGGCCATTGTGTTTTCTAAAATGAATATAACAGATTCATAGTAAATAAAAATTATGTTTCCCCCAATTTGATGTTTTATTTCATTTTTTAATAGGGAAAATTTTTTTATCAAATATTTTCTTTCGATATATTTACCACTAATTGGTAATAAAATAATCTGATGTTCAGAAACTCTCTTTTTGAGCATGTATTACTATTATGTGTACCTTTTTATGACATTTGGTCTGACCATATCCCCATAGTTTTTTTATGGATTTAATGATCATTATTTTTACATGAGTTCCATCATTTTCTTGTGGCACAAATTCTAGATTACAACATTGTTTTCTCTTTGTCCAAGTGAGATCATCTGGTTTATCTATGATTAGTTTTCGAATTGTTGAGAAACCACAAAAATTATACTAGGATTCCAAAATTTTATTTATAGATTAATGAATTAAAATTCATGGGAATCATGGTTTTAGATCATGGTATTTTAGTTGATCTTAAAAATGTGATGTTTTTTTAAATAGTGAACAACCATAAAATGTTTTCATGGTCTCGAGCATCTTGTATCTATCTAGGTATTATATATGGTTCATTAATGAAATATCAATGTTGTTTTCTACAATGACTAAAATAAATCAGAAAGGAGTTATGTTTTAATGGGATGAACTACATCAGAAATATTTTTGATCTAAAATGTTTTATGACTATTTAGGTGGTTTTGACTCTTCCATAGGATTGATATGGCAAGGTATTATTTTGTTGATGCACGAGGTTTGGGTTTCGAATGTGTTCTTATTCATGCTGATCAAGTTTTTTCTTATATATCCCATCATATTAGGCGACACAAGAATAATTTTATGACTCATGACAAGGAACATGTAGCTGTTATGCAAAAAATTAAGAGTTGGGGACATTATCTTTATGAATAATGGTTTTCTATGTTTTCATAACAAAATATTTTAGGTTATATCATCTATAAAAAAAATTGGATCTCTGCGAAGGTGTTTCATGGTATACCTGTAGTGTGTAAACCTTGGCATCTCAAATTCCTTGAGGAAAGGTAATGTTTTTTTGATTAATTGACTTGAAAAATTACTACTATGGACATAAAAGGACCATCGAAATAGTGGATCTTTATAGATTTATTTTCACAATTTCATAATATAATCTAGGTATAATGGGTTGTGGTTTCATTGGATTGTTATGCATTTTCCTTTGCTCTTTTTGAATTAATTCTCTTTGTATAGAATCTTTATGATGTGTTCTGTTGCAGAAGATACAATCATTATGATGTGGTGAACATTGATGAATTTTTGTACCCCAATTATGGAATTCTATTCTATCGAAATTTGTTTTCATTTCCATTAGTAATATGGAAATTTTTTGTGCATTATTTCTATAGCTAAAAATGGGATGTTCACCTAGGAACCATTAAGATTTTCTATGACATACGACATAAATTTTGAAGCCCATGTTTGAGATGGGGAATTGATGATTTTTCCTATTAGTGTAATTCATACCAACAGGTCAAGTCCAAGAACCAAAAACCATCATGTTTTCTTCTTCAAATTTCATTTCCTACCTATAGGTGGGATGAAATCTCAATCAATATTTTTGGTTTGGTTTCCATGTATCCAGAATAAGAAGAATTTTATATGGGTTATGATCGATCAGATGACTATATCAACTCAATTTATATCCATTTGTGATAAAAGAAAAGTTGAGGTGTCAGGAAATTTCAATGTGAATGATATTATAAATTCACATAGAGATCCATGTGAAATAGTCTCAGTTAGGTATCCTCATTTCACTTATCACTTTTGGAGAGGCCTTAATGATTTACCGGTTTCTCAGGTTCTTTTATATATGGTATACCATCCATAGTTGAATGTATTGATGTAAAGAGTTATATAGATTCTTGAGGATATTCTATCCTTTTTGGTTCTTGACTATGGTGGAACATGGGAAAATCATATGAGACTAGATGAGCTTTATTATAAACATACATACCATTTTATGATAATATTGGGTCCTTTTAGGCCTTATATGGTCAACCATGGAGCTCTCTATTGTGGTTTTTAGAGATTAGTGACATTTCAATAGTTGTACCAATCTTGGTTAAAGATATGACATCAATGATTCAGTTGATTCTCTAGAGGATAACGAATGAACATATATGATATAAATCATCTACTGATCATCATTGTAGGCCATTATAATTCTCATATGGTGCTATGGTTTTTTTGAAAGAATCACCCCAGTAGTTTCATCGGTGTCTTGAGAGGAAAGGGAAGCTTGCTCTTCATTTTTTGGGACCATTTGAAGTCATTGAGGAGGGTCGAAAATTTTCTTATTTTTTATCACTTAAAACGCATTTATCTTCAATATAAAACATGTTCTCTATATTTTATCTCAGAATATTTTTATCTAATCTAACTCATGTTATGAGTTGTAGTGATCATGAAGTTGAACTCGATTTATCAGCGGCTGAACGACTAGTCAGGATTGTTGAATCTGAAACCAATGTACATAATGGGTGGTATAATAATTTGGTATGTGTTTTTTGTATATAAAATTCTATTTTTTCATATACATGGTAGCGTGAGGCAAAGATGATAGAATAGTGTTCCCAACCTTTTGATATACAAGCTTCCTAACAGGATTCTTGGGGGAAAATATTTTTTTATGGTGGAGTGATTATAACATCCCATTACCTTCCTGATAGTTAGGTTTCAAAATGATTTCAGGGTTTTCCTATTTCGTGTATTAGGTAGGGTTGAGAAGGAATTAGGATGATAGCTATAATGGTGATGTCATCAATTTATGGGATTATCATCAAAAACACACTTGTTCTACAACATTTTGTCAATTATAATTTTGTGTAATGTGATTACAAGATATGAAAATTCAAAAATAATAATAAACATTATATTATCAAAAGAAGAAGATTTTTTTGAGGATTTTTGGATTTCTCTATTTCATGAAGTGTAATTAGGTTAAAAATTATGTAAGGTATGGATGGTTGTTTTTTAATTGGTATACAAGATGATTTTTTTAATACTCTCAATTATTAATTTATATCAACCCAAGATCCATTTCTAGATGATTTTAGTTCCCTAAAACCTTTCTGGTTTGTTTTGATTGGGTTTTCATCATTATTTCGGTTGTGGTGTGATTCATCAGGTAAGTGTTTTCCTTGTCTTTTTCATCTCATTCACATTATTCCCTTATGGTTCGATAGATCATATAAAGATTGTGGATATAATCTCTATATTGTAAAATAATATTTCTTGGTTGTGTTTCTAGATATTCTGTATCTTCATTCACGTTGACAATTTCCATTGTGGGGTTTCTCTTTCTACAAGAAATGAAGGTGGTATTGTTATGATGTCCAAAATTGATTATTTAACAATTTATTGATTAATACTATATATATATTTTTTAATTATAATTACAAGTACCATTTTAATTTTTTTATTGAAATCCCAATTTAATTTAATTGGGGTGTGTTTGAGAAATTTATGGAAAATTCATGAAATATAAAATTTTCAAATTAAATTAAGAAATTGATTTGTTAGTATTTATTTCAATTTTGTTTTTGAGATCATTTCTTTAGTTTTTTAGATAGAAACCCATTGGTATTATCATTTAAATGAGATTTATTGATTCAAACATGTTGTTTTGGATTTTTAAATGAGAAATTGGACCTTCTGAAATGGGTTAACGAGATTACTAGTATTCAAAATAGTTTTAAAATAGGTTTCCCATTTCTAGTTATACTAATGAAGATGAAATCTTAATTAGTTTGTGTGTTTTTGGGATAACACGGTTTTGATGCTATATAATTGCAACACACTTGGTGATGTAGGTTATATGCCTAATGGTAGAGTGATGAGCCTCCTTTATCTAATGTTAGTGAGATGTGTGTATACAAATATTTTCATGATCACCATTGACTGTGTTAGGATCCTGTAACCTGGAACTATCATTTCTTTTTGTAGATGAACTTTTTCCTCAATTATTCATAAATGCGATATAAATTTAGGAATTTTTTTTAAACTAGTAAACATGCCAAATAATTTTATATAAAATAATTTTTATAAATAATTTTTTTGAATCCATTTATTTAAAATACTTCCATATTTTGAAATTTTCAAGAAAAAATTGTTTTAATTATTCTTTGAAATTTTATACCAATTTATTTGAACTTGATATATTCAACTGATTAATTAAATTATGGCATCTATTATAGAATCATTATTGTGATCCTATTTTTATTTAACCTCACACCATACATGTGACATTGGGTGATTGAATATTATCTTCATTTAGGTTCAAGAATAGTTATGGTTTCACATAGTGGTCATACTTATTGATACTTGAGTCTAGGAGGGTTGGGTCCCTTGGTACTTGGGTCGTTATCCTATTTTTTAGTACATTTTTGTAATACATTCTTGTTGATTACCTATTTTACTTTTGGTACCCTAATACTTGTAAAAAAATTTATATAAATGGTGAATTGTATATCTATTTTTTCAATGTGTGTGCAAAAAATCACCCCAATCCCATTTTTTAGGATTCCACGGGATAATCGCTAACCTGTTGGGATTGGGAATTCCTTTCTAGCCATTTCAATACTGGATCAAATATTTGGTTACTTGGGTACCCGAGATGGTTTTAGACAAGATTATTTCACAGCACATGGCCTTGACACTAATGTATTGATATCTAGAATTACAACCTCTATCAATACGAGAACAAATATTATTATATTCCATGTTTCTATTTCTTATCAAATATACAATACACCGTCAATTTTATTTGATTATATATTTATTTGGATCATTTATTGTATCTATACCAATAATTCCAGGATTATTTTATTTTATATATTATTTAACATTTATACTTATTGAATATTATAGGTCACCCTTATTTATTTTCTTCTCCCTAGGATATTGATAGGGGTATGTGTAATTTTCATGGATATGGTGGAGGGGGTAATAATTATCTAATAAAAATTTCAGGTTGTATCTAGTATTTCTGATTTGTATTATATATTATTTCTACTTATCAAAAACAACTATATTATTTTATAATTAAATAAATATTTCACTATAAAAAATTATTTAATTTAGAAATTGTCACTGGGTTTATGGAGTCTGGGATTTTATAAAATTTTCAATTTGACTTATTTTATGTTGATCATTGTTGAAAATACAATGATATTTCTGTGGTATATAAAATTATTGTCCATTATAGCTAACTGATATGAGTATCTTATCGATATTGGTTGGGGTTATTTTTAATTTATATCCATTTCATATTATAAATATGTATAGGATTTAAAATACGATAATAATGTTATATAAACAAGAATAATTAATTTATTTTTAGGTATGTTTATGGGAATTTTTATAATATGATTAGGGTTATTTATTTGAATGTTATAATTTGAGTTATTTTTTCATGGTTTTTTTCATTATAGAATATAGTTATGATATTAGAAGATTAGAGTTAGTGTTTACGACATACAAGGATAATAGTAAGTGGGGACAAATTATTACTTTTTTAAGGTGTGTTATATTATATTTATGTATTATCATTTTTTATTTTTTTATATCATGTGATGATGTATATATCGAGATTAGAAGTTACCCTTCATTTTTTTCGATAATTAATTTTATTACATAATGATGTATTTGAATTCCTGGGTGACATAATAGTTACAATGGTTATGGGAGGAATATCCAAATAATTTTAATACCCTACCAAATTTTATTAATGTGTATACATATTTTCATACATATTATTCTAATTTAGATATTATTATAACTGAAATTATCCTAAACATTGGAGATTCATTATAGATTTATTCATTCATTGATTTTTTTACTTCTATTATATGTATTTTTGATGTTTTTTAAATTAATTCTCTCTTTAATTAGATTGGGTTTTTGGTTTTCTATGATAATAATAATTTCACATATTATTATTATATATTAATGATTACAATATTTTTATTATGGTACTTTCATATATCATTATTTATTTTTTATTTAAAGATAAATTCCTTCCATTTTACTATTCTTGTCGTTGATAGTAACCATCAACCACTAGCTTATTTAAGGCTGGTTTGTGATGTAAATCAGCGTATCAACGCCTATTTTGGTGTAATCTCAACTAATTTTTGTCATGGAGTATATATTATATGTAAAAAATTACCATTAAATGATTATTTGAATTTGAAGGCGTAGTCATTTAAGTAGAAACTTCGATAGCATAATGTTAATGTAAATGGAATCCCATATACAACCATTATGATACATGATAAGCATATAAAATACTATAATATATATATATATAATATATTTTGAAACCACAAATTATAAAGTAATGTTATGAATATTTCAAGTAATAGTAAATATTTCATTTAATTAATCCATGATATCATAAATATTTTGGATAAATATGCCAAACAGAGAAAACAATCAGAAATTAATTTCATGAATGATAGGTATATATTTATATTCATATAAAGTATTGAGGTTTTAACAGTAAAAATAGATATAGGTATAGTTTAAAAATTTTAATAAATATTTTAATTAATTTAATAATAGGGATATACATCGAAATAAACCATGTATTGCAATAATAAAAATATATCATAAAAATAAGTCATATATTATATAATAAAGGGATGGATTTTAAAAAAAATCTAAAATATTATTTCCCATTAGAATATTAGTAAATTTTAAGTTTCTTTATAAACAAATTTACACTACTAAATTTTAATTCAAAACAACAACCCTATATAGCTATGTTGACCCACTATTCTCTGATATTAATTTTTCCAAGTAATTCGATTCATTTTTTTATTTATATAGATAATAATTTCCCTTCATAATCTATTAAAATTAATTAATTTTTTGATGTTTTTAATTTTTATTTATGGATATATGAATACAAAAACACAATATTAGTATATTTTATGATTTCTTAAAAGGAATTTAATTTACATTATTTTATATATTCAATTTTATTACAATTTTAGCTCTATATAATATAATCCCATTATACATGTTCATATAACAATGTTATTGCATTTTAGTAATATTTATAAGAACCCTATTTTAATATGAATTTAGGTATACTGGTTTCATTAATTACTATGATCATTGATTGAAATGTGATTATTGAAAAGATGAGTTACATTTATGTTTTTATAAAAAAAACATGTAATATTGTTACTACAATGTGACTTGAATCTCAGGGATCGAGCTGGCGTTCCTTCTGAACTAATGTATGCCTCTACATACACATGGGTATATTGACTTGTGGAGATGATAATAAGATATCTATAGAGATTATAATGTCGTTAATAATATAAATATATCAAAATATAATATCATATTAAAATGAAAGTAAAACAACATCATAGAATGTATCATAATCCCAATTCTATAATAGTTTTCATGTCCGGTAATACCATATTAAATATAATGGAAACATAATGTAGTGGGATAAAAATTATAAAAGAATCAATTGGGAATATAAAAATTATCAAATATACATTTCCTATCTAGAATTTTTCTTAGTGATACATCTATATCCAAACTCAATGATGTTATCTTTCTTACCACTAGGACCTTTCCCTCATTTTGGTCCGAAATCATAATCTCTTTAAGAACATCGAGATGTCCAGGACTGGTATGTTTATAAACCCAGTAGGATATGATTAATGTGTCTTTTAAAAATTTGTCAATGTATATAGATATTTATATCATGATGGAAAAGAAAATGTGAATATAGAAATATAACCAATATTCTATTGACCAATCGTGTACAACCCAAGATTCCTCATTCCCCGTTCATGTGAGATTTTTTTCCAATCTAAGTAAATTTATTATATATCCATCACATCAATTAGATCATTTTTCTACTCCATCAATATTAATGTATAACAAATCTTCATCCACTAAGTAAATATTCCATTATCCTGATAGATAATTATCTATTGATTGTAAACATTTTTGACATTCAATAAAAATAATGTAATTCTATGTATATAAAATGATGTTACCACTTGGAATATCCTAGAACTATACATTCCCACTTCCAAATATAATTTGGAGTTCTCCCCCATGGTTAAATCACATTACATTCTCTAGAATTAACCATTCAACATGAAGATCCCCATATAATGAGTCATGTAATGAATGCTCCCCCAAGGAAGAGATGGCTATGTTTGTTCAGGTCCATTTCACTAATTGAACATCCAAACATTGTTCAACAAGATTAGGATGAATAAAAATATAAATTATAACATAATAAAGAACAAAATATAAAAATACTTATTGTAATAACTATAATTCTTCCTTAAGTATTACACAATATAGTATTGAATAATCCTGGAATTAAATATTCCATGGGCTTTGAAAAAAAAACTTATATAATGTCACATAAAACTAAAAACATCCATACTAAATAAAGGTATCCTGATCCAACCAAACACAAAAAATACCTTTTCATAGAATGATCTCAACACTAGGTCATATAAAAAAACACTGAATTCCATAAAACACCATACAAGGGCCCAATATGATATTGATATCCTTCTATTTGGGCCTTGATGACAATTTCCAAGATCAATCGAGGGAAGATACACATATCATGATGGGGAACCAATATTAACATAAATAATACACAATTCATCTTAATATAGAATTGAGAAATGGGATTCAAGGAATAGATCATTCCATGAGATTAAATCCACATCAACAATCCAAAAGACAGTCATCCCCAATGGATGATCTTGGATCAATAAAGGAGGGGACGTCTAATTTTCAGAATCTAACACCGATATTTCAATCATTCAATAGTATTTTATTACATAATTTTTTGTATTCATATATCAAGATGATATATATTTAATATATTTTAAAATATATAATAATATATAGTATTAGATTTTAAATAGAGAGATCTTACCCAAATTGATGACAAAAAATTGGTTGCGATCAAACACCCATGTTGAGATGTGGACGAATTCTGAAGATCCAATGGAGGTAAACACAAATATTTTTAGGTAATGGATAAATATATCAAATGAGATTATTGGAGTGGATTAAAGGGTAATATTATCATTAGTACCAAGTTAATTTTTTAATTTTATGAAGCCGGTATGGGTAAAATGGTTAAGCCACATTGATTAGAAAACTATTCACCATCCGTACATCCCCTACTATCCCTTGAAAATCAAAATACTTGCTTACTGAGTAAAGAGAACAAGGTTTTTCATTACATGAAAAATATATACACATAAAAAATATAAATTTTATTTTTTTCCTAAAAATTCACACGTTTAGACAAATTATATTCATCCCCTAAGAAATGGTGTTCGAGTTGAAAAGGATATGTAGCATTGTTACTGTGTATCGTGCACTAATTGTGTAGTTTAAGTGTTACTCCCAAATAAAATATAATTGCATAAACTATACTCATAATATCCTATAGGGACTCAAAAATAGTTTACCCCATGGCCCCAAACCCATATGAAACATCTCTACTAGGGTTAAACCAGAAAATATACATCATAAATTGAACCCAAAACATACCGTCAAGGTCGAGGATATTACAATTCCTCTTTATAATGAGTTTCCATAACTACAAAGTATCATTAATTATTCTTAATGAATATATTAGTCCACTTTACCCAAATATCAAATTCACACACCCATGATTTTTCTTGAAACATTACAGTAAATCATATGAATTTGATAAGTGGCAATATCTTCCATTATAATACATTGTTTCTCAAAACTATGGTCTTTTGCATGATACCCCAAAATTGATGTGTTAGAATAAATCTCAAAGACAATTCATTCAATCAAATTCTCAGAATATGGTACTCACCTCTAGAGTTAGGATAAATAGAAAATATAATACATACCTCAATATAATTAAGGATGATCTGAATGGTAGGCCATTGTCCTATTACACTCGATAATATCAAATTACCTAAAATATAACAATTCATGCTTCCATCACTTTAATTACCATTTGAAAAATTATAACATATTATCCATATGGAATACTCAATCACCAATATTTAACTCCAATGGTGACCTCCTCCAGTAATCATAAGATAAAAGTAAACATTGATTGGTGATTAAACACTTTTGGATTACATGAACTATGTTTTCATATACTAGAATCATCCTCAAAACATTAAAGTCATCAGCCTCTTTCTAAAATAGATTTTTGGGACATGGGAGGCCCAAAAATTCAAAAAACATTTTCATCTAAATTGAATCATAGATGTTGTTGTTTTATAATAACTAACCACAAGATATGAGATCATCCAGATATCCATTGAAGTCTAAAATGAATTTAAGAAGAATATCCTCTAGTATCTAGATAATCATATAATACTATATTTTATTATATATATAATACAATGTACTTAATTAAAAATGGGTATTTGAAACCGTATTCTATCCCTCCCAAATGTTAACCAGAAACATATGACTTTTTACCATGATTCTCATAGGAACTTAATATGTGAACACAATTTATTATAAAAAAATCATTCCAAACTCATCCACTAAAGTGTACTCTCATATCAATAATAAATGGAAAAAATTACTATATAATCATATATCACTAAAATTACATCACAATTCATCAAGATCTTTGGTAAAAACATAACAAAGATATTCTTCATGTCTTATCACTTCCTCATAGGCAATTATAGTGGCTGAACAAAACCAGCATGGTACTGATTATCGGCCCCTACCCTATAATTGGTAAATAATCATGAGACAATTCTCTTTATTATTATCATCACCCCTTTCCACAAAAACCGGCATTGAATGGAATGGGACATCATTGAAAACCCTGAATACATAGGCCATTTGTAATATTTGGAGTCTATGATCAGATCCTCCATCAATGGTTTTGGAACTCCTATCCTTCCACTATTTTATATCTCATATTTGTTATCTAAGGACCACCTTGGTAATTAATTACCCGCAACCAAATGACCTCATATCACTACACTACAGGTGTATGATTCCAAATAGTAATTTACCCTCTCTATCAAATAATACATGATAACCAGTGGAACAAGTTTTATAAAATCCTGGTTTTAAAATAATTATTGTATCGTTCCAACCTTAAAACCCATCAAATGAAAAACCACCAATGATGTTTTGTCTATAAGATCCTGCATCAGTTACATCTTCCTAATGAGATAAGTTTCACTAGAATTTTCATTGCAATGATCATTTACTATCTAAATTTTTTTCCCAAATACTCCACTAAATTAAATTTCCTCTATTATAGATCCATTTGAGGAAGATATGTTGAATTATATTTTTTTCTTTTAGTTGGAAATGAAATTTCCATGTAGATAATTCCTCAAACAAGTTAATCCATGGTCCATAACATCCCATTTGATGTCTTGTGTTGCATTTTTCCACTCATGGGAGCTCAAATGACATGAACCACAAGAAACATTTAATGAAACATACTTTAAAAATATAGATATTACATCCATGTTGAATAATATCATATAAAAATATTACAATGGCACAATATAAACCTATAGTTATAGTGTCTTTTGAAACAAGGAAACATAAATATCTTGTTCATAATATATCTATATTGTCTCATGGTTATTCCTTCATTACATGACCCATTTTTGATATATTGTAATTTATAAACTTCTTCACAACCTGGGGAAAAAACATAAGAAAATGTGAACTCAGATTCTGAGTAAGGGTAAACATAGAAGATATAAATCATATCAAAATAATAACACATAAGAACATAACATTTTAAAATCTTATCCAGCAAATGAATGATCATCATATCTTAACATGTGATAAATCACATAAGATCATAAGAATAAAAGAACATAATTCCAAAAGTCATAAGTTAAGAAATATTTTTTTATGAATACACATAAGTATATAAAGTAATTTCATAATATTCAAAGGCCATTTCAAAGATCATCATAGTGGAAAAATTCAATTACAGAACCGAGCTCACTCCTCATTCCAGCCATGTATTTCTAAACCGAGACCATTTCCCCATCCAGATCTATCTGTCTCAAGAGATATTATTATTTTACCAATACATTGGAGGAAGATATAGGTCCCCGTAATATTATAATTAAATAATTCTTTCAAGTTCCACGTAAACATAAATCATTCATCATAGCATAAACCAAGGAATAAAATTGGGTTCTTAAACAAAACTCCCTAATAATATAATTCATGGAAAAAATTTGATTTCATAAATATAATTCTATAAAAAACATAATAAATACATTATAATAATAGAGACCATATACTTGAATCATAAACCTCTTAAATAAATATATATTAGATGTAAAATAATTTCATTCAGGCCTTTCAATTTAAATCATTAGGAAAATAACCCTTCTTTATTAAAAATGTTCTCTTTTCACAAAGTTACACACAATTTTAAATGAAAATAATTTATTTGAAAATAAATGAGAAATAATGTAATGTATTCTTAATTTAAATAATATGTCATGAAAATGTAAAAATCTGTTCATTTCATGTATTTTAAGAAACATTCTCATTATACATTTTCCAGAAAAACAAAATGTACATCATTTTGAAAATGATAAAAGATTCCATCAATATAACTTAATAGAAATTAACCAATGGGAAAAATTGAATCAAAAATTTATTAAATAATAAAAATAATATTTTTGAATAGATAATTAGGAAATATGGACATGGTTGATAAATATACCATAGTACATACTTACATATAAACAATCTCTGATAATAATGAGATTGTGAAATTATCTGAAACCTCAAGTCTGATATCCTCTGAATGTATATCAAAATCTTGTACAATGCTTCCAAAAAATTCATTGTATAATTTTAGAATCATAATAAATCTAATGATGAAATATATTATCATATTGACATCCTTTTTGTAACATTATTACTAATCCATCGGGTATTAACTTCTTTATTTTCTTACACATGTTTTCATGGATAAGGTCATCTCACTCTTCAGAGTTTATATTATATAATTTTAAAAATTATATTAGTATAATATATATCATATTTATTCATTCAATTTATTTATATAATCATTATTTAGTGATGATCATGTTGAATTAATTGCATCGCATCGTAGAGACAATGGTCTGTACATACACAACAACAATGATATCTTTCCCATAATTGTTGAATTGTATTGAAATGGATGGTGTATAATATTTAAGAATAAATATCAAGTTATAATAATAATATATTTTTATTATTTCCATCATTATTCGCATCCAACTATAGTGGTGGTGAAAAAAACCGACAACACCACGACATGGAGACGATAAACTATACTTACACACGAGTGGTGATTTATGTTTCCATAGGATGGATAGAAAGAGTAATATTATTTTTTAATAATCACAAAACCTATTATTATATAAATGATACTATATCCATTACCTTATAATGAAACAACTCATGAAGAGGATGTCGATGAGGAAAGATGTTTGAATTAATCAGTAGAGGATATTTCCACTTCTTCGACATGCTCCCACAAACCTCCTCTTAAAGAACTAGAGATGGTCATTGAAGATTACTAGAACCTATAGAGCATTAATAGGTTTGTATAGAATTGTAAATTTTAATGTTTGACTAAGAATTATGTATGAAATTGAAGTGATGAAATGAGGGAGGAGGTTCCTTTTTATAATTAAGGTGGGGGTCACCTTTGGAATCCACAAAAATATTAATTTATAATAAAAACACATCCCATCCAAAAACATCAAACAATTTCATAGTTTTGATGATTAGATTAGATATGGTTGTAATTTCATCATAAAATAATTTTTTACATGTTTTTATTTCATTTTAAACCTTATCATATCATTTTAACCTACATTATTCTCATAAAATTTCATGTAATGTAACAAATTATTCAATATTAAAATTGTGTAATTTTTTCGTAGTTGATATTAATTGGAAAATAAATTAACAATATAGAACATTTTAGAGTAAAAATAATTATTTAGTATTTTTTTAAAATAATTTATGAATTTTTGTAATTTAATTAATCATTATT
This sequence comes from Viscum album, assembly GCA_963277665.1. Classification (NCBI taxonomy): domain Eukaryota; kingdom Viridiplantae; phylum Streptophyta; class Magnoliopsida; order Santalales; family Viscaceae; genus Viscum; species Viscum album. Next base: position 21,876,608 of record OY728166.1, on the reverse strand, counting down.
TTGAAAAAATAGCAATAGTGTCCTTTTGACACTATTCATTAAATGGATTTTTAAAAATATCATAAAAAGATATAAACCAAGAACCAAAAATTTTATTATATCAATATGGGGTTAAGTTAATCTAGGAATTTATTGGATATATTAATTATAAAAATAATATTTAGTAACATTAATTTGTCATTTCCCTTAATAAAATAATTACATCATCAGTATTCTATAATAATATAATATAATTAATTGTGAATAAAAATTTAAAATATTATACTACGATGAAGGTAAATATACTATATTTTAGGAGAATACTTGTAGTCAAATATAGCTTCTGAAAAATCCATAATAATTTTTTTAACCTTTTTAAAACATGAAAGAGATTAGTTTAAACATTCTTTTAACAAACTAATATAAGTGTCAAAATCCCTTATATAAGGCTCCAATGATCAATAACTCGACCCTTGGATGGCTATGATAGAGATATACATGACCAATAATATTTTTTCTTTTTTTTGTTTCTTTTAATTGTTATTTTAATTTTAATTAAAATTAGTTTTTTTTATTTTTCATCAATTAAATAATTCTTGCATCATGAAAATATAAACATTGAAGGTAATTATTTATTTCTTAAGAATTTAAAAAAATGTAATGAAAAATAAAAAAATTTCATATTTTAAATTTATACTTATAATAGAAATTATATTCTATATAAAATAATAGGAAAAATTATTTAGGTGATAAAATTTGAGTAAGACATATTTAACATTTTATTGAATAATATATATAAAATGTAATAATCACATCCAAATAGATTAAAAAGGGTATCATTTAGGCCCAAGGATGGATTCTGTCAAAAAACACTCATACAAGCATATTAAAACAAGTGTTATGGTAATATTATAATAGTATATTTACCCTTAATTGCTTTATTTATCTTTTTACCATGTCAATAGTAATAATTGAACATACTGTTCATAATGTCCAAATAATAAAAGATTGATATTAATATAATTTTTACCCAATAATTACAAATATGGAATCAATTTTTAATAATTAAAATCAAACAACTTGGAGTAATTAATTTAAAATTATTAATATTTTTAGAATTAAAAATATATTTTTAAAAGTTGAAACATTATAAAATATTGAGATTCTTTAACATCAAAATTCATGGTAAAATTAACTCTAATGACATTTATTATATTGAAAGATAAAAATATATTATATATATAATTTAAAACCATTTAGTAATATAATTTAACCACATATATTTTTTATATGAAAAAAGTTGTTTTCATATAAATATTTTGATTTTTAGTATTCATCAAAAAAATTATGTTATCAAAAAAGTATCAAATATTCCCAAAAATTTAATTTTTTTATCCCAAATCCAATGAAGAAGTTTATTATTTTAACTAAAACTGTAAAAAAACTATATTTAATATAGGTGCACTATCAAGAGGAAGAAATCCTAATTTTTTTAAATAATTCTTTTATCAGTTTTTTTTTATTTTTTTGTTATATCGTGATCAAAAAACACAAAGGACGTAATTTAAACATTATATTTAACATATTAAATATGTATTACATTAATAAAATCCCTCAAGTGTAATTTAATTATTTTATTATATCACTTATTTAAATTTTGATAATTTTTCTAAAAAACATTTTGTTTTATTTGATGAAGTATTATTTTCCTTTATAATTAATTACTCAAAAAATAGTAAATATTTTCGTTAAGATATATTTAACAGATTTCATACATCCATTATAATGTCTTGCTTATAAGGTAACATAATAATATTTAGTTGTTCTAAAAAATTCGACCTTTTGTGAAATGAATTCTATCAAAAATACATTAAATTGATTGTAACACAAGTCATTCATAGTGTTTTCAATATCACAAGCGAAGAATGTGTTGCGTGTATTACAAGATCATCTTGGTGTTTCATTAAACACAATATATCAACAGAATTAAAAAAATATACCAAAAGATATGTAAATGAAAATAAAAAATATATCTCTTCAAAATATTAGGGTGTTACATTCTACCCCCCCCCCCCAAACAAAATGTTGACATAGATTTTTTCTTTGGTTATAAAATAATTAATACTCTAAAAGTTCTTTTATGGAAACCCAAACCAAAAAATGAAGACTAAAACATCCTTTTAAAAAAGTAATATGAGAAACATAATGGTTACACTATGTCAATCATAACTGAGGTTCTTCATCAAAGAAAACATTTGGAAAGTGAAAATGTGGATATGGAAGAGATATATAACCATCAAGTTATGATGGATATTGATAGAGAACAAGGATATCAAAAAGTTAACAAACATAAATCCATTTATCTATGATGATTTAAGAAGCCATTTGATTAATCAAAAATAATGGTACTGGGGTAACTTTTTTGGTTTTATGATCCATTACCTAGATTTGAAGAATGGAATTAAATACAATATTATGTACAATATCATCCATTCCTTATTCTTTAATCGATTTCAACCTAATCTATTATTCAATGAAATGAATTTTAATTTTTCATTATTATAGTTATCGCAGAATATACGATCCCCCAATAGTATGACATGTCATTCTATCTGTCAAAGAATAGGTTAGAATAAGCTATAAAATATTCTTATATCCACCTATCGTGAGACATTACTATATTTTAAAAAACTTCATCTAATGTTTCACATAAAATTTCCCTAAATAATAACCTTACAATCCTTATGAAAGATGGAAAACCATAAAAGTTATAAAGAGGCTCAGTAAATCGGCATATAATTTATCCCTCATATATCATAAGGTATATATTATTAGACACATTCCAAACAATTGAAAAACTTCATCATGTACGAACTAGAATCATGGAAATAACCTGAATTACCTGAAAACCATTGGGAAAATATGCATGTTCTCAAAAAATTTCTCATTCTATATAAAATTAACCCCAAAGATTCTATATCATCCATATGTGATATCATATATAAATTTTTCATCATATATGTCTTGATGTCATTAATACTATAAAAAATCCCTTTATTTTGTTATCCCACCATTATGAACACATTAAGGTTCATCCTTCCCTTAATTTGTTTTCCAAAAAAAATATCTGAATCACTTTTCATGGTTACTAGTTCTTTTTAGAATATATGTTTATATACATATGAAAAAAAAACCATTATTCCAATAGGTATTTCATTATTCTATAATACCATAAAAGTGATTTTATAACATTAATCTAGAATCCCATTACACAAACACATAATCATTCCACTACTTCATTATCATACTCTACATCACAAATAGTTATCACATGTAATTTTCCATTTCATTTTTCATTAAGATATTGATGACATTGATCAACAATGATATACCGTGGATTAAGGCATTGCTTTTCATAGTGACCCATTTCCTTACACTTATGTCATTGATGATTGGTAGGTGTACTCTATGTAGCCTTTTCCATATTTGTGTCATTAGCTATCCAATTCCCATTACATCGACACTCAACTACCTGATGTCATTATTTTCCACACATAAATATTTTTCTAGTCACATAAATAAAATCATCATCATGGTTCATACAAAAATTTTAGTATAAGGTAAAAACATCATCTTTTCACCATTGTTTTGATATTTTCACTTGAACATCTTATTCTATTTTTTGTAAAAATGTTGACATTGATATATAAACCCTAATTTTATTTGTACCTTCATGGAATAACACACAATGTATTCAGAGATAATATAGTAACCTATGTATAATTCGCTTCCAATACTTTGTATTAATCTAAAAAAGAACATATCAACTTTATATTCTAGTCAGATGATAACTCCTAAAGCACGCCTTGCCAGTTTTGTAAAATTTTCCCCATATGTACGAAGAGATTCATCATAAAATTTCATAAGCTCATGGATCTCATTTTCTAAATTCTTATAAAGAATGTGAGGAATGTATATATTGGAAACATGTTCTTGAACTTGTCCCATTCAATGGATTCAATTCCTTCTTATTGCCTCGTATTCTTGATTAGAGCTCACAATTGGAACTCTTCACCTTCTAAATAAAAAACCAAAAAATTAATTTTTCATGTTATGAATAGTTAATCATAGAGAATATATTTTCTGTGGTACTGATCCATTGTTCATAAACAAGTGGATCATGAGACCCACTGAAATAAGGTTGATGTTGCATCCTGATGGACTCAACCGATTGTTGTTCCCTTTTTTCTCATTTGGATGTCCAGATTGATTCATATCTTATATATGTATAGATATAATATTTTTCATTCAATCTCCCAAAAAATTTGTATATATAGTAGTAAAATAAATGCATTTCAAATTTTATTCATAATTAACAAGGATCTTTTGGGTTCCATCCATTATCTAAAACCAAAAATGAATAATGTTAGTGTCAAAACCCATTCTAGGAATATAACATATTCAAGGGGAAGTACATTCAATACCTAACATCTTAGTTTTAATCCTAGGTTAAGCATGTTCATTATAAAAATTAATGGATTTTAACATATACTTTGACTTACCCTTAGGTATGTCCATAGACATATCCTCATAAATATTCCTAGGGATCTCACTAGTTTATTATCATCACAGTTTCAAATGGTCAATTATAGTTTTACCACGACACCAACTATAACAGCAAAAAATTTACACACACACACACACACACAAACACACACACACACACATATATATATATTAATTCAAAAGTGAATAATATCCATTAAAAATATATATCAAATCCACAATATAATCATATATGTATACTATCTCTAGAAAGTAGGAATCATAAGCCACTTCGTCATAAGTTATCTACATTTTCACTCACATTTTATTTAATAACTAGAATACTTTTTGACATATCATTATTAATACACTTCATCACAGCCTAGGGAAGGGAAACAAAAAATGGGGATCTCATATTCTAAATAAATATAGTCATGGGTGATTTTAATCATATCACAATCATAACACCGAAGAATATAGGATTTTAAAATCTTATCCTATATTTGATGGATCTTAATATCATTCCACGGGATAAATCATAATAATTCATAAAAATAAATTAATGAAATTCAAAAATTCATTATATAAGACATAAAATTTCTGGGCATACAAATAATCATATAAAAAAATTTAATAATAGGAATAACTAATTTCCAAGACTATCATATCAGACATAGACCATTATTGAACAGAGCTCACTCCATGTTCGAGCATTATATAACTAAACTGAGTTAATTTCCCTTTCAAAACCTATTTATACCATGATATATAAATATTTACCCAATTCCTTAGATGAATATATATTTCCCACCCATATCATAATGAAATCATTCTGACTTGTGCCACAAAAACATAAATAATTCATCATTATATAAACATATGAATAAAATGGATTTCCTAAACATTATTCCATCACAACACAATCCATGTCAAACAAATGGATTTGATAAATACAATCCCTTCAAAAACATTATTAAATTATAAGAATAGTAGGGGTAGTCTACTTAAAACATATCTTTGTTAAATAATTCCATCTTAGATGGAAAATAATTTTGACTGAACATGTGAAATTAATTATTCAGAAAAATATATTTTCTTATTAAAATACATTTTCAATTCTCAATGTTCTGATTAATTTTAAAAGAACATAATTTATATGAAAATAAAATTTAAATCATTTAAATTAATATTCATAGAAGTAAGGAATCATGAAAATTTTAAAAACCATTCATGAAGTATATGTTTTAAAAATATTCTCCTCATACTGTTGCTGAAAAAATAAAAAAGTACCTTGTATTGAAAATGAAAAAAGATTCCCTTGATAATATTTAATAAAAATTCAGAAATGGGTAAAATGGACTGTAAAAGATTTAATAATAATTGAAATAATATTTTGGAATACATAATTAGAAAACATGGACATGTATGAAAAATATACTCCAGTAAATGCTTACCAATAAACAAGCTCAGATAATAATAAAATTTAGAAATTATCCTTTTACATAGGTGTTATATGAATTGTATATATCTGGACCTACTATATAATAATATAAATAATTTTAATTACTTATTCCAGAATCATATTCATCTTCATGATATAATATATTATCATTTTTTCATTTTTTTGTTAGTATCATTATTACTTCTCCATCAGGTAATAAATTCTTTATTTTATTTTTCATGTTTTGTCGAATAAGTTCTTCTTCCAATTCTTAGGTTATATTTATATCATTTAAAAATAATTACAATATATATACATATATATCATATTTATTTATTCAATGGTTTTATATAATCATTATTTAATGATGATCATGTAGAATTAATCATATCGCATCGTGGATATAGTAGGGCGTATGTACCCATGATGAAGAATATCATTCCCATAATTATAGAATGGTATTGAATTGAATGGTGTATAAAATTTCAGAATAAATATGATGTTATAATAATCATATATAATTATTATTTTCATCATTATACCCATTCAATTATGGTTGTGGTGAAGAAACAGATTACACCAGGATGAGGAGACGGTAAGACATATATATGCTCGCTTAGTGATTTCATTTTTCATTGGATCAATTGAAGGTGGAATATAATTGTTTCATAATAATAAAAAATTTATTGTTTTATATTTGATACTGTATTTATTAATTTATTATGAATCAATTCATTATTATGAAGTAGAACAATAAATATGTTTGAAAGAATCTGTACAGTAGATTACCTCTTCATCGACACGCTCCCTCAAAATATACTCTTAAATCCCTAGAGTAGGTCATTAAAGAAGACATGAACCTATAGAATGTGACATGGGATGTTGATAATAGAAATGGTTAGTAGATGGATGATCTTTAATTGTGTATGAGAAGTGAATAAATGAGGGAGGAGGTTCCCTTTTATAGCTAAGGCGAGGGGTAAATTTAGAATCTTCAAAAATATTAATTTATAATAAAAAACAAGCACATCCAAAAACATCCAAAAAGTCTTATTTTCTATGATGAAATGAGATAAGTTTGTAATATCATCAAAAAATAATTTTTAGACTTTTTATGATTTTATTTTAAACCTTATCGTTTTGTTTTACTATTAATTATTCTCTTATAATTTTAACTAAGGTTACAATTTGTTCAATATTAAAATTATGTAATTTTTACTTTTTTGATGTTAATTAGACAATAAATGATCAATATGAGACATTTTTTAGTGAAAATTAATAATTATATATTTTGAAAAATATTTTATAATTTTTAATATAATTTAATAATACATTATTATGAAAAAATATTAATAGAGTCATTTTGACACTATTTATTTAATAGATGTTACAAAATCTAAAGATAGGATTTGAACCAATAAGAAAATATTTAATTATATATATATAAAGTAATTTTAATATATATAATTTGTATTATATATTAATTAGACCAAATTATATTTAATTTAGTAAATTTTAGTAAAATTAATTTGATATTTTATTTACTAAACTAATTATAACTTCGGTTTTATGTAATTATTTAAAATAATTATTTGTTGAGTAAAAATTAAAAATCAACATTCTGATGAATATATAAAAACTGTATATTAGGAAAATACTTTCAGTAGAATATATATTCTATAAAATACATCATTAGAAATGGAATACCTATTAAAACTTGAATGTGACTAGTTTAACATTACATTAAATAAAATAATATAACTATCTTAATTTATTTTATAAGCCACCAAATGTTAAATAACTCAACACTTTAATGGTTATGATCACAATATAATTGAAAAATAATATTTGTTTTCAAGTGTTTATTTATTATAATGGTTTTAACCTTTTTAATAATAATTAATTTATCGATTTTTCATCAAATAAATATTTTCTACATCATCAATATTTTAACATTTAAGGTAATTATTTATTTCATTAAAATTTCAAATAAAATCACATGGTATAGAAAAACATTTTATATTTCAAATGAGTATATATAATCTAATTTTTATTTTGTAACCTTAAATTAAAAATTATTTAGATAATCAAATATGAGTAATATATATACAATTTTTCTTTAAAAAAATTATATGAAGTGTCATAATCTCATCCAATTGGAAAAAAAATGTTATCATTTTGACCTAAGAATAAATTTTGTCTAAAAGAACTCAAAAATCATATTATGAGAGGTGTCATGGTAATTTAATAATATTATATTTACCCTTAATTACATGATTTACCTTTTTACCATATTAATAAATATTATTGGAGTTACATTTCAAAATGTCAAAAAGAAACATGAATTCTATTAATATAAATTGGAATGAATTATTAAAAATGTGGAATAAATTCTTAAAACATCAATACACTAAGGTTATCGAAATTAATATAAAAGTAATCATTTTTTGAAATAGAATAATGTGTTTTTAAAAGTAAAAACATTATAAAAGATGGAAATGTTTCTACATCCACATTAATGGTAAAATAATGCCAATGGAATTAAATTATATTGAATTATAAAAATATATCTTATTTATACCCAATAAAATTAATAATATAATTTTATTATATAAATTATTTTGATGAAAAAATGGGTTTGTTAATTAAAATTTAGTAATTTTTACTATTTATCAAAACATAAATGTTATCAGAAAAATATCAAAAATACATCTGAAGAATAATTTTATATCCCTATTGAAAAAAATAATTTTATTTTGTTAAAAAAACTATTAATGAGTACATTTAAAATTGATTCAACATCAAAAGACGAAAAAATTGCATTATTTTGAAAAAAAAATCTTGTATCCAAAATATTGAATGTTTTCTTATATAATGAAAAGAAAGCATATATGTTGTATTTTAAACATTATTTTGAATATTTCATATATTTATTAAAATAATAAATTCCAACAAGAATGATTTTATTATTTTATAAACTCACTTATTTTCATTTAAATAGTTTTTTAGAAAAAAAAATTCATTTAAATTAAAATAATGTTTTATGTTCATTTATAAATAATTTCTCACCAAGGAGAAAATAATATTTTCACATTTTTTTTAATACTATTCATAACAACATTATAATGTATAGGATTTAAGGTAAGATAATAATATTTATTTGGTCACTCAAATTCGGTCTTGCATGAAATGAATTATATCAAAGGTACCTAAAATTGTATGTAACACAAGCCAAGAATAGTGTAACTTAGAACACATGATAAGAAAGTGTTTCATGTATCGCAGGATTATTTAGGTTTTTTTACAGCACAAGATATCAAATAAATCTAAAAAACCTAAATAAACAAAAGAAAAGAAAAGAAATAATATAAATAAATCTATCACATTAAAATATCATCGTGTTAAAAACTACTATATTCCTATATATAAACACGATATTAAATGAAACACTTGAGGAATTTTAATACATTGTATATAAAATAACCTGATATAGGATAATAAAAAATGGATTTATCTTCAATAACCACTTTATCCTTAATAAGTACACTATAAAATGACTATACCACTCAAATTTTAAAATAAATTTTTTTTATCTCCATCATCATTATTACCAAATTGGAAATTTTTTGGAGGAAACATATATAGCTTACAACGTATCCAAGGAAACACAAATCTTGAAAAAATTATAGGTGTATTCCAAATACATTGGTACCACTTATTTCTCTAATTTCCTTGACATACATTCATAAAAAATTACATCTTCGAGAAGAGAACTTCATGAATGAAAAATTTTCCCATTGATAGCGTTGTTTAAATATAATGATATTAAATTATACTCAATACAATCGCATGGTTCCTACCATGAATATATTATATCCTTGAATATATCAAGATATAATCTATAAACACAAAAATAAAGGAGTTGAGAAAGGTGAAAACCACATTCATGAGAGTTGTGAACCATTATGGAGAAATACATAATCCAAATTAACATAAAATTTACTAATACCGTTCACATATCCTCCTAAATTTATTCATGGGAACATCCACTTCTTAGACTCTTTTTTGCTTTTATCATGAATAAAGATAAATTTAGAAAATTACTAGGATAACTATAACTAAAAAAATATCATCAATTAGTCATAAAGGGAATAAATTATTAATCATTATATGATTCAGTATCATTTAGCCTACACTATGTTGTAGAATACTATCAATCCTTTTGGATCGAGAGCCCCAAGGGGATTTTCATGGTTTGAAAATCCCCTCACCCCTAAATCCTTTAATTGAACTGTTAACTCTCTCATTCAATCCAGATCTATACTATATAGTGGATTAAACATTGAATGAATCCTGAGTATAAACTCATTCTCAATAGTAGTTCCTCTTTTTAGTTGAAGAACTGTGATTTCATTTTTTGAGACATCCTGATAATAATCCAAAACTATATAGAAAATATACTATGGTATTTTTGAACTGATAATGATATTAAATCTTAATAATTTCACTATAATATATTCAATATTTCTTATGTCTATTCATATTATTCTTGTCTGAAGATATCACATATAACCCAAAAAACTTTATGATGCAATAATCATATTCAATTTCAATTATGACACGCTCCAACAAGCATAAAAGGGAATATAACATTCCACGGATTTACATTATATTTAAAATTTTAAACTAATATGACATATAATCTTACATTCAATGCACAAAACAACGATTTAGCTTATGATACATGAAATGATAGCTTCCTTTGATATATTGTGTTACACGTAAGAATGTGTTTTTTAGAATACAATTTAAATTATTATTTAAAATGACATTTATTGCATAGCTATTAAATTATCAGTTAGGAATTGGATTATCTTAATTATGATAATATATGGTTTTCACAAATATGTAATGCATTTTTTTGTTACCAATTAATTAGAAATGAAAAAACCCAATTGGATAAAAAAGAAATGTTGGTCAAAAATATATTTTAATGATCCAAAAGGAGTTTTATCTTATCAAATTAAATTAATTACTCATAATGGGTGATATTAATTCAGTTTATATATTATAAATTCGGTGAAATATTTTAGACAATCTTCTTATATGATTGATATGCTTAAGATATTAAAAAATATACTTGTTCACATTAAATGAAATATTTTTCTAAAAGAAGTTTTCCCTCATTTTAATGGGACACATTTATTAAAAATAAATTTTGACACATTAATAAATTCTATTGGAAAGAATAATGTTCATATTATAAATAATGATGTCAAAATTATTTTTGGGTGAATTTTGGGCATTTTTATTAGAAGATCCATCTTTGGAGAATATTGAAAAGGACATATGTGATGTACCTACAATTAAAATAATAATGTAATTATAATGTGTATATATATATAATTTAATTTTTTTTAATCAATAAAACAAGAAAATGGATAAAATATTCATGTGTACGTACAACCTACCATCTTCATGAATGATGTATTTCATTTACTATCACAAAATTTTATTGATTACTATAAATTCACGTATACTGAGTATATATAATATTTACATCATGTATTCAATATTAGAGATGATTAAATACTCCTCAATGTAATTGTAAAAAATAACTTGACAAAACAAACTAAAAAACACGTCATTTTGTTACCTTAAATGATGAAAATCATAAAACATTATTAACTAACATTTAAGATTTTTTTATAATAAGTATTCTATATTATATCATAATTTTTAACACAGATTTGGAAAAATAAAAAAAATTAAATCCATTATATAGGATATTAATGGATGTACAACAAATTAGAAATCACTAGGTAAGTTATTTTGTCCTAATTTCATTTCATTGAGGGATATTTTAGTGTAATGCACCAAATTAATTTTATATGGTGTATATACATCCCATTTACAGGTAATATTAATATTAAATATTTGTTCATTGTATTTTAAAATTCAATTTTAATCATTTAATCTATAGGGTTTTAATAAAATTATTCCATGTAGTAATGAATCAAAAAACCCAATTTCTATTCTCTAGGTCTAATTAAATCATTAATTTTATTAATATTCTATGAATATGTGTATAATTTCAATTTTCTATCTTAATTTAAATTTAATCATTCATTTTGGGTAATGATATCCTATTCAAATAATCAATTCAATGAATAATTATAACTTAAATTTAATTATCTTTCTAATGGTTTTTCTTAACAATCTCATTCTAATAGATATTATTTATTTTTAATTTTCCCTTATGGGGAACTATACAATAATTGTTTTAAACCCATTTTATTATCTTCTCCTCTAGATGTTAATGATAACTTCCAAGTGATAGCACCATTTTCCACTCCTACGTTCATAAAATTATTGAGAAACTTTTTTAATAGAAAAGGTTTTCATTTCATTTTTCATTAAGTAATCTATTTTCATAATAAACCATGTTTTTTTAAAAAAATTAAAATATTATTTTTCATATTAATTTTTTTATTAAATATTTTTTCCAATTTTTTATTTTTAAAATAAAAATTCAAAGGAATATTTTTTATGAGGAAAATTTTGAAATTTTTTAAAATGAAAAAGATATATTAATTTTAACTTTCATGGAATTAAAATCCATATTAAATATGATCCATACATTGAAATTTTATAAAAAAATTTTTTAAATAAACATTCATAAAATTTATTTTCAATAAAAAGGATTTTTGAATTTTCTTCAAATATAAAATCATAGATCTATAAAGAATGGTTTTAATGTCCTTTTTTATTTCATTAATGAAAAAAACCGTAATCATCCTACAATTGGTATATGATGTGTTGATACCATCATTATCCATCCTCTATAATGAATATGATTGTTTTGAAAAAATTATAGTATTGGAAATACCTTCCATAAATCAATTTTGTATTTAATAACTTCCCCTGTATCAATTCACCCTCCAGTTACCATAAAAAATTAATTTCCCCCACAATATACACATTATTTGACATGGATATTATTTTTATCTAAACGATATACCATTTTTAAATATGGTGTTTACTTTTATTGTTATTTAATTATCAATAAAATTATTGAAAATTATATATTAATTACTCAATAATGATATTCATTAAGTGACATTAATTAACAATTAAAATTTTAATATATATATATATATATATTTAATTGTTTGGAATGGCTATGATAGGTGGGGACTAAACATTATCTATCCCCTCAATTAACTAGTAGGTCTAATAATACAAATCAATTAACCTGATTAAATAGGTCTCGACTTATTATTTTAAACTATATTGTTATCGGTCACGATGGTATAGGTTTCCATGCACCTCATACATGATATTAAATAATTATGAATTTACCCTCCTATAGATTCAATTACTAATATCTGTGACATTATTACTAAGATAAAATTTAAGGTTCTATTTCATTCTCAATTGTTTTTAATAAATGGAATGCATTATCAGTTATTTAACTTTCCATATTGATTTTTCCTTATCCAATTATTTTAATGCCATGTTTTGTTGTTATTTAACTTTTCATATTGATTATCCATTATATAGTTATTTTAATGACATGTGTTATCATTTATTAACCATTCCATATTGGTTAATAATTATCTAGTGATTTGAATGGATTTTGTTTTCTATTATTTACCTTTAAATATTTAATATGATCATTGATTCATTATTAGTTCCATTATACTAAACCCATCCTAAAAAATTTATCCCACCATTATTTTGATTAATTTCCAAATAATTTCATGAAGTATATTATGATTGATATATAAAAATTTACTTGTGGAATAAATTTATTCATAGAAAAACAATTATATTATTTTTTTTTTGAATTTGTAATATATGAATTATTAATGTATTTAGTTCAAAATGAATACTATAAAAATAAGCACTTTGTGATTTGTTTAAAATTATAATTTGATAATGTAATTGAAGAAAACACTGGATCTGGGTTACTATGGTATGGGTCCCTATAGTTGGTATCATTGGATGATTAGTTGAATCCATACGGACTGGATTTATGAAATCATAGATTAGTTAGCACAGCCTTCTGATAGACTTGGATAATAGTATACAAAAAAATTATAAGTTTTTCATAAAATTATGATAAATTTTTATCGTAAGATAAAATTATTATGAACCTATATATAGTTATGTTACTGGAGTCTTCCATGTTTGATTACATTTTTTGAAATCATTTATTGGATTAGGAACCATTATTTTATTAAATGATTTTTTGTAAAATTTATTTGAATAATAAAGAATATTAATTTTACATGGTTATGTTTAAAATAATTAATATCCTTCTGGGTTAATATGATAATTCATGAAATTTTTATAATAGTCTAAAAATATTATTATAAATTATTTAAAAAATATATTATATTAAAAATTATAGAAAAACTGTTTTTAATAATTAAATTTCAAGTATTTAAATCATTCATTTTTTAGATTTATATTAATAATTTTTTAAGAAAATAGAAACTTTCATGCTAGGTAAAAACACATAGCATCTAGTAGGGAGGTGGGGCTTTAACCCTTGAACAATGGGTGATAAGGTTTTTGTGCCTACCACTAGCCTTCCAGATGTCTTATTTAATATGTCATATTATGTTTATATACTATGAATTAGATAGACATCTAAATAATAACATATTTATGGGTTTGAGGCCCATAACATTCCATTGATCACTCAATTTCCTATGATAAATGAATTCAATCACTCTTTATAGTTATTTAAGATTTTTCCATGTCTATATTTTAATTTCCCACATATGATCTTTGACGTGGGAACCTAGTAACATGACCATCATACTTCCTTCTATATCTTATTATATGGATATTTTGTTAACCCTTTTAATATTTGGATTTTTAAAAAATAATCTATAGAATATCATATACTAAATTATATTGTTAATGTTTAAATTGCGAGGATGTACTTTATCTACAGTTGGGATAATATTACACCCTATAATTTTAAAATATTAATATCTTATTCCACATCATTTATTACATGCAACACCAAGAGTAGAAGTGAATTAAAGTACCTAAGTATTTATAATATATTTAATATTTTAATATATCTTTAAATTCATGCAGTACCAAGTCATTATGAATTAAATAAAAATACAACTTCATTTGATATATTTATTTACATGCAAGGTTGTGTTTTATCAAAATCTATTAATATTATTTTTTAAAATGATCATTATATCCTAGATATTATATTATAAATTACGAATAAATTAAATCCACTTAGAAAAAATATAGTTTAAACAAATATAATAATTATACATTGGTAACCAATGAATTATAAATTAAATTAATAAACAATTGGATAACAGGGAAGTGTTTCAATAAAAATAATTTATATGCTCCCAAGAAAATTTTATAATAACAAATTAAATTAATTACTATTAATGAATAATATTAAATATATATATTCAATAAAATAATTTTTAAATTTATAAAATATATTTAATAGGAATAAGATATAAACAAATCCATCTTTAGGTATAAATAACTCTATTGTGCTAAAGGTAGTTGTGTCACCTTTCAATTGATGACATGTTTTAAAACTCATTTTTAAAAACTTATATAAATATTTTTTTTAAAAATATATAAACTTAATTTGTTCTATTTTAATTTTTGAAATTATGTTAGAATAATTTTCTATCAATTTTTTTAGATGTTTCATTTTTGGTTAATAGTGATGAATGTGGAATTAAATTAAAAAATTATTTTTCTTTTAAATAAATTATAATGCTAAATTATGTTTTAATTAGGATTTAAATGTTAAATTACATATAATATAGTTCAATTTAATCAATTTATGTACTTTGAGTAATTTTTATATTTAATTTAGATAATTAAATATATTAAACTTGTTAACATGTTTGTGCAGGTGAATATTTCCATTAAATTGATTTCATGTGATTTTTTTTGGTTAATATTCCTCAGTATTTTGATGATATCCTAATTTATGTTATTTGGATTTTTTTTATTCTAATAACGTCGGAAAGATATGACATTTATATATATTTTATTAGTTAATGTAGAAGTTTGAAAATTCTTATTTATCTTTCTAAAAATTCAATGAAGTTGATACTATATTTTTAGAAACTGTACATTTCATTGTTTTAAAACATTTATGTATTTATTTTACTATAACTTCTATAGTTATCTAATTTTAATGAAACTTGACTCTATGGAAAGATAAAATGGTTATCTTTGTTTCAATAGTTTACATTAATGTATAAATATATTGTTTAAATGGACTTTTAATTACATGAAGTTAAGATATGTTTGTTTGTTGTAGTAGTTTTTTCTAGAATTGTTTTTCTTCTGTTTTTTATTGATTTTGGGACCTGTAGATGTTGGTTTTAAAAGAATTTTTTTTGGAAAGATAATAAGTTTTTCTAGCAGTCATTAGTGTTGAAAAATGTCTGAAACTACTGTTAAGATCCTTTAAAAATTTATTGATGTTTTTCAAAACATTCTGTACATATTTTTTTCTTTCAAAACTATGGTTCATTTTTTTCTTACAAAAGTATGGTTCATTTTTTCTTACAAAAGTATGGTAGATTTTTTCTTAAAAATGAATGGTTCATTTTTTTCTTACAAAAGTATGGGTCATTTTGTCTTACAAAAGTATGGTTCATTTTTTTCTTATAAAAGTATGGTCATTTTTTCTTACAAGAGTATGGTTCATTTTGTTCATACAAAATTATGGTTCATTTTTTCTTACAAAAGTAAAATTTATTTTTATCTCAAAAGTATGGTTCATTGTTTATCTTACGAAAGTATGGTTTATTTTTCATACCCTATGTTACTGTTCATACCTTACATTACTATTCATACCCTACGTTACTGTTTATACCATACGTTACTGTTTATACTATACGTTACTGTTCACTTCGAAGTTACTCTTCACTTCGAAGTTACTATGAAGTTACTGTTCACTCCGAAGTTAATCTGAAGTTACTGTTCACTCTGAATTTACTATTCACTTTGAAGATACTCTTCATTCCAAAGTTACCTTTCATTCAGTGTAATTTTTTAAAAAATGATTTTTTGATGGTTTTTTTTGTAAAATACTCATTAATTATAAGGATCGTAATAAAAGAGTTTTTAGTGTCATTGGTGCTATATTGAGAGATAAAATTAAAAAAAAAGTTCTTCAATATCTTTTACAAATAAATTTGGATGTTTCAAGATTGTTTAAATTCAAATGCTTGAATTTAATTTCTGAATCTGCTGCTAGTTTTCAGGAACTATTTTGACTTCGTTTAAATGATTATAAATGGTTTTAATAGTCTATTTTAAATCATTAAATGAATTTATTATTCTAGAGATTTTATTGGAAGACTTATTCAAAATATTTTGAATTCCATTATTAGATATTTTTTATACAGGAATAAGAGAAGCAACGGTGCTACTATTTTTAAGGAGATATTTATGGGATCTATTGACTCAATTAGTTTTGAATATCCTAAGGAAGAGGAGTTGTTGAACCTTCACGAAATTTTTATTCTCTATATATATCATTCTCTCTTGTAGAAAAGAACAACACAATACAATGAGACAGTGTTGTGAACTTTGAATCTGCTGTCCATTTGCAACGTCCTGTGACACTTTGCTTCTCCACCTGCTCGGTCTCTCAAGTGCTAAATTAATTCTGCATCAACTACAATTTCATTGACGAGACTATAATGGCCCGAACCTCTCCGGCCCATTCCATTGTCAAAAATAAGGTCAAGAAGTGTTCTGGAGGGTAAAATGGACTTTTTCCACACTTTCCTGAATTTTTGAAACTACATGCCATGTAGTTTGAGTACAGGACATGTACCCCCTTCCCGGGTATACCCCATGTTGCAGGTCGTGTCCTTATTGGGTGGAGTAATGGGTGCATGCCGTGTATCCAGTTCTACACGCCGTGTTGTCCTTCCCCGCATATGAGTTACTAGTCAACGGCCATGTAACGTGTTAGAGCTGTGTCCTTTCCGTTTGTAATAAATGAGTACACATCGTGTGTCTAAACTACACGCCGTGTAGTCCTTCCCCGCGTATGCATTACCCTCAAACCGTGTGTTGACCAGTCAATGGCCGCAGAGCCGTGTTAGAAGCCGTGTGGAGACCGTGTGAAAAAACCAAGTACACGCCGTGTACCATAAAGTACACACCATGTAATTTTTCTTTTCACGCCTATAAAAGGAGGGGTCCCCTCCTCCTTTCAACTCACCCCTCTCCTCTCCTCTCCTCTGAGCAGAGCTCTCTCAAGAGACTCGAAGACTCTTTCTTCCATAACTTCTTCGTCCGAGCTCCGATTTAAGATCCGTCAGCGGCCACGAGATCGTAACAACAATGCAGAGCTTCCGAGCCTGGGTCCGTTGTCTTTACTTCGTCCCTTACTTTCCGACATCCACCTGAGGAGGTTTTTCTGGGACCCGACAGAAGTGACGGACACCGACATATGTCTTCTAATATTGATCCGGTGGAGCGTTGTGATCAAGAACCTATTGAGGTTAGGATATCACCTTTGTCTCTCTAATTTGTGTATCATGCGGGGAGGGTATCCTTTTGTTTTCATGAGAAATAGTTGAACCATTAAATAAAGATAATAACTGGTTAAAGAATGGGGTTGGGAAGTTAGTGATTGTGGTTACTTTACTTTTTATATCCTGTGATATTATATTTGTGAATTGAATGGGCTTCTACCTACTGAAAAACACGGTCGTTGGGGGCCTTTTCTTATTCAATTAAATGTTGCCCACTCCTTCTGTATTGTCTTATGGATGGAAGCTTGTGGAATGTGGAAATTGGATAATCACGTAATGTTGGCTGATTAAATGAAAATCTCGAACCCTTGTGTGATCACCCCGGTTAAACAAAATGGAATAATGAACATGTGGGTGTTGGCTTGGTTACGTGGCATGTGTTGGGGGTGTTTTTGTGGGTTGTTGTGGATCGGGTGAGCAGCGGGGCTGTGGTTGAATTGGTTGTGGGTTGGTGTGAATGTTGTGTTGTTAACGGACAGTGGGGCTGCAATAAATGGTATTAAAGGGATATTGATGTATGGGTTTCGGTGTGGTTTTGGTTATGGCGGTTGGCAGCAGGGCTGCAAGGTTGGGTTTGGATGTGAACGGACTACGGGTTGTGATTAATAAATAAAAGTGGAAGAATTAATGAATGGTGGGGAGTGGTAATGGAACGGAAATAATCAATGGGGTTGGTTGGTTGATAAGAGAGACTTTGTTGTGCTGCTTATGTTTTTCCTAACTTGTTTTGTGGATGGCAGGGATATGTTTTACGGACGATTGGTGTGGTTAGTTGTGGATAGTTTCCCAGTAGTTAAGGAACTAAATAACTATTTCTACTGAAATGTGAAAACCTAAAGGGGGCTGGGTTTGTTTGTTGTATGTATGCTTCGTAGTAGAAGTGCTGAGGCACGTGCTCAGATTCTCTTTTTAGAAGCCATAGGTTGGGCTATGAGGTTGGTATATATATATATATATATATCTGTATCTTTTGTGTTTTTATCGCACCCCACCCATGTTGAGAACTTAGTGCCGAACAATCCCATTTTATAGGAGAGGGTGTTTTTCCCTTAGTTACTAGATTCATCCTACTCCTTCTCCCCTAGGCTGTGATGGCTTGAGGCAACCTTACACCTAAGAATCTATGGGTAGGTTTCGATTGGGGTGGTTTTTTCCCAAGACTCTTCGGGTAGGTTCTACTGTTTCCCAAGAATCTTCGGGATTAGGCCCAGGTGTGTGCGGGCGGGATACGTGGTTGTGAGGCCCATGTGTGTGCGGGCGGGATACGTGGTTGTGAGGCCCAGGTGTGTGCGGATGAGATACGTGGTTGTGAGGCCCAGGTGTGTGCGGGAGGGATACGTGGTTGTGAGGCCCAGGTGTGTGCGGGCGGGATACGTGGTTGTGAGGCCCAGGTGTGTGCAGGCGGGATACATGGTTGTGAGGCCCAGGTGTGTGCAGGTGGGATACGTGGTTGTGAGGCCCAGGTGTGTGCGGGCGGGATACGTGGATGTGAGGCCCAGGTGTGTGCGGGTAAGATACATGGTTGTGAGGCCCAAGTGTGTGCGGGCGGGGAGAGTGTGGTAGCTTCGGGACATTCGTCATTAGGAAGAGCAGCTAACTAAAGGGAAATGGTGAGGGGTACTCAATACTCTTATTCTTATACTACTACTACCTGTTGTTCTTGTGTTTTGGTGAGTGTGGCTGGTGAGGTTGGGTGGATAGGATTCCTTGCTAGGTTTCTTCTGTTGTTCTCCTGGGACATTTGGATGTCTCCCCACTTGTGCATGAGACCTTTAGGATTCTCTACTGAGTATACTTGTATGCTCACCCTACGTTTACTTTCAGGTTTCCAGGAGGACTACCAGGGTCGTGTGACACCCTACTAGTCGGACAGTTGGAGTTTTTGCTGTTGATGTACCATTGTTTTCTTTTGGTATTATACTTTGTGCTTTATTGTACTTGTACCTTGTTATAAATTTGTTTAAACATGCATGTTGTCTTGGTTTGGGTTTATTTCTATACACTTGTTCTTTTTCATTTTGGTGTTTGACCTGTCCTATTTCCCGATCCTAAATAATAAAAAGGGTAATGCCTCCCATATTTGTGAAAACTCGTACCCTTGGTGATAGTCGCCACCCCGGGGCCTACTGGAGATGGTACTTGGGGTCATTATCTCCCTTTCACCATTGCTAGCTAAGGAGGGGGTCATTACAAAATGGTATCAGAGCTAATGGTCGAGAGATAGGATGGAGTCTGGAGTTAGGAACAGTGAGGATTGCATGGGATGGTAGGGAAACAGTGTTAGTTAATCTTGGTGCGTGACATAGGCCAGGGAAGACCATCTAGGACACGGGATTTTAGGGCCCCCATGATCCGATGCACGGACTCTGAGCCTACCAAATGACCAAGTGAGATTACATTTATTGTAGGGTAGAGACCCTAGGGAAGGTACACGCATCATCGTGATTGTTTTTGACTTGATTTGGGTGTTCTGGGAAAGAAATTGAAATAAAATGGTAAAAATAAAACCTTGAGTTTCCTTACTACTTGGGATTAGGCAATCCTTGTTTACCGTACAACTATGTCACATGGACGTCATCCACGGGTGGCTCAGACAGCCGAGGCCCAGCAGATTCAAGTAGTCGATTAGCTGAGGATTGACCGAGAGGAGGAAGATAGCCAGTGGCAGAAGTCTCTCCGTTCTTTCCAGCGGTAGACCCTCAAGAAGTACAAGGGTATTACATCGGATATAGAGACGGAGGGGTGGCTTGAGGAGATAGGGATCACTTTTACCTTGATCCGTGCTCTTAGGGAGTACTGGGTTCCCCTAGTAGTAAGTCAACTGAGAGGTGTGGCGTGATAGTGGTTGACGCTCTACCTCTGAGAGAGGATAGAGGCAGAGGTTCCATGGGCTCACTTTGAGAAGGAATTCTGAGAGTAATTCCATTATTCCATGATCAAGGCGGAGAATCAGCATGAGTTGCTCTCCCTTCAGTAGGGAAGTATGTCGGTACGAGAGCTGGTGATCAAGTTCAAGGATCTCCTATGCTTTACTCCGGATCTATTTCCGGATGAGGAGTCTCGGGTGAGACATTTGGAGGAGGTGCTTCGTCCTTTGCTCTGGTATGCTGTCACCCCCTCCACCCTTCCGACGTACTTGGAGGTACAGAAGAAGGAAGAGGTTGTAGAGAGGATGCACTCGCTGGGAGGTGCACTCCGAGAGGGGATCCATCCAGGCTCGTCAAAGGGGAAGGTAGTCAGCAGCAGGGCTCTTGCGATGGGACCTTCCAGGTTTAGGCCAGTGGGGAGCAGGCCCTAGTAGTCCCAGTTCAGATATTCGGGTCCTCATCCCTTTTCCATGATCCCGAGATCGAGGTGTTTTTATTGTGGGGGTTTCGGGCATGTTCAGATTCGGTGCCTGACCCGAGCTCAGTATGATGGAGGTGGACAGGTTCAGCGCCCACCTCAGCAGCACCAGTTGCCGGTGAGGCCCTTCCAGCAGCAGCAGGACCATGCTCCTCTGAGGGCAGACTTTGCGGGATGAGGCCGACCTTAGGGTGTTCCTCAGGGACCTCGACCAGGGCATGGTTGGGGAGGTGGATGACATCATAAAGGCAGAGGAGCTGGGCATGGACAGTTACACGCAGTAGAGTTGGCAGCTCCATCGGGACCAGAGGTGGTACGAGGTATGATTTGTTTGTTCAGCACTATTGTTTCTTCTTTGATCGATTCGGGAGACTCATACTCCTTTTTTACACCTAGTCTAGCCCATTCTTTGGGACTAGATGTAGAAAGACATTCCATTCCACTGGTACTGAGTACACCAGTTGGGGGCCAGACCAGTGTATCTTGTGTTTGCCGGGGATGTGGGCTGACGTTGGGACCACATCGATCTAGTGGAGACCTTCTTCTATTACAGATACTGCCATATAATATCATCCTAGGCATCAATTGGTTGTTTTCTGTTAGTGCCGTTATTGACTGCTTCTGGAGAATAGTCATGTTCTCTGACATAGGTGGGAAGCGCGTATCTTTTGTTGGCGAGAGGAGCTATCAGGCAGGAAGCCGGCGTGTGGAGCGTCTCCTTTCCTTATTAGGCGGGTTATCAGTGGTTCTAGCTGATACAGAGATGATGGATGTTCTGGAAGTTGATGGGGAGTTCCTCGATGTTTTTCCTGATGAGGTTGTGACTCTACCCCCCCCCCCCCCCCGACGAGACGTTGAGTTCGGGATAGACTCACAGCCTAGTGCCCGTCTGATTTTGATGGCCCCTTATCGGATGAAACCTTCGGAGTTGCGGGATTTTCTGATTCAGATTGATGATGTGATGGAGCAGGGTTTTGTTTGACACAGTGTGTCGCTTTGGGGTGCTCCAGTTTTCTTCGTGAAGAATGAAGATGGTGGTCTCAGGCTATGCATAGAATACCGAAGTTTGAACTAGGTAATGGTCATGAACCGCTACCCCATTCCAAGGATAGAAGATCTCTTTGACCAGTAGAGGGGAGTAGGTTGGTTTTCTACGATTGATCTACAATCGGGATATCATCAGCTGATTGTGAAGGGCAGTGACCTCTCGAAGATGGATTTCAGGTGCAGGTATGGGCACTTCATGTTTGTAGTGATGCCGTTTGGAGTTACGAATGCACCTGATATGTTCATGGGACTTATGAACTATGTCTTCTGAGAGTTTCTGGACCGGTTCGTTGTTGTGTTTATCGATGACATCCAGATCTACTCAAGATCAAAGGAGGAGCACTTTGAGCATCTCAGGGAAGTCTTGGAATTCATTTGACACCACCAGCTTTTTGGGAAATTGTCGAAGTGTATGTTCTTGACACAATAAGTACACTTCCTTGGGCACGTTGTGTCTCAGCATGTAGTGTCAGTGGACCCATCGAAGGTGGAGGCAGTTGTTTCTTGAGCAGCACCCAAGAGCATGGCATAAGTTCGTAGTTTCTTTGGGTTATCAGGTTACTATCGGAGGTTCGTTTCGGACTTCTCTCGAGTTTCTGCTCCTTTGTCAGCTTTGACGAGGAAGAACCAGGTCTTCCTATGGAGCGAGCAGTGCCAGGAAGCTTTTGACTACCTGAAGGAGAAGCTGGTCAGTACTCCCGTACTCAGGTTTCAAGAGGAGGGGTTGTTGTATGAAGTGTTTTGTGATGCTTCTGGCCTTGATTTGGGGTGCGTGATGATGCAGAAGAAGGGTGTGATTTGTTATGGGTCTAGGCAGTTGCGCCCTCACGAGCATAACAATGCCACCCATGACCTGGAGCATGCAGCAGTAGTGTTCCCACTGATGTTGTGGATAAATTACCTCTTTGGGGAGCGCTTTGTGGTCTTCTCATATCACAAGAGCCTGCGTTATATCTTCTCCCAGCGTGACCTGAACTTACGGCAGCAGATATGGGTTGAGTTTCTCCAAGACTACGACTTTGAGATCTCTTACACTGAAGGTAAGGGCAACATTGTGGCTGATGCCCTGATCAGGAAGTCACATCAGGAAGTGGTTTGGGAATCTGCTGATGCTTGGAAGGAAATGGGAGAGTTGGCTTCCTTTCACTTGGATGCCTGGGTAGAAGGTGTTAGAGGCTGTTTCTTTCAGATGACGATGCGGTCCTCCTTGTTGCGGCAGGTGGAAGAGTCTCAGTGGGGGGACTCCGAGGAGGAAGTGATGCGGGATCGAGTCGATTAGGGGAATGCTTCAGAAGGATGGTCAGAGGATAGCCAACATCGTATGCTTTTCTATGGAAGGTTGTTTGTTCTGGAGGCGATGCGTGAGGGAGTTCTCTGTGAGTTCCATAGCTCAGCCTTAGCAGTATATCCAGGAGTTTCGAAAATGTACTGAGGCCTGAGGGAACTGTTTTTTGTGGCCCGGCGTGAAATGGGCAGTGGCGGAGTTTGTGGCTAAATGCCTAGTGTGTCAGCAAGTGAAGACTGAACACCGTGTTCCCAGTGGTTTGTTGCATCCTTTAGATGTCCCCGAGTAGATGTAGGATGACATCTCGATGGACTTCGTCACAGGACTACCCCGAGATCATGGTGGTTATAATGCTATCTGGGTAGTGGTAGATCGTCTGACGAAATCAGCTCACTTCTTAGCAATGAAGGAGTCAGGCCCGGTGATTACCGTAGCATAGAGGTACATAGACTAGGTGGTGAACTTTAATGGAGTTATGAGGACAATCGTCTCATATCGGGATACTCGGTTTACCTCACGAGTCTAGAGGGGGCTACAACATGCTTTTGGCACCCAGCTACGCCTTAGCACTACTTTCCACCCCCAGACTGATGGGCAGATGGAGCGGACTATCCAGACGTTGGAGGACATGCTGCGAGCATGCGTTCTGGATTTCAGAGGATCATGGATACGACACTTTCCTTTAGTAGAGTTTGCCTACAAGAACAGCTTCCACTCTACTATTGGCATGTCACCATTTGAGGCTTTGTATGGAAGGCCATGTCATTCACCCATTTGCTGGGCAGAGGTTGGTGATATAGGTTCTCTTGGGCCAGAGGTAGTGCAGAACACCACAGAGAAAGTCCAGCTTGTACGTGAGTGGATGAAAGTAGCTCAGGACCGATAGAAGTCTTATGCTGATCGTCGGGGGAGGCCCTTGGAGTTCATGGTGGGGGATCATGTGTTCTTGAAAGTTTCCCCTCGACGGGGGCAACAGAGGTTTGGGAAAGGGAGCAAGCTCTCACCTAGGTTCATAGGACCATTTGAGGTGTTGAGGCGAGTTGGCGAGGTGGATTATCAGCTAGCCCTGCCACCTCAGTTAGAGAAGGTTCATGATGTCTTCCATGTCTCCCAGCTTTGTCGGTACTTACACGACGACTCCCACGTTATTGACTAGGTAGAGTTAGATATGGGAGACGATATGATCTTCACGGAACGACCAGTCATAATCAAAGATCGTAAAGAGAAGGTGCTCTGTGGATGAACCATTCCCTTGGTTCGTGTGTTGTGGAGGCATGGAGGCCTCGAGGAGAGAACTTTGGAGCGGGAGACCTAGATGCACGCTCAATACCCAGAGTTGTTTTGACTTGTGTTTTTCCCTTGTTCTTCTGAGCTTTGTGTTGATGTTTTACTTTGTACCCTTATTATATGAAATGATTGTCTTTTCAGTTGTGAGACCTTTTGTTTCCTTGTTCCCTGGTAATTTGTAACATGTCCGGATTTGTGGGAAAGGGAAAAACCTTACCCTTAATCGAGACGCATTAATGAGGATGCGATTGAACCCGTGCGGGAAATTCAGTGCCGCCTAAAGAGAATAATATCTCGACATAGGTGATGAAATTTCCCAAACCCACATGTTCTGGCAGTGTGTTGGTTGTGTGAAGTTGGGGTTAGTGCAATTTGAAAAATCCTAATGTATGAAAGTGGGAAGACCCAATTCTTAATCGAGACACATTAATGAGGATGTGATTAAATCCGTGCAGGCGAGTCAGTGCCGCCTAAAGCGGATAAAATCTCGACAGAGGAGAAGGAATTCCTAACACATATGATTAGGGTTGTTGGTTGGGTTCTTGTTATAACGAGAACCCTAAGAGGTATCTTGTTGGGTACCTCTGGGTTGGTTTTTGAATTCTCAGGGAAGAGAATGTTTTAAGAGGTATCTGATGTAATGGACCGGACCTCTCTGGCCCATTCCTTTATCAAAAAATAAGGTAAAGAAGTGTTCTGGAGGATAAAATGGACTTTTTCCACACTTTCCAGAATTTTTAAAACTACACGCCGTGTACCCCCTTCCCGGGTATACCCCGTGTTGCAGGCCATGTCCTTTCTCAGTGGATTAATGGGTGCACGTCGTGTGTCCAGTTCTACACGCCGTGTAGTCCTTCCCCATGTACGCGTTACTAGTCAATGGCCGTGTACCGTGTTGGAGCTGTGTCCTTGCCGTGTGCATAAAATGAGTACAAGCCGTGTGTTTAAACTACACGTCGTGTAGTCCTTCCCCGCGTATGTGTTACCCTCAAACCGTGTGTTGGCCAGTCAATGGCCGCGGAGCCGTGTTGGAAGCCGCATGGAGACCGTGTGAAAGAACCGAGTACACTCCATGTACCATAAAGTACACACCATGTACTTTTTCTTTTCACGCCTATAAAAGGAGGGGTCCCCTCCTCATTTCAACTCACCCCTCTCCTCTCCTCTCCCCTCCTCTGAGCAGAGCTCTCTCAGGAGACTCGAAGGCTCTTTCTTCCATAACTTCTTCATCTGAGCTTCGATTTACGATCCGCCAGCGGCCACGGGATCGTAACAACGAGGCAGATCTTCCAAGCCTGGGTCCGTTGTCTTTCCTTCAGCCCTTACTTTCCGACTTCCACCTGAGGAGGTTTTTCCGAGACCCGACAGAAGTGACGGACGCCGACAGACGCCTTCTAAGGTTGATCCGGGGGAGCGTTGCGATCAAGAACATGTTGAGGTAGGGATATCACCTTTGTGTCTCTAATTTGTGTATCATTCGAGGAGGGTATCCTTTTTTTTCATGAGAAACAGTTGAACCATTAAATAAAGATAATAACTGGTTAATGAATGGGGTTGGGAAGTTAGTGATTGCGGTTACATTACTTTTTATATCCTGTGATATTATATTTGTGAATTGAATGAGCGTCTACCTACTAAAAATCACGGTCATTGGGGGCCTTTTCTTACGAAATTAAATGTTTCCCTCTACTTCTGTATTTTCTTATGGATGGAAGCTTGTGGAATGTGGAAATTGGATAATCACATAATGTTGGCTGATTAAATGAAAATCTGGAACCCTTGTGTGATCACCCCGGTTAAACAAAATGGAATAATGAACATGTGGGTGTTGGCTTGGATACGTGGCATGTGTTGGGGGTGTTTTTTTGGGTTGTTGTGGATCAGGTGAGCAGTGGGGTTGCGGTTGACTTGGTTGTGGGTTGGTGTGAATGTTGTGTTGGTAACGGATAGTGGGGCTGCAATAAATGGTATTAAAGGGATATTTATGTGCGGGTTTCGGTGCGGTTATGGTTATGGCGGTTGGCAGTGGGGCTGCAAGGTTGGGTTTGGATGTCAACGGACTATGGGTTGTGATTAATAAATAAAAGTGTAAGAGTTAATGAATGGTGGGGCATGGTAATAAAATGGAAATAATCAATGGGGTCGGTTGGTTGATAAGAGGGACTTTGTTGTGCTACTTATGTTTTTCCTAACATGTATTATGGATGGCAGTGATATGTTTTACGAACTATTGGTGTGGTTAGTTGTGGATAGTTGCCCAGTAGTTAAGGAACTAAATAACTATTTCTATTGAAATGTGAAAACCTAAAGGGGGTTGGGTTTGTTTGTTGTATGCATGCTTCGTAGTAGTAGTGCCGAGGAATGTGCTCAGTTTCTCTTTTTAGAAGCTATAGGTTGGGCTGTGAGGTTGGTATATATATATATATCTGTATCTCTTATGTTTTTATTGCACCCCACCCATGTTGAGAACTTAGTGCCAAACAGTCCCATTTTATTGGAGAGTGTGTTTTTCCCTTATTTACTAGCTCCTTCCTGCTCCTTCTCCCCAAGGTTGTGATGGCTTGAGGCGACCTTTCACCTAAGACTCTTTGGGTAGGTTTCGATTGGGGTGGTTTTAGCCCAAGACACTTCGGGCAGTTTCTACTATTTCCCACGAATCTTCGGGATGAGGCCCAAGTGTGTGCGGGCAGGATACGTGGTTGTGAGGCCCAGGTGTGTGTGGGAGGGATACGTGGTTGTGAGGCACAGGTGTGTGCGGGCCGAATATGTGGTTTTGAGGCCAGGTGTGTGCGGGCGGGGAGAGTGTGGCAGCATCAGGACGTTCGTCATTTGTAAGAGCATCTAACTAAAGGGAAATGGTGCAGGGTACCCAATACTCTTGTTCTTATACTACTACTACCTATTGTGCTTGTGTTTTGGTGAGTGTGGATGGTGAGGTTGGGTGGATAGGATTCCTTGCTAGGTTTCTTCTGTTGCTCTCACAGGACATTTAGGATGTCTCCCCACTTGTGCACGAGAGCTTTAGGTTTGCCTACTGAGTATACTTGTATGCTCACACTACGTTTACTTTCAGGTTTCCAGGAGGACTACCAGGGCCGTGCGGGACCCTACTAGTCGGACAATTGGAGTTGTTGTTGTTGATGTACCTTTGTTTTCATTTGGTATTGTACATTGAGCTTTCTTGTACTTGTACCTTATTATAAAATTGTTTAAACATGAATGTGGGCTTGGTTTGGGTTTATTTCTATACACTTGTTATTTTTTTCTTTTGGTGGTTGACTTGTCCTATTTCCCGATCCTAAATAATAAAAAGGGTAATGCCTCCCATATTTGTGAAAACTCATACCCTTGGTGCTAGTCTCCACCCCAGGGCCTACTGGAGGCGGGACTCAGGGGGTCATTATCTCCCTTTCACCATTTCCAGCTCAGGAGGGGGTCGTGACAGAGACGTACTGATATAAACCTCAAGAACCAGTACCTGTGCTTTAATTTTTATCTTCTCTTTCATCTGGTTCTGATTCTGTAACACTGCTTCCCTCACATGCACTTTATTTTTCTATTTATGATTTTTCACAAAAAATCAATATTTGTTTTTTTCCTCAGGTTGTGACTCCCAGATTATAATTTCAGGATCTTAGGGTTGTGAATCCCTATATCTAAAGTCAAAACTGTTTGGGTTGTGACTCCCAGTATCTAAAGTCATGATGTAAGGTTTTTGACTCCCCACACAAAATTCAGTGTCGTGGTTATCCCTCCACTAGAAAAGGATTTTGTAACTGGGTTATGATTCCCCTTAAAATTCATTTTTAGTGCACATGTATCTCTCAACAAGTAGAGAGGTATAAGTGTAGAGTAGGCCCACTTTGGACCGAACTACTATAAAAAACATCCTTGCATTATTTACTTTTTCCGCTGATAATTAAATTTAATAATTAACATTGATAATTAATTTATTTGTTTAAATTTTTTTATCTGGTCTATTCAGCCCCTCTAGACCATCTCCCATTACACTATCCGACCTAACAATTAGTATCAGAGAAAAACCTTCTTAAGAATAGGTTTGATCTATCTTTATATTTCTTTACAATAATATCGGCACCATTGGTTGTTCCTTCAAGAATTTATCCAATCATTTTTTTGCTTTTATATTTTATTATTCTAACCTATTCCTAGACCTCACAGTCTAAGGATAAAGATCTTATAACATGGAAGGATTGATCCTGAATGATGATTTGATTCCTTAGAAGCCACCACATTTTGATGGCAATGATTATGGATACTGGAGATCCCAAATGGAGGTATACCTCAAATAGTTGATAATTGAGCACTGGTCTATCTTGTTAAAACAACACACACTGCCTAAAGCTGATCCAGATACTCTTATAGTGTAACGCCCCGACCCTAGTTACCCAGAGTCGGTGCATTATTACATAATATTGGCATGATCACAAGAAAGATCAAATCTCGAAAGACCGATTGGTTTAGTAGTCTTGGAAACACTAGATATATTCATAAGTCTTACATTATATCATAAAATGAAAAACTACTACAACAACATATTGTCTCCATAATTCACACTCATATCCTCACATAATATCCATGCAGGTCATTCATAATTTACTTCTTCACTTCCTGGTAAAAATAAAACATAGAAAAGGGGTGAGCTCAAATGCCCAGTAAGGATAACAATATAGCAGAAACATTCATAAATAAGAATAAACATTTAAGGCAATGTATAACTAAAACAAAAGACTTTCAAACATGAACTTTCAACATGGTATGGAATAAATAAAATGAAATAATGCCATTTACTTATTCACATGGATATTCTACTAATCGAATAATCACATGCAAAAATCAATAACCACTTTCATAATGTTGGAATGCATAATGCCAGACTATCATAACCACATAGTCAAGGCCTCATGCCAAGACTACAATTAAGATTTTGTCAAGGCCTTGTGCCAAGACACTAGTTTGTCTCATGAGACCTACCGATGCATCGAGGAGCTATAGCGGGCTCCACCCGTTACATATTAAGTCCAATGCATTCCCATATGAAAAGGTTTAAACATAACATAAACATTCGTATTAAAACTAGCATACGAAATGTCAATACTTTCACCATAAACTATGAATGGTATAAAAATAGCACATCCACAGTCAAACATATCACAAAACCTTCAATACAATATAGAAGTTTTGTATCATAATAAATCAACATCAAATAATCTTAAAATCCATCAAAGGATGTTGACATAGATGAAATCAAAATTCTTTTTAAGGAAATATCTCCTTTTATTTTGAAATCATTTAAGATCCATATAAAATAAAACATTTTCTTTGAAAATATTCTTATAAGCTTGTAAGGAAAGCTTTGAATATTTTATAACGGCGGAAAATAACCTCACCCGCCGTATAAGTTTAAAAAAACATTCTTATCTTAATTCTGTCGAAAAGGTTAAAAAGCACCTTGTTTGGAAAACGATGGAAAGATTCCCTTATAAACCTCTTATAAAAAGTCAAACAAGGGTATAAATGACTTTAACCCATATTCTTTTAAATATTAAAAATGTTTTGAAATACATTTTGAAGAAACATGGTTGTGGATGATAACGAGATCCCAGTAAATTATTACGTATAAACAACCTCAGATAATGAAGAGATTGTGAAATTTCCCTTACCTTGTACTTTTCCTTGGTTGGGGTAGGTTAACCTCCTGTATAATGGTGAAATAATTGTTATTAAATTATACAATAATCATATACATTAATATGATATCATATATGATCTTTTAATATTGATTTGATAATAATATCTTAGTATTATCGTTGTTTCAGGTGTTAACTTACTTGTTTTCTTTTATATGTTTTGTCACGTAAGACATGTTTGTAAAGGATAGTTTTTATATTATTCATATACAGAATGATATCAAGTCCTTAAAAACCATTTTTTAAATCATCAAATGATAATTATACTTGAATGGATACGATGGAGAATGAATCTCATCGCGTTCGTGGAGACGGTAGTCCGTACGTACGCACGAGGGACAATATCATTCTTTTGATATTAAAATAATATATAAATGGATGGTATATCATATATAAAGAATCCTTAACATGTTATATTTATTATTTACATGAGTTACACATCATTATTATACCCATCCAAATAATGTTATATTGAATAACAATTACACCACGACGTGGAGACGGTAAGCCGTACGTACGCACGTATGGTGACATGTTATTCAAAGGGTGGATAGAATACTGAATATGGTTGTACCATATTTATAATAACATCACAGTATATATATGATACTGGATTTATTATTTTAGAATGGTAACTACAAAGGAAGAAGAAGTGGAAGAAGAAATGAACTTAGAAAAGGGTGGTGAAATCATTACCTCTTCTTCGGGTTCTTCCTTTTGATTTGATCAAAAGGGCTCCTTAGGTTGGCTTTCTGATCAAACTAAGGCCCCTAGGTTGTAGTGAGGGAAGTTGGGAGAGTATTTGGGCAGATTTTGGCCGAACCAAAAGGCTTTTAATGTGGGAAGAAATGAGAAGGAGGAGTGCCCTTTTATAAGAGGGGTGATGGGCACCTTTGGAAAAGCTAGAGATATTAGTTTATAATAAATTCATATTCAGTTTCCAGTGGCTCTAAAGTTGACCATTCAAAAGATAAGGTGGGGATAAGTCGAAAACCACTCAACCAATAGAATTTAGACAGGTTTGGGTACTTATATTAACCTTATCTTTAAGTATTAACTCTAAGTTAATTAGTTTCACTTTTACAATGTCTCTTTGTATTTTTATATAATATGGTTAATAAACTTACTAAATACATCCAAGCGACCCCCAAGTGGTCCATTAATGATTAAACTATCATGATATAAGTCTCTTGGCCGAATCTTAGATTTTTAAGAATTTAATATCAATTAATAATATAATATTTGTTTTAAGAACTCTTTTATGTCAATTTTGACACTATTCAATAGTTGATTTTTTTGAAACTCATAAAAGATTTATTACTTCAAACAAATTCAATTTAATCAATCCTAATATATCTTATTATTTCATAAAATTAGTTTAATTCATTAAAAGTTTCATATTATATTTATTTGGGTATTTATAATATCAATTATTTTAATTTTTCACTATTATAGTAATTACTGCATCATCATTGTGTCATAAATAAAATAAATTATTTAATGTCTAAAAATTATAAATAAAATATAATT
The DNA here is from genome assembly GCA_963277665.1 of Viscum album. Lineage (NCBI taxonomy): Eukaryota > Viridiplantae > Streptophyta > Magnoliopsida > Santalales > Viscaceae > Viscum > Viscum album. The sequence continues at coordinate 21,843,863 of OY728166.1, read as the reverse complement.
ATGTAGGAAATTTTTTTATCTTTTTAATTAATATTTATAATCTAAAATCCAACATATATAACCCTATTTAACAATTGTTTTCCTAAAAGATATATGCTTTTGTCATTTTCGTATTCATTTTAACTTAATTAAAATAAAGTGTCATTATCACTTACAAGTGGATCCATGGGGTCCCAAAATAGACCCAAATATGCCCATGGTCGACCATGTATCAAACAATAGGGTTAAGACACGTTTTAGGGTAATTTAGTATTATTATAATATTATTTGTTAACCCTTATTTACCGGATTTACCCTTAACCATGGTAAATAAAATTTTTACCGCAGTAATTATTCAAAATGTCTAAAAATAAAAGTTACCTATTTACACAATTTGAACATCCTGATTCCAAATATGGAATCCATTTTCCTAAATTCAAAACACAGAAGTGGAAGAAATTAATTTAAAATTAATTCCCGCTGTCAAAACAAAAAGCGTGTTTTTAAGAGATAATAACTATCAAAAGATTGACACTTGTTTATGATCGGTTTAATTGTAAAATTATGTCCAATGACCAAAATTATATTAAATGGTAGAAATATATTATAAATATACTTTAAAACCACTCAAATTCATAATTTATCACTATTAATTATTTTGATTAAAAAAGTTGTTTTTAATTAAAATTTAGTAATTTTCACTATTCATCAAAATATGAATGTTATCCGAAAAGTACCAAAATTTCACCTTAGGATAAATTAGATATTCCGAATCCAAAAATGAAGTCTATTTTGAAATATAAAATATATATAATTTTAAAAAGTAGGTATTACTATTCATAACGGCTAGTTTGATTGGTTGTTAGAACTCAGTGTTGCGTACAACACACGCTATCGCATTATTCAAAGAGAAGCGTACCGTAGAAGCTTGGGGTGTTACATATAGAAATTGATTCTACTAGATATCTCTTAAATTACAATGTTGTTAATATTTTATATTGTTATATTAATAGAAGTGTTTTAGTCATGCGTCTGCATGCATAAAAACTCATGAGATTTGGAAGATTTTGCAAGTTACTCACCTTGGATTCGATAAATTGATATGAACCAAGCTTGAAATTCTTCGTGCTGAGTATCCATACTTCAAGATGGGTGAAGATGAAACTATAAACCAAATTTTCCATAGATGATGAAGAATTGTGAATGGAATGAATTCACTTGGAGAATATCTGGAAAATCCCATACTTGTTGAAAGAGTGATGCGAGAATTACCAAAGAAATGGCATGAAAAGAAGGTTGTCATTGATGAAATCAAGAACTTAAAAGAGCACACACTTGATGAATTGATTGGATCACTACTACAATATGAGCTGTAAGTGAACAACATAGCTGATGAGGAGACGATAAAAAGAAATGGTGTAGCTTTTATATCTATAAATGTTATGTCTAATAATTATTCTAATTCTGATCTACAAGATATTTAAAAGGAAGACATGACTCAGATTGTAACTCGAGTCTACAAAAGAATGAAAAAGAATGGTTTCAAAAACCAGTTTATTAGAAATCCTAAAAAAGAAAAATATAATGGAGATAAGAAATGCGATACAAATTGCAATGCTTTAGATGTAACTTTTTATGAGTGAAGGAAGAAAGGTCATATCAAAACCGATTTCCCTAAACTAAAGAATAAAGACACATACGAAAAGAAGGATAGAAAGGAATTGGAAACCAGCTGGAGGTGAACTGAAGAATCTGATTCTAGTGAACAATCTGGGAATGACAAAGAATCTGCTAACATGTGTTTCATTGAATCACATGATAAGGTTTGTAATTCTAGTTATTATTATGAATATTCTGGTTCTGAATATGAATCTGAAAACCCCAATGTTTTTTAATTAAATAAATAAATTGAAAGATTAAGAAAAGAAATTTTCAAAGTTGTTGATTTATATAATAAACTTAAAGAAGATAATGAAAAACTTATTTCTAAAAATAAAGAAAATTTTCAAAAAAGAAGGTTAATGAACAGTGCTTCTACTTCTCATTCAATAGTTTATGATAATTTGAAAACTGCTCAAGATCTGAATGAGAAATGGAAAAAGGAAGTTGAATGTCTTAAACAAAATTTATCTGCTTTTATTCAAGGTCGTGAAAAATATCATGAGGTGATGTCTTTGACTAAAACTGATAAAAATAAATATGGTTTTGGTTATGAAATATTATTACCTAAAATGTCTAAAACGTTTTTTGTTAAAAGTAAAAATGGTTGTACTTCAACTGTTACATGATTTAAATGTGGCATGAATGGTCACTATGCCAATGACTGCTCACTTATATTTAAACAATCGCTGGGATTTACAAAAACTAATATTTCAAAATCCTTGTTATCGATCATACCTTACAATACATGTCTAAATTCTGAATGGGTACCTAAAAACTGTATTACTAATCCTATTGGACCCAAAGTAGCCTGGGTACCAAAATTGTAAATTAATTTATTTTTCTAGGAAAAATGACTTGGATGTCTCAAGAACAACATATGGTACATGGAAAGTGGATGCACTAGGCATATAACAAGAGACCCATCAAATTTTACCTCATACAACACATATGATGGAGGCACTGTTACTTTTGGAGAAAATTCCAAAGTAAAAGTAAAAGGTTTTTGGTAATGTTGGTATTTCAAATTCTACATTTTTTTCAATAGTTTTATATGTTGAAGATTTAAAAAATAATTTAATTATTATATCACAATTATGTGATGATGGAATGGAATTTATATTTTAAAATGATAAATTTTTAGTTTTTAAATATGATTCTTGATTATTTTATGCTAATTGAAAAGATAATATTTATACTATTGATTTGGTTGAACTAAATTTTCAACAGGTAAAGTGATTGAATTCTATACAGAATGACTGCATCCTTTGGCACCGACATTTAGTTCATGTTAATTTTATAATGTTACATAATCTCTCAATGCATGAGAATGTTTTACAGTTTCCTTCTTTGATTAAAGAACTACTTCATGTTTGTGGAGCCTTCATGAAAGGGAAGAAACACAAAATTTCTTTTAGACCTATTAATCAGATAAGTACTATTAATCCATTACAGTTAGTACATCTTGATTTATTTGGTCCAACACAAATTTCTAGCCTTGGTGGAAAGAAATATACATTAGTTATCATTGATCATTATAGTAGATTTACTTGGATATATTTACTAGATCATAAAAATGATACTTTATCTAAATTCACTGCTTTCTGTAAATTAGTTCAAAATGAAAATGGTTGTATGATTATTTCTATTCATAGTGATAGAGGAGGTGAATTTCATAATTTAGATTTTGAAAAATTATGTGAAAATAATGTATATTTGCATAATATTTCTGCTCCTAGAACATTACAAAAAAATGGTGTTGTAGAACGAAAAAATAAAACTCTTATTGAAATGGCTTGAACTATGTTAAGTTAAAATAATTTGCCTATATATTTTTGGGCTGAGGCTATTTTTTGATGCATGTTATATTTCAAATAGAATTCATATTATAACTTTTCAAAAGGAAACTCTTTATGAATTATTCAAAAATAAAAATCCTAAAGTTTTGATGTTTTAGAGTTTTTGAATGTAATGTTTTTATTATAAATTCAAAGGATAATTTAGATAAATTTGATGCTAAAAGTGATGAAGATATTTTTCTTGGTTATTATAATAACAGTAAAGCTTATAGACTGTATAATAAAAGAACGGTGGTTATTGAAGAGTTTGTTCAGGTTATGTTTGATGAAAATAATGTTAACATAAATTCTGAATCTAATGTTATTGAAGATGAGTTTAGAGATTTTAATTTTGGTGAAGATATTACTCAAGATAATAATGAATTAATTGCGGGGGAGAATACTCTATCTCAACCTCATAAAAGATCATGTAAGATTCCCAAAGATCATCCTATTGAAAATGTAATTGGCAATGTTGACTCTAGTGTCAAAACCAGAAATTGTATTTTAAATTATTGTGCCAAATATGCTTTTATTTCTGATTTTGTTCCGGTTAATATTAATGATGCTTTAAAAGATGAAAATTGGATTGTTTCTGTGGAAGATGAATTAAATCAGTTTGTTAGAAATAATGTTTGGAAGTTAGTATAATTGCCTGATGAAAAGAAGGTAATTGGAACTAAGTGGATCTTTTGAAACAAGCTGGATAAATCTGGATAGATTGTCAAAAACAAAGCCAGACATGTTGCTCAAAGTTACTCTCAAGAACAAGGTATATACTTTGAAGAATCATTTTCACATGTTTCTAGGTTAGAGGAAATTATAATTTTTTTGGCCTTTAAGTATTTTAAACGTTTTAATTTATATCAAATGGATGTAAAATTTTATTTTATGAATGGTTTTATTACTGAAGAAGTTTAGGTTTCTCAACCCCCTAGTTTTGAAAATGAAAAATTTTCCAACCATGTTTTTAAATTATCTAAATATTTATATGGTCTTAGACAAGCACCTCATGCTTGGTATGAAAGAATTTCATTATTTTTATTAAAAAATGGTTTCAAGAAAGGAAATTTTGATCCCACTCTTTTTATAAAAATATATTCTGATGATATTTTAATTGTTCAAATATATGTTGATGATATAGTTTTTGGATCATCTAGTGAAATTATTTGTAATGATTTTTCTTTATTGATGTCTTCTAAATTTGACATGAGTTTATAGGGATAATTAATGTTCTTTCTTGGACTTCAAATTTCTCAAAGGAAAGATGGAATTTTTCTTAATCAATCTAAGTATGCTAATGATTTAGTTAAAATATTTGGTCTTTATTCCTATAAATCCATGAAAACTCATATGGGTACTAATTGTAAATTAGATAGTGATGAATCTGGTAAATCAATTGATTTTACAGTTTATAGAGGTGTGATAGGTAGCTTTCTTTATTTAACTGCATCTAGACGTGATATCATTTTTAGTGTTTGTTTATGTGCTAGATTTCAAGATGATCCAAAATAAAGTCATATTAATGCTGTAAAATGAATAATTAGAAATATCAAAGGAACTGTTGATTCTATTTTATTTTACCCAAAATATAACTGTTTTGATTTAACCCCTTATTCTGATTCTGATTTTGGAGGCTGTAGAATTGACAGAAAAATCGAATCAAGTATGTGTCTATTTTTGGGAAAATTTTTAATATCTTGGTCATCTAAGAAACAATTTTCTGTTGCTTTATCTACTGCAGAAGCTGAGTATATCTCTGCTACTAGTAGTTGTTCTCAAGGATAATAGATTAAGGAAAATTTATGTGATTTGATTTTTTATCTAGATAAACTACCTATTTATTGTGATAATACACTTGCAATTTCAATTTCTAAAAACCCCTTACAACATTCTAGAATAAAACATATTGATCTTAGATTTCATTTTATTCGAGATCATGTGAATAATGGTGATATTGTTTTCGAATTTATTCCTTCTGAAAATCATCTTGCAGATATTTTTACAAAGCCTTTAGACTCTTCTCAGTTTCAAAAAATTAAATTTTCTCTTGGTATGTCGAAATTTTAAATTTTATTTGTTGCATTTGTTTAGGGGGAGCATGTTTTCACTTTTTATTTATTTAGAAAAAGGGGCATATGTTTTGGAGAGATGTTTTATAGAGAAGGCTTGGGGAGAAATAACTTGGTTTTAATCATTTTAAAGATTCATTTATGGTTTAAATGTTTTAGTTATGTAATCAAACAAAAAGGGATAGATTTTTTGTGCCTGTGCATATTTCCTTTAATTTGATTTCATGTGATTTTGATTGATTAATTTTCCTCTGTATTTTGATAATATAATAATTTATTTTTTTGGATTTTTTGTGATTATTATCACATTGGAAAGATAAGACATTTATCTATATTTTATTAGTTAATGTGGAAGTTTGAAAATGCTTATTTATTTCTCTAAAAATTCAATGAAGTTGCTACTAAGTTTTTAGAGACTATAAATTTCAATATTTTAAAACATTTATGTATTTATTTTACTAGAAATTCTACAGTTATCTGATTTTCATAAAACTTGATTATATAGAAAGATAAAATGTTTATCTTGATTTCATTAGTTTACATAGAAATCTAAAAATATTTTTTAAATGGACTTTTAATTACCTAAAGTTATGATATGCTGTTTTGTTGTAGGATTTTTTTCAAGAGTTGTTTTTCTTCTATTTTTTAATGATTTCAGGACCTGTAGATGTTGGTTTTAATAGATTTTTTTGGAAATATAATATGTTTATCTACAGATGATTAGTTTTGACCAAAGTCTGAATCAACTATTAGGAGCCTTTAAAAATTCGTTGAAGTTATTCATAACATTCTGTCCAGATTTATTTCTTAAAAAAGTACGGTTCATTTTTTCATACAAAACTATGGTTCATTTTTTCTTAAAAATGTATTGTTCATTTTTTCTTAAATAATCATGGTTTATTTTTTCTTACTAAAGTATGGTTAATTTTTTTCTTACAAAATTATGGTTCTTTTTTTCAAACAAAAGTATAGTTTATTTTTTTCTTATAAAAGTATGGTTCATTTTTTCTTAAAAAAGTATGGTTCATTTTTATCTCAAAAATATGGTTCATTGTTTATCTTAAAAATGTATAGTTTACTGTCCATACACTAAATTACTATTCATACCTTACTTTACTATCCATACCCTACGTTATTCTTCATACCCTAAGCTACTCTTTATAACCTACATTACTGTTCACTCCAAAGTTATTATTCACTCTGAAGTTTCTCTGAAGTTCATGTTCACTCCAAAGTTACTCTGAAGTTAATGTTCACTCCGAAGTTACTTTTCACTTTGATATTAGTTTTCATTCTGAATTTTCTGTTCATTCCAAGCAATTTTTTAAAAAATGATTTTCTGAAAATTTATGGATTATTTTTTAATGATTTTTTTATAAAATCCCCATTAAATATAAGGATCATAATGAAATCATTTTTAATGTTTTTTTTGATATATTGAGAGAGAAAAATTAATAATGTTCTTCAAAATATTTTACAAATCTATTTGGACATTTCAAGATTGTTTAAATTCAAATGTTTCAGTTAAATTTATAAATATATTGCTAGTTTTCAGGAACTGTTTTGACTTCATTTAAATCATTTTAAATGGTTTTAATAGTCTGTTTTAAATAATTCAATGCATTTATTATTCTAGATATTTTATTGGATAACTTATTCAAAATATTATTAATTCCTTTATTAGATATTTACTCTATAGGAATAATAAATGCAACGGTGATTCTATTTTCAGGGAGATATTTATGGGATCTATTGACTCAATTAGTTTTGAATATCCTAAAGAAGCAGAGTTGCTACACCTGCTAGATATTTTTATTCTATATATATATCATTCTCTCTTTCAGAAAAGAACAACCCAATAAAATGAGAATGTTCTGTGAACTTTGAATCTACTGTGCATTTGCATAGTCCAATGACACATTGCTTCTCCACCTACTCAGTCTCTCAAGTGCTGAATTAATTCTGCTTTGACTACAATTTCATTGATGAGACGTGCTGATCTAAACCTCATGAACCAGTACCTGTGCTTAAATTTTTATCTTCTCTTTCATCTAGTTCTGAGTTTGTAACACTGCTTCCCCTCTCTCACATGCACTTTATTTTTCTGTTTATGCTTTTTCACATAAAAGATTTATTTGTTTTTTCCCTTGGGTTGTGACTCCCAGATTCTAAAGTCAGGATCCTAGGGTTATGACTCCCTATATCTAAAGTCAAGACTGTTTGGGTTGTGACTCCCAGTATCTAAAGTCAGGATGTAAGGGTTGTGACTCCCCACACAAAAGTTATTGTCGTGGTTATCCCTCCACTAGAAAGGGATTTTGTAATTGGGTTATGATTCCCCTATAAAAATCATTTGTAGTGCACACGTATATCTCACAGAGTAGAGAGGTATAAGAGTATAGTAGACCCACTTTGGACCGAACTAATATAAAAAACATCCTTGCGTTATTTACATTTTCGACTACTTATTAAATTTAATAATTAACATTGATAAATAATTTATTTGTTTAATATTTTATTTGGGTCTATTCACCCCCCCCCCCTCTAGACTATCTTTCATTACACTGTCCAACCAAACACAACATATTCACTTAAAAAACCCCATTTATCTTTCCTTTCTGTGGGATTAATTTTCATTTAAATTCTACCAATTTTTTTGTTTAATTTGGAAATATGGATTCAATATTTGAAATAATAATAATTTATAAAATGTAATATACTCAACTTATTTTTTTTACCAAATTTATTATTAAAATTAATTAACACTAATCACAACGATTTAGGTAAACATGAGTTTAAATATTTATTAATCTTAAATGATAATCTGTGTCAATGACCCAAAACATGTCTAAAACCCATTTTATTTCCATAATTAAACTATATAACAAATTTTATCAAAAAGGGTTCATTATTTTTTTATCATCGGGAAAGAGAGACCACATAACTGTGATAAGTTTTTGGTGTTTATAAGAATGCAATTTCTCCTCCACAATAAATTGGAAATTACTCCACTAACATACTCACACCTCTAAAAACACATTCGTTTAGAAAATACCTACCCATATCAATAACAAAATTCCCTACCCTCATCTTATAAGTCATAGTTTTTTCATAATGAAAACATTTGAATGTTAAATGGAAATTGTACGGATGACACCTAAAGAATAACTAATGTTTTTTTATAAAACTATCTTGATATTATTTTCTTCTAAAACTACTAAATTTACTATTATACCGTGATTGTAGAATACCCTCATTATATTCTATATAATAAAATATTTTTATGTTAAGGTTTTGTCCTACAAAAAGACACACTTCCATAAAATGGTGTATTAAATAATAGTTATTTTGTATGGAAGACTACCATCTCATGAACTAATATTATTTTTTATAATACTACCTTTTATGGTTGTGAAAATAATTAAATTTTTTATATATATGAAATTTTGGATATTTGTGATTTATTTATGCTTTTATAATTATTATATAACACATATTCTCTTAGTGAAAATTAACATTTTGAATATAAAAATATTTAATGGAAAAAGTAAGAAACCAAATTATTCAAAAACTAAAGGATAATAAAAACGTTCTTGATTTAAATTTTTTTGAATAAAATAATAGTGTTCATGTGTATGACAGAATAACACCTAGCGATGTCATATGATTCTTTTTCACTTACATGGAATAAAATAAGGAAGGTTTAAATAAATATATGTGATATATAAGACATAAAAATATATAATTTAATGATAATATATATTTAGATAATTTACTTTTACTTCATTTAATGTGACTTGAAAATGGAAATAGTGTTTGTGTATTCTTAAAACCAAACATGTAAATGAATGATGTAATTAATTTACTATCACAAAATATTATTGATTATTTAAATTCATATATAAACAATATATATGAAATATAAATAAACATTTATTCCCTAAATATGATTTAATAATGATCAAATTAATTAGAACAAAAGAATTAAATGTCAAAACATATTCAAAAAACATATAAAGATATTAACTACAACGTTGAAAATAAAAAGGTACTATTAATGAACTAGTAATAATATTTTATAAAATCAAAATATATTATATCGTAAATATTAATATAGTAAATTATTAAGTCAATAACATGTTTGAAACCACTATATATGATGTTAATTTATGTATATCCAAAATGAATTCATATTGGAAGGGATTCATTATCATTTTCAATTCATTGAAGAATATTGTAAATATATTCTCTAAATCTATTTTATATGGTGTGTATACTAACCCTTGATAAGTAATGTTGTGAAATATTTTACATTTATTATTATTAAAATTCGAATTTAAATTATTGTTTTGGTAGAGTTTGAATTAAAGGCTATGATGTTGTAAAGAATCATATAACTCAATTTCTTTTCATTGTGTTAAATTACTACTTTATTTTCATTATTATTATATGATTGTAGGTGTATTGGATATTGAATATAATATGTTGTATTTATATATTTTAAAATGGATTTATATCTTATAATGATAATTTATTCATTTATTAATTCCCACATTAATGTTACAATCATTTTATGGAATTATTTGATATTCACATTCTAATTTAGATAGTTTTTTCTTGAATTTCCATTAACAAAATTATATAATAATTTTTTAATAAATAATTCATTTTATTAAACTATGAATATTAATGATCCTTTTCAAGTCATAGTGCCATTTTCCCCACATTAGAAATTATTGTTAATTAAAATATTTTTTTCATTATACCTGACATATTTTCTATCATTCGTAAAAAAATTGTTTTCATAAAAACAATTATTTTTAATAAATTCAAAACCCTCTCAAGAAACATTGCAAGTGGATTTATTAAAAAAATAACCCATTTTTATATTAATTATTTAATGTAATGTTATTTTCACATTCAAAATAATTCAGCTTTCTATCCTTTTTACAATTAAAAATGAATATTCTATTTTAACATGAATGTAATTACCCATTTCCATTTCATTGAAGATTATCTGAAAATTTTTACAATATATTTTAAATTAAAAATATTCAAAAATTTTATATAAATAATGGATTTTCCAAATGTTTTTCAAAATATTAACGATATTTTACTCAATAAAGTTTTAATTTTTTTCATCAAAGATGACAACCCTTATTCCGTGTCCGAGGTGTATATGTTGTATTGATAGAGTCATTATTCTACAATAAGATGGCCAATGATAATTTTGACCAAGTATTATATTAAATTCACTTCCCAAAATAATTTTTTTCATCATTGACATCCCCTTGAGTTTTAAAATTTTCAGTGACCATTATAAATTAAAATTTCCCTAAATATCAAAAAAAATTTCATCAACATTATTGTTTCCAAAACCACATATATACTTTATATAAAAGATTTTCATTTATTGATTGTTTATTATATGTAATGAACTGACTTGGGTTACCCTAAAACATGAAACCTGACCCGATCCATCACATAAATGAAGTGAGTTCCCGATCCCCATGGGCTATCGAAAAGCACCCCGGAATAGAACAACAAAATAAGGGAAAAATTTCACCAAACATGAAAAACCCCATGGAATATATATATATATTTATATATATATAAAGAAACAATATATGAAGATGAAGATGACTTATATGAAATAACTATAGGAAATTAACAGAAAGAGACAAGTGATAAAGTATCAAAAAAACCAATTAAATTCAAACTACAAAGCAAAAAAACATACTGATACTCTAAATTAGGGAGAAGATAGATTCCAACCTTCTCACCACCAGCTACACAACCAACTGACACAAAACTCACAACTGTACTATCGAACCTTTTCATTCCCAGCACTGGAAGACAAACAAAGGTATACGCACCATAGGAGCGGTGTGACGGGTGTGAGCTAACAAACTCATTAGATCTCACCTAGGTGTTCCATAACTAGTCTCTGTATAAATATTCACGTATTATCATTTAATATTTAACATGTAATGACAACTAGTAATGCACTTTTATATAAAACATGGTAAACATTTCCCTTGTTCCATAGTTCTAAACAAAATTATTTATTTCAAGTTCAAGGATCATTTTCCATATCACATACCACAATCATACAGATTCTTACAATGGATAACTTAGAATGAAAATAAATACAAAAAAAATCATAGCAATCAGAACAACATGAAATACTACAGGTCCGAGCCATAGAATACTCCTATCGAAATTAATCAATCATGTTCAAAATTTAAATCCTAGAACACTGGACTATGAATTAGAGGAATACACCCCACCCCCCCTCAGAAAACCCCCAAAATGTCAATATATGTCCCCTAGAAAAAAATTCCCTTGAAATAGATGAAATCACCAATAAAAACTACCATGATTATCATAAATCAATGGATGATATATCCTAGATAAACCATTCAACTAAATTCCAAAGATCCCCCTTGTGCTCTATTTCAAAAATAAATTCAATGCTTTGAAATGACATTTCCACACCATTTAACAAATTACATATTAGTGTTTTGAAAATACAAATTTTTTCTCCATTTATAAATAACCTAGGAGAAACAATTTTTCATTAAAATCCCATTTCAGCACAAGAAAACAATATTTCAAATTTTAAAATAAATCATCTTGTAATGAAAAACAACAAGAACCATTATCATTGGCTAGATATGGAACCACATTCCTCAATTCATGGGATTCATAAACCCATAACGAAATCCAACAACAATGAGAACCCAAAAATGTCAATTAAGTCCCTAAACTCAGATCCACATCAAGTCTAATATAATTTAGAATTCAAGGGGTCAGAAGAGGAGAGGAAAATATTATTCTTCGAAGATGAAAGCCGGATGTACCACAAATAATGGATGAAAAGGCCCCTTGAATGAGATTAAACAACAGAAATAGAAGAATAATAAACCTTATACCAATGGATCCATGTATTTTACAAAATGGTGATACCATGATCAAAGAAAATAAAGTATTATAATGAAAACATATATAGAGAGATACATTGTGATCGAAATAGAGATCAGACGTTGAACAGATCATTCTAGAGGGGATAGAGTCTCTCAAATTATGTATCAAAACTTCCTTAGGTCATGATCCTTGATGAACTAATGAAAGGGATAAAAAAACGACATCACACATATTAAAAAATAGGATGAAAGCTGATTCATGACGTGTAACCCCTATTCACGATGTGAAATTTCATAGTAATAGACATTAAAAAACTCAACTGCCTCATATTGAAAACATTATTTAAATGATACATGATGTGTAATCAACAATCATGATATTTACCAATTCCATAACATGATATTTCCTTTCACAACATACATCCAGCACTTATTACACAACATGCAACATAGTTAGACTGCGTTAAATCATCCTGCATCTATAAAAAATGAATAGTTCATTTTGAAAGTCCCAATAATAATTTAAATCACCATTATAGGTATCCTCCAAATATCATGGGTGGGAAAAACAATGAGGTCAAGGGAGTACATGAAAAAATGGTAATGTGGTGTTACAAACACCCCACCATGAAGACGTTTTGACTTGGGAAGTCATATGGAAGATGTAATCCCCGGAAAGAGGTGAGGCCACTTCACCCTCATAAATTATTTGTGTTCCCATGAATCATGAGAATTTGATCCTTTTTTCAATAGGACTCTTACAAAAGTAATCAACATTCCTTGCTAGACTTTCATCTGAGAGTCAATGATCTTAACAGGTTCCTAAAAAACAGAAGCATCTGGCTCTAACTCAATTTCTTCCCAACTAAGAATGTGAACGAGAACAGGGTGATATTTCTGGAGATGAGATACATTGAACAAATCAAGAATACTTTTCAACTAAATCATAAATACTAACCAATAAGAAAATTTTCTGAGATCCTCAGGGACCTCATGTCGTTTAACATATATCAGAGCCAACATTTACAATTTTATAATTATATATTGAACCAACTAAGTAGAAACCTTCTAGAAAACCGAGAGATATATAGGAAACTCCAAAGGATGAATTCTGAAATACTTGTATGATTTTTTTAGACTATGGGCTATAAAAAAATATTAATATTCATAGTGAATCATTGTTGTCATCTCCTAAACCAAGCATGGTCCAACAAAATATTCTTTTCCCACATATTCCCAAAAAGGTGTTGATCTTCATGGGCAACCATAAAATGATTAAAATGGTTCTATTATGATTGAAAAAAGAAAAATTTTGTTATAAAAAATCTCAACATATCCTAGATGACTATCCCATGATCCTTTGAAATCCAAGACACAGGCATGTAGCATATTTTTCATGATCCTTATTACTCGCTCCATTTGACAATCTCTGTGTGAATGGTAATATATTTTCAACATTATCTAAGATCCCATCACCTATTGAAGACTATTCCAGTACCTTAAAATAAACCTAGGATCCCTCTTTGAAATAATGATAGAAGGAATCCAATGTAACCTCATGACATCATTCATATACAACTTACCTAAACCTTCAACCATAGTGGTTTCATTTATCAGAATGAAATGAGAAGACATTGTTAACCTATCAAAAACTATCCAGATAGAATTACTCCCTTGGGGATCCCATTGTAACCAATTAATGAATTCCATGGATTCATCGTACCATTTCATAACTAGAACCAGAAGTGTATGGAGAAAACCAGAAGGTTAAAAGTGATCCCCCTTTATACATTGTCAAGTTTATCAACAAGACACAAACTCTGTGATGTCATGCTTCATACCTAGCCACAATAATCTCCAACTCATGTCATAATACATCTTTTTAGTTCCTGGATAAATGGACCATGCTGATACGTGACAATTGATAATGACTAAACTCCACATAGGTCTTAGGGTGACAAAACTTTTCCCGATGTGAAGCATACCACACGAAGAAAGAGAACAACCTAAAATGTTCTCCCCACTATAAAGGCATTCTCGAGTCTTATGAAACTCATCATCCAACTTTTGAATCTGCAAGATATACTCCATGAGAGATGAATAAAACTAACCACTTTTCTTAATGACACCTAAAATATCTTCTTCATCATCAGGATGAAGCTAAGTGGAAATCCCCTAACAATTCCACTCATTCTATGATTTCAGAATAGATTATAACTGCACTTTCCTGCAATGAGTGTCTAAAACAACATTTTCCTTCTTTGGGATTAAGATATATTGAAGTCAAATGTCTGAATGAATTCTACCCATCATCTATATCTGATAATGAAGTCGTTATGAAAAAATATATAACCCATTCTTTTATGATCAGTGACGACCATGAACTACTCAACAAAAAGATAGTTCTTCCAACACATAATCTCATTAATGACTATAACACGCTCTAAATTGTGATTGGAGTAATTTATTTCATGCAGTTGAAGATGAAGAGAGTCTTATGCTTCCAAAAATTTATCCTACATATATAGGAATCTCAAACCAGCACCTGAAGCATCACAAAACACTATGAATCCCTTTCCTGGCTCAGGTAAGATTATAATGGAAGTCGATATCAGACACCTTTTCAATTCATCAATTTACGTATGAAACATTGAATTCAAGGTGAATTTCACCTCTTTCATGGTAAGACTAATCATAAGTGATACCAGCTTATAGAAGTCCTTGATAAACCATCAATATTATCTGGTAAGTCCCATGAAGATTCATATCACAAAGATATTTTGTGGTTCCTTTAATGAAAAAATAGCCTTTACCTTCTCTAGATCATCTAGAAATCCATTCTTAGAAATTAAGTTCCCCAAAGAAGTTAATTCTGGAATCCGGAAACTATATTTTGAAATCATTCCATACAAATTGTGACCTCATAAAATCTCTAGAAGCAAACTTAGATGGTGCCCATGTCCACTATTGGATTTTGAATAAACATAAATATAATCCATGAAAAATAGAACCAAAGTGTCATGTTATTGATAGAATACCTTATTCATAAAATCCATAAAAATTGAAAGAGTTTTAGTTAAACCAAATATAATTAGAAGATATTCATATTGGCTATACTAGCTCCTAACAACTATTTGTGGTATATCAGACTCCCATATTCTGAGCTGAAAATTAATCAATGAAAACCAATTCCCCCCTTTGACTAATCAAACAAATCTTTCATAAAAAGCAATGGTTATTTGTTCTAAACAATCACTCGGTTCAATATTCAATATTCTACACATAAATTATGTAAACCATCAGATTTAAAGGAAAATTGGATTGTGGCTACCCAAGGTGAAATGATAGGGAGAGAAAAGCCTTTTTCGAACATGTTTTCCAAATGAATATTCAGATCTTCTACATTTTTTGGTTCCATATGATAGGAACATATCGATATCGATTTTATACATGAAACCAGATAAATTGTAAACAATAAGTATCTCTCTAGAGAATAACCATAGAAATTGTTGGAAAAATGGTAGGAACATCTTGAACAATAATGGGAAGATCACAAAAAATAAATTTCATCGAGTTCAAAAGAAATAGAAACTAAAAAACTCTTTCTCTCTAGGTGGAAAGGACATATATGACCATACATCGGGTCCCACCCCCCTTCAAACATATGAGAGCTCCTATAAGCACAGAAAAAAAGGCCTGCCAATGAAAATAGTAAACTTGTTCTCGATCAAGGATGGGCCAATCCATATCGATGATGGAGTCAAAGAGATCTAGATCAAGAATGATAAAATCTGATACCAACTTTATATAAAAATTATCATCAAACTATAAAGACAAATTAACCCCTTCTCTTTCCTTGTACAAAAAGGTTTTCCTAACTCCATTATATATGAAATAAGTTCCATTGTATGTTTTTGAACTTCAAAAAATGTGTATATATAAACAATTAAGAGGCACTAGTATCAAATAAATAAATATCTCTTGATGATTCAATAGTGATAGTACCAATCATTATTATCAAATATAAAATAAATTCCATTGGAAACTAATCTACTTCATGAAAATGCTTCAATCCTCATACATGTGGATGTAGACCAATAGTCTTTGAAACATATAATTGCACTATAGCAGCCCTTAGAGGAGATGAACCATGACCACAATGAGGCATAGTCATAGCCTAACACATGTTTTGGTTGTAACCAATGCATCAAAAACTATTTCACATCTTCATGGGCATTGGACAAGAACCTCTATTGTGTCCTCCCCTTCTACATTAATAGTAATTTAGAGGAACATTTCTAGCTAAATGGGATTTCTAAGAGAGGGTTGATGTTGAGACCCACCTCCACTACTCCTTCAATGATCTCGCCACTACCTCTTTTTCCCATGTACACAAGTGAAATTGCCACTTGATTGATGGGAATATGTGGAAAATCAAACCATCATTACCATATTCATTTCTTCTAACATATATTTATCTATCTTCTCTATAAAATTATAAGGACTCAGCACCAACACCTATGATTTGATATCATGTTGTAAACCCTATAGGTACTTTTGAGCCTCCTGCTGGTCATTCTTCAACACATCAAGATAAAAATAGACAAGATTAAAAAAATTATTATTGTATGCTAACAGAAAATGTTGTACATGTTGTAAAGATAAGAACTCCAAAGTCTTTTCCATCATGGGTGGATTTGGAAAAAACTACTAAATTAATAGGTTATTGAAGCCCTTCCATTCCAAGCCTATGTGTATATCTTCATGGACCATAGAATCCCACCCATTCTTTTCAAAACCCTTGATTCTGAATATTGCACACCTTACTCTGATATTCTAATGTGTATCCATGTAGTCGAATAATTGATCGATCTTGTCCAGCCATTCCTCCTCCTCTTGAGGATTTTTTATCCTTTGAATGATGGTGGATTCTCACATAAGAACTCACACAATTGATATCCTTATCATACATATCCTGTTTGTACATAAAAAAAATCTTTATGAACTCATGGTACATCCTAATTTATATAATATAATTACAGTATGATAGTATCTACGATATTTTGATCTATAGTTTTGTTCCCTTATGGTGAATCAGCTGAACCTTCCTGAGGAACTCATAGAAGATGTCTCAGAGGCATATTGTTGCACATTGAAACATAAGAATGATCAGACAAAGTAACAAATATCAATTCAAAAAATAAAACTCATATAAAAAATTTATATTTTAAAACAAAAACCAACACTAGAGGCAAAAAACCCAACAACTCATGGATGCTTGAGTCACCTTAAAACATGATCTTAACAGGCACTTACTGCAAAATCCCTCTCACGAATTGAAAATCCAATCTCAAATCTAACAGATATCCAAAGTCATGTAATCTTGAGGAAAGACCACCTCAAATAGAAAACTCTGATGAACCAACTTGGGTTTCCATTAATCCTGGAAACCAACCAGATCTATCACATACCCAAAAGGCATTGATGATTCCCACGGGTTAGTGATAAGAACATGGGCTTATAACAACAAAAAAGAGGGAATTTTTTCTCCCAAAATGAAAAAAACACATGAAATATATATTTTGAATCAAACATTAGTGGACGATAAAGAAACATATATTCCATAACTATAAGAAAATAGTTGAAACAGACAACTATCGATGTAGAGAAAACTCCATGACATGTCTAACTATAATAGACTAAAAACCAAGCCACTACACCAAATAGGATAAGGACAAACTCCCATTAGCTGCCCTACCATATGATATGATCCTCTCTACCTCACAATGATTCCTTGACATTACTAGCACTGGAATACAAATAAAAGTTCACACACTATCAAAGAGTTTAGCGGGGTGTGAGGTAATAGCCTCAGCAGGATCCCACCCAGGTGTTTCATAACAAGTCTGTGTAAAAATTCATATATTCTAAATACAAATAAATTATGGCCTAATAAGTATTAAATAATTTTTATAGAAAACATGGTAAATATTTCCTTTTTTCTATAGTTCTAAACAGAATAAGGTATATAAATTTCAAGGAAAATTTTCAATATCATTTTACACAAGTAGAAATATGAATATTAAGGATAACATAGAAATCCAAGCAATAAAAATCAATCAAACACGTATCACAACACCATGGAATAAAATAGGTCTAGGCCATATACTACTCGTTCCACAACCGGTCAGTCTAGTGTTAATATCAGATCCTATAACACGAGCCTAGAACGTAAAGGAATACCCCATGAGTAAACTTCCCAAAAGTTCAATCTTGGTCCCCTAGAACAATAGGCTTATGAAACAAAAGAATTACCCAAGTCTAGCCTCCTTGATAGTAAAAAAAATGGATGATGTTTCTAAGAAAACCCATCCACCTAAGTACCCACAGTAATTAGTTCGATTGTTTTCACAAGTCATTTTAATGAATTTAAATAAAATTTTAAAACCATTTCACAAATCCCATTTCAATGCTTTGAACATGCCAATTTTCCCTCTATCTATTAATAACTGGGGAAAAACATTTTTTCATCAAAAACCTGTTTCAACACACACAAAACAATTATTCCAATTTCTATATGAATGAGTTTGAAAAGAAAAATGACAAGAACCATTATCATAAGATAGATATGGAACCAACCTCATTAATGACTTTGTATCACAAGCTCATAATTGAATCCACCAAGAATGAGAACCCAACAACATCAATGAAGTCCCCAGAATATGATACATATCAATACTGATTCAATTTAGTATAAAAGGGGTAAATAGAAGAGAGGAAACACACATAACTCAGTGACGATTGCCTGATGCACCCTAAAAACATAAGAATAGGCCTCCAGAATGAGACCACACAATAGATCGAGATGAAACCAAGAAGAGTCCCCAACCATATACTAATGGATCCAAAGATGTGACAAAATGGTGATACTGTGATAAAATGAAATGATGTCATTGAAATAAAAAATACCTACAGAGACACCTCATGATCTTAATAGGGATCATATGTCAAATGGATTGATCTATAAGGGGATGAGTATCTCAAAAACATGCTAGATCTACCATAGGTCAAGATCTATGATGAAATGGTGAAAGGACTGAAACAAAACAACCGCATGCGTATTTTAAAAACTAGGCTTGGGCCGATTCATGATGTGTAACCCCAATTCACAACATGAAATTTCCAAGTCAAATATTTTCCAAAAAACCCATCACCTTAGATTAAAAAAACACAATTTAAACCATACATGACACGTAATCACTATTCATAATGTGTGATAGTTCACAACATTAACTTTATTTCATGACTTACCTCCAACCCTCATTACGCTGTATAAAAAATAGTTACACAACATGAAATCACCTTACGGCCATAAAAAATGACCTATTCCTAGTGAATGTACAATAAAAATTTGACTTTACCATTATAGGTATCCTCCAAATCTCAAGGGAGCAGAAAACCACGATGAGGTCAAGGGTGTACCTGATAAAATGATAATGAGATGTTACATTTTATGAGGAAATATTTATAAAACTATATTCGTTTCTAAATAATAAAATTTTTAATCAATATTTTTTCACAATAGTCTTCATTATTTGATATGTGATAAATTATATGGACTAAAAAATATTGGTGGGGCCCAAACATTATATACCCTCTCTATGCATCGACTGGTCCCATGAGACAAACCAATTGACCAAATTAAATGGTTCTCAACATGTAGTTTTATATCATCATTTGAATTTTAATGACATTATAGGTTAACATATAACTTAGAAATGAAATATAATAATTATAAATATACAATTATTTAGATCTATTTATTATTATCCATGACATTTTTAAAATGAACAAAATATTTATATAGTTCATTCTCAGTATTTTTTATAATGGAATGAATTTTACATTATTTAACATTCCATATTGATTATTCGTTATATATTCATTTTAATGTCTTGTGTGGTTAGTTATTTACTGTTCCATATTGATTATTTTATATCCAGTTATTTTAATTGAAATTTTAATCAGTTATTTACCTTTCTATATTGATTATGCATTATCTTTTTATTTTAGCGCCATGTGTTTTCTATTGTATACCTTTCCAAATTGATTATCCTCATAGATTTATTGTTAATTTAATCATACATAATCCTTACTACTTATTTTTTATCACACTTATTTTACTTCCATTCCTTAATAATACATAATTTACATTACAAATGATGTGAAAAGATATGAAACATGGAATAAAGTTGTTCTAAAAAACATTTATTGCAATTTTTGTATTAATTTTAAATAAATGGATCTTGAATTTATCTAGTTATCCCAAAATATAAAAGTTATAAATCATTAATTATTTTTTTCCCTAGAATCTTACTCTAATTTAATAGCAATATATGTAACACACCAAGCATCCACAGCATGTTTCCCTTTGAAAAATGAAATATCTTTCATTGTATGAAACTTCGTGATTTTAACACACCATGACCAAACAAACTAGCCTTATATGAATAGTAATACCCACTTTTTGAAATTTTATAAATTTTATCATTCAAAATGGAATTTTTTTGGATTTTGAATATGAAAATTATCTTAGGGTGAATATTTTTTATTTTTCTGAAAACTTTCAATTTTTGATGAATATTGAAAAACACTGAGTTATAATTTTAAACCAAATTTTTATTTATATAATTATCTATTTTATTTATATTTATTTTATGTCAAAATAATTACATAATACCTATATAAGTTCAATGTAATTCATTGTAGTCTATTTCTAATAATTTTTTATATATAAAAATTTTATTGAACTTTCTAACCGTCTTTTACCTACCTCCTTGGAGCATTTACAAATTTGAATAAATCCTAATTTTACCTCTTTTCTGAATTTAATTTCAAAAATCCGAGAGAAATGGTTGATATCCTTATATAAAATGTGGTTCAATAAGATAAAAATTATTTTTTGTGAATAGTAACTTTTGATTTTATATACCACGGTTAAAAATAAATAGGGTAATTGAGGGTAAAAATGATATTATTTTTACCCTAACACATGTCCTAATTCTATTGAATATGTGAAATTCGACCAAAAAAACCTTTGTAATAAAATATGACCATTTAGGTCCACTTGGATTAGATTAGGATACTCTTTATTATTTAATTCAAAGAAGAGTTAAAAGTGTTAAATTCAATGAATAATAACTAAACCATATTTAAAATAGGGATATAAATAAGTTAAATTAAATTATAAATATTAATTAGAAATCTGAAAATATTTCTTACATAATCGTATTTTATTTATATTTTTTAGACATTAAATTATTTAATTTATTTATGACACAATGATGATGCCATAATTACCTAATTAATGAAATATTAAAATATTTGATATTAAAAATATACAAATAAATGTACTTAGAGTATTTTTTTGAATTCCACTAATTTTATTGGTTAATATTACATGTTAGGGATAGTTATAAGAATTATTTTTGAATAAATAATACTGTTACGAATTCAACAAAAAAATACCAAATAGTGTCAAAATTGACATAGAATAGTTTTTAAAACAAATATTATATTATAAATTGATATTCTATTCATAAAAATCTATGTTTCAGCCAAAAGAATAATATAATTATAGTTATATCATTAATGAACCACTTGGGGTTTTATTGGAATTATATAGTATGTTTATTAAGCACGTAATATATAAATAAAAAGAGACATGGTAAATGTCAAACTATTTAACTAAGAGTTAAATCTAAATGATAAAGTCTATATAGTGACCCAACCCTATTCAAAACCTATTGGGTGAGTGGTTTTTGACCTAGCCCCACCTTATACTTTAAATGATTCATTTTTTAGAAATTAGAAACCGAAAATTATTTTATTAAACAATAATATTGCTGGCTTTTCCTAAGGTGACCCTCACCCCTCTTATAAAACGGAACTCCCCCTACCTTCAAATTTACACCTTCAAATACTTTTTTCTCGGCCAAAATCATCCCAAATACCATCTCAAATATACTATCCTAATCTTTGAGGCCTTAAATAAGTCAGAAATCCGACCTATGGAGCCCTTTTAATCAAATCAAATGGAAGAACCTGAAGAAGAGGTAGATATTTCGTCACCTCCTTCAAGTTCCTTTCTTCTTCCACTTCCACTTTCATTGCTTTTTCATTATCAAATAATATCCCTAGTATATTCTATATACATTAATTTTATTATAAACATGGTAAAACCTTATCCATTACTCTATCCATCCTTTGAATGACATTTCACCGTAAGTGCGTACGTACGGCTTACCGTCTCCACGTCGTGGTGTAAATGTTATTCAATACATTATTATTTGGATGGGTATAATAATGATGTGTAATTGACGTAAATAATAAATATAACAGTATAATGATTCTGTATATATGATATACCAACCAATTACATGTTATTTTAATATCAAAAGAATGATATTGTCGCTCGTGCGTACGTACGGATTACCGTCTCCACGAACACGATGAGATTCATTCCCCATCGTAATCAATTCAGGACTAATTTTCATTATATGATTAAAAATAATGTTTAAAGACAAAATATAATTCTCAATAAGAATAATATACATACAATTCATAATAAACACTACTTACAAAACAAATCATAGAATGGAAAACAAATTAGTTAACACCCAAAACAACGATAATGCTAAAATATTATTAACAAATCTATATTAAAAGATCATATATGATATCATATTAACGTATATAATTATTTTATAATTTAATAAAAAATATTTCAACAGTATATTGGAGGTTTACCTACCCCTTAAAAAGGAAAATAAAAAGTAAGTGGTTTTTTATCTCACTTTTAATTCCGTGATATTTTTATTGTTCACCATTTTTTAAGGGCCAAAAAACATTTTTTTGGATTTTATAAAATAAAATCGCTTTTAAGGATAAGTGAGTACCAAAAAACAACATCCAAAAAAATTCATCACCGGTCCAACCAAATAACTCAATCCATGACAAAAAACCAAAACTAAACACCCAAATAAAACAACAATAAATGGACCAGTTAGGAGCCCTATCAGGACATACCCACAAAAAAAACAACCTCAACAACCTGTGACTTCACCAACGCCACCATACATTGACACTGTCGTCCATCACGTTTAACCCTCACATCTACCTCAAAACAGACACACCAATTTCCCTTCACCAACTATTGTCGAAACCCAAATCATCTACCACCACCACTGCGAACCGCCGTCGAGGGCCAGCACCACCACACCAGCCGGGAAGCACAACCGTCGCCACCGGAGCACGCCGAGGAAACAACAACCAAACTGAAAAACCACAAACCAAGTCAGAAGGAATGTGAGAAGAAATAGAAGAGGACTTTGCCAGCTCCGAGTGATACTGAGTTCGCCATCTGTGACAACATAATGAACCCGGAAGCAAGAGATTGTCATGCCAAGAACCAACACTGATGAATCTATACTGCCAAGGACCTGACGGTAACCGATGAGCATAACCGAGACCACATCTGCATATCTTAGGGGGGAAACAGACAAGGAACTACTGCATGCCCCAAGCATTCTTTAGGTCACCCTTTTCTACCTCATAGTGACTCAGAAGGAAGATGATGAACCTAGGCTAGAGCAGAAGAGAGGAGGGAAACCACAAAAAAATCGATCAAAGCCATCACGGGGGCGGGAGTGGAGACCTTGACCTGTTCATCAGAGAAGGTTGAACACAGAGCTCCGGATCCATGAGACCATGGAAAGATTGACACCCTCACTCCCTAACCATGTATCCCAAACCCTTATCGTGTACCATAGAGGAAGATAAGTGAGGGAGGGGGAAGAAACCAAGAAAGCCTTGCTCCCGAGTCGTCGCCCCTTACGGGCCCAATCTTGCCACTTATTTATTAAATGTGGTATATTTTGTACTATCATTTGATATATATATTATCATGATTCTCTTTATACTCATGGAATTATGTGATTTATTTGTTTGTTATTAACTTCTATTCATATGACAAGATTGATTACAATGAAGTAAGGGTTTCCATCTCACATACTATTTCCATGAGATTCATTCCATACTACCACCATATCCTATTGTGTGGTGTATGTACTGACCAATGATTGTATTCTTCATGTAATATAATTTAGTTTATGATTAATTAAATCTTTATTTAATGATCCATCATTCATGGGATTTATGTTTCATATGTTACCAAACTGGTAAGGGAATTTCAAATGTAAATTTCCACTCATTCGGCTTTACGCATACTTCATTGATTATTTTACTCTAGGATTATGTGTGGAATCACTATTTATTATTTTTTCAGTGATTACCACTCCCCTTTATATGTATATAATTTTGATACACATAATCACTCCATTGATAAATTCCCATGTCATCGATATGAACATAATAAGAGTAATTTTAACTAAATATCCATTTATTGAGCTAAACATCCAATTAATTGGTGTTGTTTTTACAAGAATATTTGTGAATGTCCTCTGATTTATTTACACTGAATATAAAATAATATTGAGTGTATATATATTTTTCACACATAAATATGTCATTGATTTATCCTTAACCTAAGGATATAGTCTTTATAAGATATTTCATCTCAATTTACATTCCATTAAGCCTTCTTTGTTGTTATACGCCAATTCTCTTTTATATGGTGACATAGTATATCATAAGTCCCTTTATTACCGTGATATTAAAATGTTTTTATTACCTCAATTATTTGTATTCATGTGTCTCTCTTTTGGTTAAGAACTCTAACTAAAATATCATTTTAAATTTATTTAAAGATTTATTATTCTAAATCATTCTAATTAATGTCCATGTTTTAAAAATGTCTTCAAGGATTTATTTATATGGACAATAAAGTTTTAAAATTAAAATTCCTTTTAAAGATTCATTGTGGCATGGGGCACTTGGATTAAAAAATCTATTTTAAATGGCTTCATGACAAATAATAAGACTTAAATGTTTTCAAGAAAAATGGGGATATTTCTTTCAAATAGTTTTGATGATTATTTTCATCTATGTCAATATCATTAATTATTCTCTATTGAGGTTGAACTATTATAATAAATTCTTCCATATTTTATTTAATGAGTTATGTTTGACTGTGGATGTGCAATTTTTATACCATTCATGGTTTGTAATTAAAATATTGACTTTTCGTATGCTAGTTTTAAAACGAATGTTCAGATTCTGTTTCAAATTTTTCATATGAGGAATGAATTTGACTTAGTATGTGACGGGTGGAGCCCTCTATAGTTCCTCGATGTATCAGTAGGTCTCATGAGATAAATTAGTGTCTTGGCACAAGGCCTTGACAAAATCTTATTTGTAGTCTTGGCACAAGGCCTTGACAATGTGGTTATGAAAGTCTTGCATTATGAATTCCATCATTATGAAAGTGGATATTGATATAGCATGTGATTATTTGACTAGTAGAATATCCATGTGAATAAGTAAATGGAATTATTTGATTTTATCTTTTCCATAATATGTTGATTTTAAAGTTTAAAAAGCTTTTGTTTTAGTCTTCTACATTTCCTTAAATTTTTACACTTATTTATGAATGTTTTGGCTATATTGCTATCCTTACTGGGAATCTGAGCTCACCCCTTTCTATGTTTTATTTTTCCTAGGATGCGAAGAAGTATATTATGACTGACCTGTAGGGATAGTCTATACAATCTTGGTGTTGCCTATGGAAACAATGTTGTTGTAGTTTTCCATTTTATGATGTAATGTAATCCTTATGAATGTATCTAGTACTTCCAAGTCTAATAAACTAATCGGTCCTTCGAGACATGACCCGTTGTGATCATGTCGATGATACATAATAGTGCACCGACTCTCGGCTTCTAGGGTCGGGGTGTTACAGTTGGTATCAGAGAAAGTTTTGTACAAACCTTGGAAACTAGATTTTTATAAACTCTGATTAGTGCACAAAGCCCTAAGATAGACTTTGAGGATTAGTAAAGAATAACTTTCTAAAATATTGGTATTGTAGATATTTTGTCTGTTTTCCCTGAAATACAATCCTGTCTGGATTCGAGAAGGTAGAGGTGGCTCTGGCACAGATGTACCTAGGCATAAAACCCAAAACACCTCTTTGAGCTAGACAGGACCGAGAACTGGTGCATGACAATGGGTCTTGCTGCACTCTTGGTTATGAAACTCCTATAGGTTATGCTTAGTATAATTTACATTTTCATTAAAAACTAATTTTAATGATTTAAATAAAAGATGAGAATAAATGATCGTGGTTAATCCTAAGGTGTTTCAAATTGAAAATATGGTGTCATGATATTCTCTAAATGGTTTTATGAATACTATTACTCAAACAATGCTTTCAGGTTTTACTTAATGGTTGGATTCCAAGGAAGTCATAGAAAAATTGAGCATGATGTACAAGGTGGGAACCATGGTGGAAATGAGAAAAAAAATGGAATGTTGATAGGTATAAAATATATCACGCTCTTTCCAAATCAGTTTTCCAAAAATATGATCAAAAACATATATATTAAACAACTCCTAGACTCAACAATGATGATAAAGGTGATGTATTATAGGAGATCCAGTAGATGAGACCAAGGAGAAAGTAATCCTCAATTTCCATCATGCATGAAATGTGTTAGGAGACACCCAGGAATGTGTCTCATTGGAACAAAGAAATTCTTTACGTGTTTGAAAGAAGCACATAAAGTAATGAATTACTAAGGGAAAATTAAGAGTATTATTGAATAAAATAAGAATGGTCCCAAGAATCCATTTACAGTCATTTTCCATAAATATAGGGGACCTGTCCATTACCCGAGTGAATTCCCAATTCTATAGGATATTTTCTTGGTCAAAGAAGAATCTATGTGGAAATAAATGGTTGGAGAAATGTTTAAAAGTATTAGTGCTCCTTGTTGATGGTATTACATTGGAATAATTTTCTCTTGTATTTGGGACACTACAGTTTGTCATGTGGAAATGATATTTTAGGAAGAATTATCACTTCTCTTGTGGATATAGTTATAAATTACCATGTAGTTTTATATGATCATTGGATTTGAGGCAATTAAAAGTTATTATATTTTGGGATGAAAATTGAAGGTATGAGATAAAATTTGTGGTTAGATTAAGTTATAGTTATTTTGAAGAATTTAAAACATTTTGTTAATTTTATAAAATTTAGTTTTTGAAAAAGGAAAACACACAGACCGTGTGACAACTCTTCACATTAGAAAAGATGTCGGAATCGAATCCACAACCAGAGTGCGATTGGGATTTATCACCTACCACTGGACTACGTGATGTCCCTAGTTAGTGTGAATAATTATTTTAAGTTAGATAATTTTATTGATCAATAATAAGTTGATTTGAGATCTTATATCTTATCAAATAAATACCCTTAATATAGGAAAAAGATTTGGTGATTATGTAATAAATGTTATTTTGGAAGATGTTCGCTCTGTTGGGAACACTATATGGCTATTGAAAATAGAATACTATGGGATTTCATTTGAGGAGTAATGGTGAATTTTTATCTATGTTTTTATTGTGGATATATATTGATTTGTTTTATTTATGGAAATTATTAACCTATAATATAGAATATGTGATTAGTTTAATTACTTTTAAGTATGTGACTTGAAGAGTAGTTGATGTAATTTGGGGATACAATTTATCATGGAAGACTGCATAAAAAATCCTTCTATGACTTGGGATTTAATATTAGTTTGGATTATATTGAAGGATTTTAAGGACAATTGTTTATTGAATGGTAATTATTTAACTTTAGGGTATTGTTGGCTTAATTTTAGAAATAAAGATTAATGTTTATTTCTCTAAAGGAATATCCTTTGGGGGGATCATTAGATCTTGTACTAACCATTTTGGTTTTTATTAATCTCTAAAGACAAGTTAAATATATACATTATCCTTTGTGGATCATGTTATTCTCTAGAAGGGGATTATATCTCTTCCTGTGTGACCAATTCATCTTGAAAGCTCTTCATTTGAAAAAAAATGAGTTAGTGGTAGAAATTTATTAAATAATGAAACTCAACTTGAAAAGTAATTATATCTCATTATGTTCATAGTCAATCTCATAAATAAATTCCTCTTCTTTATGAAATGTAACATTAAACCAAACAAAAATTATCCGTTTACTTTTCCAACCGAGAAACTAATGACCATTTGTCCCGTCACAATTTTGTGGTTTTCATGTTGTTATCTTTCTCATAATAATGTTTTATATCTCTCTCCATCAGATTTTGACACATAGTTAATCTTCAATATCCATGTTTTCCTACATGGAATCCTAGTATAGGTTATCTCAGGTGACCTTCGTACTTCTTCTTCATTCTTTTAATTTGATAGTTTTGTTGACACTTTTTCTGATGTGGGACTTTTAATTATGTTCCCAAGAAAAATTTTAAAAATTATGAGGACAAAATTTCAAAAAGGAGGGAAGAATGTAACACCCCAAGCTTCCACGGTATGTCTCCCTATGAATAATTTAATATCTTGAATTGTATGCAACTTGGAGATTCTAACACACCACGACCAATCAAACTTGACATTATGAATAGTAATACTAACTTTTTTGAAATTATATAAATTTTATCTGTCAAAATGGACTTCATTTTTGGATTTTTAATATCAAAATTAGCTTAGGGTGAATTTTTGGTTTGTTTCCGAAAACATTCAATGTTAGACGAATAGTGAAAAACTCTGAGTTATAGTTTAAAACCGAATTTTTATTTAAAATTTATTTATTTTATTTAAATTTTTAGGTCAATGTAGATATATAATACCTATATAAGTTCAATTTAATTCATTGGATTCATTTTATAATAAATTTTGATATATAAAAAACTTATTGAACTTTTTAACCACCTTTTATATAAGGCCCCAGCCTTAAACCTTACTTAATATTGAATTAAATGAATAATTCACATTGAGGATCTTTTCAGGTTTAGAGTTTTAGATAATTAGAACATCACTATTACATCTCAAAAGATTACAAAGTAGACACTTCTACCAAGTTTCCATAGAATAATAATAAAAAAACTCTTAAAAAGAAACATGTCTAATTCCATGTTTTATAAAGCATGACTTTCCCTTGATCCCATCCTTGACCATATTCCACATTAAGTCCTGTGAAAAACATTTCAAAAAAAAACTTTGGGTGAGAATAAAAAGCTCAGTAAGGGATACAGAAAGAATGAAAATTGTTAGTTTATCAAAACAACAAGTAAACCATGTATACTTTATCAAAGTAATACCTTTCACCTTTATGAAGTAAAAAACTCTTCACTGAATAAAGTATCATTACTTACCTTTTTCTAACCAAAGAATTACCATAAAACCCATATAAAGAACACATTACATATATAATGGTAACTTGGGACATAAACATACTTAAGTGGAATAACCATACGGTCGACTTCCACACATATCACTTAATGGAATATCCATACGGCCAATTTCCATACATACTTAATGGAATAGGCATACGGCCGACTTCCATACCCAATGCATTGGAGGTTATAACGTAACCACCCGTCCTGGTATTCACGGCACCACCCGTCATATGGTTTATAACGTAACCACCCGTTAAAATGTCCAAGTACCAGTATAAAATCATAAAATATAAAACCAATATAAAGGAATGATAACATTTCCACATTTCAATCACAATATATCATAAATATATTGACATAATAGAATCCTTTTTCAAAACCATTTTCAATACCAAAATACATAAAAGAGTATATGGTATTTATTTTCTTCTAAAAACATTATGGCTTGTTGAGAAAGCCAAAGATCAAATAATACTCGCGGCGGCGGAAAAAGTCGTTGTCACCGCGTACGTTAAAAAAACATTCCTTTTTGTCGTTTAGTAAAACGTTTCGTAGAAAAAGATTCATTTTTTATAAAATTAAAAGTCAAAGGAGTTTATACACCGTATAAAAGAAAGTTGTGTATAAAACGAAATATGCCTCAATGAAAGGAGATTGAGACGAAGTCCCTTACCTCGTATCCGACATGACTCGACCGTTCTTTAATCTCCTGAATAATAAACTTGAGTTAATCTCTACTTGATTATGAATCTTTTTCAAGTTCATTATTCCTTTTATACCATGTTATGAACATCATGTAATCAGTTAAGTTAATAATGTTCATTTTGTCGGTATTTGGTTCTTAAGTCAAAAATAGACTTCTTACACTTACATGTTGTTAATTTGGTAAAAGTTTCATTATATCCAGAATGGTATTAATGATGTAGATATCATATATGTCATATATATCCAGTACATACATGCATTTATAATATTACATAATTTAGAGGTATGAAATGAAATGCACCGTTCATGGAGACGGTAAGCCGTACGTATGCATGAACACTACTTCCATTTCTATTTCATATTTTCTGGAATGGAATCATAATGATATAAGAGTATATTATAATTACAGTATAATAACATATATAATATCATTAACTTTATCCTTTACACATCCCACATATGGTATTAACGAATCCAATCACTTTTAGGGGGCGCTAGTCCGTACTTCCTAAAATGAAGATATCGTGTTTACCCATAATGGAAACCATAAAGGTATGCCCAAAATCAAAACACAGAAGCTTAAGGAAAACATAAACATATTATATATCATATATAAAAATAGTTACATCATAATGGCAACCTTTGAAGGGTTTGAATGAGTGTTGAACAATCATCGTTTCGGGAGGCAGAATTTTGCCATCCACGGACACCGTATGTTCTTTAACCATTTGATGTAGTTGTGTGAGAGTGTAGCTCAAATAAATCATATAACAACATCCTAGTATATTGAAGATACTGGTTTTGTTACAAAAGAAGTAAATAAAAAGAGTTTAGGGGGTTGGAGAAGCAATATAAAACAAATGAACATGAGAGAACGAATTACCTTAAAAAGTGTAACTCCTTTTGATTTGAGCCTAAAGGATTCCTTTGAAAAGATTATGCCCAAAGGGAATCCTCTAGGATTAGTAGAGGGATTTGGAGAGAGCAAATGGGCAGGGGTTGGCCGAGCCAAAGGCTTGAAGAGTGTGTGAAATGAGGTAGAGGTGGGGGCCTTTTATAAGAGGACAGGAGGGGCACTTTTGGAATGTAAAGAAATATTACTTTATTTGAAAATGTGTTTCGGTTTTAAAAGGTCCCACATTGATATAATTCGTGGATAAGGTGATAAGGGTTCGAAATCCACTCATCCAATTGGTTTTGGACATGTGTAGTTTATAGATTTTACATTATCTTTCCATTTTATTTAAATCGTCAAATAATGATGTCATCGCTGCATCATTATTATGTCATATATAATTTAATTTATTTAATGTCTAAAAATTATAAAAAACTACTATGATGTAGGAAATATTTTTAGATTTCCAATTACTATTTATAATCAAAATTTGGACTTGTATAACCCCACTCAAAAATTATTTTAGTAAAAGAATTTATGTTAGTGTCATTTTCACTTTAACATTAAATAAAAATATATTAATGTCATTTTCCAACTAAAGTGGCTCCATGGGGTCCCCAAGTTGGACCATGGCTTTTCTTGGTCGGCCATGACTCACCCAATAGGTGTAGGACAAGTGTCATGGTGTTTTCACATTCTTATAATACCATTTTTACCTTAAACTACACTAATTACCTCTAATCACGATTAATGAAAAAAAGTTACTATTCACCAAAAAAATTATTTTAATCTCATTGAACCACATTTAACTTCTTATTGAAAACCATGTATTTCAGATTTTCAAAATTCAATACACATTAGTGGTAAACATTCATTTAACTGAAAAATCAGTTTGCTTGATTACCACTTAGTGGTTTCACTATTCATAAAAAATTAAAGTTTTTCAGAAAATTACCAAAAATTCACCCTAAGCTATATTTGATATTCTGAATTCAAAAATGAAGTCCATTTTACAAAATTCAAAACATATAAGTCAAATTAATTAATTTAATAATTAATTTCCGTTGTCATGACAAATAGCGTGTTTTTGTGAAACAATAAGTATCAAAAGATTGACACCAGTTTAAGTCCAATTTCAAAGTGAAATTGATTCCAATGACCACCATTGGATTAACTGGTAAAAATATTTTATAATTTCACTTTAAATCCAATTAAAATAATAATCTAATCATATAAATAATTTATATTAAAAAGTGGTTTTGAATTAAAATACAACATTTTACACTATTCATAAAAAAATGAACTTTATCAGGAAGGTACCAAAAATTTACACAAAGTAAATTTTGATGTCCCGATTCTAAAGAAGAGTTATATTTGGTCCATAATAAAGTATAAGAGTGATCAAAACTATATTTAATGACGGTTCACCATTAAAAGGTGATAAATGAACCTTTAGTGAAAATTAGAGTATATATGCCCTAAAATTGAACTCTTTCCGTATTTTAAGCCATTATCATTTATTGGGTAAATGTAAAAACATTTAAAAACATATCTAATCATATTTTAGTTATTTCTATCCATTCCCTCTAGTACAACGGCTACTTGTTAAATAACATTTAAAATAATATTATTTTATTACTAGTGTGCTACGTAAGTTTCAAAGAAATTCATCGTTGCCTATCGGGTACGCTATCGAACATAGAAACCCCTTTAAAATAAAATTAATATTTAATTCGTAAATATTAATAAATATGAAAATTATTTATTCTTTATTTACCTGGGATGTTACATCCTTCCCCCCTTTTGGGAATTGCGTCCTCGCAATTTTATTTACTTATCAAAATAAGTGGGTGTATTTATCCCTCATATCATTTTCAGATTCCCATGTTGCCTCTTCAATCACATGGTTTTTCCACAAAACCTTTACCTGATGAATCACCTTATTCTGTAACACTTCCTCCCTGTGGTCAAGAATCTGGACCGGTTGTTCCTCATAAGACAGGTTCTCTTCCAGCTGAACTACCTCTAGACTCAAAACATGAGATAGATCTGGCATATACTTTCTCAACATTGAAACATGAAAAACATTGTGTACCTGAGATAAACTCGGAGGTAAAGCCACCCGGTATGCAACTGATCCAACTCTTTCCAGAATTTCATATGGTCCAATAAACCTTGGACTCAGCTTTCCTTTCTTACCAAATCTCATCACACTTTTCCAAGGAGAAACCTTGAGAAAAGCATGATCACCTACCTCAAAAGATAGATCCTTCCTCCGGTTATCCGCATAACTCTTCTGCCTGCTCTGAGCTATTCTCATGTGCTTCTAAATCAACTAAACTTTTTCTGCCATCTCTTCTACCAATTCTAGTCCCATCAACTTCCTTTCACCCACTTCATCCCAGAAAGCTGGAGTTCGACACCGCTTCCCATATAATGCCTGAAATGGTGCCATCTATATACTGGAATGAAAACTGTTATTATATGAAAACTCAACCAAAGAAAGATGTTGGTCCCAACTTCCCTGATAATCCATAGAACAAGCTCGTAGCATATCCTCCAATGTCTGAATTGTTCGTTCTGATTTCCCATCTGATTGAGGATGAAAAGCTGTACTAAAATTTAACTCAGTACCCAAATACTTCTGAAGGCCTTTCCAAAAGTTAGAAGTAAACCTGGGATCACGATCGGATACAATAGAGAGAGGAACTCCATGTAACCTGACTATCTCTTTAAGATACAAACGGGAATGTTGATCAAGAGAGAAATTATCTCGTATTACAAGGAAATGAGAGGATTTGGTCAAGCGATCAACAATAACCCAGATTGCATTATTACCTCGAGATGTCCTCGGTAATCCCACAACAAAGTCCATGGATATATTCTCCCATTTCCACTCTGGCATTGGTAAAGGCTGAAGCATCCCTTTCGGTAACTTCCGCTCTGCTTTAACCTGTTGTCATGTCAAACACTTCACAGTAAAATCAGCAATGTCTCTTTTCATTCCATCCCACCAGTAATACTCCCGAAGACCTCTGTACATCTTAGTACTTCCAGGATGAAAAAACAACTCATTCTTCAACTGTGAATCACAAGGCACACATAACCTCTTCACAAACCTCAAAACACAAACTTATCCAAGAACTCATGGAAAATTTTATTCATAAGGTCCATGAATACAGCAGGTGCATTGGTTAACCCAAAAGGCATAACTACAAATTCATAATGGCCATATCTAGTACGGAACGCAGTCTTCGGAACGTCTACTTCTTTTACTTTCAACTGATGGTACCCCGACCTCAAGTCAATCTTCGAAAAATACTGAGCTCCCTGGAGCTGATACCACTTCATTTGATGGCCCAACATCTGCTGAAGTTGTTGCAAAGGATTTCTCCACCCCTTTCTGCTTGTAGTCTGGCTGCATTCCCCCAGTTGAGTTCTTCGTTGGACACTCGTTTGCATAATTACCCATTTCATTACACTTAAAACATCTTACCGTTGGCTTTTCATTTCCTTCTTGATCATCTTCCTTACAGTTACGAGCAATATGACCAGACTTTCCACACCGAAAGCACTTACCAGACTTGGATAAACATTCTCCAGGATGCATTTTACCACACTTCTCACAGGATGGATATTTGGTTTTCTTACCTCCTTGCTTCATTGATGAATTCATCCCCTTTTCCTGCCAACTAGATCTCTTATTCTGTTGTTTGTCATAGAACACCTGATCATCAGCAAACTCCATTTCCACCTTCTCAGCACATCGAACAAGCTTTTCATAACTTTTAAACTCACGAGAAGCTAAAGCCCTTCGATACTTTGGCTTTAACCCTGAGTAAAAACGGTTTATTTTACTATCAAGCTCTCGTATGAAGTTTGGAGAATACCTTGCCAATCGAGTGAACTTTTCTTCATAAGTAGCCACTGAATCATCCTCCTGCCTCAATTCTAGGAACTGTTTTTCCATCCTAAGACGAACCACCTTAGGAAAATATTTCTCAAGAAACATACCTTTGAATTCGTCCCAGTGAAGATCCTCAATCTCATCACTATCCCTTATATTTTTCACCATCGACCACCACTGATCAGCTTCACCTTCAAAACGGTAAATAGCAAGACTAACCTTTTGATGTTCTGAACACCCCATGACATCAAAAATATTCTCCAGTGCTTTAATCCACCCTTCAGCTTGCACAGGGTCAGAGGATCCTCTGAATGATGGGGGATGTTGCCTCATGAAATGTTCCACTAATGAAATGTTCCTCTGTGGTTGATCTGGCTGATCTCGTGCGTGGATACCACCACCATTTATAGCCTGAGTCAACTGTGCCATCACTGCAACAAACGGTTCAGTTCCGATTCCGACCATCTCAGGTTGCTGATTTGGAAGGTTATCTTCCTCCTGATGGCGTCCCAACATAGCTTCTTTGTTTCCTCTGCGGAAAACCATTCTGAACACAGAAATATCATAGGCGGAGCAACATGGTAATCCATAAATGCTATATCATTTCAATCATATTATAATTTAACACTTTTCTAACTCCTAAAGTTGTCTAAACCGACCTTTGATACCAATTATAAGCCCCCAGCCTTAAACCTTACTTAATATTGAATTAAATGAATAATTCACGTTGAGGATCTTTTCAGGTTTAGAGTTTTAGAGAATTAGAACATCACTATTACATCTCAAAAGATTACAAAGTAGACACTTCTACCAAGTTTCCATAAAATAATAATAAAAAAATTCTTAAAAAGAAACATGTCTAATTCCATGTTTTATAAAGCATGACTTTCCCTTGATCCCATCCTTGACCCTATTCCACATTAAGTCCTGTGAAAAACATTTCAAAAAAAAAACTTGGGGTGAGCATAAAAAGCTCAGTAAGGGATACAGAAAGAATGAAAATTGTTAGTTTATCAAAACAACAAGTAAACCATGTATACTTTATCAAAGTAATACCTTTCACCTTTATGAAGTAAAAAAATCTTCACTGAATAAAGTATCATTACTTACCTTTTTCTAACCAAAGAATTACCATAAAATCCATATAAA
This sequence comes from Viscum album, assembly GCA_963277665.1. NCBI lineage: Eukaryota > Viridiplantae > Streptophyta > Magnoliopsida > Santalales > Viscaceae > Viscum > Viscum album. Next base: position 21,807,340 of record OY728166.1, on the reverse strand, counting down.
GAACACATAACATATATAAAGGTAACTTGGGACATAAACATACTTAAGTGGAATAACCATACGGTCGACTTCCACACATATCACTTAATGGAATAGCCATATGGCCAATTTCCATACATACTTAATGGAATAGACATACGGCCGACTTCCATACCCAATGCATTGGAGGTTATAACGTAACCACCCGTCCTGGTATTCACGGCACCACCCGTCATATGGTTTATAACGTAACCACCCGTTAAAATGTCCAAGTACCAGTATAAAATCATAAAATATAAAACCAATATAAAGGAGTGATAACATTTCCACATTTCAATCACAATATATCATAAATATATTGACATAATAGAATCCTTTTTCAAAATCATTTTCAATACCAAAATACATAAAAGAGTATATGGTATTTATTTTATTCTAAAAACATTATGGCTTGTTGAGAAAGCCAAAGATCAAATAATACTCACGGCGGCGGAAAAAGTCGTTGTCACTGCGTACGTTAAAAAAAACATTCCTTTTTGTCGTTTAGTAAAACGCTTCGTAGAAAAAGATTCATTTTTTATAAAAGTAAAAGTCAAAGCAGTTTATACACCGTATAAAAGAAAGTTGTGTATAAAACGAAATATGCGTCAATGAAAGGAGATTGAGACGAAGTCCCTTACCTCGTATCCGACTTGACTCGACCGTTTTTTAATCTCCTGAATAATAAACTTCAGTTAATCTCTACTTGATTATGAGTCTTTTTCAAGTTCATTATTCCTTTTATACCATGTTATGAACATCATGTAATCAGTTAAGTTAATAATGTTCATTTTGTCGGTATTTGGTTCTTAAGTCAAAAATAGACTTCTTACACTTACATGTTGTTAATTTGGTAAAAGGTTCATTATATCCATAATGGTATTAATGATGTAGATATCATATATGTCATATATATCCAGTACATACATGCATTTATAATATTACATAATTTAGAGGTATGAAATGAAATGCACCGTTCATGGAGACGGTAAGCCGTACGTACGCATGAACGCTACTTCATTTCTATTTCATATTTTCTGGAATGGAATCATAATGATATAAGAGTATATTATAATTCCAGTATAATAACATATATAATATCATTAACTTTATCCTTTACACATCTCACATATGGTATTAACGAATCAAATCACTTTTAGGGGGCGGTAGTCCACACTTCCTAAAATGAAGATATCGTGTTTACCCATAATGGAAACCATAAAGGTATGCCCAAAATGAAAAAAAAACAGAAGCTTAAGGAAAACATAAACATATTATATATCATATATAAAAATAGTTACATCATAATGGCCACCTTTGACGGTGTTGAATGAGTGTTGAACAATCATCGTTTCGGGAGGCAGAATTTCACCATCCACGGAAACCGTATGTTCTTTTACCATTTGATGTAGTTTTGTGAGAGTGTAGCTCAAATAAATCATATAACAACATACTAGTATATTGAAGATACTGGTGTTGTTACAAAAGATGTAAATAAAAAGAGTTTAGGGGGTTGGAGAAGCAAAATAAAACAAATGAACATGAGAGAGCGAATTACCTTAAAAAGTGTAACTCCTTTTGATTTGAGCCTAAAGGCTTCCTTTGAAAGGATTATGCCCAAAGGGAATCCTCTAGGATGAGGATAGGGATGTGGAGAGAGCAAATGGGAAGGGGTTGGCCGAGCCAAAGGCTTGAAGAGTGTGTGAAATGAGGTAGAGGTGGGGGCCTCTTATAAGAGGACAGGAGGGGCACTTTTGGAAAGTAAAGAAATATTACTTTATTTGAAAATGTGTTTCGGTTTTAAAAGGTCCCACATTGATATAATTCGTGGATAAGGCGATAAGGGTTCGAAATCCACTCATCCAACTGGTTTTGGACATGTGTAGTTTATAGATTTTACATTATCTTTCCATTTTATTTAAATCGTCAAATAATGATGTCATCGCTGCATCATTATTATGTCATATATAATTTAATTTATTTAATGTCTAAAAATTATAAAAAAATACTATGATGTAGGAAATCTTTTTAGATTTCCAATGACTATTTATAATCAAAATTTGGACTTGTATAACCCCACTCAAAAATTATTTTAGTAAAAGAATTTATGTTAGTGTCATTTTCACTTTAACATTAAATAAAAATATATTAATGTCATTTTCCAACTAAGGTGGCTCCATGGGGTCCCCAAGTTGGCCCATGGATTTTCTTGGTCGGCCATGACTCACCCAATAGGTGTATTATAAGTGTAATGGTGTTTTCACATTCTTATAATACCATTTTTACCTTAAACTACACTAATTACCTCTAATCACGATTAATGAAAAAAAGTTACTATTCACCAAAAAAAAATTATTTTAATCTCATTGAACCACATTTTACTTCATATTGACAACCATGTATGCCGGATTTTCAAAATTCAATACACATTAGTGGTAAATTTTAATTTAACTGAAAAATCAGTTTGCTTGATTACCACTTAGTGGTTTCACTATTCATAAAAAAATTGATGTTTTTCAGAAAATTACCAAAAATTCACCCTAAGCTATATTTGATATTCCGAATTCAAAAATGAAGTCCATTTTAAAAAATTCAAAACATATAAGTCAAATTAATTAATTTAATAAATAATTCCCGCTTTCATGACAAATAGCGTGTTTTTGTGAAACAATAAGTATTAAAATATTGACACCAGTTTAAGTCCAATTTCAAAGTGAAATTGATTCCAATGACCACCATTGGATTAACTGGTAAAAATATTTTCTAATTTCACTTTAAAACCAATTAAAATAATAATCTAATCATATAAATAATTTATATTAAAAAGGGGTTTTGAATTAAAATACAACATTTTACACTATTCATAAAAAAATGATCTTTATCAGTAAGGTACCAAAAATTTACACAAAGTAAATTTTCATGTCCCGATTCTAAAGAAGAGTTATATTTGGTCCAAAATAATGTATAAGTATGATCAAAACTATATTTAATGACGGTTCACCATTAAAAGGTGATAAGTGAACCTTTAGTGAAAATTAGAGTATATATGCCCTAAAATTGAACTCTTTCCGTATTTTAAGCCTTTATCATTTATTGGGTAAATGTAAAAACATTTAAAAACAAATCTAATCATATTTTAGTTATTTATATTCATTCCCACCAGTACAACGGCTACTTGTTAACTAACATTTAAAATAATATTATTTTATTACTAGTGTGCTACGTAAGTTTCAAAGAAACTCATCGTTGCGTATCGGGTACGCTATCGAACATAGAAACCCCTTTAAAATAAAATTAATATTTAATTCGTAACTATTAATAAATATGAAAATTATTTATTCTTTATTTACCTGGGATGTTACATCTTACCCACCTCCTGGGAGCATTTTCAAATTTGAATAAAACATAATTTTTATGCTTATGTGAATTGAATTTCAAAATTCCGAGAGACACAGTTGTTATCAGTAAGTAAAATGTGGTTCAATAAGATAAAAATATTTTTTTTGGTGAATTGTAACTTTTGACTTTTATTTACCATGGTTAAAAAAAATATGGTAATTAAGGGTAAAAATGATATTATTATTACCCTGACACATGTCCTAATTCTATTGGATATGTGTAATTCAACCAAAACCAACCTTAGGAATAAAATATGATCATTTAGGTCCACATGGATTTGATTAGTATATTTATTATTATTTAATTCAGAAAAGAGTTAAAAGTGTAAAATTCAATGCTTAATAACTAAACCATCTTTAATATAAGGTTATACATAAGATAAATTCAACTATAAATATTCATTAGAACGATAAATATATTTCATACATAATGGTATTTTATTTATATTTTTTAGACATTAGATAATTTAATTCATTTATGACACTTTAATGATGCAGTAATTACCTAATTAATGAAATATTAAAATATTTTATATTATAATTATCCAAATAAATGTAATTTGAGACTTTTTATTAAATAAATTATTTTTCTAGGTTAATATGACATGTTAGGGTTATCTATATGAAATTTCTTGATGTAATAATTCTGTTTTGAACTTAGGAAAAACAAAATACCAAATAGTTTCAAAATTGATATAAAATATTTTTTTAATAAAATATTATATTATTAATTTATATTCTATTCCTAAAAATCTATGGTTCTACCAAAAGTCTTATATAATGATAGGTGTATCATTAATGACCCACTTGGGGTTCTCTGGGAAGTATATAGTATGCTTATTAACCATATAATATAAAATTATAATGAGACATGGTAAATGTGAAACTCTTTAACTAATAGTTAAATCTAAATGATAAGGTTAATAATGTGACCCAGACCTGTCTAAAACCTTTTTGTTGAGTAGTTTTAGACCCTTAACAACCTTATACATTAAATAATTCATTTTGGATCCATTATAAATAGAAAATGATTTTATTATAAAATAATATTTCTATCTTTTCTGAAAGTTCCCCTCACCCCTCTTATAAAAGGGAAGTCCCCCTTCCCTCAAATTCACAACATCAAAGGCTTTTTTCTAAGAAAAAATCTTCCCAAATACCCTCTCAAATATCCTCGCTTAATCCAAGAGTCCTTCCATTACTCAGAAGTCCAACATAAGGAGCTCTTTTGATCAAATCAAAAGGAAGAACCTGAAAAAGAGATAAATATTTCATCACCTCTTTTAAGATCCTTTATTCTTCCACTTCCTCTTTCTTAATTGTTTCCATTCTAAAATAAAATTCCTAGTATCTTATATATACTCTGATGTTATTATAAATATGGTAAAACCATGATCATTATTCTATCCATCCTTTGAATGGAATGTCTGCATAAATGCGTACGTACGACTTACGATCTCCACGTTGTGGTGTAATTGTTATTCAATACATTATTATTTGGATGGGTATTATAATGATTTATGATTGATGTAAATAATAAATATAACATGATAATGATTTTATTTATATGATATAATGTCCAATTATTTATTATTTTAATATCAAAAGAATGATATTGACGCTTGTGCATACGTATGGATTACCGTCTCCATGAACGCGATGAGATTCATTCCCCATCACAATCCATTCAAGACTACTTTTCATTAGATGATTAAAAATTATGTTTAAAGACATAATATCATTCTGAAAATGAATTAGATATATCCTATTTATAACAAAAACTATATACCAAACTAAGAATATAAAGGAAAATGAATCAGTTAACACCAGAAACGAAGATAATACTACAATATAATTGACAATGAAATATTAAAAGATCATATATGATATCATATTAAAGTATATGATTCTTTTATAATTTAATAACAATTATTTCACCATTATATAGGAGGTTAACCTACCATTTACCTAGGAAATGTAAAATGTAAGGGGTTTCTTATCTCACTTTTAATTCTGTGAGATTTACATTGTTCTCCAATTATTTATTAAATGTGGTGTATTTTGTACTGTCATTTGATATATTTATTATCATGATTCTCTTTATATTCATGGTATTCTGTGATTCATTTGTTTTTTTAACTTTTTTCCATACGACTAGATTTATTACAACGAATTAAGGGTTTTCATCTCACTTGCTATTTCAGTGAGATTCATGCCATACGACCACAATTTCCTTTTGTGTGCTGTATGTAGAGACAAATGATTGTATTATTTATGTAATGTACTTTAATTTATGAGTAATTACATCTTCATTTTATGATCCCTCTTTAATAAGATATATTTTTCGTATGTTACCAAATTGGTAAGGGAATTTCAAATTTCAATTTCCACTCATTCTGCTTTACGCATACATCATTGATTATTTTACTCTATGATTAGGTGTGGAATCCCTATTTATTATTTTTTTAGTAATTTCCACTCCCATTTCTATGGATATACTTTTTATACTCATAATCACTCCATTGATAAATTCTCATGTCATCAATATGAACTTGATAAAAGTAATTTTAACTCAATCTCCATTTATTGAGTAAAAAATCCAATTTATTGCTGTTGTTTTTACAAGAATATGTGTGAATGTACTGTGATTTATTTACACTTAATATCCAATAATATTAACTGTATTTATATTATTCACACATAATTCTGTTTTTGATTTATCTTTAACTGGAGGATATAGTCTTTATAAGAAATTTCCTCTCAATTTGCATTCCATTTAGACTTCTATGTTGTTATACGCCAATTCACTTTTATATGGTGTATAGAATTTACTTTGATATAGTATATCATGAATCCATTTATTACAATGATATTATAATGTTTTCATTACCTAAATTATTTGTATTCAAGCATCTCTCTTTTGGTTATGAACTCTAACTAAAATATTATTTTAAAATGTTTTAAGGATTTATTATTCAAAATATTTCTCATTAATGTTCATGTTTTAAAAATGAATTTAGGTAATTATTTATATAAACATTAATGTTTTAAAATTAAAATTCTTTTTAAATGAATCAATGTGGTATGGGACACTTTCATTCAAAAATCTAATTTAAATGGATTCTTGATAAATAGTAAGACTTTCAAATGTTTTCAAGGAAAAGGGGGATATTTCTCTCAAATAGTTTTGATGATTATTTTCATCTATGTCAATATCAATGATTATTCTATGTTGAGGTTGATATATTATAATAAAATCATCAAAATTGCATTGAATGAGTTCTTTTTTACTGTGGATTTATATTTTTATACCTTTCATGGTTTGTAGATAAAATATTGACATTTCGTATGCGAGTTTTAATATGAATGTTCAGATTATGTTTCCACTTTTTCATATAAAGAATTAATTAGACTTAGTAAGTGATGGTTGGAGCCTGCTATTTATCCTCAATGCTTTGGTATGTCTCATGAGACAAACTAGTGTCTTGGCATAAGGCCTTTACAAAATCTTATTTGTAGTCTTGGCACAAGGCCTTGACTATGTGGTTATTATAGATTGGAATTATGTATTCCATCATTATCAAAGTGGCTATTGATATTTCTTGTGATTATTCGACTAGTATAATACCCATGTGAATAATTAAATGGAATTATTTGATTTTATCTTTTCCATATTATGCTGAAGTTCATGTTTAAAAGTCTTTTTTAGTCTTATACATTGCTTTAAATGTTTCTGTATATTTATGAATGTTTTTGCTATATAGTTATCCATATTGAGCATCTAAGATCACCCCTTTCTATGTTTTATTTTTTCCAGGATGAGAAGAAGTATATTATGACTGACTTGCTGGGATAGACTATGGGATCTCAGTGTTGTTTATGGAAACTATTTTTGTGTAGCTTTCCATTTTATGATGTAATGTAAACCTTATGAATGTATCTAGTACTTCCAAGGCTACTAAACTAATCGGTATTTCAAGACATGATACTTTGTGATCATGCCAATGATATGTAATAATGCACCAAATCTGGGATTTTGGGGTCGGGGAATTACAGTAGACATTGACATTGAGCTACTAGGGTATGGGTCACTGGATCATTCATTAGACAACAAGAACCACCCTCCTTGTATAGTGGTGAAAGATATATTTCAATAGTTTCAGTCGATATTACTGTGGTTACAATTTAGAAAAATTGATTTCATAAATCAAAACTATACTAGTCATTTATATGATAGTTAAGTCCCACAAATTTCCACATAAAGAAACAACAACATGCTGATCAAAACATTACTACTTGTTGTATCTTTTTCTTAATAAAGAAAATTTAATAATGTTTAACTAAGCATAAAATAGAACTTATAAATATAAATTTTCAATGAAATGAGAATATCTAAAATATTTGGAAGATACTATGTCCAACAATACAAAAGTACATATAAATTTAATAAAAACTATACACTTAACTTTGGATGGTTACTCTCAACTTATTGATTACACACCATCAATCACACACATACTTCCAAATTCTATATGATTACCATGCCTATGTGGTTCACAACATGTTTAAGACATCATGGAAAATAGTGGATGGGTATACTACTATACTCCCATTATTACACCCTAAAATTTCCTCCCCAATTATATACATCACACCATTGAACAAAATATTTGATTATTTCTCATCTTTCCACAACCCTGATAGTCCGATGATGGAATAATTTTGTACATACCAAATTTTCCCTTCTCTTTAATGTTGTAGAACATGGAAGAATATAATAACATATAAGAAGTAGATGAATCCCATTTTGGTTCATTCAGTCTAACACCACGCTTCACTTCCACATCATTTTTCTTCCAATGACTAAAATATGAGCTCGTTATAGAACTTGGATGTCAGGTCATCAAGGATCTATAATCTGGATGAAAACTATCAAAACAATCCCCCTCTATCTTCTTCTCACAAATCATGAATTTGTCTAAAAACTCTATTTATGTGGTTATTTTTATTCCCCGAACCTAATGTTTAATCTTTAGATGAAGGATAATATCAAACATCATAGCCTACTACTCTATATGCCCTTATAAAAGTGCCTCCAGGTGTAGCAGCATCATGAAATGCATTGAGTAAGAGTAAAATAAACATTATTCCCCACTAATTCTATGTAGTATCCTATTGTCTATATATTTTCATCATCACAACAATAAACTACTTGATGAACCTATCCTTGAAGGCCTCTCTAGTAAAAACCTCTTATTTCCTTCCAGTCGGAACACCTCGTAATTAATGTGGGTTACTAAATAAAAAACAAATCATGATTGACCCTATAATTCTCTAGAGTCTCTAATATATCCATGATTCCATATATAATTTCAACCAAATCATCAACATCATATGGGCCTCTAATTCCTTGTATGGCTATTATATTCTAGAGTTTGAAATATCAGGAATTTTCAACCATCGCCCTCTATTTAGTTATTCCATTGGTTTTCACAATTTAGAAGAATCTATGCCATCATGGGGTTTCCCCTAGACCATAAGCGAAAGTGTGTAACCATGATAAAAAAACATCCAAAAACATTCCAATTTAATAAACTAGCTTATCCTCCATATCCAAAGAATTCAATTTTTGTTTTCGATGTTGTCCATTTAATTTTATAAAAGAAAGTATATTCTAATATTAAATGATAACATTTAGAACTCTAATATCAACTTTATTATTTAAAAAAATATGAATCCATAGGGAATAAATATGGTATTTATAATTTAAGACCTGTATTTAGATATACCCACACCCAAGTTATAACCCACTTTATTCTAATTCAGGCTCAAAGATCAGCCTCTATAACTACATTCCAATCACAATCATCTATATACATTCCATAAAAAATCTATTCAAAACCTAATGATTTCATAATTTTTCCCCAAAATATAAAAAATATATTCCACTAATTAAGGAACTCTAATATAGAAAAAATGTCTAATATAAATTTCCTATAATAAACCATTCCAATTAATAATGAACGAATACATCCAAATACCATAATCTACAACATTAATTTAACTTTATTAACTCGTTGGAATATTACACAGGATCAAGATTGGAACATGGAAAATCTCATTCCTGAGCTCCATATACCCTACATCCATTATAAAATGTCCCAATAAAACTGAAACAATGTGAAAGTAAACTAAAATTAAGTAATAATTAATAAAATTTTGATAAGAATCACAATATTTGGGACAATGTCCAATAAGATCTCTTGTGTTCCTCCCACAATTAGAGAAGCTAAAAACTATTTGGGATGGTCTATAGATGGAATAAAGAGACAATACATCCGTTAATCAAAGAAATCCATAATAATATATAAAAAATTGAATATTTTAATACAAAATTATGAAATACCATAATAATATTTTTATATTCTATGTCATGTGATATCAGATAATAGTGATTCAAATAGACCTCCAATGCCCCAGTTTTATAATTTTATGAAATTCAACATGAAATATATTATGAAAATAAAATGTTTTAGTTAACCAAAGACATTACTAATGTTTCCTGCAATTTTTCTATAATATCCTCATTAATCATCCCATGGTATCTTTCATGTCCTTAGGTCCTTGATTAGGATTATTATAAATACATTTAGATTTCTATATAGGGTGGATGTATAAAAATAGTTTCAAACCACCAATTTCTCATTAAAAAACAAAAATGTTGAATTTTTTCACATGATATAAGGGTAAATGTCCATAAAAGTATACACCTATAATGTAATGAGTGATCATTCACTAACAATTATTCATTAACCCCAATCATAACTTCTATTAAATAATTCCATAAGAATATATCATGTGTTCATCACATGAACTAGATACTTCTATAATACTACTCAAACTTTTATATACAACACAAAATATTCCATTAAGGAACTAATCCTTTCTCATGACCCATGAATATACTAAAAATGAATAATTTATTTGAATGCCAAAAAAATAATGGAAATCTACACATATACAATGTAGTTCCCATTTGGAAAACTATACCTTCCTAAAGGCTATATTATTTTTTCATATGGATTTCTCCACTAATGTGATGACTATATTCTAGGATTAGATTCTACTCATATATAATAAAGAGACACAAACAACAAGTCATTTAATCCTTTATCCCCTTATAATAATTTTTTGTCAATAAATATCATATTATAAAATGAACAATGAGATTGGATTCCATCAGTTATGAACAAATAAACATGTAATTATTTTAATAGTAAAGAACAATATGTAAATATTTGAATTTCAGAGACAATGAACTATAAAATTTATTAAAAAAATGAAATTCAAAATCATGGATGAATAATTCCATTAGATTCAAAATAACCATATATATTTGGTTATAAAATTATTGGAAGACATTCCATAAAATAAAAAGGAATAATAGGGAACCCACACTATACAACATATTATTTCAATGAACATTTTCTACACTAATGTCATGAAATGAAAACATGGATTTCAAATCACTCTATAATTTATCCTATTATGGCATGGACTACCAAACATTAGCATATTGATATAAATTTTTGTGTTTCACTGATTGATTATTAGCATAAAATGTGTTCACACCAATGTTAGTTTAAAAGGACTCAATCAATCATAATAGTGTATCTAGAATTGAGATTTAGGTAACATATCATGTGAGGGGAGAAAATATATGTAAACATACCAAAAGTGAGTTATTTCTAGAGGAATGTTTTGGGTTGATAAAGGTTATTCCACAAATTTTTACAATCCAACATCAATATTTCTGTAAATCATTAAACTTCAATTAAATTTATTCATTCATTGAAAAATATAAAAAAAATTCCTTTAATATATGGTAAATTATATATAATCTATGATGATAAGGATTTGAAAGGATATATCATACATCAAAAGATTTAATATAATCTATCAAGATCATACACCCATGAAGGGATAAGGGAGAAACCTCTAGCACAATGAGGGAGATCCTTCAGGGAAATAATGGAATGGAATTCTCTAGATAATAATCTATTTAAAAGGTTTTATATGTTAAAAAAATAGATGGTATTCTAGGTAATTTTCTAATTTAATGAAAAATATATCAGTCACCTAGTTATGTTTCATGGTAAGACAAGACACATAAAAACCATGATTTTTCTACTATTCAAGGAAAATAAAACTACATAGTTACCAAGGAAATATGTCTAGTAATTCAACCATAAATATTGTTTTTGACACAAACACTTATCACTAAATTAATTTTCAAGGAGACTCACATGGCTAGAAAATCTATGAAGAATTCCATAATATATTTCCAACACATTCCACATAGTTTTTAATATTTGTATTTAGAATGTATGCAATTTCTATTTATAAAAAAACTCCAAATTATCCTCCATGACTCTCAAAAACCATTATTCTCTGATAATCCATTATCATTATGACCCCTATCCAATAAAAATACAAATATATTGGTGAAAAAAATAACAAGATCAATCAAAAATCAAAAAATTATTACTCAAATGTCATGGATATTAGAATTACCTAGAATATTAAGAACATATAATTTTTTATTTATTTTATATGACATATACTCCTAAATGTGGATTTATTTTTAGTTTCCATTATTGAAAAATTAAAATGGATACTTTGAAACTATAACCATTCATGTCATATTCATTCACCACATAAAAATCATTATTTAAATTTTATTATCTATTTTAAGGGTATTTTAATAATTATATATACAATTCCTTATATAATAATTCCAATACTATAATGCATATTCCTTACTGAATGTATTACCTATCACATTTATCACATGTTGTGTATTATTAATGTTATCAAATTATTTTCATTTTTATTTTAAACTATTTAATCAATATTATAGAAAATTTAAAAACAATTTCACCCCTAAATTATATATCAACTCAATGTATTATGTAATGTTTCAAATTTAGTTATACTCTATATAGAATTGGGGTCTTTATTGAAACTCATTTTTAGACAATAATATTAAATGAAACCATTATATATTATTTCATTATGTTTAATTTTGAAAAAAAAATTATAAATATGAAAATATTAGGGATATAGTGACCAAATCTTAACATACATTGATATTACATCATTTTAGAATAATATTCAACACATTTAAAAAGTACATGACTAAGGACCATTAAAATATAGCATCTTCGGTATCATGGAAAACATTATTCAAATTTCATGAAATATCATTAATATCTCCAATATATATCATCTTATTTAGTAATACTACATAAAAATTATAAATAAACTGGGGAAAATAGATATATGAATGTGTGACCTCATATTCCCTATAATAGTATAAATAAAAGATACATGTAAGTATAACATGGACAAAAGAGTTTGAGAACATCAAAAAGCAATTTTAGATCAAACCCAGTATATCAAAAATCATAATCATGATTCATTAAATAATTATTGTAATATCATAAGATAAGAATCATAAAGTAATCAAATAACCTAATTCATGAGTTCATAACATTGAAATATGTCATATAATTGTTTTATACTTGTTATAATATAAAATTGTAAACATGTGTAAATAAGAACATGATCACACATTTAGTTATGGACATGAAATTAGGACCTCACATAAACTTATGAACATGAATCTTGGTCCACTCATAATATAATGAACATGTATTCATTTTCACACCTAAAATTGTGAAAATGAAATAAGGTTCACAGATAACATTATGAACATGTAATAAGTCTTAGGGAATGAATTTTGAACATGTAATTAGTTTCATCAAGAACATTTTGAACTGGTAATTAGGATCATTCTTACCACTCTAAACATGTAATAATGTTCATGAAAACATTGTGAACATGAAATCAGGTTCATAGATAAAATTTTTGAAATGTAATCAGAATCATCAATAACATTGTAAAAATTTAATTTGGTGCATGAATATGAAGATATACCTCAATTATGGGATTAAAGTCCATCTGTAGTGGATCTCATTTCCTAATAGTGGAAAGGGATACAACTTCTTCCAATAGTGAATAAAGCTCATTAACTATTTTCCCATCACAATCTAACGAGATGTAAATAATTACCCAATTAATTATAGGGAAATATAAGTCCCACCTATCACATAATTAATTCATACATACTTGTTCCATGGGATGAAAAACAACCACCATATCATTACCTATAAGAATATATAGTTTTCATATAAATCACTTCATAAACCAAGATATGAAATGGAAATCATAAGTATTTCTTCATATGATAACCTATTCCAAATACATATGTTTCATAACCATTTCTTCATATAATAAACTTTTAAATGAAAGGTGTTTTGTAGGATTTCTATATTTGTATAACCCATAAAAGAGACATGATCATTATAATAAAAATTTAATCATAAACATAAACCATTAAAATATTGAACAAAATCTGTGTCCTCATAAAATATCCCCATAAAATAATAAACCATTTCAATAGATGTCATAATAAATTAGAAATTATATTGAATGAATATATAGAACATTTTTTAATGAAAATAACCATTCTTATATAATCATTTTTAATGGTATAAATCATTTTAAAAATAATTTTATTTTAAACCCACTTGGAAATTTTATGAATTATTCTTTAAAAATAATTTAATCAAACTATTAAGGAAAATATCTTTTCCACTTCCGAGAAAATATTCTTAAATCATAAATATTGTTGAAACATTTTTATTGAAAAAAACCCATTGGAAACATATCAAGGACGATTTGAAATAAAATTTAAGAACTTTTTATAAAATTAAAAATTCTTAAAAATTAAAATTTATAAAATAATTTTCCTTGAAATTGATCATAAAATATAATTTTGAAATATTTTATTATAATGTTTTAGAAAACACAGTTAATGAATAAAACAAACATTCTACTTAATATAGTAATATTGTTTGATTTTATTTAAAACATTTTTTTAATTATCTAAATTAAAAATTAGTAGAAAAATGGTATCATTACATGAATATATCATGAATAACAAGATGCGATGTAATGTCATAAATTTTCCTTAGAGGTTGATCACAAGATTTTGTTAGTGGAAACATAATTGTAAACAATTATGATAAATGATAAGATTGTATCAATAAATGATTACCATTTTGATAACAATTAATTATAAAAAACCTGATATAATATTATTAAATGAATCACTAAATAACTTGAAATTCATTATATTGATGATAAAACATGGGAAAAGTGATATTTCTAATCCTCTTAAAGAATATAGTTATTTAATGTAACTTGTGTCTCAATGAAGTCAAATGGATAGAAAATTAACTTATCCTGTTGGTAATGTTTGAAACCATAACTTCATGAATTATATAGCCAAAAATAAAAGTTTAAAACCCATTAATTTTTTTATGAATTAGAAATTCTATTCATGTATAGTATATAAACAGCAAAATATTTTTAATGTGAAAATGTACAACATTTGAAATGTTTTTTTATCCAATTTCACTCTGAAATTGATCCCCATGAACAGAATATTATAAACATACTTATAATTCGACTAAATATACAATGAAAAATATAATAGAAATATAAAAAATAGAATAAATGTATGTTTTAAATTAAATTTTTTTTCACTATTTATATAAAAAAACTTCTTAAAAAAATTCCAATCATTTATCCAATGTAAATTTTTATATTCCATATTTGAAAAATAAGTTATATTTTATCAGATAAATTTTTTTTAAATTGAGTCATGAACTTAAATGTGGTAAAACATCCTTTTATAAAAATACATGTTTTTATGCCAAAAAATTGATTTATTCTTATTATATGCATATCAAAGTAATTGGATGAATGTAGTAAAATTCGGTTGAAATGATAATATATAAATTTTAGAAATAACTCTCACTAAAATTTATTACATTAATTTATTACGATAAAATCCTTTGTGGGGAAAATAGTTTCTTCATATAAACATGTCCTTTATGTTCAATTGGTTTTATTTATATTTCTAATTTTTTGGTAACCAAATATTTCATTTTATAAACATATGTGAAACATAATTTAATAATTTATTTAATCATATTCTTTTCTACAATATCAACATATAGGTGATAAATAAAATAATATTAATAATATTAATAATAATAGTATTAGATAATTTGGTAAAACTCAGTCACTAATGTAATGCAAGATATCAAAGGAAAATGATATTTTATGTGTCCCAATCAAAAAAAAAAGTGTTGTGTATATTCAATTATAGTATATAATTTTTTCACGTATTGAAATATGAACATGGTTTTTTGTATAAGGAATCAATAACATTGTGTGGAACACAATACATTCCATTAAAGGATTTTAATTCATTAGAAAAACAATAATTCATAAAAACATGTGGTGTTATAATCAATTACATATGTATACTTATTTTCATTATCATTATTATTTTTTTGGATTATATAATCATTTATCGTGTGATATGTTGAGAAATATTCCCTGTGATAAAATATTATATATATGAAAACTTGTTTTTGATGTCCTGAATATAATTTTATTGTTATATATAAATATTTGTAATTAATGATTTCATAAGTTATATGGATGCCAAATCAATTTTTATTACAAATAAAATATGATCAAAATAATTTTTTCTCTGTTTAAATAATATTTTCAACTAAAAAAACTGATCCTGTGCTTGTAGGAATTATTTTAATTTAATTAATTTTTATGTTATGTCAGGAAGGTTGTATTATTATACCTCTTTTCCTGAGAGTATATAAAGAAATATATACCATAAATTCATTATGTATTTTTAGTATCCACCAATCAAATTATTAAAGTTAATGATTTTTCATTGATATAAATCCTACAAATATGTGAAGATAAATCATTGGGTTCATGAGAGTCTAGTTTAGACAAAGTAAATTTTATAGGCTAATTGATTTGAAATTTTCCAAGAATTTAGTTCTATTGATATTTTTATATGTTTAATTAATTTTATTATATTCATATAGATTAATTCTTTTGGCTATTATGTGTGTAAAAATTTAGAATAGGTAATCTCATAAGATGTATTTAAACATCATTTTCAATTTTGGATTCATATATTATATTCAAATACTAAAATAATATAAATGGTGTTCCACCCACAATATATGTGAGATTATTATATTTAGATATAAAAATATGACTTGATTGAGATTTAAATAATGAAATTAGTCAAAATTTGCTTTTTTATATCATAAACTATGATAAATACTAGTTGGCGATACCAAAAAAAGTTGATTTTTATTAAATAACAGTTTCCAAATCTTTATTATTATGTAATATTGTGAGGGATACCATTGAAGTTAATTAAAATCACCATAGTGTTTAGTAGACATTTTTTATACATCCATTTTGGGACTATTTGTTTAGAAACCAAAATATTTTTTATAGTTTATATTGTATTTCATGTAAATAGTGAAAATTTTTCCAATTTATTACAATAATTAAAGGAGTCCCCTATAATTATACATGCATGATCTCATTTTTCTAATGGACTCGTGATGGAATGAAGATCAATTTTTTTAACTAAGGGAGTGAGATATCATTTCTATTTGAGTTGATCATAAACATTTTAGGTACACATGAAATTTAAAGTACATGTATTATAAATAATCTATATGGGTAGTTGGAATAAAAATTTTTTGTATAATAAAAATAGAAAAATCTTCATGACTCCTGTAATGTGAAATAATTTTTTATAATATGTTATGTTTTCGATGTAGCCCTCGTGGGAGAAAAATCAGTTATTTAGGAACATTTTATGAAAGTTTCATTTAGTATTGTAATTTCAATAGTGAATCTTTATAAATTATATAGGGATCTATAAGAAATGGGTTCCAATTTATTGTTGTATAAATAAATTTATTAAGTATTTTCATTACCCAATCTACTATTTCGATGAGGTATAATTTCATGATGACTCATATTTCAATTAATGTTTTTTAATTAATGTTTTTTCTGTAAGAATTTAACTTATTTATTATTTTCATGTTAACATTATGAATTTTTGATGATTGGAAGAATTATGTTTTAAAGGATATTTAGGACTAGGTTAACCTAAAATGGTGTATAGAAAAATTTATGTAGAATTTAATTATTATATAAATGATATGAAATTATAATATTAAATATTGAGTTAATATAAAATACAATTTTTACTATAATAAAATAATTACTTATTTATTAGTATTCTAATTACTAGTAACCTATCACCCCAGATTTTACATTTATATAATATTTTATTTCATAACTGAAATTATTAAATTATAAAATATTGTCATTTAAATAGTTAAAAAATATGATATTGGATCTCCCACCTAGCCTAATCGTTGAAAAAATATATTTTTTATTATTTGAGGAGATACATCATAAATACGAGAAACCCAACATTGATAACAGGAAATTTGTACTGTAATATAATGTGGTTTAAAATCCAATCCCATTAGCCTTTTCAAGGTTAACTAAAAATGTATGTATAACCATTGGGAAGTTCGTTGGAGACATATTTCCTCTCTCATGGACCATTAATAGTATTTTAAACTCTGTGGCAAAAAAATAAGGAATAAAATAAAAATTATATTTTCAATTTTACAATTTTCCATTATTCTAAAGTAATAATATTTTGATTTTACTTTCTCTTACATCACCCAACACCCTCATGAGAGTATTTTTTTCAAGCTAATGCATCTTCAAAACCATTCTATTAGTATATTCCTATTTCATTTTCATTAATTTATGAATGAAAATATCTTATTTTTCCTTGAATTTATATTTTTTCCCGTCTCATATAGTTTTCAAATTTAATGCTCATTCAATAAACCCATTGTGTACGTATGCATAGTAATGGTATATTTAGTCCATCTAGTTAATTTTTTCTATGTCATATATAATTTAAATTGGATTTCGTTTTATATCAAAATTGAAATGTGTTGGGTTATCATTGTAAGACTTAGCCGGGAGTTTCAATGAAGTTCATTGACTTTTATACTTTTATGATGCATGTAATTTATAAACTAATTTTTCTTATAGAATAGAGTATTTTTTAATGTAAATAAATATTGAATATGATAACATAATTATTCATCTATCCTTTTTGACTTTGAATCGGTTTTAATTTTATTAATATTTATACATTTACAACCGATTTCAATAGAGTAAATGTATTTGTAAAAATTATTAAGTGGGATATTAATATAATTTTTTCAACTCAAATGGGGTTTTATCGATCCAAATGGGGTCATGGTGAACACTAAATAATTTTATTTACATTTTGATAAGCTATTATTTTGATTATAGAGGTGTGTGTGTAAGAAATTAAAGTTTTGACGAAACTCAATATTATATATGCATGTTTTTTTTATTCATTGAGGTTTTTTTGGATCTTTTATGATATAGGTTAAATATAATAATTTCTTATTTTTTAGATATACACATTTTACTATTAAAATTTAGCCCCTCATTGAATATTTAAATTAGATTTTTTTGTTTTTAGTTTCTAATCGATGTATTATGTGATGTAGTAAATTTTTTAAAAAATGGATTACATCTACTGAAATTCATTTAATTTTGGAAGTGGATTGAAATTTATTGTTCAAATTTTTCTTCTTCTATTAATATTGTTTCATTCCCTATATCCACATAACCATATTTTGAAACTATTTTTTCTTGATTAAATTTAAAATTATTGTTTATTTCTTTCTATTTTATCATACTCTTATCTTATAATTGTATGTCTACATGTTAATTATTCACATTTACTCATTTTTTAATCCAATATCATTTAATTGATTTGGTTTCAACAATAAATTAAAAAACAAGGTATAATGATAATTTTTTTAATTTTTTATGAATAAATAAAAGTGTATTTATATATTTTTTTCAGTGTTTTACAGGTATTTATTTATCCACCTTTGGGTTTTTAATGTGTTTAGTTTTTTTTAAAGGATTATTTTCTTAAATTATTCATTTTTATTTAATAAATTTGGGGATCTGTATAATATTATAAAAATATATGTTTAATGATCAGGGATAAAATTTATTTTATATTAATTTTAAAATAATTATTTATTTCTGAAATTCTTAATAGGAAATTTCAATAACCATACTCATCCTATATAGGGGATTTGTAGACATGGTTGATCTTATACAGGATTAAGTAGTGATCCTCCACCAAATATAAAATTTATTATATTCTATTATAATTAGTACTACATTATGTTGATGACCTAGTGTTAAATATAGGTCTTAAAGTGATCGGTGGTTCGGGTATTATTGTTTTTTAAACTATTTTGATATGTTCTTGTAATAAGCATCTAATAATTCCTCTGATTTGAGATTATATATATGTGAACATTTTACTATATTTCCCATGATGTATTTTAACTTCTTAATTTTATTGGAAATTTATTCTAATTATTACATGATTAGTTCATATTAACTAGAACTATATATTTATGTTTACATAGATTTCCATTATTTCAGTGAACCATTTAAACTTCTAGAAATCTGTGTTTTATTTTTTTATTGATAATCAGGGGTCAAATCCTTCCCTTGAGAACATGTTCAAGTTATAAGGATCCTTTTTCACAATTCTTGATGTTTGAAACATTCCTTTGGACATGTCATAGAATTACTATAGTGATGTGACCAAATGACGTAGTTTCATTTTTATTAAAATTATATTACTGATATGTTATTCATTAGGTATGTTAAGTTGATAAGATATAAGATCATCAAAAATTAAAAAAAAATTACCATGATTAATTTCATCATTACAAAATATTGTGATTTATAATGAGTTCCCATGGGTAATTAAATGTGTTTATGGAATATAAATTTAATATTAAATTAATTAAGGTATAATGTGTTTTTTATTTAAATAAATATTTATTACATTAGATGTATATCATATTTGTTTCATTCATTCATTTTTTATAGTTGAAATTGATGTAGAACCAAAGAAACATGATTAATTGAAAATCAAGTAGACTATGAAAAAAATATGTATATGGTTCCAATGTCCTTCTATAGTGGATTGCACATAATTTGCCAAATATATTTTTTACTATCTAGCCAACCCCTGGAAAATACTAAAACCCAAGATATATTAATATTTTAATATTAAAATAGTGTCTAAATTGTTTCTAAAATATTTTTTTCATTTGAAAAATATTTTTTATGGTGTATTTATATAGATTAATTATTTATATATGAAATTAATTTTTTCATATTTGGATTCTATTATAGAAATTAATTTTCTTGATAAAAATGTATTTTAAATAACATTTTCAAAATAAGAAAGATATTTCAAGAAAATATTCAACGTCTTGATTAGATTTATTGACAAGAAAAATAAAATATTTTCAAGATTAATATTATATAATTATGGGTAATAATGTGGTTTAAATGGTAATGAATTTAAAATATGTAAACACGATAAATTATTTTAATAAATAGTTTTGAAAACTTCTATTTTGGAATTTATGTAGTTCATTTGATTCATTATAATTAAAAAATATTGTCTTTCAAGTGTTTAGGTTTGTATAAGATAAAATTTGTGATAGTTTTTAAATAATTTGAGGCCAAAATTGGATCTTTTCCTTGTGCTACATGTATAATTTTCATTTTTATTCATTTATTATTTTATATTATCTCATTATTTATCTATGTAATTGAATAATAGAGTTTATTTTGATAAATTTTCATATTCTATTTTATCAATAATGTGTCTTCGGAAAAGATGTTATTTTTTTGGAAACATAGTCTTAATGGATACATCCTAACAAGCACCCACTAATAGTTTGAGTCCATTTTTGGTTGTCAAAATTATTGACTATATAAATTTAGTGTGTGTGCTAGATCTTATTATACACATGACCTCTATACAATCAATTTTAAATTGAATCTACTAATATTTTTCATTGGTAATGGTACTTGAGGGGGAGAAATAGAGAATAGGGACCCAAATACTCAACTGATTCCATCCCACATAAACTAGTGATAAATAACTTTTCCGTATCTCAAATTCACGAAGGGAGACCTTATTCAAACCTAATTTTATAAGTTTACATTTCTTACTATGATCTTACAACGCAGTAATTATTCTATAAATGGTGTTGTAGTTTTCATTTTCGCGGTATCCTATAATGAGTAGGTCATCTATTCTATCTGATATAATATTAGATATGTTAACCCATTAGATTAAGGGTAAAAAGAATACATGTATAAAAATCAAAGTGATTAGTATCATTATTCTCATTTAAATGTACATTCCTCAATATTTTTGGAACCAAAACTATATTTAATATGGTAAATATGGGCAATGAATTCATTTTATGGTCCTACTATAAGGAATTCTGACCAACATTACATACAAGAGTCTTTTTAAGAGGTCAATAAGTTGAATTTTCTTCCCACTAATACCTTTGGTTTATCATTTAATCGTCTCTAATCTATCATTCTTGATAAAATTATTTTTATGTATTTTTATATATTTAATACCATTTGGATGTCAAAATCACTCTCTTTTCAATATTTGGTTATTCTAAAGGTAAAATTTATCCTATTTTATGTTTTCCTCTAATAGTACTATGATTTCAGCTACCTACACATAATAAGGTGAGAAATTTTAAGGTGGTCGGAAGAATATGATTTCCATAAAAAATATTGACATGACACCATTGGTAGGCATCTTTTTATAATAAAAATCATTTGTGTAATCCCGAGGTAGAAATGGGTTTTTAAATAGTTCTTCTTATGGAAATCCCAACACTAAAATAATTTTTAATTTTAATCATTTGATTTATCTACCTTGAGTTGGCCTCTTGAAATTTTCATTATCATATATCCCCTATATGGATGTTCATGTAGTTCCTTTATTGAGTCAACATGTATCATTATTGAGTCATGAAACGACCCTTATAAAAGATTAATAGTTCTATTTCCATATACAAGATTTAATTTCATAAGGAAATTCATAATTGTGATTATTTATTTTTAAAAAATGATGAAGGAGATTCTAGGGGTATAATGTTGTATGGTGTGGATATTTTTCCCACCCTTATGTAAAAATTAAGTAATATTTTATTTAGTTAAACAATTTAATTCGGTATATAAAATCATGTATTTAATTTGTTTTAAAATTGTTTAATTTCATTTTTTTATATCTATTAGTGTATGGTTGGACAATTGTTAATGGTAACTTGATTTAATTGTCTTATTAATATGTAACCCTAAATGGTTATATAGTTTTTATGGGAATTATATGAAATAATATTGCAAGGATTGAAATTCTATATTAGTGGCTTCAACATTTTTTAATGGTTTGGTAAATTGTAACATCACTGTTAAGAAAGTCACCCTGAGGTGCCCCATACCGGGTTAGTCATATGGCTTCAAGCTCATTTCCCTTAATGCCAGAGGATGTCGAGTAGTAGCGGGGGCCTTGGATGTGATAGTAGGGAAACTATTTCCTCATTGGTACAATAACACAACAGAATAGAAACATATAACAATAGAAGAAGCTGTAATAATTGCATACAATGGAAAACAACGGAAGACAGAAAGTAATAAGAAACTAGAGAACATATATAATATTCTATGATGTATATGTCGAGGAAAGAAACCAAACATGTTAAAATGATGAAATATAGTACTAAGACAATGTACAAAAGAAAACAGTAAGCAAATCATCAGTATTTCTAGCCTTATCTTGGTCCCAAGCACTCCAGCTCCAATGTAGTAATGTATCTAATGTAGAAGGGCACTTGCCTATATCTATACCTGCAACAATATAATTTATTTCGGCCTGAAATAATGACACAAATAGGTTGTGAGAGAAAATCCCAGTAGGAAACCACCAAGAGATCTTGGCCTAATAGTCAGTGAATATATATGGAAGGCTATAAGTAAAAAGAAGTAGTAAACACGGAAGTGCTAAGCATTAAACATTTCCACAGTTTCAAACCATTTAATTCCACATATCCAGAATGCAGTAAATCAAATTAGGTAACCCTCTGGGATGTAATCTCGGCCTAACACCTCTTTTTCAACCAAAACAACAAAAGAAACCCTCTAGGAAGTACACATAGTCTAACCCCTCCGGTTCAGCTTAACCATAGACTCTATGAGGAAGCACTCACTGTAAATTCCCCCTATAGTCTCGTATCAGTAACTATAAGGTTATCATGGAATGAACATATGTCACATTCCCCCTATGGCCCGCGTCGAGGAACTACAGACACACTAAGGAATCTCTTACGTCAATTACCCTATGGTCTCGCATCGTAATAGTAAAAACAGACACTCTGGAGAACCCGTTACGTCCATTATCCCTATGGTATACTAAACCAGGTTCCCAAAGCCTTGTGTAATTCAAACTTGAATAGAAATTCAATACAGACAATGTAAACCTCATGAACTACTGGGATAATATTTTATAGCATAACAACATGTCAAATAACCATCACTCCATCCTACAGTACTAGGAATGGGAAACAAACAAGGCAGCTTAATAGGCTAAGCAAGACCAAATGGTCACAAACCAAACATACGGGGGAAAACAATTCCAAATCATAGAAAATAACCCTATTCACATATATTTAACCTCTATTAAAGCATAGAAGCATGACAGGAAATTAATAGGGCTAAAATAGTAAACGATCAATACCTCGTTCAAGGGTATTGGGAAATTTAGCACATATAACTCAAAGATGTTCAATGGAAAGGAACACGCTACCTAGCTGGGGGTTGTAGGGTCATTATAAGTGAACCTCATGCCTGGAATTTCCCATGAACATTGTATATCCACAACTCTCTAAAAAAACTCAACCAAAGATAACTCTTGAAATAGAAAGAATAAGGAAACGATGCTTCAGCAGAAGGATGAGCTTACCGAGGTGATCCCAAAGCAATAAACAACGGTCTATTCAGCAAATAGACGCCTGATCGAGAGATCAGGGAATGATCGTAGTTGTACTCTCTCTCTCGAATGAACCAAACTGAGAAAAAGATGACCCTTTCCGTCAGACACGACCCTGGTGTGTTTAATGATAAAAAATAAAGTAAACGAAATGTACTTTATAAGTACATGATTTGTACTTTCTTTCACTGGCCCCCATATTAAGTGGTCTCTAGGTCACCACACACGGATGTGTGCTCGGCCGTTATAGGGACACCACATATCTAAAAGTTAAAAAAGAGTACACGGAGTTTAATTATAAATTACAAGTCGTGTACTTAAAAAAATTCATGAAACTCCTATTTTTCTCAATAACACAAGAAAAAGATAAACATACATGAAAATAAAATTCAGGTTCTCACAATCATCCCCCTAAAAGAAATTCATCTATAAATTTCCCTAGCAAGCCGGCATAGAATAAGAATCCTCAAATAGATCTGGCCACTGTGATCATACATAAGCCTTCCTCTCCCCGGTCTCGTCATGTACCCGCCCGTGCGGACATAGCACCTGTAGCAGAGAAACCGACTAGCCATGGAGAACCTTCGTACTGCGTTCAACAGTCCGGATAGGATGCTCCATGAATGAGGCATCCACCTATAACTCAACCTCCTTAGGTTGAAAATTATGATATGGGTCTGAGAAGTAACGTTAGAGATGAGAAACATGAAATACATCATGCATAGCCCGATAAATCTGAGGTAACTGCAACCAATAGGCAACTGGCCCAACTCTCTCTAAAACCTCAAACGGCCCGACGCACCTCGGTGAAATATTACCCTATCACTTAATCCTCTTGTATCCCTACCACGTTGTGACACGTAGTAAAACCAGATCCCTGACCTTGAACTCTATAGGTCATCTCCATTAATCAACATACGGATTCTTTCAAGACTATGTAGTAGCCATCCTCTTCTGAATCAAATTTATCTACTCTGTGGTCTCCTGGACAACACGATGTCCCATCATATCTTCCCCTCCTACCTCCAGCCAACATAATGGTGATCGCCATGGCCTTCTGTACAAAGCCTCATAATTTTCAATCTGAATAGTTTTTTGAAAACTATTATTGTAGTCAAACTCCACAATTGGTATGTTCTTTTCCCAAGAACCTCTAAAAGCTAGGATACATTTACGAATCATGTCCCCAAGCACGTAAATCGTATGCTCTGATAGTACATCTATCTAGGTATGTTAAGCTATACTCAGAAGTACAGATGTAACCAAGGCATTCTGCAATCCCTACCAGACCAATGAAGTAAAAGGGCATCCCTGTCAAAAACAATGTAGTGTGGAACTCCATGTAGACGTATAGTCTCTTGGATGTACAAAATTCCTAGTTCATCAACACTGATGGTCTCCTAGATCAGCAATAAATGAGAAACCTTCATGATTCTGTCAATGAAAACACATACAACATCATTACCTCAAGGAGAACTCGGAAGAACTGTCATGAAATCCATCACGACATCATTCCACTTATACTCGGGAATGGGTTACTGATCCAAAATCCCTACAGGTCGTTGATGCTCCACCTTCACCTACTAATAGGTGGGACACCTCATGAAAAATCTAGAAACATCTCTCTTCATACCTGACCACCAATACTGATGGTGTAGATCATGATACATCTTAGTGATGCCAGGATAAATTACCCAAAATAAGGAGGGGAAGTCATACATCTTCTCCTCGCGTATGTCTGCGGACACCCATATGAGCTCATGAAAACAAAAGATCTCTTACATGCCTATGGTCCATCCAAGAATAGGGTCCTCTCGTAACATGATTTCTCATATGACTAGGCCTTCATAATCTGATAGCTTACTCACTCACAATTGATCAAAAAGAGTAGAGGTAACAGCTATAGA
Organism: Viscum album; assembly: GCA_963277665.1. Classification (NCBI taxonomy): domain Eukaryota; kingdom Viridiplantae; phylum Streptophyta; class Magnoliopsida; order Santalales; family Viscaceae; genus Viscum; species Viscum album. The sequence goes on along the minus strand of OY728166.1, from coordinate 21,781,013 downwards.
ATAAAGAAACGTTTTCCCCTGTCTATCGTGCAGCTCTAAATGCATCTCATAGAATAGATCCATTAGCTAACACTCACTACTGACCTTCTGAACTGCCTGTATCTTATTCCCCTTGCTCATTGATTCAGCCACCACATTTCTTTTCCTAGGTGTATAGGCAATCTCAAAGCCAAAACAACATAGGTTCTCAACCCACCTTTGCTATCTAAAATTCAAGTCACGCTAAGTGAAGATATATTTGAGACTTTTTTGGTCCCTGAAATCCAAAAAATTATCTCCCAACAGATAATGTCTCTAATAGCATAAGGAATGAACAACCACATCCAACTCAAGATAATGCATCAGTTAATTCCTCTCATGTGTCATCAACTATCGAGACTCATATGCAATGAAATTTTCTACCTGCATTAGCACAACTCCCAGCCCGATACCTAAAAAAACATAGTAAATGGTGTACCTCTTTCCTAGATTGGGGGAAAATGGTATTGGTGATGAATTCCATGACCATTTCTGCTTTTGAAAGGATGACTCACAAGAATATCACCACTAGAACATTTCACCCATCTTAGTCAATCCCATCAATGGCACTACTAAGCTTGAAATGTCCTATATGAAATGTCTATATTATCCCGATAAACCTAGATAATTTTGTACCACAAAGACATTATTTGGATGCTCCTAGGAAACTACTACTCTCACATTCTCTAGGTATACTAATACTCCTATTTTTGAGATAACATGACCAAATAATTGAATTAGATCCATCCAATAGTGTAATTTTTAGAACACATAATATAACTTATGTTCTCTCAGTGTACTCAAAAGAATCTCAAGATGGGTATCATAATCATGTAGAGTGAGAGAGTAAATCAAGATATCGTCAATGAAGACAACCACAAAAGAATTCAAGTATGGATGGAACACTTGGTTCATCAGTGCCAAGAAAATTGAAGGTGCATTCGTGAGACGAAAAGCCATAACCACATACTCGTATAGACCATAACTACCATGAAAGGCTATAAGAGGTATATCAGATTGTTTAACGTGAAAGTCATGATAAATAGAACTCAATTCAATCTTTGAGAATACAAATTCTCCTCAATGTTGTTCAAATAGATCCTCAATTAAGGGAAAGGGATTTAAGTTATTAACCATCAAATGGTTCAACTTTCGGTAATCCACACAATGTCTGAGGGTATCGTCTACCTTCTTTGAAAATACGATAGAGAACCCCAAGGAGAAGTACTGGTTTGGATGAAACCCTTAGACTGAAACTCCTCCACCTTCTTCTTCAGCTCCTATAAATCTGGTGTATCCATCCTGTATGGAGTAATGGACACCAGTTCTACAATTTTAATGAGCTCAATAGAAAATTCTACCTCTATCTCATGAGGAAATGCTAAAAATTCTACTAGAAACACGTACTTGAAACAATCCATAGAATTAGGAAAGTACATCTATGAAGTCCCCTAGTCATCTAGATGTAGACTAGAAATCTGGATTGTAACTCCTCTCAACCCATGATGCTTGGGTCCCGCTCTACTCTCCTGGATATCCCATTCGCCCTAAAAAAAAAATCAATCCCCCCTCTGGTGATATGAAACTCACCCTATAGTGATAGAAATAAATAACTACCTATAAGGGAACTAACCAACTCATTACGATAATGACATCATTTCTTGTCATCTGAAGGACATAAAATTCCCATAAGAAGTGACACCCACCAACCTCGAGAGGGAACTCCTTGAACTGGCGTACACTAGTCATTCTAGTCCCCAATGGTGTGTCCAACGTCAAGACATTGGTAGAAGTAAATATATAGATCCCAAGTCTCTCTAGAAGAGAAAAAAATATAAATCTATGTGAATCACCTTTATTGAAAAGAGAATAAGCTAAAACTGAGGAAAATAGAATCATACCTCGAACTGAAGAGGGTCTAGGATCCTGCTCCTACTAGGTCTTCTCCACTAGAAAATTCTGGCCTACACCACGACCCTATGACCCTACCTGACCACCCTGAGCTAATCCACCCAGTTGTCGCTAAAATCCTAGTGACTAACTACCACGGTCAGGACCTCCACCATGGTTTTAATGGCCAAAAGAACTCCAGTTCCCAGACTGATGAAAAACTGGTGGTGCTGCTCCTGAATGTGGACTCATAGAAGAACCCCTATTACCAGATTCTGGTTCGAAGATCTGACAGAAATGTTGTATATGACACATGTTTCTGCAAGATCAGCATTCCACTTGGTCTCTTGGGCAATGTGTCCTTGTATACCCGCTCACCCCACCCTGGTAGAACAACAACTAGCTACTAGAATAAGTGTCTATCATCCTTGGATCACCACGCGAAGACTCCCTACCGCACTTCCTACTGTTAGTAGGAGGGATACTAACTCCATATGTCAAGCCACCCTGGCTCACAACTCCAGAATCCCTCAGATTTCACTACATGATCAGTACCTATTTGACTATAGAAGTGATGGATTCCAACCTAAATATGTTCACCTAAGATCATATGTCATGCCTAAGACCATCCTTAAACTTCTTTGCTAGGAATAACTCATCACCTCTTGTAATAGAGGTGAAGTAGTGTAGCACACTTAAATGAGAAGAATACTCCATAACAGAAAGAGTACCCTACACTAGATTCATAAAATATCAGGGTCGATCGACCCTCAAAGTCTTTAGATAGAAGCTATCATAGAAGGAATACTAGAACTCATCCCAATCCATGACCTGCTAGTGTGCTACCTATGAGATCACATACCATCATCTCTTGGTGGAATATCTTAGCATATATATAGCAAGATTCACCCTTTTCTCTGGAGGAGTCTCCAGATTCCCAAAGATAGACAGCAAGGATTCTAACTATGAATCTGAAGCCCGAGGTCCTCCTTCCCCTATGAGTGTGGGAGTTTGTTGTTGTTATAAAACCCATTTCATCTCTTCCATATACGGTGGAGGATGTGGTACTCCATGGAAGGTTTTCTTGAACGTCATGAAGCCCTCTTGGAACTGTGCATCAGAACCGGTGTCCAGAATGGTGACTGGTGCCATGACTAACACAAATGGAGGATCTACTAGTAATCCCTGACTAGCCATGTCCAATGTCTGGTCATCTCCTTACAACTGGCGTACAACCGGAGAAAGTCTCGGTGGCATGACTCTGTAAGGTCAAGTGCACACCTCAGATCAAGATTAACATGGACTGAATCTTAGAAGTATAAGAAGGGAACAGGAGGAAGAAAGCATTCTTGTTTTTCAAAACATGGATACAATGTCTGTATATTGTTTACACGGTGTTTTCCCTGAATCCTTCACATGGGCATGTACTTCTACCAACCCAAGTCATGAAACACCCCATACACATGACATGTGGTCCTAACACATGGTGTGTACTTGAATCCTCTTCCCCTGCATGAGTTCTCTTACACGACTAAGCCACATGGCACCCATATAATGAGACTAAACAATGTGTCAGTACCAAACACGACGTGTACTAGATGAACCTCATAAACTCGTTTTGTTAGTCACACGGCTCACCCTACACGCCGTGTTCTAGATGGACATGTCATGTACAACTTAGGTTTCAACTTTCCTTGTTGTTAGTTACATGGGTGAACACACAACTGACTATACATGGTGTGTTTATGCCAGAAATGACATGTACATGAAGATTTAACCAACCTGTGTTGCTCATTATATGACCGGATACTCAGGTTTCACTACACTGTGTGTTCTAGAAGGACACGACATGTAATAAAAAAGCCTCAACTGACCCTTTTTGTTAGTGACACCATCAGTTTCACAGTTCTACAACACAGTGTGTACATCTAGTACATGACGTGTCCCTCTAAAGTTTTCCAAACCCAATGTTTCTGCCCACACAGTCTAAGACACAGTTAGAGACTACCCAGCATGTACATAAGGTACACATTGTGTACTTATGAAAAACATTTTCATCTGGATCAGAAGAACACATAGCATGTATTCAATATTAGACAGCATGTATTCTAGGTTTTTTTGGACAGTAAGCCTTAGCAACTACTCTGGAGCCCATAAATACACTAAAACGGACATTAAAGTTCCAAATTCCGATCTATGAGGACACATAATCCCCGCAAATCAAATCTTGTCATCTTATACATGTCATAAAAAAGCATAATAGACCAATGATCCACCAAATTCAGATCCATGAGGGCCCATAACTCCTCAAGAAATAATTTTTGGAGTTCATTCAAACCAAACCTTACACCACCAGAACCCTATCAAACAACATATATTTTTATCAATAAATGTATCACAGCAGCATGCAAATCTTGCACAACACCTATCACAACAACATCCAATCACTAATGCACCCTATATGGCATGGAAAGAATGGATGAAGTGTGATCCCTAACAAGTGCCTACATGATTCATGAAATGTCATACCCTCATCTCATTAGGTAGCAACAGAAATATAACCTATATAATATCAACAATAATAGCACAAAACTTGTGAATCGCCCAACGGTGAAAATCATGATAACTATAAAATTACAAAGCCAGAAAAATGCAATAAATGAGGTATATTGGCTTTTCCCAGTACATGGGTTAGCTAATCTTGGGAATAGATTATTACCAAGTTTCTTTTCCTTCATATCCCTATATATAGGCTCAAAAGATTAATTCACTAGAAAATAATTCCTTTGATACCACTTCGTAACGTCCCAGTTCCAGAAGCTGCCCCATGGCTCCCCATTCTCGATTGGTCACATGGCCTCAAGCATATTTATCCTAAAGCCATAGGTTTTCGACTAACAGTGAGGGCCTTGGATGTTATAGTGGGAAAACTAGGCCCTCATTGGTAGAGTAACACAGTGGAAGAGAAACAAATAAAAATAGTGGAAGTAGTAATAATGGAATATAATAGTAAACAACGGAAGACTGAATGTAATAAGAAACTTGACACATATATAATGATTCGTGATACATATGTCTAAGAAAGCATCCAAAAACGTCAAAATGTTGTAATACAGTACTAAGGAGGATGCACCCGTAAAGGGCTCCGAGATAGGGTTTCTCTCCCTGTCGTCGCCTTCATCTTCCCTGTGGAAGATCGGCTGGGCTCCTCTCTTCGCTACTTCTGGTTGGTGCGATTGTGGCATGAGGTCTCTCCTACAGTGGATTCATGGACTCGATTTTGGCGTCACATCATTTTCCAGACCACATAGCGGCATGGTGAGGGTTCAAGGTCCTGATTTCCACGCTGCAGTGAAGGTTGTTTCTTCATGTCTGACTAGGGTAGGGGTGTGCTGGGTGGATCTGGTTGCTGGGTGAGGTCTGAAGGCGGTGATGGGATTTCTTCTTCCTCCTTGCATGTTTGGATCAGGTGGTGTCAGCGGTACGAGGTTTTTTCTTTTTTACTTTGTTCCTTGATGGTCTTTTGGATTTGCGCAATTCATACTCCGGTGATGCTCCTCATCCCTCTGACATATACGCCTGGTTGGGGATGGGATGAGGGTGGGGTCCTGGCTTCGATTCCAGCAACCGGTGATGGTCTCAGGGTGAATGGGTTCTTGATGCGGGTGTATTGGTCTGCAACTGTGATTTTGGAAGTTCCAGGTTTTGATCAAGTGGTGAAGTTTACGGTTTTGGTTTGGAATTGTTTCTTTCAAGGTCTTATGGAATTTGGGAGACTTTTGGATTTTAATTTTCTTGATGTTAGTGGAGGCTATGAAGGTTTGAAGGTGTGAATTGGTTTTTGGTTCTTGAACCTCTTGAATGATTGGTTGTTGTATGGGTACCTGCAAATGCTGAGGTTCTGTGAAGTATGGGGGTTTTCAAAGTTTTGAAATAGGGGAGCTGCTAACTGGTTGAATGTGTTGAATAAACAGAATGATATTTAGGTTTTGTGCGCCATGGTCTGTGGATCGTGGCTCCGAAAGCTCTCGGCTTGTGGCCCTAAATTTTGAATCCGGTTTTACCGAAAACATGTCTTTGTTGAATGTTGTAGTGTTTTTGTGATGTTTTGAATCAGTTATCTGGAATTGTATGGTTTCTGCTCACCCAAAAAGTGGGTTTTTAAAATCAAATAAAAATATAATTTTCGGTCATTACTAAGACAATGTACGAAATAAAACAGTAAAAAACTCATCTGTATCACAAGGCTCAGCTTGATGACATGCTTTCCAGCTCTAAAGAAGTCAAGTACATGAAGTAGAAGGGCACTTGAACTTATCTATAACTGCATTAATATATTTTATTTGAGATCAAAAGCCTAACCCAAACAGGGTGTGAGACTAAATACCTATATAAAACCACCAATAGATTTATTCCACACATTTAGTGAATATATATGGTAAGAAATATGTAAAATGAATAAATAAATAAGTAAGTTCTTAGTATTAAACATTCCCATAGTTTTAAATCATTCACTTCCACATATCAAGAAAGAAACTAATAAAAGCAGGTAACCCACTGAGATAAAATCTCAGCCTAACCCCTACGGTTCAAGAAAAACAACACAAGAAACCCCCTAGGAATTTTACCTAGTCCAACCCATCGGGTTGAGCTTAAGCATAGACTCTCTGATGAAGCATTCACCATCAATTCCTCTTATAGTCCCATATCTGTATCAAAAAGGCTCACTGGGGAAGTATTTATGCCACATTACCCCTGTGTCCCACTTCGAGGAACTATATACACTACAAGGAAAAACTTACGTCAATTTCCCCAATGGTCTTTCATAGTAATAGTAAAAACATACTTTCTAGAGAAGCCCTTACCTTCATTCTCCCTATTGTCTACTACACCAGGTTCCCACAACCCTATGTATGTCAAACGTGGAAAAAAATGCAATAAGTCCAATCTAAACATCAATAACTACATGGATAACAGTCTACAGTATAACAGCATGTCAGATAAACATCACTCCATCCTAAAAAACTATGTGTGGGAAACAAACAAGGCAACCTAACCGGCTAAGAAAGACCAACCGGTCACAAACAAAACATGCATGGGAAAACACATCCACGTAATAGTAATTAACCATATTCACATTAAATTAACCTCTACTAAAGAATACACGCATGGAAGTAAATTAACAAGGCTGAAATAGTAAACATGAAATATCTCGTTCAAGGGTATTGGGAAATTTTGCACATTTAACTCAAATACATTCAACAGAAAGACAAAAACCACATATCTCAGTGATTTAGAATCATTATAAGTGAACCTTGATCCATGAATCTCCCAAGAACCCCATAGATATAGAAAACTCTAAAAACGATCTACCAAAGATAACTCATGAATTTAGAGGAATCAGGAATTGATGCTCTAGTAGAAGGAAGATCTTACCAAGGTGATCCAAATGTAATAAACAACGGTCAATTAAGAGAACAGATGATTGATCAGGAGCTCGAAGAAATATTGTGGATGTACGCTCTATCTCAGACGAACCAAACCTAGAAGAAGACTATTATGTCCGTCAAATGTGACCCATATGCATTTAGTGAAATAAATAACGCACACAACATGTACATTATAAGTACACAGCATGTACTTGCCTTCACTGGCCCCCACAATAGGTGGTCTCTAGGTCACCAAACTTTTTTGTATGCTCATCCATTACATGGCCAGCACACAGCTACCAGTGGAAATAGAGTACATGTTGTGTACATCAAAAACATCAAGAAACTCCACTTTTTATCAAAAACTCCATAAAATGGAAAACATACCTGAAAATAAAATCAATGTTCTTAAATATATAATTTCTTATAACTATGTAATAACTTATAGATGATCTACTGGTTCTTGGATGGATGGTGCATGTTTTGGTAAACCATATGTATAATCCATGAGTTATAAATAAAAATGAAAATATTATAATTCAATTTTTCCTCATTTTAAAATTAAGAATGAATTTTCATATCGATCCCCCATTAAACTATGAATACAGAAGAGGTTCTTCTTCTATTTGACATATTTTTCATGCATTCTCTTTGGTGATTCGTTAATAATTATTATATATTTTACATGGTATATCCCTGGTTTCCCCTTCTATTAATCTATATTTAAATTCTTCATTAATTATATTTATTCTTCAATATTCCATTAATCCATGGTGTCTAAAACATAGGTCATGGATTTTCGAAACATTGTGATTAATCATTTATAGGTGGCATGTATTTTCTTTTGATCTTTCACTTCTCATATCTGGAGGTTTATTGTTTTCTATACAATAAATTACTAGTTCTATCAAGGCAATTTCACCTATATTGAATAAAATACGATTCATTATAATTATAAAAATATATCTATATTTTTTATAAGTATATATTTTTTCTTCATAGGTTTTTTTTGTGAAAGAATATTGATTCATGTGTCTTTTTTTGATATATAGGGTTGTTTTTAAATGATAATATGATTTATAAACATAATTTTTTCTATTATATCAATGACTGTGTAAAAAACACTAAAATAATTTTTTCCTATGCATATTTACATATGTGAGGTAGTTTTACTATTCAAACAAATTTATATTGACTTCTAAATATATTTTTTTCATATTTTAATTGGGTTTTATTATACAATTTTGAATTCATTTTAAAAAATATTAAAGGGTGTGGGAACCATGGATTTATTTATTATATATTTTATAAATCATTTTAGGTTTTTAATAAATGATTTCCTTGATTTATTTGAGTTCATTGTTAAATATTGGAATTTATGAATTTAACATGATGTATATTTTATGATTTTATTCTTTAATTAAATATTTATGACACCTTTAGAAAATCAATGAAAATAGAATAATTTATTTCAAATTATTTAATATCTTCATGTTATTGGAATTGAATTTCCATTCACATTATATTTAGTTTTTTTATGGGAACCCTTTTTACATAGGTGGGAACTATGGACATGTATATGGAAGGTATAAATTCCAATATAGATATCCAATATTTAATTTCATATGTTATGATTCCACATTATCATGTGTCCCTATCAGTTCAACCATTACTGACAGGTTATTCTTTAGATAGTGGTTTTTCCCAATATATTATTCTTCCATTATTTCTTGAATACATAACCTATATGGATAATACTGGATTTGTATTTTTACTAGTATTTGGTTCTTTAAATATCATGAACTTAGATATAATGGGAATATACCATGAGTATTGGTTGATGATTGTTTCAAAAGAATTAATGTATTTCACCATGTTAATAATTATTTCATGTGGTTTATAATTTTTTGAGAAATGATTTTTTAATGTTTTTCATGGTATTGTAAATTAATTTTATAAGATTACATAATGTTTTACTAATATCTTCATTAATTAATTATTATCATTTTAATCATGCCATCATCTGACGCTTATCCTAGAGGTCTTTTTATAGGTTTGTTTTTCAATTTTTACATCATATGTTGTTTACTAATCATTTCCCTATAAATATTTGGAAAATATGTTACATTTTATATATTTTAGAGTTTTAGATCATCTTACTTAATTATTTATGTAATTATTTTAAAAATCATAAGATAATGGAAAATGGGAGGTATTTAAATGTGTTTAGATTTTTATAGGAAATGATTATGTTTTTCTTCTTTCCATTTAGAAGGAATTATTATGAATTACTTGAACTCCTTTTAGACTTTATATTGTGCTGATTTTTGGTTTTCAAAATTTGTAATTGGGAGAATTGTGGGTACATTATTTATAGATGTAGTAAAATAATTTTCATCCATAATCAAAAATTTTAACATGTTTTGATGGAATGTACTATTTTATGTGTTCAATAGTATAATTTATCATTGGAAACCTATTGTTTAATTTTTCATACCCTACTCTTCCCCCATGTTGGGGGTGCTAAATTTGTTGATCTGAAATTGATTGATGTTGTGTTATTCCATCTCAATTATAATATTTATTTTACTTTCATAGAGTGGGTAAAAAATTATAAAGACCACCATTTATTGATTATTATGTTTGAGGTGTCCAATGTTTGTGGTTTTTGTAGATATTTTAGGTCTATTATGAGGTATACATGTACAATAAATTTCATAATACCTTTTAATTTGGATCCATATTATGGATCTTATTCTAATTACTCACATGTGTTTCATCTCTAGTAATATAATGAATGTTTCTTCAAGTAATAACAGAATTAATTTCTGTTTATTCAAACTATTTATTTAATGTTTCATGAAATTAAATTGAAGGGAAGAACCACTTCTAATTTTGCAAATACATTATCTATTTATTTATTAATAGAAAATAGGAAAATTGTTCCAATGATATCACAAGTGATACACATTATGATTTTCACCAACTTTTGGTGATCGATAATGATCTTATGGTATTATATCTGGTTGACCCAGGTTTCATATAAAGATGGACCTGGTTATTTTTTAACACAAACTATGTTAGTGTAGTGGTGGATTGTGTAGTTTAATAATACAAAAACTATAAAAAACTACCCATATAATAATTTTTATCTTCCTTAGTACCTCTATATTATCTCCAATCATTATAGACACAACTATAAGGATTTTGAATAATCATTAAATCATTGGATAAATTTATCTAGATGTATTGGATTCAATTCATTGGAATTTTTTAGTGGGAGAAAAGATATAATTTATCGAAAGATTTATGAAATAGAGTTTTTAGGGAAATTTTTTGAATGAGAGATTCTGTAGTGTGTTTGGATATTAAAATATTGGGGATATTCTATGTCTTCTAGAAATTTGAATCTATGTAGAAGATTTTTGTGGGATTAACAAAACTAATATTGAAACAGGATGAACGCCTATGAAAATCATAGGTAATTGAAACCTATTTTAATAGATATAATACACTATAAATAATTGGTACCACCTATAGAGTTGTATAGTAATTGAACATTATGATAGATCTACATTTTTTATAATCCAATTTTTTGTATTTTGTATTTACAATGAAATATAATGTCTATATTTATGAACCATAGTTAGAGGATAAAAATACAATACAAATAAAAGAGAAGTTTTTTATACTTTAATATTTATCATTTCATGATTTTATGCAAGCATTTTTATTTGATGATATAGTTTCAATGAGGTGATTTAGGGCTCACTAAAAATTCATATCTCATAAAGAACCATTTTATATGGGTTTCATGTGCTATTTTACATGATTTATATTTTATATTATCATTTGAGTCAAAAATGGTCATTTTTTCTAATTTTTTAACTTCATGTGGTTCCACTCTTCTGCTTATTTATCCACAAAAGTATATTATATACCCATGTTTTATGAAAATTTATTAACCTTGACATTATTATGTGTTATGGTTTTTGATTTATTAATTGAAAATACTTGTTTTATTGGGAGAACCTACATCCCTATAATGGGTTTAAAATATATAAGCACCTGTGAATATATATTTTTATAGGGGTTTATGTTTCTAGAGGACATGGAAGGAGGATCTAGTCATCAAATAGGACATGGATGTTATTTTAATTCTATTGAATACAGAGAATATAAAAAATTGATGATTGGGAAAAAATGTTGGAAAATAATATTGAACATAAGTATTATGTTGTAAAATATTTTCCTATTATCATTTAATAGAATAAAAAATAAAATTAAAGGTTTACTTGAAAGAATATAATGTAAAAATAAACATCATAAAATACTATGTTTATGATGTATCTATTGATAAACATGATATTTTCATAAGGATGACAACTTTAGTACCCTATTACTGATTTTATCATTTTAAAAAATCTTGTGTAAGTGGTTTTCACTAATAAAAATGATTCATAGACATTTCATTTTCAATCATCACTACCTGTATGTTTAGAGGTGATGCTAAAGGACATATATAAATCTAAAAGTAACATATAAACATCCCTTAAATATGTAAAAAATAGAATGTTGAATGTGACACTCAAGAAAATTCATGCCCCATAAGCTACTATAAAAAACATGAATATAGATGTTAGAGTGAAGACATACAACTGAATGATGAGTTAAAGGAAATATAAATAGTTAGAAGTTGAGAGAAAAATATATTTTTCTAAACCTATAAAAATATTCAATCACTATAAGTAGATTATGTAGAATAATGAAATTACAGAGCATATAAATAGTTTAGGGAGAAATATTTTTTTGGATGACCTGAAAAACCACACTAGGAAGATGATAAAGCCCTTTATGTTTTCAAAATGTGGGATGTGAATGAACAAATAGTGATTGGATAATTACTTAAGATAGAGTAAAATATTAATATTTTAGTTTTAGGGGAAAAATTATTTCTATTTGAAAACTAGATTTGAGAGATATGTTAATTATTTATCATATGGTTTATAGAATATCACTTGAGGATCAGGAGTTTTATCAAGAGGAGTGATGAATGTGAAACTGTATTAGATCAGGGGATCAGGTAGATGTTTGATTTCTGGAAAAATAACTACTATATTTTTTTTATAAATTCCATATTTATCTTGGTGGTACTATTGATGAGAAAAAGAAATATGTTTTTTAGAATGGTGTGTTAATTATTGATCACTCTTATTTTGGAACATATGAGAGTTATGTAGTTAGGAAATAATATATGTTTATTAATTGGACCAGAAGTAATCCTCTTAGAAGGAATATTTAAATTATTTATTCTCGTGATTTAAGCCCATCCCCAATTTGATTTAATGATCCATATAAATTTTTACAATATTTTGTAATTAAAAAAATAATACGTGGACATGTTTTATTAATAAAAATTACAATTTGTTTAGAATTTAAATGCATGGAAAGTCATTGTCAATAGAGAGAATGAAAGAAGGATCAAATTCCTTATGTCATATAATTGTATTAAATGTATTATATAAAGACTCATGAAATACTTTGGGGATAGAGAAATAAGACATGAGAAAGAAATTAGTACTACACTAGATCAAAATGGGGTGAATAAAAAAATTAATATAATGTTTACTAAGAAATTTTATTTCATATGGATGCATTCGAAAACTATGTATGAAATTTGGGTGGAAAAAATAAATTTCACAAAATACCAACTCAATAAAATTCAATTATTCCTAGTAGGTAATGTTATTCATAGTATTTATGTTCAACTAAACTAGTTCAAAATTATCATAAGAAATTATTTTAAAATATAGGATATGGTCAAATGGATTCAATGTAGAAAGAAAAAATAATTCCAATGTCCAATATCTAATTTACTATAGGATATATGGATGTGAAATTTCATGAAATTTTATATTTTTATAATATTTAGATGAACATTAATGATAAAAATGTTCTCTTTAATATATGTGTATTACATAAATACATAGACATGGTAGATTCTGAGGATGGGTTTAAATTAAAAACAATTATTACAAAAGTTTAGAGGAATGGTATCACTTTTGGGTTACCTATTTTGGTGACTTAGTATGATGAAATAACATTTCTGAATAATAAGATAGTGGATGATTTAACTAAATATCCCAGGGAAGTATATGTGTAAATTAGAAATATTTAAGATCAGATACAAGATGCTATGAAATTATAAAATGTACAATGATAAGGTGTTTAATAACATATAAAATTATGAAGGTCATCAAGAATGATATGATTGGATTTCTTCTAAAAGATGATAGAGATCTTGAGATCCATAAAGATATGGCATCACACATTGATTTGGGTACGTGTATTTTATCTATGCTATAAGAAGTGGATTATGTATATTTCAATGGCATGTCATTGAAAATTGATTTTCATAGGGGATATAAGGTTCCATAATATAAATTAGTATTCTAGATGATCAAAGATAAGGATAGAAGGAATATTTACAATGATAGACCGATTGTGAATGTCTTCAAATAAAATGACTAATCACAATTCTTTGAGATTTTTTCACTATTAGTAATACATTACACCTACCCAAAATACATTATCAAGGTTTCTACAATATATTTGGGTTTAAAAATAGTTTAAAAAACAATTATTCCTTATTTCAATTTTGAGGGTGAAATTTACATGATGAAACAAACTAGTTTTGAGGTAAATTAGAATATAGACTTTTTTGTAATCTAAAACGTATTCTTTTTGAATTAAACAAGTAGTATATAAATTGAATTTGAAATTAGAGACTTTTATGGTTTAAAAGTGTTTCATGTGATGAATCACATATATATATTTCTATTGTACTCTGTGGAATGAGGATTGATTTATCTTCACACTCTCTTACAATGATGATTGTATACTAGTGGAACAAGACATTGAAAAAACTCTAGAAATGGAATGTGATCATTATAATAAATATAAAATGAGATATATTATTATTAAATGGAATATTAATTTTTTGAGGATTAAGAGTGTAATGATCTCTATAGGATTTGTGTTTCCTTGAAAAGGGTAGATCAAAAAGTCCATTAAGATGTCTGCAAACATTTTTTGTAACTAATTTTCAAACCCCCATGAAAATAAATTTATAAAAAATTAAGAATTAACACTAACTAAAGATGAGTTGTGATACATTCAAAAACACTATTTTATTAAAATATTGAAATAATAATTTATATAGTTATTTGGACTCTTACTAACATTAAATTTTCTATTGATGTTAGTATCCATCATTTAAAAAATAGGAAGAAATAAAATCAGTATATTATGAAGTGGGGTATAAATTATCTAAAATAAAAGGATGATACTATGTTATCAACCAGAAATTCTGAAAAAATATAATGATATGTTGTGGATTATTTTTGGGGTGATATTGAAACTCAAAATAGTACGACATGCATTGTTTTTTCATTTTCTATTTTGATGATTAGTTTAATGTCAAATTTTGTGTTAATAGTCACACTATAAAGAGGGGAATAAGAAAAATTTTTATTATTGAAGATGTGAATGAAACGGTTTATTTGAAATTATTATCACTAGAACTAAAATTGAATCTAGAAAATAGTTATCATTAATATGAAATCCATAGTTCTATCCAATTTTTATAAAATATGATGTTTTATTAAAATAAAAAACATATTTCCATGAAGTTCTATAAAATTAAAATGATTCTTGGGGAAGGGGAATTACAGTTACATAATATTAGTGTAAAAAAAAGATGAAATATACATTATGGTTTGATTCTATTAATATTTATCACAACATTATGACTTAATGGAATTGTGGTTACCAAATGGTGTAAGAGGCCAATATTTCTATACAAATGGATAATGAATTTTGGATCAATTCATTTTTTGATTGTTTTGTTTTTTTCATTGAAGCAGCCTTCATGTGGGAGATTAATAGGATTCTAAACCCTCTTCATGTCAGAAGATTTCGTTTACATAATGTTCTCGATTCATCCCGTCTGAATTATAAAATGATAAGAGAGGCTAAAATCATCATCAAATCTATCTACATAAATTTGTTGTGATTTTTTGAATGAGGATAATAAAATGAGGTTGAGTATTCATGAAATATTGATGCACTCTATCAACTAAAAGTATCTTGTAATGTTGATGATTGGTATATGATTATTTTAGACATTATTGTGAAGGGATAAAGGCCTATTAAATTACGAGTCTAGTATCACTAATTTTTCTGGCATTACACCTCTATAAATATGAGGGAACATACATAGTAATAATGAGATACCCAATTAGAGTGATCCATGTGGCTAAAAATAATTATATGTAATCATTTTTTATTCATTAGGATTAATAAACATTCTACATTTTTTATTAAACAACCCTAATAATGAGATTATAAATCATTTTAATATATTTATTTATTTTATATTATATTGTTTTTTCATTCTAAAAATACAAAGTATTTCATTTGTAAAATAGAATGTAATTTTTATTTCTATTCAATATTTATTATCATGTATTACATGGTTTTATATAAAAAATATTTTAATATTTTAATAATTTTAATTATACAAAATGAAATAAATTTTTGATATATATATGTTAAATTTTTGGTAACATGAAATTTTCCTATTTTTCTGAAAATATTTATTTTTAAATGGATAGAGAAAAAACACCGACTTTTATTGAAAAAAATATTTTATTTTCAAGTATTACAAATGAAAAATACTTATTTTTATTAGTTTTAAAAGTTAAAAAATACATTCTTACATAATAGAATCCAATTTTATTTTTATGAATATATTTTATTATTCATTTTTTATAAAAACATATTTATATGTAATAATTTATAATTCTCAAAAAATCATTTTCTCCTCATTTAGAATAAATCCTAGTAAATTACGTATTTCCACTAATATGATTTTAATCATGAAGAAGGAATTTCATATTTTTAATTTGGATATCTAATTTTTTTTAATATGATCTTATAATCTTTGGACATTATGAATAGTAACTATAGTAAATATTTACAACCTTTGTTAGGGTAAATATCTTTATTAAGGAAAAAAGATTAGATATGCATTAAAACACTGCCTGAGACTTTTATTAATTTTATTGTAATGATTTTTTCCCTCATTCATTATCTGGGATTCAAAAATAAATAAATTTCATACCAAAATCACTTGAATAAAAAATATATATTATATTATGAAAATATAAACTAAAAAATTTCACTTTATTGCATTTATTATCTATAATATATTTTTTTAGGGGTTGATGAAATGTAGGTATCCAAATATTTTATAAATATAGTTTTTTAGTAATGATAATTTATTCTAATTTTTTAGTAATGAAATAATAACAACAAATTCGTATGCAATGCCATCACAACAATTATTCAATTAATAAAAAAATAATGAAATAGATATATATGTATTAAATGGAACATGATTTGAATGAATTATTCATTCCATGATATATATATAACATATTTGATATGTCTAAATAAATTGTATTCTCATTTATTTTCAGTCATGTCGTTTTCAATGAAAAACATAAAAAATAGTTCCATAATTGACATTAATGATATTAAATATTTAATAATGTATTTATAAATTACTGAAATTTTATAAAAATTAAATCATTGGACTAGTTATTTAGATATGGTATAAAAATAATTTATTTCTCATTTTGGGCACGTTTTGTATTGTTATTAAGATTTCGTGATTCATTTAGAATAAAATACATTGACACCAAATTAATAGATAGATGGATTAATTAAGGTAAAAATTAAAAGATAAGGGTGAACAAATCACACAATCCATTAAAATATTATATGTGAATATTTATATTGATCCTCAAAATATAATCATAATAAATTAATTTATAGACATTTTCAAATGGAAAATAATTTATACTAATATAATAATATGATATATTCCAAGAATGCACGTCCTCTCACTTATAAAATAGAACATCCTACCCTATATTCCATACAACCATTGAGAAGTATATCTCTACCGAAACCTACCCAAATCCATTAATTACATTCATACCCAAGTTCTTGGGTTGCTGGTCTAATCATAAATCAAACCTATAATGTATTTAGGGGTAAACATAATAATTACCTATAGAAAAGAGGTGTAGTTCATAACTGAGAATTTCATTATTATTATTATTATTCTTCTATATCCTTAATATATTAGTAAAAAATGTTAAAATAATTACAAAAAAATCATCTATATATAGACATTTTATTATGATAATGTAATTACTAGTATCCATCTCATATTCCATTAATTGGGAAAAGAAGTAGTCATCCATCTATTTTATAGACTACAATATCATGAACTAATAAAATTAATATTCTATCACATCCTCTAATATAAAATTATAGTGATGGGTTTATTGTGTGTATATATATATATAATATTTATTAAATTTATATCATTAGGTAAATATATTATATCATATATTTTCAATCAATTCCATTCATATCAAAAATATAATTTCTCGCTTATGTACACATAGATTACCAACTCCCTAAAGTGATGTGATTCATTTTTCATAAAGACATCACATTAACATTATATATACATATTTTTGTGTGTATATGGTTCTATTTAGATAAAAAAATTATGTTAATGATTTAATCATCATTATGGAATAATAAAACAATAATTTTATTTTTTCAGGGATTTACATAAAAAATGGATATGTTACTCATGAATATATACAACCCACTGTCTCCATAATTTCATCATAGATAATTTTCCATAAAAATATTTCATTTTTTGTGGTAACTGAATTATTAATTTTTAGTAGTGATAATTATTCCATTATTATTATTCTAGTGGTGATGTAATAATTATCCCATTAATCATAGTCAACCTATCAATGCCATTTTTAAAATATGAGCATTATATGTTCAAAATGTATGACATGAATTTAAATGATTAAGTAAGTAAATATAAAATAATAATAAACAAAAATAATTTTAACAATATATTTTCCAAACATTAATTGTTAAGTAAAAAATTAAACATATTTTTACTATTAATAAAAAAAAATAACGTATTTGTTGAGAAATGGTCAATATATATGAAAAATTAACTTAATGCTTCATTTTAAAAATTTTAATAGTCTTTTTAAAATTTTTATTCATGTCCATTATCAAAAATTATTTTATTTCTGGATTTATATGGATATAAATTACTTATAATAGAAATTCTTCTTCTACTTTTTTACTTTCCTACAATTATTATAATATTTTATTCATTATTATAGAACTTATTTACCAAAATTTAAGAAGGAATGTTTTATTTTAATGTATATTTCATCAGAAAAAAATTATATCTGTTTAAAAGATTTTTTATGGATTTTTTTATTAACATTTGAAAGACAAAAACATTTAATTCATGGTAATAAACATTAGAAATGTACATGATGGAAAAGGGATCTTGGTAGATAATATTAGATTGATCAGACCCATTATAACACTCTAGTTAATTTGGTAATTCTATTTATCTTCAATGTAATGAAGGAGGGTGTTAATCAGGTAGGTTTCTCATATAGACATAATTATGTTCTATATATTTCTAATATCAGTTTGACTTGAGTTATGAATAATTTTTTATATGTTTCCAAAAGGGATTCCTATTTTCTTTATATGGGTTTTAAATAATTTATTTGATAAAATATAATGTGTTTGTTTTGTGGATATGATTTATTCCATGCGTATAGATAATATTATGATACTAGTGAAACTTTTTTGGGTTTTTATGTTTTTAAATGTTACACTAGATTTATTTCATTTTTATTAACATTAATATTATTTTTCCCTTCCCATGTTTTAAAAATGTTATTCACTAATAATAATAAATATTTAAATATGGATGTTAGGACAATTTTTTAGGAAATTAAAAAGTGATTAATTTTAAATATTATAAACTGTGGGAGAAATATATACTGAGTAGATGTGTTCAAATTTTAATATATGTATTTCAATGTTATTGTTATGGAATAATTATCTAAAAAACAAAACCCTAATGATTATAAAATTTTGATAATGTGAATTATTTACAAAACAATTTTTATTAATAAATGTTTTCATACGGGGTCCATATAGATTGTATTAAAAACGATATGATAAATATAAGGTATATTAAAATTTTAATATAATAAATTTGGGAGATTCAACTTATTGGTAATGTTGAAATGATGTAACATTATATAATTACAATATTTATTCCTTTAATTAATGTCTATTTACATTCGTTTTCCACCTAAAAAATAGGGAATCTGTCACATCTGGCCTTCACTTTGAGGTATGTATTTAATTTTAATTTTTATCACATAAGTTTTGTTGCCTTTTTGTAAATTGTTTTGTTGGAGTTCGAGCTGAGCGCGATTTTAGTGGTACGCACCTGCGCTGATAAATGGACGCGGGCTTGACGTTGCCCGACGCATGGGCACGACACGGGTGAAGCCTTGTGGCCCGCCCAGTACACGGGTGGCCTTACTTGGTATTATTAATATTAATGTTTTAAGCAAGTATTTATTTTATTTTATTCTTACTTCCTTATTATTATAAATATTATTAGTATTTTTATTATTATTCAATTTTTATCTTATATTATTAAATCCTTTATCATTTTCTATTTTAGAATAGTTTAATTAATATTATTGTGTGTGTATACATATAAACACACACATATATATATATATATGCATGTATATATATATATATATGTATTATATCTCTCCATTTTTTTATTTTTTTTATTTTATCTTTATTATTTCATTTCCTTTTTTTATTTTATTTTATTTAATCTTTTTTTACCCACCTAATCATACCCTAGCCGCCACCTCCCCCCCTTCTTTTTTTTGATTTCCTCTCCCCCACGATTTATTCTCCTTCTCTCCCCCCTTCTTCTTCTCTTCTCTCTCTCTTTTCTCTCTTCTCCCACGGCGCGCCTCACCCCTCCCTTCCTTTTGCCCAGCGCACCCCCAATCCCCATCCCCTCCCGCAGACCCCCCACCCCTCTTATCTCTTTTTT
The DNA here is from genome assembly GCA_963277665.1 of Viscum album. Taxonomy (NCBI): domain Eukaryota; kingdom Viridiplantae; phylum Streptophyta; class Magnoliopsida; order Santalales; family Viscaceae; genus Viscum; species Viscum album. The sequence continues at coordinate 21,760,607 of OY728166.1, read as the reverse complement.
TTCTTTCTTTATTTTTTTCCTTCCAATTATCTCCTCCCTCTCCCTTCTTCTTCTCTCTTCTTCCCATCCCTTCTCTCCCACGGCTCTAGTGTGCTCCCCATTTTCCCCCCTTTCTCCAGCACTGCCTCACCTCCATCTTCCTCCTTTCTTCTCTTTTTTTATTTTATTTTATTTATTTTTTATTTATTTATTATCTCTTATATTCTTTCCCTCTTTCCTTCTCTCCTTATATCCTCACATTAACTCATCCCAATAGCTGGTCAGCCGCCCTTCCCGCACCCCCGCTTGGCTGCCGGACATCCCCCAGAACCCGGCTCGCGCTCGCCGGACAGACGCTGTGCGCCCCTTGGTTGGATCCCGAAAATTCTGCGATAATGGTTGGTTTTATTTTATTTAATTATTATTGATTTTCTTAGTTGTTAATTAATATATTCAGTTATTATCGCGTGTGTTTAAAATTGTTAATCAAATTATTTGATTATTGTTAAGTTGGTTAATCATTTTATTTAATCTGTTTAATTGCTTATCAATTTAGTTAATTGAATTTTATTAATTGTTAATCAATTTGTTTAATTACTATTAAATTTGATTATTCATTATTCAATTTTATTAGTTATTATTGAATTTGTTTTATTGTTAGTTAACTTATTAAATCGCTGATGTTGTGATGGGCTGGCAGTGAAAATTTTTGGTCTACTATTTTAGGATCTTTTGACGGTTCCGTGCAGTGTGACCTTTGCGCAGTGGGAGTATTGTGCCGTATCTTTTTTCATTCATTCCTGCATTGAGGTAGGTGGTTCCATGTCTTTACATCATTTAGATAATTTAATTTGTTTGTTTAGTTTAGCATAATATGTTCTATGGTTTAGTTGCATTATGCGAATTATGTTTATAATGTTTTGGTAGTGCTGTAGAGGTTTTGCAAAATGCATTTTAAAAATGGTGTAACATGCGTGCGTGATGAAAATTGCACTTGTCTTTAGAAAATGTTGTGTTTTTTCCTTTCGATCTGGTTGTGGTAAATTTTTGAAGTGCTTAATAATTGTTTATAGGGTGCCAATGAGGTTTTAGAAGGGTCAATTTGTGAAATTGATTTTGTAATGGTTTCTTTTGCATACGATATGTTTTATAAATTGAGGAATTGTTTATTTAAGTGTAGTTTTGAGTGTGAAACTTGGTTGAAAGGTTTTTGAGGGTTGTTTGGTAGGTGCGAAAGGCGTTTTCAAGTCACTTCAGGTGTTTGTGTATTTAAATAGACATTTTCAAAGTATATGAATCACTTTTGGTGTGTTTTCCTTGTTGTGTATCATTGAAGTTGAAATGAAAAATTGTTTGAATAATGGAAAAAAAGTTTTGACATGGTTACCTCATGTATCAAGTTTTAATGTGACGCCTCTATAAAATCAAGTTTTTTTTTGTGTAAGGTCTTCTTGGATTTTCTTGAAATGATTTCAATAATAACTCAAATGATTTATTGGTGCATTTATATGACGCTAAAATGGTTCTTTATAGGATTTGAATATACATTCATTTTTAAGGTGGTGTATTTTTTTAAAAAGGAGACATGTCGTGTGCGTGTGCCTTTGAAATAGTGATCTGGTATGCAAATGGTGACTTTTGTGTGCCATATCTTGTTTGGTCTATGAAATGAGAATGAAATATACTATGTGAATGTGAGACTTGTTTGAGCACATGGGAAACCCCTGGGTATCTAGGTGGGCGGACTAGAACTAGTGCGCTAGTGAACCGGATGGGTATCGTCCCTGTTTCACTTAGCTGGATTGACAATTGCAACACTAACTAAACATATGATATCTGAGGGTCGTGTTCTTCTAATCCACGTGATCTGAGGGTCGTGGCCTTCAAAGCCACATTTTCTGAGGTTCGTGGCCTTCTAAGTCACCTTTCACTGAGACACGAGGTTCTAGGGCCCCACTCGAGCTAGATAAACCTTAGGGGATTTACCCATAGTGCTCTACCATCTTTGGTGTGGTGCCTTCCATCGGCATATGGAGGACCACTTGGGTGTGATCATGTGTGTGTGTGTGTGTGTGTGTGTCTGATCATGTGTGTGTGTGTGTATGTGTGTGTGTGTGAGTATGTGTGTGTGTGTGTGTGTGAGTGTGTGAGTGTGTACCCATAATGAACTTTCCTCTTCCTATTCAAAATCGTATTCATGAAATAAATTCCTTTTTAGTGTTTTTTTCTTTAGATTTTCGTTTGTAAATGTTTTATTTAAAATCATTTTGAAAGTATAATTTTGAATAAGCACTTTAAATTGTCTTTTGATGTTGTGGCATGGAACTTTTTTCTCGGTGGCATCCTACTGGGATTTTAGCTCACACCCTACAAACACCCTTGGGTGTATGTAGATTCTGTTTCTTCTGTATTCCAGGTTGTGCATCATGCTCGGCGATGGTGGCTCTGGTTGTTGTTGTTCTTCGTGTGCAGGTTGGTGTTGGTAGATTCGGGATGCAACTTCTCGTGTCGCATGAGGTTGGTTTTGGAGCTTAGTTACCTGTTTATGTTGTTGTTCATTTTGGGTTTTTAGCTGAATTGTAGACCTAAACCCATTTATAGTTTAGAAGTGTGTTTTTTAGTCTATTTCTAGTTTCAGTTATTTATCTGGTTGGTTGTTTTTCTATTTGTATTTCGGGTAAAACCATTCCCACTTGTTAAACATGATACCCGGGCACTTGTGCCAGCCCGTGGGGATTGGGAACTCCCTTCGGGCCTTGCCGCAGACAGGGTCGGGCGCCGGGTCGGATGGCGACCTGGCCTGGTTTGGGAAAAAAATGGTATCAGAGGGAAAGGTTTAATCTCTTGGGTTGTTTCCTTTTGAGATAGAGTCACGGTAGATTAGAGTTAAGGATTTTGGAAACCGACGTCCTGACTACGAGTAAGGTGCCTGGCCAGCACACCCCATGGCGGGACTCGAGTTACCAAAGTAAGTCGAGGTTTTTCTGAGTCTTTGGTCCTTGTGGTTAATCTTGTCTAAGGGAAATGAAAAGGGAGTAAGGTCAGTGGTCTTAGTGAGCTCGCAGGGTCTGGCAAGCCTTGTGGAGCTGGGGACACTTTCCTAAAATACTCTCTGTGGCCCGTGGCATGATCGGCGTATGGCCACAAACCATATGTTCCAATCACCTGCTGACCCTAGTTTCCTCCTGCTTTTCTTCTCGTCTCTTTGTTTTGGAATTGTGAGAATTTGGTTTTTAAGTTAAAATGATTTGGTCTTTGAAACTGTTTTGAAATAAAGCGCATTAAAAATAAAATGATGTGAAAGGTTTAGAAAGTGTGGGTTGGATGTTTTGGTTTTGAAAAAAACGGAAAGCTTTGGTTTTATCCTTGGTGTTCTCGTGGGAAACCACATGCATGAGTGTATTTGAAAAGAGAAAGGGTTAATGGCACGAGCAGATTAGTGCCTGGATGGATATGAGGTGGGTGCTGGTGTGGCACGGGAACATGCATGTGCGAGGCCAATGAGACGCCATTGGTGTTTGTGTAACCCACTAGGTTTTCTTTTTTATTTATTATTAATTTTTAAATGTTTTGTTAAAGGACAAATTTGGTGTTTTAATAAATGGTGTTTGTGTGGCGTGTCCTTGTGTTTTGGAAGTTTCGGATGTGAGGCATTTTGAGCCGAGGATCCTTTCTGAATGATTTGTGTCCTGAGCTTGAATTCTTATTTGTAAATTGGTATGCAAGCATGTGGGAAGTTAATTTTTTTGAAAGTTATTTGGGAAGCCATTTCAGTGGTTCCCCCACACGTTTAGTGTGCGCTTCTGGTATGTCTTGACCACTGAACCAGTTTGGTCGGGTCCATGGTTTTCTTTCTTGACTACTGCACACCCCCCCCATAAAATGTTAATATGCGGTTGAAGCGTGGACACATGTAATACACTGTTGGCTAGCCCTCCAGTTGATTAAAGCGAGGACTCCCTCTTTTGAGTGATAGTGCTAATTATTTTCCTTTTTCTTTTTGGTTAAGTGGATCCTCTCACAAAGGGATGACAGGCGCAAGGAAAATTGATAGGTGCTTTAGTTTCCTTGAGCTGTCTTAGTTGTCGGGAATGAAATTTGACATCTTTGCGTCTGATGGTTTCCCTTGGAAGCGGTGAAAAAAATTCCAGTGGGGAAGGGTGAAGGTGATTGAGAGCTATTAGTGCTTATCGATGTCTTGAATGGTCTGTAGTGTTTACATTAGCTGCAAGGGTCATGTTCGGTGATATCTTGCAGCGTGAGGTCCCTTTGATAGTCAATGGTGGTTTGGAAGCAACCCTAAGTTGTTGGTGTGGTCTATCATTCTAAATGACCACTGGTCTTTGGTTTGTTTCTTTTAAGGAAAGGTTCGTGTTAGGCTACTAGTTTGGAAGACCCAGTCATATGAGGCTGCTATTGTCGTTTGAAGGAATCACGTGTTGTTAAGACTCAGTTTGAAGTCCCTTTTCGTATAATGTTTCTCTCGACAACAATGATATTTCTCGGCGATGATTTGTGGTGTCATGTTCTGATTCAGTGTAACAAGGGATGATGCATGTGTACCATTTAAGCTCTTGTTCGGGTGAATGTTCAGTGTGAGAGTAATTTGATGTCATGGTGTGTTGTGTCTTATATTGTTTCCTCAGGTGCAGTATGATTGTGTGTGACACCCAAAGGAGAAGCTCCATTCGGGAGTCTTCCATGCCTGACTACAAGGCATAAGATGCTTCAAACATCAGGGCTCCAGCCATAGGCCTCGGAGTGAAGCTGGCGCGTGGTCAGGAACCCTGGGACTGTATAAAACCCCAATTTCATTTCTGTCATCGATGTTGAAAGTGAAAGCAGCATAAATTGTTTTCTATGGTTGTTCTGTTTGAATGAGCCATCTGGTTGCATAAGGTTTTCGTGACCATGTGGAGGAGTGTTCGTCTCGTGCTTTAAAGTCTTGAGGGTCGCATTCCACTGGATGTAATTTCTTTAGTGGCCTTATGGGGTTTTTTGAGTAAATCTGTCTCAAATCTGAATAATTCTCATCCAGGAATGTGGAAATGCTGGTTTGTCTTGGGTCATGCTTGTGATGCCCCGGTAGTTGGGCCCCTCCTTCCCCGCCCCTTGTGGTGGGGTGTTTGGTCACCATCAAGAATCTTTTTTTCTAAAGTTTTGTACCTGCTGTTATTTCTAATGGCGGGGAGACCCACATCGGATCTCATACAAATATCTCTGGAATGAATCAATGTTGGAATCTTCTTTAATGGTGGGGATTCCGTTTGGGCCTCCCGATGTCGATTTTCCAAACCCATCTTGGGCGATAGTAGGTTCTTATGGTGGGGAGTTCGCCCGGGCCTCCTTGTGTCGATTTTCTAGTCTCGGCTCGGGTGTCAGAAAGTTTTTTTAATAGTGGAGAGCGTCATTGGGATTTTCCATGGTGGACCATTCAGTTTTTTTTCCTAGAGATGGTTTAGTGGTAGGTTATTGAAGTATTCTTTGGATGTGGGTTGGTTTTGTATTTTCGTTCCAGTAAAATGGGGTGTTTTTCATTCAGTGATGCTTGAGATGTTTTGGTTTGTGAGGTTGGTTTCCAAGGGTGCGAGAGTCGCTTTCCTGAATCAATCAACTGGAGGCGTTCTAGATCTTTGGGGTGGGAAACACATATCAGAAAGCCTTTTTACATGCTTCTTGAGGTTATCATTTGAGTCACTTTTTCTGAGCACGTTGATTTTTCTGCTTTTCGCTTGTTGGTTGTAGAGATTCTCTTTGAACTTTAGTGGGGAATTAGTTTCTTCTTTGTGCCTCAACCCTAGCTGTCGCTTTCCGGGGACGGAAAGTTTTCATGGTGGGGAGAATTGTCACATCTGGACTTCACTTTGAGGTATGTATTTAATTTTAATTTTTATCACATATGTTTTATTTCCTTTTTGTAAATTGTTTTGTTGGAGTTTGAGTTGAGTGCAATTTTAGTGGTACGCACCTGCGCTGATAAATGGACGCGGGCTTGACGTTTCCCGATGCATGGGCACAGCACGGGTGAAACCTTGTGGCCTGCCTGGTACACAGGTGGTCTTACTTGGTATTATTAATATTAATGTTTTAAGTGAGTATTTCTTTTATTTTATTCTTACTTCCTTATTATTATAAATATTATTAGTATTTTTATTAGTATTCAATTTTTATCTTATATTATTAAATCCTTTATCATTTTATATTTTAGAATAGTTTAATTATTATTATTGTGTGTGTATACATATACACACACATATATATATATGAATGTATATATATATGTATTTATATCTCTCCATTTTTAATTTAATTTATTTATTTTATCTTTGTTATTTGATTTCCTTTTTTTATTTTATTTTATTTAATCTTTTTTTACCCACCTAATCCTACCCTAGCCGCCACCCCCCCCCTTCTTTTTTTTTCTTTCCTCTCCCCCACGCTTTCTCCCCCTTCTCTCCACCCTTCTTCTTCTCTTCTCCCTCTCTTTTCTCTCTTCTCCCACGGCGCGCCTCACCCCTCCCTTCCTTTTGCCCAGTGCACCCCCAATCCCCATCCCCTCCCGTGGACCCCCCTCCCCTCTTATCTCCTTTTTTTCTTTCTTTCTTTTTTTCGTTCTTATTATCTCCTCCCTCTCCCTTCTTCTTATCTCTTCTTCCCATACCTTCTCTCCCACGGCTCCAGCGTGCTCCCCCTTTTCCCCCTTTTCTCCAGTGGCGCCTCACCTCTATCTCCCTCCATTCTTCTCTTTTTTTATTTATTTATTATCTCTTCTATTCTCTCCCTATTTCCTTCTCTCCTTCTCTCCTCACATTACCTCCTCCCAATATCTGGTCAACCTCCCTTCCCGCACCCCCGCTTGGCTGTCGGATATCCCCCGCAACCTGGCTCACGCTCACTGGACAGCCGATGTCCGCCCCTCGGTTGGATCCCGACAATTCCGTGATAATGGTTGGTTTTATTTTCTTTAATTATTATTGATTTGTTTACCTTTTTAATTAATATATTTAATTATTATCTCATGTGTTTAAAATTATTAATCAAATTATTTGATTATTATTAAGTTGGTTAATCATTTTATTTAATCTTGTTTATCAATTTAGTTAATTGAATTTCATTAATTGTTAATCAATTTGTTTAATTACTATTAAATTTGCTTATTCATTATTCAATTTTATTAGTTATTATTGAATTTGTTTTATTGTAAGTTAACTTATTAAATCGCTAATGTTGTGATGGGATGGCGGTGAGAATTTTTGGTCTACTGTTTTAGGATCTTTTGATGGTTTCGTGCAGTGTGACCTTTGCGCAGCGGGAGTATTGCACCGTATCTTTTTTCTTTTGTTCCTGCATTGAGGTAGGTGGTTCCATGTCTTTACATCATTTAGATAATTTAATTTTTTTGTTTAGTTTAGCTTAAAATGTTCTAGGGTTTATTTTCTTGATGCGAATTATGTTTATAATGTTTTGGTATTCCTGTAGAGGTTTTGCGAAATGCGTTTTAAAAATGGTGTAACATGCGTGCGTGAGGAAAATTGCACTTGTCTTTAGAAATTGTCGTGTTTTTCCTTTCGATCCGGTTGTTGTAAATTTTATAAGTGCTTAATAATTGTTTATAGGGTGCCAATGAGGTTTTAGAAGGGTCAATCTGTGAAATTGATTTTTTAATGGTTTCTTTTTCATGCGATATGTTTTATAAATTGAGGAATTGTTTATTTAAGTGGCGTTTTGAGTGCGAAACATGGTTGAAAGGTTTTTGAGGGTTGTTTGGAAGGTTTGAAAGGTGTTTTCAAGTCACTTCAGGTGTTTGTGTATTTAAATAGACATTTTCAAAGTATATGAATCACTTTTGGTGTGTTTTCCTTGTTGTGTATCTTTGAAGATGAAATGAAAAATTGTTTGAATAATGGAAAATAAATTTTGACATGGTTACCTCATGTATCAAGTTTTAAAGTGACGCCTCTATAAAATCATGTTGTTTTTGGTGTAAGGTCTTCTTGGATTTTCTTGAAATTATTTAAATAATAACTCAAATGATTTATTGGTGCATTTATATGATGCTAAAATGGTGCTTTATAGGAGTTGAATATGCTTTCATTTTTCAGGTGGTGTATTTTTATAAAAAGGAGACATGTCGTGTGCGTGTGTCTTTGAAATAGTGCTCTGGTATGCAAATAGTGACTTTTGTGTGCAATATCTTGTTTGGTCTGTGAAATGAGAAAGAAATATACTATGTGAATGTGAGACTTGTTTGAGCACATGGGAAAACCCTGGGTATCTAGGTGGGCAGACTAGAACTAGTGTTCTAGTGAACCGAATGGGTATCATCCCTGTTTCACTTAGTTGGATTGACGATTGCAACACTAACTAAACATATGATATCTGAGGGTCATGATCTTCTAAGCCACGTGTTCTGCGGGTCGTGGCCTTCTAAGCCACGTTTTCTGAGGGTCGTGGCCTTCTAATCCATGTTTCGCCGAGGCACGAGGTTCTAGGGTCCCACTCGAGCTAGATGAACCTTAGGGGATTTACCCATAGTGCTCAACCATCTTTGGCATGGTTCCTTCCATCAGAATATGGAGGACCACTTGGGTGTGAGCATGTGTGTGTGTGTGTATGTGTGTTTGTGTGAGCATGTGTATGTGTGTGTATGTGTGTGTGTGTGTGTGTGTATGTGTGTGTGTGTGAGTATGTGAGTGTGTGTGTGAGTGTGTGTGTGTGTGCCCATAATGAACTTTCATCTTCCTATTCAAAATCGTATTCGTGAAATGATTTCCTTTTTAGTGTTTTTATCTTTAGCTTTTTTATTGTAAATGTTTTCTTTAAAATAATTTTGAAAGTATAATTTTGAAAAATCACTTTAAATTGTCTTTTGATGTTGTGGAATGGAACTTTTTTCTCGGTGGCATCCTACTGGTCTTTTAGTTCACACCCTACATACACCCTTGGGTGTATGTAGATTCTGTTTCTTCTGTATTCCAGGTTGTGCGTCATGCTCAACGATGGTGGCTCTAGTTGTTGTTGGTCTTCCTGTGCAGGTTGTTATTGGTAGCTTGGGGATGCAACTTCTCGTGTCACATGAGGTTGGTTTTGGAGCTTAGTTCCCTATTTCTGTTGTTTTTCATTTTTGGTTTTTAGCTGAATTGTAGACCTAAAATCGTTTATAGTTTAGAAGTGTGTTATGTAGTCTATTTCCAGTTTCAGTTATTTATCTGGTTGGTTGTTTTTCTATCTTGTATTTCGGGTAAAATCGTTCCCACTTGTTAAACTTGATACCCGGGAACTTGTGGCAGCCCGTGGGGATTGGGAACGCCCTTCGGGCCTTGCCGCGTACCGGGTCGGGCGCTGGGTCGGATGGCAGCCCGTCCAGGTTTGTGACACAATCTAACATATGGAAAAGTCAAGAGGGAAATAACCTTCCAAACCATTATCCTAGAATGGTTGGATTTATAATTATATTACCTTTTGAAATTATGGATCAATTGACATGTTGAATAAATGGAAGTTCTATCCATGTTGAAGAGACACCAAACACAATATAGAGGAACATGTCATTGGTTGAGAATTACCTGAATCAAAACCCTATGGATTTTAGTGTAAATACCGGTCTAGTGGTACTTGAATGATGGATCAGCATTATGGAAATGATATTAGATTTCTTGGGATGTTAAAAAAATTAATGGTTAAATCAATTCATTGATTACTTTTATATAATAATATGATTTATGCTGGTCACTGGTTATGAATAAAATATATAAAGACTTTATTGATGCAATTGAATGGTATACGTTTATGTAATTTTTTAATTAAAAATATTTCAATGTGATTGGTTTCCTATGGATAGGAAAACAATTATTTAAGGAAAAAGAAAATATTAAGTAGAGCTATGTGGATAAAATATTGTACTATTCTCCATTTATTCAATAAATTTTATTTGAGGAATTAAAATTTAAAAAATTATTATTGCATATGATTTAATAAATATTTTCAAAGGGAATTTACCACACAATAATTTATATATATATATATATAGAATGATGTTTATTTTGTTGACAATGTTGATCTTGAGATCTCAAGAACATTTCTTTCTATAAAGTCCCATGTTATTTAAAACATATTTCAATGAATGTTTTATAGGATCTATAAATCATTACCAATGTGGAATGCCTTGTCATGTGATTTTTGATTGAAAAGAAAAGAATCCTGAAGAGTCCCATAATGTGGCAATATATTTCTAGTCAATGGGTATATTTTTTTAACTAAAATGAGTTTTTGAATAATTCTATACTGTTTAAGAATATAGTTACACATAGAGGAAATTATCCAGATCAAAAGAAAAATTATGTGAAAGAATCATTGTTACAACTTCAGTAGTTATTGGGCACCCAATTAATGTATGAAAGGTATATTACTTGTTTATTCAGATTATTAAAATTCCTTTTTTTGTAATGGATCATTATATTCGCTCAGTTTTGAGAAACATTCATATTTTATGGGTTTATTAATCTATGAAATGAATATAAATATTTTGGCTAAAACTCTGTGTGAAGATATGAATGTGCAAATAATTTTAAAAATATTCCAATTTTTATCATTGGGACAATCCTTCCAAAAAATCTAGTGAAACATACCATAGTGTTGTTTGATATTATTTTTGTCATTGGTTTCAATATAGTTTAACATTCGATGTTATATTTTATAGAAAATTATATTTTATTCAATGATTTTATACCATTGATAATGTACCGAGAAGCTTAGAAATCTATTAGAGAAGGCCATGAAAAGTTAATTCCTTCTATAGTGGAAGCGATTTTATTTTTCAAATTTGTGACTTGAAGATACTAATTTAATATATAGATGTTTATTACAATGATTATATTAGTTTTATTCTTTATTGATAGATTTTGTTTAATGTTTAATTAGAACCTAATGGAAATATTATTTCAAAAACCCCTTATTGAAAAGATTTAGTAGATCTCTTGGAATTCAAAAAAAAATTAAGAGTACCAAGATAATGGTTTCATTCACCCAAACACTTGAATGTATTGGGATAATCTAATATTTGTTAAAAAATAACATGGTTCATGTTATATATTCACTAATTATAAGTCATTGAATAAAATAAATATTATGAATAAATACTATTTTCCATATATCAATGGGTTTTCTATCCTATCATGGGAGAATATTATTATTCAAATATAGATTATTGTTTATAGAGATATCAATTGATGGTTAAAGAGGAATGAACTTTAAAAACCATGTTTTAAAGTAGATGTATTCATTGAGTGTTTTTAGTTATGAACATTGGATTGTATAATTCCATATTTGTATTCATGAGACATTTAAAAATAGTTTTAAAGGACTATTTAGATATGTTTTGGTTTGTGTGTTGATATATATATATATATATATATATATATTACATAAGGATCATGAAGGACTCATAATGAGTTTTTAGCTAACTTGGATGAAAAAGGTTATATGGAGAATTTATTAAGTGTCAATTTTGATAGTAACTGAATCCTCTCATATGGATTATTTTTTTAGTATATAGAATAACTATGGAACCTACTAAAACAAAATCTATCCAAGAATGGTAAGAACCCGAACATTTTATGGATATTAGTAGATTTCATGTATTATATGGTTACTACTAGTAATTTGTTAAAATAATTTCTTGATTATTTATCACACTGATTAAGTTAACTCGAAAAGGATTTATACTCATCTGGATGAATCCATTTGATGGTTTTTTTAGTTACAAAATAAAATATTTTTAATTCTCTAGTTTAATCCCAACCATGTATACTTTCTAAATTTGGTATATACCAGGATGTTTCATTGAATCAAATTAGGTGTGTCATAATATAGAATGGTTATAGTATTGTTTATTATTTAAATCTAATAAAACCTAATTATTTAAATTATCATCCACATGATCTAGAATTAGATTCTATTAAAATTATAGTTGAATTATTTATATTGACTAACATGTGTAATATTTACTAGTCATAACAGTTTGTCATATATATTCACTTATAAAGTGTTGGACAAAGAAAATAGAATAATCTTAGAATAAATTAAATATTATGACTGCATGAGTAATTAGTATCCTTGTAAATAAAAAAATAAGATGGTTTAGGTTAGAAAAATATTTCTATGTAAACCATGTTACATTTGGTCTATAATCCTTTCATAAATTACTTAATGAATTTTATCCTAAAGTGTGTGCGTGTAATAACTACCTATTTTTGGATTCAATTGTAAATATAATAATATATATTAGAAAGAATTAGTAAATCCTAATATGGGGATCATATTTTTTAGAAAAAGGTATTATTTTTTAGGAATTGTATAATTTAATGGATTAACCTTCAAAAATAAGGTTATATTATGTTTGGAAAAAGACTAATTTTCCCTGGGATTTCATGTTGCAGATTTAATTATTTATTGAGCCTCATTACTCCTTCATTTCCCTTCATCCTAGAAGTACTATGATAAAGAAATAAATATGAGAGTATTAAGATACATATGTAATTAAAAGAGATATTAGAAACATCACAATGAATTTTTTTAATTTTGAAAATGTTAATACATAACTTAAATGTCTTAATTTGACACGTCATCCATTTCTAGTTATAGATAAATGTATAAAAATATATCTAATGATTTTTTGTTGGGATTACCAAAGTAATATTGAGTAAATAATTCAATTTTATATATTTTTAATCATCTATGTACATCTAAACCTTTGTTTTCCATTTGAGTTATTATTTTTTATATCATATTTATTTATATTAACACATAGAAATAACCATATATGATTGAGATCTATTATCTATTGTATAATATCATAATCCAAGGGGTACTTCTTTTTTTAAAGGACTATATATGTCATTGTGTGCTGAATTAAATTTAATTCAATCATTTCATCCCCAATATGATGTAATAAATAATAGAACGATTAAAACAATAATAGAAATTCTTCATGCATGAAAAATAGTTTACTAGGTATTTTGGGATATTCTCCTTTTATTCCGTATTTTTCATATAAAAATTATTTCTATTCAACTACACGGATTGTGTGTTTTAAAGAATTATATGGGAATCAACGTTCGGCTCCTAGAATTTGTGTTGAATATGGTGAAATTAATTTGTATGGAAATAATTTGGTAGTGTAAATAATTAATAAGGGGAATATTATATTGTAATAAAAATTATTACTATGATAAGTAAAAAAATTCGTGATTATAATTTGGGAAAATATTTGTATTTTGAGTTCAATGATTTTTTTCCCTAAATTATCGTCATCGAAATGTTTTTAGAATTTCAGTAAAATGGGGATAAAAACACCATTGTTTATTTTACCTTATAAATCAGGTTGAACTTTTGATCTTTATGTTTCTGGGTGGAATTATATACTTTTTTATCCTACATACATACAAAATTTCATATATCAATGTTAAAAAAATATTTTCCATATTTATAACATTGTTTGACCACTAAGTCAGTTTATGGGATTATTTCCATTCTTATGAGGAATGATTAGTTCAAATTTATGACCATCGAGAAAAGGAGTTTTATAATTTTTAAATTTTAGTATATTGATATATGTATAAAATATATTATTAATGAAACAGCATGGTAATATGAAAATGTAATCCGGGAATGATATATCAACTTGGTTAAATATTTAATAAAAATATGAGGTTGAAATTTTTATAGGGGGATAATATAGTATCCTATTTAATGAATTAAAAACTTATTAATAGATATTTTCAATTTTATTTTAAATATAAATAATTATTATAAAAACTTATTGTTAAATTTAGATTCATATGGAATAAAGACAATGTTTTTACCAAAATTTGAGTGTTAGGAATTATTAATTTCACATTAAAACATTATTTCCACATTATATAAAATTAAAATGATAAAATTAACATCATATTTTTGAACCTCATATTTATATTAAAATGGTGGGATATTTTGGTATTTTTATAAAAATTATGTTTTCTTAGTGAAAGGTGATGAATGATTATTGATATTGGTAAATTTTTTTCTTTTAAAGTGTTACCATTTTAAAATCCTACAAAGATTATGTTTTAAAAATAATGTATTCTTGTTTTATTATAAATAATAATATATTGTATTGTGAATGATTTTTTCACATGAGTATGTTATAAAACCATTTTTATCCTTACAATTTCATTTTTATAAAAAAGTATTTTTCATTACATTTTATGGGTTTAATTTCAAAATAAATTCTTTCTTTTTTGTGAATTAAAAATTGAAAATCACATTCAATATTTGTAATGAAGATGTTATAATTTATCAAAGAGGGCCCTTTAATTTTTTTTCATTTTGAATAATAAAATAATAAAATATTAATGATATAATTATTAATATATAAGTTAATTAAGGTAAAAAAATAATTTGACAAGTCTAGGAACACTACCAAACACTTGTAATTCATTTTTTGGAATTTATATGATCATGACCATGTATGGATTGAAAATGCGACAATATATTTTTTATTCTTATGATTATGTCATTTTTATTGTTATACGTAAATATAATGTAGAAACAATCTCATGATTATAATATCTAAAACATTTTATAATAGGGATAAAAACGACTTCTCTAACATTATTATGGTTTATTAGAAATATATTTTTTATGTTTATTTATTCATATATTTTATTAATTAAATAATTAAAATGAATTATTCTGCAACACATACACTTTATTTATTTAATTAATTGATAACTAAACTAAATTATATTACAAACATTAAAAGTAATATAATATTAATGAATATTATTTTTTTTAAAAAAATATATAATTTTAGGGATGTGTTAATAGAGTGTATCAAAATTCCATTATTTCCATGTTTTTGTCAATACCCATTAAATTAGTAGTCCCCAAAATGATATCAATGATACATTATATTAAATAATTATTTTTTAAAAATTTTACAAACTACTAAAAATTAAGTAATTGTCTATGTTAATTGGATAAGGTTTAACATTGAAAGCATTAATCATTTGTGGGAAAAGTTTCCATTTATATTAACTTTTTACTCTATTTTTCTAAATAACCTTGATACTATAGTAATAGAAACAATATTATATATGCAGTAAAAAATAAAAATAAGGGTAATAAAATCAGCTAATATATTATAAAATTTATTATAATATAATATTTATATTAATCCCCATCCTGTTATATAATTATTCCAATTTATATCCACTTTATCATCATAATTAATTTATATTAATTTAACACTTTACGAAATTAGAACATTGCACGACCACTCACTTATAAAAGTGATGTTCATATCCTCTATTCATTACACCTTCTTAGCACTCTATCTCACCCAATAAAATCACAAAACTATACATAAAAAATACACAATTATTTTATACCCATTATTGATAATACAAAATTACTATAAATACTATAGGTGAAATCATAAAGAGTTTTTCCAAAGAAGATATATTTTTCCTAACGAAAAATTCTGTATTATTTAATATTATATCACCATAAAATATTTTTCAATGTTTCTAAAATAAGGTAACCAATATCTTTCATATAATTAAACATTATTATGTTGTTGTATTAACTTATATCCCTATTCTCTAATAATAAATGGGAATCTATATCATTATTCAATTGCTTGTGTGTTATCTCCCCATGAAGGAATGGGTTTAGTTTTCCATCTCCTCCTAAGAAAAATGATTATAATGATTGGTTTGATATATATATATATATATTATTGGATAATTATCATTTAATGATGAAAATATACCTTTCTATTTATTTCATTTCAATATATTGAGAAATGAAAATGTAATTCATGCATAAATGCTAATTTGCACCTTTACAAAGTGATGTTATTAATTTCATAAAACCATGCCACATAGATGATATATATATATATATATATAATAGTATAAAAACATATTTATGTTATAATAGATATTTTTTAATGTTAAAATAATAATTTCTTTATAACCATCATGATCTCCTAAAAATGGAATCATAAATCATGTGTATTAATGACCTACAGTCTGTATAATTGTAATGTAGACCTTTTTTCATACCCATCATGCATGGTTAGATTCCAAAGTTTAATTTTTTTAAAAAAATGATATTTATGCCATTATTATTATTTTGGAGATGATTTAATAATGAAATATTTAACGATAGTCAACTTATCGATTTTATTTTTCATATATGATCTTAATATCATTAAAATATCCAATATGAACATAAATGACTATGTAATTTCATAATTAATTGAAATTAATAAACCAAAAGGAATAATAAAAATGAGAATTTTTCTTATGAAATAAAATAAATAAAATAATGTTATTATTATGGATTATATAGAACATTCAATATAAGTTATAATTGAGTTTAGAGACATGTTAACATAAAAGAACATTTTATATGTGTTCAAGATTTAATTTCTAAATATATATCATCTTGGTAAAAATGATTAAAATAATTTAATGTTATATTTTATAGGTGAATATGGTAATTATTGATGAAATATTTAGTAACTTTTAACAAACATTAAATATTTTTCTAAAGATAATCTTTTATCAGATTTTTTTTTTCAAAATTTAAGAGGAATGTTACATTTAATTATGTATTATGTCAAAGGATATTCCCATAACCATAACCATTATTAGTTTATTGGAATAAATTAAAATATTCCATTTCTTAATTTACAAAAACCCCACTTTCCACTTGTTCTATGTATTATTTTATTGAAAATAAGTCTTCAAAACCAATTGGTATTTAGATATCTAAAAGGGTTTTGTATACGAGTTTGATAGTTTTAAGGGTTTTATGATGAAGAAAAGGGAAATAATATAACTATTAATGAATTATATTGTACTTGATAAATATATATAATGAATGGGGTATCTTATTAAAAAAATATATGATGTTATATCTCAATTGTAGATCTCCAATACATTGGTTAATGTCTCTTGTATTAAAATTCTAGAAGGAGACTGTAAACAATAATGGTATATACTATACATTCAACTGTTCTATAGTTATTTATGAAATCGGTATAAAATGTGTTATTAATATGATTCATTGTGTCTTGTAGATTTTTTTACTAAGGGTTTGTAATTTTTTTCCTTTAGAAAATATTTGGGTTTTTCATGTGGATATGATTTATTTTATACAGAAATAATATATTTTATTAATGGTATACAATTTAAGGATTTTTATGTTATTCCATAGGATAAATAATTTAATCATTTTTTACCCTTTCAATTTTTTTTGTTCTCCTCCCACTTTTATAAAATATTATTAATGTGGTTTATTGAATAGTAAGAATAAAAATTTTGACGTATTTAAATACCCGATGATTTTTCTTGGAAAATGAAAATTATTTATATTTAATGTTTTATATTTTTATTAAAATAGATTCTAAGTATATTTTCAAAATTTATAATATATTGTGTTTTTATGTAAATTTTATGCCTTAATTCACTAAAAATATACACCAAATCGATCATTTTAATGAAATAAATTGAATTTATAACTAAAACGCAATATATTGTAATATTTTAATGTTGTATAATTATTCCTATCCAATGGATATAAAATATATATTTGTGATATATAATTCCAAAGTGATCATTAGTTTTTAGAATCCTATTTTTTAATAGATTGCATCTATTTTTTTAGATTATGTTCATTTGGATTTAGGGAACATTCAGACTTCATATGTTTCAAAAAAACATAGTCTTGTATGTGTGGTTTTTAGTTTCATGTGAAGGCTAGTGGAGCAGTACTTCTAATTGATATATTATCCTTTTTCTAGTGGATAAACATATAATGGATTGATTCTTACACCTATTCATCTGCCAACATTGATCAGGTAAGATAATTTTTCATTAATATCAAAGGAATGAAACATATCAGAAATGAATAATGAATAATGAATAATTTTTATATATCTAAATAATATTCTCATGTATTTCTAAAATAATGAGGTATCTCATTTTACAGATTAATATAAATTAAAAAGATCTATATATTTCCATGTTTTCTCCTATGAAATCATATTTTTTTCCTATAAAATTATTTCTAATATTTTAATTTATGAATAACCAATGTGGATTATAAAAAATGATTAATGTATTTAGAATTTCATATATATTTTATGAATTTCCTAATTAGTATCTATAAATATGTTCAATAAAAACTATATAAAATGATGCATACCAATATTATATTAATTATATTAACAAAATTTCAATTTATTAACTATTTATATGTGTATTGGGTATAATATTCTTTTGGAAACTATTAATTTTTTTATTAAATTTGAATTTATTAAATAATTTATGAATTTATACTTTTTTCTACAATATTCTTGTAATAATATTAGTACAATAATTTTTATTTATTTTTTTATTACAGGGATATATATTTAAGATGTATTCTTTAAAATTGATTTTTCATAATTATGGTGTGATCTATTATACCGGAAGAGAGTATAAAGTCTCAAATCCATTTATTTAATTCAATATCCAATCATTGACACTAAATAAATGAATGTTTATATATTGAACCTAATTTAATTTGTTCTATAACCCATTGGATTATCATTACATAGGAGAGGGATCAATATCAATTGGATGTTGTGGGTATGACACTAAAACAATACACCTCAATTAGTTTATTTAATTTTTCATTATACATATCTTTAATGTCTTAGAGTTTTTATGTATTATTTTTAAATATTTTATGAAATTATTTCTAATCCATGTTTTGTGATAGCATGAAATTATGAGGCCGGGAGTGCTCTAATTAAATGTTCAAAATAATTTAACTCCTAAATATCTTGCACAAGTGGTTGTTTGAGAAATATTAAATATCAATTAAAGAGACGCATAGATTAGAAACATGAGGGAACCATTGCATTTATAATAGCAACATTATATTAGGAAAGGCCTATCATCGACCATGAAGGTTCGACGGAAAAAGATATTTTTGGAACGTTTTAAAAGAAATAAAATAAAAAATATATTTATGTTATTTTAGTATTCCCTTTAAAGCAATTATCTAATCCTCCCATATTAATAGCTACTTATGAAATGTTTGTATGGTTAGCTACATAAACCAGTGAATTGTGGATTTTTATTAGATATTAAGAGGAGAAACTGTTTTCAGATGATGATGACATGCTCAATCGACAAATCTCGGATTTGACGAACCTCTCCGATGAACACGGCGTACCGATCATTGCTCAACCGAATCGAGGTGGGGTTCTGTATTTTTTTCTGAAGTTATTTTTCCACATTCATGGATTAAATGATGAATGTGGATTAATCCCCAAACAGGTTGATATGTGGATCATGCGTTCTTGTGAGAGGGTGTTTTTTCGTTTATTTTGGGATTTTGATTCGAGAATTGAATTTCTGATAATTTTTGAATTGAAATTTTTTATTCTCATATTTATTATTTTAACGGGTGTGGATCGATTCCGTAACGAATGATGGTGGAGGTTCATTCCACCATTGTTTATTGAATTTCATACACTATTTAAACCCTATGTTCTACATGTTATTTACAGGGTTCTGATCAATGGATCATTGTGCATCTGTTTCGCTATGCAGCGATCCCAAGTTAGAGATTCGACTTCACTGCGACCCAGAGAAGGTGTGACGACAATGGCTGGCAAAGAATCTGCTTAGACCATGGGAGATTTTTTTTTCAAGCATTCTTTTGCGGGTTGATCGATACATTATTTTGGGTCTAACCAGGGGTCTGAATCCTATAGAAGATTCTTCCTTGTGTCGGGCCAACCTCATCTCTATAGTATTTTGGTGATTGAATAGCCAAAAAAAACATAAGAAGATCAACAGATGTGCGGAATGAATAACTGGTGGTTCTATAAAATCTCAATAATATGGAGTGTTATTCTAAGAACATACCATGTGGGACCTATGGTGGTGGCTAGGGTTTGTGCACTGCACATGATATAGATCACAACGTGCCTCTGGGGAGACATAGTGTGTTGACACCACCCAGTGGGGACTGGGGTTTTGGGCTGGAGGAAGCAGAAACACGACATGTGACCATCATCTAATGGAAAGTGGGTCCTTTTGCAGACTTTGAATGTGTGTTAGATGATACACAGACATGAGGTAGAGTACATGACATGTACTCCACCACATGGCCCAACATGGCCGAATATGAGGACTACCCCATTTACCAGTACATGGTATGGGACACATTGGTTGAATCCATATAATGTCACATTGCTAGAGTACATGGAGTCTACCCCTAGTATTGGAACATGGTGTGTCGTTATCTTAAATGTGGTGTACACATTCATCTACTTGGAAAGCCTTATGGTACAATCCATTGTACATGGGAAGTACACGAGTTCATAGTACACGGCTTGTGACCCTTCTACCAACTGTGTACTTTTAGATACATGGATTGATCTTATTTTCTACTATTTCATGGATAGGTCATATCTGGGATAGTTCCCGTTTTTTTGTTCCCCTAATGGTTAGGTATCATTTGCATACATAAGAGTATTATCCCTTCATATGGACTTTCCGATATAGAGTCGGGAATCCCTCTGAGAGGTTGAAAGCGAGATCATCTTTCCATTCTGCATCCTAGGTAGAGTTAGGAACCAAAGTGACTAATTCTATATGATGTCGATCCTCTACATAGTAGGGGAATTTGTATGAGTTGTGGTATCCTCTATAGACTTGTTAGTGATCCTCATCCCTGAATCATGATCTTTTCTCACATAGGATTGTCTTCTCCCCAAATGAGTGTATATGTGCTCTCTCTAGATCTATTAGTGAATTTATCTCTCTCATTGATATTCCCGATGATTAGTACTTATTTGACAAATGTCATCATAGGTATCCGACTCATGGAGTGAGTTCTCCCAAATGAGTTCTTTGTGAAATCATAGAACTAAATCCTTACCATGTGTATGCAGTTGTATGACTTATCTCAAGACTACGTGTTTGGGTTTTGAATATATCTAGATGAATTTCTATTGATATGTGTTCTATTAACATGTACTGTCTAAAGTTGAACATACATTTTCTTTGCGTATTGAATTGCTTTTTGGGTCCCCAAATTATTATCTTTATGCCCACCCATGAAACATGTTTTCCTACACATGTCGTGTCTTGTGTAGATGGGTGGCATTTTGATGATGTCCAGGGAGGACTAGGACCAAACCATGATTTCTGAGTTCCTTGTAGGTCGAGGTGTTCTAACGGCTATGAGTATCCATCATAGTACCTCTTTTTTATTATAGTTTGGACTTTGTAAGTTGCAGACTCTTGTTTTTTTGTGTCCTTGTTTTTTGCACTATGTTACTTTACACACTTTTCTTTTGGTGTACTCTATTGGTTTGGTTTAGTTGTATTTATGAATTTTGTTACTTATTAGTTTTTACTTTTTCACATTTGTTGGCTTAGAGATGTGTGTCTATGCATAGGTACTTAGGCAATGCCTCACATGATAGTAATGTGAATACTCGGTGCTAGTAACCAAACCCTGACCTATTGGAGGTGTTCTTGGAGATTTGTGGCGTGGGTCCCAGTAAGATGTGTTTTGACAGGGTGGCATCGTAGGTGGTCAGTTCTACCATTGGACCAAGATTTTGTGAGAGGGGTTTGGGGAGATAGTGTTAAATTTTTTGAGCTCTACATTCATGTCAGGGACTCCAGTGTTGGTTAGGGATGTTGAAAAATCGATACACTAGGAATCTGATTACCTTCTTTTCAACTCGATACATGAAAAAACTAGTTTAAAAGGAAATAAAATAATGGAACATGTATCATATAAGAAAAGGGGTTCTTTCCATGTCGATTTTGTCATCTATCTAGATATAATCATCGACCATGGCACATATTGTTTCCATACATGATTCCTTCGTGACACATACCCATTAAGATTCATCTGCCTACTGTCGAGGATGACCCCCTCAGTGACGAGGCTTCGATACAAGGACATGTTACCAAGTAAGTATCTCCCGATAGTGAACCAGGTATCCCATCACCAATAGAGTAAAACATGGTAGTTATAGTACCAATAGATGAGGATTGAAGGCTAACTATTCTCCATGATTTTGAGAGATAGATACCCCTCAGTTTCCAAGGCGAGCCCGAACCTCATGGATATGAGGAATGAATTGAGGCAGATACCATAGTTTTCAATCTACCATGGACACCAACAAACCATATGGTGATCCAAGGTTTGATCCTTCTTCAGGGTTCAATGGGATGATGGTGGAGTTTAACCACATAGACTCACAATGAGGAGATTATTTTGTGGACAGTGTTCGAGTGAATCTTTATGGATGTGTTCTCTCTAGTTACACTTAGAGATGTACATATAGAGGAAATTATTTAGCTCCATCTGGGGAAGTTTAATGGTGGCTGAAATTTCATAGAGGTTTTCCAACTTCACCAGGAACTCGATGGATATGGTCAGGGATCTATACATTAGAGCTTGGACCTCCGAGTGAGGCCTACTATATTTTATCTGAGCTAGTGTCGTGCCACTATGCAATTAGATTTATGCTAGAGTTATTGAGAGAGTCTTGGTGATTGAGAGCATCATAGAGGAGCCGAGATAACCAGTGGAAGTCAACATGAGGTAGATAGGTGTGGAGACCTCAGCAGTGGGGAGTTGACGTCAGGGCTATGGATCGGGATAGAGGAGATGTAACAGGAGGACCCAGGACATGAGATCAACTGTCCAGGGCTCTCAGACTAGATCTAGTCAACCTAGGGAGAGGTAATGATATTCATGCAATGGATAGGGAGATCTCACAATATAATGTACCACCCATCATTCTATTGAATGGGAGGCAATGGATGAACTCCCATAACCGAAGTGGAGAGTGGATTCAGTAGAACTAATAGGTGGCAGATATAGAAATGGAGCAGGGAGAGCAATAGGTGGTTCCAGATGCTTGGATCTACATCCACCACCACCCCATGGAGGTCTGTCGTAGGCATAGGGAGCTAGGGGATAGGGGCGGGGATAGCGGCATGTGGTCGATACATACGACCCAAGGACTCCAGGAATGATTATAGGGTGGATCTGTGTCTTTCCTACCTTAGCCACCATACTTATAGACACAACTTCCAGTCATTTCTTCCTCACCACATGTCCTATGTGAATCCTTGAGATTCTAGATGATCCATTGACTTGACCCTTGTTTTTGGAGACAACTATAGAAGGAGAGTCGAAGATCATGCATCGTTATAGATAGTATGATCATTCCCTTCAAGAATTATTCAATAATATGTTCTTGGATTACCCCCCCCCCCCCAATAAGTCTACTTTTGCATCATCTTACACCCTATATAGATATTGATCTCCTCAGCTGCGTATTGGATGGCTCTCACAGTGATTCACGATATGAGGGTGTAGTTAGAGGATTTTTAGACTAAGAGATTTGTAAGACCTAATGTTTTACCCTTGGTGGCCCTAGTTTTGTTTTCTTTAAAAGCATATGGGAGTTTGAGGTTGTGAGTGGATTACTGATTTTTGAACCTGTTGATGGTGAAGAACATGTATCTATTTCCAAGGATCTATGTACTCTCCGATCATCTTAGATGGGAACATTATTTCTCAATGTTTGACCATAGGTCGGGTTATCCCCAACTATGAGTACGGGAAGACGACGTGCCAAATACAGATTTTTGATGTAGTTATAGTCACTACATGTATTTGGTGATTCATGTCAGTGTGATGAACTACCCTGAAGTGTTCATGGTAATAATGCACTAGATTTATCATCCATACATTGACCAGCTCTTATTTGTCTTCATTAATGACATTATCGTGTACTTGGCATTAGAGGAGCAGCACACTAGACACATGTAGATGGTTCTAGACGTACTCTGACAACACTAGCTTTAGGGGAAGCACTCAAAGTGCCAGTTCTAGGTACACGAGGTCCCATTTTTTGTACATGTTATCTCAGCAGATTTCGTAGTAGTGGACTCATCCATAGTTGAGGAGGTGTTATCATGCGAGCCACCACAGAGAGTGACATATGTGGGTAGCTTCTTTCGGCTAGAAAGACACTACTCAAGATTCATCCCTAATTTCCCCTGAATATCAGCACAAATGACAGTCTTGACCCGAATGTGGAATCCTTTTTTCTAGATAGAGAAGTTCTAGAATGCCTTCCAATAGTTTAGGAAGAGTATCACAAGCCCACCAATCATGAGATTTCCATAGGAGGTTGTCGGGTACATTATTTTCTGTGACACACCTGGGACTAGGCTTGGTTGTGTCCTCATGCTGAGAGAGGGGGTGAATACTTATGGTTCATGCCAGCAGAATCCACAAGAGAAGAACTATGTGACCCATGGTATGGAATTGTTAGTGGTATTCTTTTCATTGTTGATGTGGTGATACTTCCTTATGGGTGAACTATTTATCGTCTACTCTGACCACAAAAAACACAAGTACATCTTCTCACAGAAGTATCTGAACCTGTGGTAGAGGAGATGTCAAAAGTTACTCCAAGATTATGACTTCGAGATTATCTATACTCTTAGGAAGGGGAAAATTTTGGAAAATGATCTTAGTAAGATATCGAGTTCACAGTTGCTGAGTGAGAAGTCAGAGAAGTTTTCCTCTCTAGAGTTTTCCTTCATCTATGGAGATCGTACAGCTTATCTCTAGTCAATGGTTGTCACCCCTCTACTCATAGAGCGTGTTAGGGAGGCATTTCTTGGGGATGTAGACTATGATACTTTTCATTATCTGTTATCCACATGATATTATTCTGATGTATATTCTAAAGTCAGGGAAAATGTAGTCCTTTTCAGGGGATGCGTAGTTGTGACAATTGCATTTTGGGAGGAGGTTATGAGGGATTTTCATACATAACCTATGGAGGTATATCTTATAGTAAAACAATTTACCAGAATTTCTGGCATTAGTAATGGTGGGAAGGTATGATGAAGTCAGTAGTGGATTTCATTTCTTGATGCCTTATATGATAGCAGGTCTAGGTTGAGAACCAGGTTCTAGCAGGGTTAGCACACCCACTATAAGTTCCATAGTGGATGTGGGATGGAATATCGATGAACAACATGATGGGATTAACACGAATTTCCAAGGGACATGATTCCATTTTGGTTCTCATTGAACGAATCACCATGTAAGCCCACTTCCAAGCTATGAGGAAGAAGATTTACATAGAGAGCTTGGGATTCCTCTACATGCATACGATTGTTCGAATTCAGGGCATGCCTTCGATGATAGTCTTGGATCGAGATGCACACATTACATCCTGTCGATTGAAGGAAATATAGGAGTCCTTTCGTACTCAACTACTCTAGATCACAACCTACTATCCCTAGACCGATGGTAAATTGGAGAAGACCATTCATGTTCTTTAGGATATGTTGTGGGCATGTATCTTTGATTTTGGTTGATGTTGGGACGACCACCTACCACTGGTGATGATCTCATAGAATAGATGCTAAAACTCCACCATCGATATGGCACTATTTTAGGCTTTTTATAGTTGAACTTTCTGGTTATCACTTTGTTGGACCAAACCTGGAGGGTCAGTACTCATGGGTCCAGAGATGGTGTGAGCTACCACTGAGAAGGTTCAGGTCATACATGAGCGGATGAAGACTAAAAAGAATGAAAAACATTCTTATGTTAACAGATGGAGGAGACCTATAGAATTCGAGTAGGGAGGCATTGTCTTCATTTGGGTCTCACCATGTAGAGTGTTACATAGATTTATCTAGGGAAATATGTTGTCTCTAAGGTTCATTGAACCTTTTCAAAAACTGTACAGGGTTGGCACGGTGGAGTACCACCTATCTCGGCCACCATAGTTTCACCTATTCCATGATGATTTCCAGGTATTTCTATTGAGTTGGTACTTGCATGATCTGTCACATGTCATCGAATAAAGAGAGATCGACATCAAGGATTGAAATACCTTCACAGAGTACCAAGTGGAGGTCAAGGATCTATGGGAGACGATCCTTCAGAGGTAAATGATTTCCCTAGTGTGTGTCAGGTTGTAGAACATGAATCTTTAGGAGAGAATGTGTGAGTGGGAGGCTCATATTCGTGTGTAGTACCCAAATAATTTTGGGTATCCACCCTTTTCTTTGGCTTTTAGGGTTTTAAATCAATATGCTGGGGAGAATGTAATGTCACATATTTTCCATGTAATATTTTAAAATTGAATTTGGAATTATATTGAGGCTAGGATTTCTGACAGAATTCGATTCTAAGACCTAGAGTCCCCAGAATACATGTTTGAAATAATTTAAACCATAAATATCCCAATCGATCTGTTTTCCCAAAAAAGAAAAATAACATTTAAACAAGCACCCAAATCAAATATATGAGTTCATCATTGTTTTCAAAATAGAAAATTTACCATAGGCGAGGCCTAATATCAACAGGCGTGGGTCAGCTGCAAAAGATAGTTTTCATATGTTTTAAAGGAAATAAAATAAATAATTTATTTTATTTTATTTTAGTTTCATTTTTATCAAAATGAAATAATTCTCCTTATTGATATATTCTTATGGAACGTTCACATGGTTAGCTGTATAACACTACAAATTAAGGATTTCCATTGGAGAATCAGAGGAGAATTCGTTGGAAGATGAAGACGGCGTGATCGATTGACGAATCTTAGATTCGACAAACCTCACAAAAAAATCAATGCGATGATCTTTATTCAACCGAATCGAGGTAGTTTTATAGTGTATTGAATTAGTTCTTTACCATTATTTGTTAAAATGATGTACGTGAATCAACCTAAAAATAGGTTAATCTGTCGATCATGAGTTCATATGGGAGGGTATTATTTTTCATTTTGTTTGGGGCTCTGATTTGGGAATTTATATTATGATAATTTTTGAATTGTCATTTTTTATTCAACTATTAATCCTATTAATGTGAGTGGATCGACTCTGTGACGAATGATGGTGGGTGTGTCTTCCACCTTTTTTATTGAATTTATTCGTCCCATTAAACCCAGCATTCTTCCCGCTCTTCATGGGTTTAGGAACAATGTATCATTGCACGTCTATTTTACAACACAATGATCCCAAATTAGAGATCAAACATCGTGATGAGCTAGCGGAGGTGTGACGGAAATGGCAGAAGACGAATCGGCTCAGATCTAGGGAGATCATTCTTTGTGCATCTATCATGAGTGGGGATCTATATGTGTATTAAGGTCTAATCGGGAGTTAGAAACCAATGAAATTTGATTTGTGGTGTCATGGAGACTCAACCCTTTAGTTTCATAGAGATTATATTTCTAGGATGTACATCAGAAGATCAACGGAGGAGCAGAATGATGAATTGATAGTTCTGGAAAATCCCAAAGAATTCTCCAAAGAACACATAATTTGGGACCAGTGGTGGAATCTTGGGTTTTCACACTTCAGATGATGAAGAGAAAAATGTTCTTCAGGGGAGACAAGGTGAGTGGACCCCACCCAGTGGCGACTGGAGTTTTAGGCATCAAAAAGAACAAACACAACATGTGACCATTTTCACACAGTGTGCGAGCCCTTAAACAAACATGGAATATATCCTAGAAGATACATAGACCGGGGGTGATGTACATAGAATGTACTCTACCACACAGCCAGGCTGGCTGAATACACACACTACCCCATGTACCGGTACATGATCTGGGAAACACGGGTTGAAGTTATGTACGAGCACATGGCTAGTGTACATGTAGTCTTCCCTGAGTAGAGAAACATGATGTTTCATTTTCTTACACTCCTTGTATACCATTTCTACATTACAATCCTAATGACATGGTTCATTGTACACGGGCAATACACGGGGTCATAGGACACCGTGAGTTAACCTTAGACACAAAATGTACTTTTCGGTGCATGGATTGATCCTCTTACCCACTATTTCTGGGAAAGGTATCATTTGTGTTAGTGACCCTTTTCTCATTCTCCTAAAGGTTATGTATCATTTCCATCCACATGAGTATGATCACTTTATTTGGACTTTCAGAGATAGATTCATGGTATTTTCCAAGGCCCTGTTAGTGATCCTCATATATGTATCATGATATAGGCGTTTATTCCCCTTGAATGACTGTATTTATTCTCTCTATAGATATCTCAGTACGTACATCTCTCTCATGGATTTCTCTGATGAACAGTACATCTCAGATGCACATCATAAGATCTATCAGACTTATAGTGTGATTTCTCTCAGGTGAGTGCTTTGTGAAATCTTCGAACTAAATCCCTAGAGTGGGTATGTGGTCGTGTGACTTATATATAGTCTATGGGTATGGATTTTGAGTATAATTGGATGTGTTCATCTTATAATGTATTTATTCCGCATATACCATGTATAGCTGACTATACATTTACATTGTGTATTTATTTGTGGTTTTTGGGGTCCTCTCCTGACTATTGTTATACTCACCCCTGCACAGGATTTCCCTGCACATATAGTGGCATGCATTGATGAGCAGCCTTTTGATGCAGTCAAGGGTGGACCAGGACCAGACTGAGCTTTCTGAGCTCATTGCGGGCCGAGGTGCTCCTACAGCTATGAGAAACAGTCCCAATAACACTTTTTCCTATAGATTGGACATTTTCTTTGTAGAAATTTGTTTTTTGGTAGTCTTGTATTCTATCCCATTTTACATTCCACATAATACATCCCTTGTACTTTGTTTTTTGGGTACAGTTGTATGCATGTATTTTGTTCCTTAGTGGTTTTTACTTTTTATCATTTCTGGGCATGGAGATGCGTGCCTCTGTACAGGTACATAGGAAATGCCTCCCATGATAGTGATGTGTCTACTCGGTGCTAGCCACCAACCTTTGGCCTATTTGAGGCATTTTTGTGGAGTCGCGGTGCAAGACCCACATGGACGGGTCATGAAAATACCAGGAAATCCCAGTCAGAGGAAAACCTCTGACCATTTAATAAATTAAAATAAAAGTATAGAAAGAAAGTAATGAACACCAAAATACAGCTACATATCATAAAAATCATTCCCATCACTATATTCATCCGCAGTAGCTAATTCCCACTCCAAGCTTTCATAATGCCTCAAGATTTTTGCATATTTCCTTCTCAGATTCAACTTCTCTAGTGAGAGAAACTCCTTGGAAGATTAAAATTCTTTTTTCAAACCAATGACAGTCCAAGGAAAACTCTCCCTCTTGGAGGATGATCTGGTAGACAGTAGACTTGGCAGGAAAGAATAATCTTTTTTTGGCCTTCATCTTGGTGGAGCAGTTTTACCACCTTCACTTGTAGGAAATTTATTTTACCCACCTTGAACTACAACATTGTAAGATAATCTGGCAGCATCATGCACATTTTCATTGTTTTTGTCCGAAACATTTCCCCACTTTCCGTTGATGTGCACAGAATTAGCTGCTTGGTCTCCATCAGTCCCTCTAGACAGTATACCCTTTGAAACAGTCCGACAATCACCTCCTGCTGAGTGAAATTTCATATTATCATCAATCAGCATGAGGCATTGCAGGGGAACCTCAATTCCATGACCCTCATGAGGCTCCATTCTAGATATAGCATCAGTCACAACAAGAAGATCAGAGAGAACAATATGGATTTTAGCAGAGTCAGACCTTTGAAGACCATCCTCACTAGGAGAAACATTCTCAGCCTCCAGAACCTCAAACTGGTTGCTAATGGAAACATTAGACAACTGCAGGGGGCCACAGCTAGTATCATCTAATAAAGGCCACCGCCAAGCACCAAGATTAGATTTCATATGCTCAAAAACCTACTTCACAGAAGGATTCAGTGAGGGTTGCACCTCCTTCGCCACAGGTGTAGCCACAATAGACCCTCCAAGAACTTTTTTTACACCATCAAATGCCATAGTAGGGTGAAAATGGTCATCTGATCCCATTTCCTGCTCCGAAGAGGCCTCCTTTCCAGCCTGCTTCACATCCTTTTGAGGGAAATCAATTCTCTCGTTTGCACAAGAAGAGGACCCCCCAGGAAGAGAGTTACCCAGCTGTATCTCCACCAGAGGCGGAACCTTATCAGCATCGCCAGGGCCACCATTTCCCAATTTCACTATCTGTGAAGACCCAACCAAAGTCTTGCTTTGACATACCGACTCCTGATGACCAAACCTACGACAAATTGCACAAAATCTCATCCAGGACTCGATGATGACCTCTTGATTCCATCGGAATTCTTCCCCATCCATGATCTAGACCCAATTAATTGGTGGCCTCACAACATCTACCTCAACACATATTCTTATCCAAACCGGATGAAAGAGGACTTCTATTCTCCGATTAGAGAAAATGTATATTCTGATCATATTCCCAATAACGCAGAAGATAGATGGATTTTGGAAAGATAGAGGGAGACCAGGGTGACTAACACTGATTGCTATTGTAGATGGGTCGTGCCACATATGGAAATAGAAACTCCATATAAAGAGGAAGAAGGAATCTCCATTGCATCTTCGGGGTGCCCTAGACCATGTGATGTCAAGATCCTCCTCCGATGAAAATCGAATCATAAAATGGTTCTGATCGAGCAGCCCAACCACTGCACGCGCCTGTAGCTTCCACGAACCGAAGAGAAAGCGGTCAAATTTGTCAACTGATGGACGATGGTGTCGAAATCTCACAACCAACATGAGATTATAGAGATCTGTGGTGCAAGTGAGCTCCGTTGAAGATAAACAGAGCTGAGGCACATTCTGAAAATGATCGGGGACTTTCGGGGACAATGATATCTTCGAGAAGAGAGGAAGGGTGTCTGGCATTGAGAATGGCAAGAAAGATTCCCCCTTCTTGTGTAGCTGAGAACGCGAGCCTCCCCCCCCCCCCCGATTGAGAGGGGGAGCAGAACCATTGGTCATTAGGGTTACGACATAGTCGCGAGAGGGATCGGGATCTCCGCCATCTTCCTCAAGAACCCCATTAAAAACATGTTGTTGGGTAATGAGGTATTGAGTCGGCCTGCCCACCTTTGTGCCGCACGTCCCCAGCTAGGCCCAAGGTGGCCAACCCTTGGGCATGGGAAAGTTCCACATGGGTCACGAAAATATTTCAATAATTTTCTGTTATATTTCATATTTAATGAAATTTTCCAATCAATCATAAAATAAATTTTTTATATTCAATGTAACATTAATTTAATAATTTATCAACCACAATTTAAACATATATACTTCTTTTTTATAATATTTAGGGATAGTAAATTTTTTATGAATTACTCTCAATATCTTAGTTTATATATATAATTCAATAAACATTGTTAAAATATTAAAAAAATTGAATCTCATTCAAAAATGATAATTTTGGGTATATTATATATTATTATTTTTAGAATCATTCATAATTTCATTATCTTATAATATATTCCATGAACATAAAAATTTCATATCAATGTGTGATATTTATAGACATATAATGGTTTAGTGTTGTGGGTACTATTTTATGGGGATTTTCATCAAAGCGGGTATACTTTAAAATTCAACTATGTTACTCACTAGATTTGTTGTTTTAGTTTTTTTTGGAAATACTATAATCCACCATAATAATATTTGGTTATAGGGAATCCAGAAAATATTATTAACCCATTATTATTCTATAAAAAATTACTAAGAAGAATTCTTGATGATGTGTAAGAAAATCAAGCCTAAAAATATATTGTTCCAGTATATGTCTTTTCTGAATAAATATGATGTATTTTAATATTTGGATGTACTATGACATAAGGATTACTTGTGGAATAACCACATAATTCTATATTACACCATTTCTTCCCCATATACTATAGGATAAGTTAATATAAAAAGAGGGCCTAATAAAAATACCACTCTCATTCTCTAGAATCTGTCACTGATATCCATTCTATATGATAGATAGAAATTAGAATTTTATTTTTTACCTACTAATATTATTTTTCTTGGGGTTATTTTTTATTAAAGTGTGTTCGTATATATATATGTATATATAATAATATATTAGTATATATATATATATTGGTTAACATATAGTGAAAAATTTATTGTAGTAATATGTGGTTTGATTATAGATGTAAATACATCAACCCCATTAGCCCAGATATGATGCCTCTGTTAAATTGGTACCATAAACATTGTTCTCATCCTAAAGGATTGACTTTCTTTGAAAATTTAAATAAAATAGATACATACATGATTGATACATTAAATATCTACGGGAAAATTAACCATGAAACTCCATTGGAAATACCATTAAATATCGAAATTATCTATGTATGTCATTCATAATACACATCTCTGAATATTGGCGAAAATAAAACCTAATAATGGTATGAATAGATGATTTGTAAGGGTAAGAAATACATTTTAGGATTTCATTAAAATAAATAATAATTCATGTTGAATTACTAAAAATATGTTCCATTAAAACATAATTATGCATAATACTTACGGAATAAAAGCTGAACATATAATGCGATGTAAATGATCAGATGAAACATACCCACAAATATTCTAATATTTGAATAATCACAAGACTTAAGAATTAGTAATATCATAATTTTTTAATTCAAAATTTCATCCATCATAAACAAAAAATCAAGGATTCATCCCTGACAAAATATATTGACAGCTTAAATCCTTGTCTTGTTTGTCCCATGAGACCTACATATGCATCAAAGTGCTAGAGTGGGCCCCTTTTGTTAATTAATATATAAAATGAGTTACACATATTAGTAATATATATATATATATATATATAAATTTGTCCCATAAAACATTGAAATTTTTTAATTGTAATCATAGATGAAAGTACTCTAATATATTTAGTATGAAATTCTCTATAGAAATACACATTATTTGAAAAGAAGAGTTCTTTTTGAAAAAAATTTTGAATTATTTATAAAAATAAAATTGTTATAATATGTATCCCAAAAAATATAAGGGAAGGAAAATAAAAATATTATTTTTGAGTAAATATTTTCTAACTTATGTAAAAAATTGTAACAAATTTTTTTATGAAACTTCGGAAATGGGCCACATCATTATGGGTAAAGAGGAAAATATAAAAGAGTCCTTAAACCGGGTGATGGTTTATTTGTTTTTATAAAACCAGAAAATCAATAATTTTATTTTAGATAAAAAATGTTATTTTTGAAAAATACTGATTTCTTAAAACATACTTTGGAGTGTACATTAAAAAGGGTATGAAATTTTCATGTACGCATTATTCGTCCTTGCTTATTGGGAAGAATTGAAATTGGAAACATATAAAACGTGAATTTATGATTCAAAGAAAGATGAAATGATATGGATACATGATTTTGAAAGATATGTAATATATATATATATATAATATTTATATAAAATAAAATAATAATTACATTGGAGTTAGGAGAGTGAAAGAATAACTTGAATGAAAAATATGGGTTTGAGAAGATTCCCATACCACTTTTGAAATAGTCGAACCATAAGCCCCATAAAATTGATGATCTTAAAATAAGAAATCAAATTCCATGAATAAAAAGAGATTTGGGATATGATAAATTCATGGTCAGTAAACACATACCATGCATAATAAATATTTTACAATAAGTCAAACATCAAAGAAATAAAAGTGAGATAGGAAAACCCATACTTCATGTCTGAAATAATTTTTCACTAGTACATAAAATACAAGATAATTAGATAATATCAATTTATTATTTAATTAATAATTTTAAATACATGTATTTTATTTATTATAGTTTTATTAATTTCATTTATGGAATTTTTTCGAGTTATAATATACATTTATATCTTTCAAAAGTGTTCGTTTCCTTGGATTTCATAATTTGTTTACTTTTATGCATGTTTGGAATCTTATGTAAAATTAGAACTTTTTTTATATGTGAAACTATAGGTTATTAATTAAATTAATTAATAGAAAATCATTAAATATTTTGGTCATTTATATTTTATGAGGATGAATTATTAGATAATACATTTTTTATAATTGTTTAAATTATTTATGAATATTTCCGATCATCATAAACTACTTTTGTTTTAATATTTTATATAATTTAGTTATACTTGTGTCAGACCATAAAATATGACTTAATACATATATAATAATATTGTTTTAACAAGAAACTTTTTTTATTACCATTATTGAAGGATAAATTGGAAAAATAAGACATTTTATTCATGAAGAAGTTAAATCGGCACCTCACAGATAATGTTTAAATTTTCAAATTAAAAGGAGGAAGTGAAAAGATATGGTGGTTGATATTAAATTGAAATAATTTCATTTAGGTATATATATGATATAGTATGTATCATTAATTGTTGGATAGAGGAGGTTTGGATTAAGTAAGAAAATAATTGAAATTGAAAAGCAATTAAAAGAAAAGGAAAGAGCTTTTTACCTCATGAATTCTTCTCCTTGAGAACATCCGTAGGGAAATTAGTATTGGTCATTTTTTGACACTAGAACCACTTGTACATGGGGAAGAGGCTTGGTAATTGGATTGGATAGGTATTTTATAAGATTCATGACTTAATAGGTGTGAGTATAAGAGGTGGCTAGGGGTGTTATTTATATTCGATAATTGGGTTGTTTTTAGAATATTTTAAATATATGTTTCTAATTTCGGATCAAGAAAAGAAATAGTCGTAGTTTCATGAAAAATTACATAAAATAGATATGTATAGTTTGATATTATGGTTCTTCAACAAGAAATTACTTAAGGAATAATTTATTTAAATTATAATGTATATATACCATAAATTATCGTACTTTACTATTCACAAAATCATCTATTTTAGAAAAATCCCAAAAATCCAACCTCATAATTTATTGAAAGTTACAATTAAAATAGATTCTCTATTGTATGAAAATTATTTTCTAAATATGATAATTTTTTTCATTAAAATCATAATTTACATAGAAAATACTAATCTTAGAATTATAATTTATTTTATAACATTTTAAAAAATTAATTAAGGTCTTATTAAATTATCATATAATCAAATGTCAGAAAATAATTAATTTTAGAATAAATTTTATGAATGAAAAGTTTCTAATAAATAATTATAGAAATTATAAAAAATAAAATAAAAGATTTATCTTTTATTAAAATATCAACACTAAAATTTTAATTTCTAAAATAGTTATTTACTTATACTATGAAAAACATAAATCAAATTACCATTAATAAGTTGCTTAAATATTATAAATATTACTTAGGTGATGTTACTATTAAAATCATACATTGGATTTTAATAAAATGAAATAGGAAGATTTATAAAAATGATCCTTTTCACTATTCATTTGAAATTTAATTTATTTTATTTATACTGATATTTCAACCTGTTATAATTTTGAAATAATATTATCAAAAATTATATTTATTTTGTTCATTATAATTTATAAAAGTGTCTAAATTTATTTTTTAAATAAGTGCTTCATTTAAAGTAAGTAAAAAGACTTTAAGAATATAACAACATTAAATATGGAATATATCAAATTTTAGTATATAAAATTTTATTTATTCATATATTATGCATATAAAATCATTTTGATAAATTTCAAATCATTTTATAAAATATATAATACATAAAATCTATATTTTCTTATTCTTATTATTTTCCACCAATTAAATTTCAAGGTCATAACAATAATTTTAAAATAATTATATATAATTATATGTCACTGTTTTTTTAGGATTAGTGTTTTCGTGAAAAAAAAAATTTCAGTGAAATTAATTACATTAAGACACATAAAATAAAATATTTGGGTGTTGCATTTTTTCATCCTTCAATAAATTTTGTTCTTTCAATTTTATGTTCTACATCAAGAAATCAATGGTTGGTACTTCAAACCTAATTTATGGGAATCCCTCATCAGAAGAATAATTAAAGAAATATCCTCTTAAAAGAGGGAAATGGAAACACAGAGGTCACCAGAAATGGGATTTAGGGTACAAAACCATTAGTGGAAAGTGATAACATGGCAATAAAAGAAAAATATAACTATCAAATTTAATGGAGGGTGATAGAGAATATGGTCATTAGAAACTTAACCATCACTGAACCGTAAATCTTATGATCTCTTAAAAGACCCATGATTTATTAGAATAAAAAATAAATTTATATATTTTATGTTCCAAAATCATATTCCTATAGTAGAGAATTTATACTAATATTCAGAAAATAACTTTAGAAAATAAACATACCCGATTACATTTCATTTTTAAAGCATAATATCAACATTTAGTGATTATTTTATCTTTTTTAACTTTTAACTTCACACCGAGAAATGGATGTTCAAGATGAATTTTTCACTCCTTAAGAACTTTAAACTAATTATATAGTTTTTAATTCCTTCTTTTGACCTCTAGAATGTTAATAGAAAACAACAAGGCTATCACATGCTATCAATAAATAATAATTTCTAAATTATAACATGATCCATTACAATAGTAGTTAATGGTAATACTGGTCTAAAAAATGTATGTCCACATTGAATGACCATAACATTGGAAGGAAGGTCACTGAATTTAAAAAATAAACATAACATATGATTACCCAAATAATGTATCTTTTAATCCCACATATCAAATATTTGAATACATTGATATCATTAAAACCTTTATGAATCATTATTTCTTTGAACAATACAAACATTGATTTTTGAATATATTCCTTACATCCAGAGATAAAATACTTCTAGAGTAAATAAATCCATCATATCACTAACCACCTACATGGTCACCATGATTATCCCATAAGCACATATTTTTTTATCTAAACATAAATAATATATTTAGGTTTATGTTTTTAAAGTTATTATTGTTCATGTAGATCAAATTTTAAAGGAATAACGTCTCTTGATTACTAAAACTTTTAATCATATGAATATGATTACATAAATAATATGTATTGAAATATAGTCCTTATATATCTCATGATTCTTATTAACAAATCATTATTTATAAAATACTAAAATACATAATTATTGAATCTAAAAACAAAAATATTAATCATTAATATTCTTATTTGGTAGTAACATAAGATTTATAACGATCCATTGTTAAATTTTGGTGTATATTCCATTCACACTTGAGACACTGATTTTAATAGTCTCCCATCTCGTTGAAGTTGAAGCACTGAATATTGTAAAATTCATTCCATTCTTTAGAAGCATGATTATGGTGGCTTTTTTCTCCACCCGTAAAGAATGAACCATTTTCTATTAATAATATACCAATCTGTTTCCTTCCATAATTATCATATGTTGGAAAATATGTATCAACCTTCTTCCTATTAGCTATTTTTATCCCAACATTCCTATTATTCTATTTCATCTCTTTTAATCTATAAGATTGGAATAATTATTTCTCAATATTTTCAGAAAATTATATTTTTTCCTTATATTATTAGAATACAGGGAATACTACTTCCATTTGAAAGTATATCTTAAACCCATATATGAAATTATTATTCTTACACTTTGGATTATGTGAATTGATGTGTTTCCAATTCTATCTACTAGGAACAATTTCAAATCAATGGAACTAACTGTATTAAAGAAAAATATTTTGGAACATAGTCTATAATCCAATATATTGTGAAATACATTGCATAAATTGAAAATTTTATTCGTATCTAATCTCATAATTATATACATGTATTTTTTTGGTACATATTTACTATTAAATTATTTATAATTGGTTGTAAATAGAATATGAATTATTCTTCTAATTCCCCAAAACCTCTAGAACGGTGCTCGTGCATTAATTATTACATTGGAATTGTTAAATGGGATAAAATCTCAAAGGAATGATCATTTTAGTCTTCTTGAAGAAACTAGATACATAGATGTAACTAATATTACATTTGTAAAGGAAAAAAATACATTACATAATTAAAACTAAAAGCTACATTCATGAAAACTCAATAAATGATCTTCTCTTCATAACCTGTTGTAGGTAATCAAATTTAATGGGTGATCTCAAATGCTGAGTAAGTGTTACAAATATAGAAATCTTGATTCTATAATAACTAAATCATAAACCACATGATGTAGTCAATATGGCAGGTTAAATAAATGAAAAACTCACACCACTAATAAACTAAGAATGAAACTTCATCCGTTGATTTTGTAATAGTGAAAAACTCATGGAAGGTGATAACTAATAATGAAAAAAATATAATGAGTATTATTTTGGAATCATGTATCTAAAACGTGATACCACTTTTCCTTTGAACCGGTTTATGTGTGTAGGTAGAAACCCGTCTGATTTATTTGGAAACAAACTCGAAGGGTTTGTTTCAAACAGATTGTCTCAGGAGACCTGTTGATGCATCAATGGGATATAGATGGATTTTCCACTCACTACATGTCCAAATAATTATTTATACATAGATTCATTAAAATATAAATATTCGTTGACATTATTCGTATAGAATAGAGGATACAGATTCATCAACACATCCGAAGTTAAGACAACATTCAAAATAAACACCGTATGTAAAATTGTATACGTCTTAAAAAATAATCATATCCATGATATGAGAATATGGATTTTTGAAAAATTAATTTAAATATAATAGTAATCTAAAATGTTATTTAGGTACACTATAGAATAATTATTAGGTGTACAGTAAAATTTAACTCACAACGAAAGGGAAAATTGAGACAAATTCCCTTACTACAATGTAATTAGTCGAATCATATCACCATAAATTAATTACAATAAAATAAATCATTGTATACAATGAATATAAATAGAATAATGATATTATATGACAAATATCTGTACACATAAACCACATTCATGAAATAAGTGGGAAACATTGTAAATCTCACAGAAATGAATGTGAGATGAGAAAACACCTTACAAACATTTCGACATGGTAATAGTTGTTCTTGTGAGGGATTAATGAGAGTTAAAGGGGTATCCCGTTATTAATATATCATAAGGGAATAATGGGGTAGTTGAGAAAACATACCCCATAATTAGGAATTAAAAAGAAAAGGGCACAACATAGGGGGAATTCTAGAACTAATGAGAGAGAGAGGGGAGCCCCTACCTTATGTTTGAAGGTGTTCTTGATTGTTCTTGAAGACTTGAATAATAAGATTTAGCTTCATTAAATAATAATTAAATAACCTCATCAACATGTAATTTATATGTTATAATATTGTTATGTTCATTAAAGGCATTTTGATGGGTTTAAGAGGTTAATAATTATTGGTTTGGATGCATTTTCTTCCTTGGTTTTTGTGATATGTTTACTTTTATTCATGATTGGAAGTTCATTTAAAATGTGTTTAAACAACCTGAATTGTTAATATATATTATTAGAGAATATATAGAGATATAAATGAGCTTATAATAATTTTTTTTATATACCATGATTATGAATCATTCGATAAGATAAAGATTAACACATGGATTTAGTATGGCGTTATTGTGCATAATGAACTTGTTTATTATTATTATTCAATATTATGAGTGTGTAAGGATTAAAAAACATTAAACAAGATAAAATAAATATATTATGATCCTTTTCAACCATTAAAATGGTTTCATGATCATTCTTGAAGATAGTAATGAAAATAGAAAACCCACCTTCCTTGAGTGTGATAAATTAACACATCTCAGACGGTGTATTCATTCATAGTATAAAAGAAGGGGAAAATCGATATTATACATAAATATTACATTATAATAATGAAAATAAAACACATATAATGTACTCTAATTATCATAGAATTTTTATGAGGGTAGGTTAGTAGAGTGAAAAAAAATAATAAATCTTGTAAAATAATTTCAAAGAAAAGAGAAGACAAGTTCACCTCTTGAGTACTCCTCTTTGTGAAACTCCTTAAGGCCTTATTTTTTGGAATTTTGTTGAACCAGAAAGCCTCAGACGTGGGGAGAGTTCTTGGGATGAGTATTTGGAATAATTTAGGAAACTAATGATCCTTGAGTGGTGTGGGAGGAAGAGGGCGAGAGGGGGTATATATAGTGGAGGGGGAAGGGATTTTACACCATTTTAATTATTATTTTAATATTTTTTCCCAAGACAATGGATAATACTTATTCTTGTGATAATAAATAGTAATAATAGAATGTGTGCTGGAAACATGTAGTAAAAGATCATCCTTGAATCACCAATGATGTAGTAAATCAAGTATTTTCCATTTATATTAATTTATTGTATTTTACTATTCATCCAAATTTCATGTATTTCAGTAATATCCCAAAAAATCACCCTAATAATTTTTCATTGTGTAGAATATAAAATTGAACTCCATATTTCAAAAACAATTTCCTGGATGTGATAAATTTAAATTTTTAATGAAATTAATTATTTAATAAAAAAATTTAAACACCAAAATTATTCATCTTCGTTTTTTAGGTTCCTAAATGCATTTATACATTCATTGGTATGAATACTATTCATAAGATTCATATTATTATTAATAAGGGTAAGTTAATATTCATAAGGGTATGTTAATATTCTTAAGGTTGGTTACTATTCACAAAAATTATGTTAATTCTATGGGAGTCTAAATATCACCCTAATCTTAACCTTGTATGTCCTTTTTTCAAAATTCAAAACACAGAAGTAGGAAAATTAAGTTTAAAGGCTTGTTATAAATATCTTATTAAAATAATGTATCATGAATTTCAATTTATTTCTAGAAAACCACAGGGTGTTACATTATCCCCATCTTTTGGAAATTACGTCCTTGCAATTTTATTTACATATTAAAAAGGTGAGGGTACCTTGATCATGGTGTGCGTCATATTTCATCATCATCTAGATCACGTAAATGGAAGTTCCAAGCATTGAAATAATGATTTAAAGATCCTTTAAAATCATTTTATTCCTTTATCCAGATACTCGTAGTACAACATGGGTTATATGGGTTATCATAGAAAAAGAGTTTCGAAAAATAATCATGTATGACATATAATTTCCAAACATCTGACAAAACGTAATTTTTATAAAATAGTCGGACAAAGGTTGAGAATAAACTTTCAATCAATAGGACTTTTAAAATTCTATATGTATGTGCTGAAAGGATATATTTTAAAAGAAAATATAAATAGGTTGTGCAAGGGTCTCCTTCTTCAGCACCTTCTTCAATATAATAATATTGTTCAAAATCATGTGACATGGTAAAATATTTGAAAATGATTTTATAATATTTACCTTTCTTGAAAATATAAAAATACTGAGAAATTAATATTTGATTAAATACAACCCATGATCCATGATGGTATCAGAGTATAGTGGAGGTGTTTGATATCCAAACAATTTATTTCTACTGAGTTGTATGTTAGAAAATGTTTCAGAATTGTTGGGAAATTACTTTTCAATAACTATTGCATTCAAGTCATCAAGACGGGATATGAATGTCATTTGATATCCTTCTCCATCCATTTGTAACTAACATTCCATGATTTTAAATGTTATAAAACAAATATTTTACATAAATAATATTCATAGATACTAACCGTATGTTTAATGAATACTCATAATCCCTAAAGTTTTTGATGAGTATTGATTCCCGTTATTCCATTACGGTCCATTTATAAATATTTTCATACACTATATTATGTTATGAATCATAATTTATACTCTCAATTTCAAATTTACTTATCATGAATAAAAATTTTATTCATATATAATCTCATAAATGTAGTTTCATTAAAGAAAATTTCACAATAAAATCCATCATAATGGCTTGTAATGAAAATGTGAATTATCCAAATCATATCCCTCAGGAGTGTCAATAACAAGAGTTAAACAAGGCATATTTTTGTGTACTAGGATACCCAGGGTTATGATCGAAACTCCTTGTTAGAGTTTCCACTCCTTGGTACATTTGTGCATGAGCCTCCTCTACTTCTTTGTCTCCATACTGGGTTGTATTTTCTATAAAGTTCTTCATAATAAATTCCTTAAAAAATTCAAAGATGTTCTTGTATGTTTTTCCTCAAATACTACCTTAGGGATTTGTTAACTTCTCATCATTTACTAATCATGTTTCCATGTTTACTGGTAAACTTCCTCTAATACCAACTATAACGTCATATCCCCTCTAGACCAGAGCTAGTGTTTTACTGATTAAATTGGTTCGTAAAAATTAATGAAATCTAGAAGTAATTATCAGTTTAGTAGTATTGAATAATCTAGAAAAATAGACAAAACTAAAATTGCATTATGAGAGGTATCAAAATACAATACATAACAAAATCTAAAAAAATGCATCCAAAAAAACTCAACAAATGATCTTCTCTTCCAAACCTGATAAAGGTAATAAAAAAATAATATGGGTGATATCGAATGCTCATTAAGGGTTAAAATAGTGAAATAATTAATCTAAAATAACTAAATAATTAACAACTTTGCATAGTCATTATGGATGGTGAATAAATGAAAAACTCACTCCATTAATTGAATGAGAATGAAACTACATCCATATATTGTGTCATAATGAAAACTTCATGGATAATAATAACTCTTAATGAATAAAGAGAATGTTTATTATTTATAAATCATTTTTTTGGAACATGATACCACTATACAGTGGAAATAGTTTATGTCTCTAGGTTGAAACCCGTCTAATTTTTTTGGAATCCAAATCGTAGGGTCTGTCGCCAACTGGTTGTATCATTAGACCAATGGATGCATCGAAGGGTAATAGGGGGGATCACCCATCACTAAATGTCCAAGTCATGTTTTATACATAGATTCAATAAATGATCAATATTCATTTACATTATCCTTATAGAATAGAGGATATAGATTCATCAACACATCCAAAGTTAAATCAACATTCAAAATAAACACCATATGTAAAATGGTATACGAATTAGACAATAATAAAATACATGATATAAAAATATGTATATTTAATTGAAAAATAGTTTCAAAATAAAAGTGATCTTAAATGGGTATTAGGTACCCCACATAACAATTATTAGGTGCACAATACATAAAACGTCACAACTAATTGAAAAATTGAAGCAAAGTCCCCTACCAAAATGTAATCAGTTGAATCATATAACCAAAACATAATAACAATAAAATGAATTATTTAGTACCATGAATATAAATAGAATCATGATATTATAAGAAAAATGTAATACACATACACCGCATTCAAGAAATAAGTGGTGAACATTAGAAATCTCACAAAAATTAATGTGAGATGAGAAAACCCCTTACAAAAAATTAAGTAATGTAACATGTGTTATTGTGAGGGATTAATGAGAGGTAAAGATGTATCCCACTCTTTATATATCATAAGGGAATTATGGGGAGGTTTGAATACATACGCCATCTATTGGAATTAAAAATAAAAGGGCACAACATAGGGGTAATTCTTGAACGAAAGTGAGAGAGAGGATCCCTTACCTCATTTTCGAAGCTGTTCCTGATTATTCTTAATGACGTAGATAATAAAATATAGCTTCATTAATTAATAATTCAATAACATCATAAACAAGTAATTGATATGTTATAATCTAATTAGGTTCATTTATGTCCTTTTTAATGGGATAATGAGGTTCAATTTTATTGTTTTGGAAACATTTTCATCCTTGGTTTTCATGATCCGTTTACTTGTATTCTTGAGTTGAAGTTCATTTGAAATGTTGGTAAACATCCAGAATATTTAATATAAATTATGAGTGAAATTAAAAAGATATTAATGATCTTATAATAATTTTTTTATACCATGACGATGGCTCATTCGATAAGTTAATGATAAACGTTTGGATTTAGCTTTGCAGTTTTGTGCACAATGATATTTTTTTGTATTATTATTCTATATTATGAGTGTGTATGGATTACAGAACATTAGAAATGATAAAATACATATATTATGATCTAGTTCAACCATTTAATTCTTACATGACCTATCTTAAAATATATTAATGAAAATTGAAAACCGATCTTACTTGAGTGTGATAAATTAACACATCCCGGATGATGTTTTCATATATAGTATAAAATGAGAGGAAAATAGATATTAAGAAGAAATATTCCATTTGAATAATGAAAAACTAGTACATTTAATGTACTGTAATTATCATGGAATTTAGAGGATGGGAGTTGATGAGAGAGAAACAAAAGAATAAAACCTATAAAATAATTTAAAAGAAAAGAGAAGAGAGGTTCAACTCATCAGTACTCCTCCTTGAGAAACTTCATAAGACCTTTATTTTTGTCCTTTTCTGTGAACAAAAGGCCTTGGATGTGGGGAGAGGGATTGGGATGATTATTTTCTATAATTAATGCAAGGAATGAATCTTGTGTGTTGTGTGAGGAAGATGGGTGAGGGGTGGTTTATATTTTGGAGGAGGTATGGAATTTACATTATTTTAATTATTATTTAAATATTTTTTCTCCAGACGATGAATATTCATGATTAATTTAATCATAAATAGTAATAATGGAATGTGTGTTTGATCCACAGGGGCTTAAATCTTCCTTGAGTCGCCTATGATGCAGTAAATCATGTATTTATAATTTATTATAATTTATGGTATTTTACTATTCTAATTCAAGTAAGAGTAGTGTTTTATCTCCTATGAGCATTATGTTTGAAGTATTTGGATCATTCATGATAATATTGTAATTTAGATGAAACAGTTTCCTATGATATATCTCTAATCCCCAATCTAGCTTGGTGGTATTAAAAAGTCTTTCTTTGAAGATATTATGAACATAATTATAAGAAGAATTGTGAACTAGAAGAGCAAATTTTTATCCTTTGGTGGTTAGATCACTTTAATCAACAAATTTTTGTCTCCAATTCTGATTCACATTCTCTTAACCATCACTCCACTAAAAGGGACAATCAATTGGAGGAGGAAGATCATGAATTTTTTCTTATGGGATGAATAATCTCTCGACCTA
This sequence comes from Viscum album, assembly GCA_963277665.1. Lineage (NCBI taxonomy): Eukaryota > Viridiplantae > Streptophyta > Magnoliopsida > Santalales > Viscaceae > Viscum > Viscum album. The sequence goes on along the minus strand of OY728166.1, from coordinate 21,715,657 downwards.
TTCCATTAGGCCTCCTGGAACCATATGGATAAAACAGTGGTGGAGGGGGTATTGGACTAAGGGAACTCAAAGAGGCCATGCAATCCATGAAAGCTCAACTAGCTTGGGACTTCCTCACGAGGGAATCATTATGGGCCACATTTCATAGAAACCATTATGGAAGACATTGGGAATATTGGCAAATTCATCGTGGAAATCTCTCGAAGTCGGCTAGATGTAGTCTCTATCATTTAGAAACTCTTCACGAGGCTACCCAATGGTTCATTGGGAGAGGATCAATTAGCTTCTAGAGGGATAATTGGGTTGGAGATAGACTATTTTTTCTAGGACGTCCAGGTCTTAATATGGATGTTAGGGAGGCAAGCACTTATCCATCAATGTTGGAGGCAATTATGAGTAAGGAAAAGATGGGGGTCTTTAATAGCATCTCTTTCACAAATGAGGCAGATTTATGTTGTTTTACTAGGTCTTCCTCTATGATATTTAATGGACCTAATTTTAGAGAATTTATACATCCAATATCGATGCAGGATGAATGGGAATTGCGGTTTTTGTGTAAGAACATCCCAACAAAGATGAATTTTTCATTCTGGATGTTGTAGAATCAGTCAATTGTAATGTATGACAATATTTAATCAAAGGGTATTATTCTGGATTCTCGTTGTTTCTGCTAAAATAGTCAGAGCATTGTGTCTCTCTTAAATTAGTTCTGTATGAGTGAATGGGATATTGGCCTATGGTCTACTTTTGATTCACAAATATCATCGAGGCGATATTATGATTCTATGTAAGACTTCATCTATTTTAATTTTATGTAGTCCGATCATGGCGTGATGAAATAGAAAATTCACAGTAATACGTTCGGCGCCATTTACTAGATCATTTGGAAATCATGGAATACAACCATGTTGGAAAAGTGACCTGCTCTATCTAGTTTGCGGATAAAGGTGAAGGTACTCATTTATGAGATGGCTTAATGTTTGAATGGTGGGAAGAACTCTTAGCTGCTGAATAGGTTCTTTTGTAGACCTACATGAACTAAAATTTATCATGTTCTGTGGGTATAGTGGAATCCTCTTGAGAGAGGTAACAATATTAATGTTGATGGTTCTCTCTTGAATGGATGCATGCGAGGGGGTGGCCTGCTCAAGTATTCTACTGGGTCAGTGTTCCTGGCTTTTAGCACATACAATGGTCTATGTAATTCCTTGAGCGCTAAGGTGAGGGAATTTCTCACCAGAGTTTCTCTTTGAAAAAGGTTTGGATTCCAGGTATGTGAGGTAGAATCTGATTCTGAGATTTTGGTCTGGTCGGTACAAGGGAAAATAAATCCTCCATGGAATTTGGTCTGTCTCGTTAAAAGTTGTTCTAAGGAAATCAATGAAGGTTTTATGGTCCATCATATTTAGAGAGAAGCTAATTTTTATGTGGATTTTCTTTCTCGTGTAGAAAGAGAGGATGAACCATTGTTAATTTACTCAACTGTTGGATATCTTCCACATGAATGTAAGGATGTTGTTCGGGGGGATGCCCTTAGACTTCACCATTTTCGACCTTCGTGATCTGTATAATTTTGGTGGGTGTTCTAACATCCTTTAATAAAAAATTAATTTTGGATTATATTTTACTATTCATAAAAAATTCATGTATTTTAGAAAAATCCAAAAAAATTCACCATACCAATTTTGTGACATGTTTAATACAAAATAGATCAATACTTTTCAAAAATAATTATATAAATATGATATATTTAATTTTTAATGAAAATAAATATTAAATCAAAAAATATAAACACCTAAAATATTCTTCTTAATTTTTAAGGTCACTAAATTTATTTATACAATCGTGGGTCTGTATACCATTCATAAGTGTAAAATTACTATTCATAATGGTATGTTACTATTCATAAGGGTAAGATACAATTCAAAAAATAATAATTTTATTCTATCAAACTCTAAATATCACCCTGGTCGCTATAGTGTATGTCTATTTTTTAAAATTCAAAACACAAAAGTTGGAAAATTATGTTTATAGGATAGTTATAATTATCTACAAAAAAATTAAGAATTTATTATAATTTTTGAAAAACTTTGGGTGTTACATTTCTAATAATATCACTCATAATTGTAAAACTAGGTGCACAATAAGGCACATTGTCATGCCCCAGTTTATACTTAGTAAGGCTTGAGACACCTTGTCAAATCTATCAACCATAGATACATCTATCTTAGAACAACGACCACTTATAGTATCCAAATAATGATATATTTTTGGGAATACTAACATAATCTCTAACATACATATATTCTATGTTTTTTATATGATTATTATTTCTATATATTATAGGGTTATATTTTATAATTTAATATTTTTAAAACCATGTTCCAAAGGTTTCTACTATACTTTCTCTAATATAAACTATAAAGACCCTAAACCTTGAATCCTAGAGTCAATGCCTTAATTTATTACATTGGTATAATGAACAAGTGTTCTCATCCAAGAAGACCAAATAGTGTAGTATTTTTTATGAATCTAGAAACATATTTAATATTTACATTACAATTTGAATTGAAAAAATAAATAAATTCCATTGGAAACACCAATTAAATCTAAAATAATCTTTTTAAGTCATTCATAATACATATTTCCACATAATGGGGAAAAATAAAAGAAATGGGTGATCTCAGATTCTCAGTAACTATATGAAATATAGTATAATAAATCCTAAACAAAAAATTTAAGGCAAGGAGAATAACTAAAATCACATTCCATTAAAACATAATCTTGCATGATATTTTAGGAATAAAGATGAATAAATTATTCCATATAGATCATCACATGAAACTGAACATTAGATATTCTACTAGTTGAATAATCACATGATTTATCAATTAATACACTCATAATAATGGACTCGATAATTCCATACATCATAAATATACTATCAAGACTTCGTCCAGGACATCATGAATAAATGGGTAAAAACCATGTCTCATTTTCTCATGACACCTATCGATGCATCAACGGGTTCATGTAGTCCCCACCTTTCACATGTAATGTTAAATTCATTCCTAAAATATAAAATTTAAAAATATCTTTAAAGAAAATTTCCCCATCACAATTTTACATATATTGAGTCACAATCATAGAGGAAATTAAACTAATAAAATCATTGAGAAATTTTTAAGAGAAATACCCTATTTCAATCAAAGGAAGTGCTCTTTTGGAAATATCATTTGTAATTGTCATAAATATCATATTATAAACATGGATATACAAGAAAAGAGAAGTTATGGAAATTTAAATTTTGATTTATTCATAAATTATGTACAATTTAAGTGATAAATAGTTAAATTTTTATAAGAAACATTAGAAATGGACCACATTTTTGTGGTTTAAGTTGAATATATAAAACATTAATGAAAGATGAAAAATGATTAATTATTTTCATTATACTAAGAAATAAATGAGATATTTTTCCATGAAAAAAAAGTAACTTTATAAAAATATTTTTCCTTTATAACATATTATATATATTTTAGAAAAATAGGTAAAAATTTAAAATGCCCCTTTAATTTAGAATGATTATTGTGAGAAATTGAAAAGGGGAACTTATAAAACATGAATTTACCCATAAAATAACACTGAACTGAATGTGAGACATGATTTTGGAAAATATACATATTAAATAGAATAATTATATCAAAATAAATAATAATTAAATTCATTTAACAAGAGAGAAAGTGTAACTTAGATGTAAATGGTGATTCTAGGATAATCGCTTACCACTTTGTAAAAAGTCAGACCGTATGCCCCATAAAACTAATGATCATAAAATAAGAATTATAATAACATTAATTTATTGAGAATCATGATATGATATATTAATGGTATTTATATATACACCATTGATGTGAAATAGTTATGAATAATGTAAATCTCATGAAAATAATTGTGATATGCGGGAACCCATACCTTATGTCTGAAAGCGTTATAAAATTGTAAAAAAGTACTAGTTAATCATATTAAATCCACTAATTTGTTAACTCATATAATTATCTACATTTAATTGATTTTTTATATTTTTTTTATATTCATTCATTCCCCTTTTAATGATTTGTAAGATCAGTTTTATCATTCGGAAGTGTTCGATTCCTCTGTTTCTAGGATTAGTTTACTAGTGTACATGTATGGAAAATTATTTAAATTTATAATAGTTATATATAATTTAAATAATATTTTATTAATGAAATTTGAAAATATAAAATGGTTATATATTTGATTTGGTTTAATTTTATGAGGACGAATCATTAGATAAAGCATTAAACATAATCATTTAGATTATTTTTGTTTTTTATTAATAATCATGAACTGGTTTTATTTTTACAGTCAATATTTTGATATATAACATCAAATAAGATATAATAAATATATTTTAATTTTTTTTAACCATCAAAATTGTATTATGACTATCCTTTAAGTATTAATTCAAAAATAAATACTTGTTGAAATGAATGAGCTAAATCACTACATCGCATATGATGTTTTCATTTCTATAATAAAATAAGAGGATAAGAAGAAAGATGGTGGATTTTACATTAAAATAATAAAATTTTAGTACATGTACTATAAAATAGATTTCATTCATGTTAGGATAGTGGAGTTGAGGGTAGAATACAAAAATAAAATAAGTGAAAAGAAATAACAAGAAAAGGAAAGCAGTTTTTAACTCTTGAATTCAAATCTTTGAGAACCACCTTAAGGAAATTGGTTTTGGGATTTTGTTGGTAACTAATAATCCAATACATGTGAAAGAAGTGTCAGAATATTATTGCATAATAATTGGTTACCGTTATGGCTTAAGACGAGTGAGGATAAGAGGTGGTGAGTGGTGTTATTAATTTTGGAGGACTAGGGTGTTTTTAAAAATTTTATACATTATTTTATTATTTGGGTTTAGGATAATAAATATTTATTATTAAATTAATAATTATAGTAAATAGATAATTATAGTTCGAGATAATATTGTTTATAGTAGTGATGACTCATGTAATATTGTATTTAACATATAATTTATATATACCACAAATAACCGTATTATATCATTCACCAAAAATTCAACAATTTTATAAATATTCAAACAATTAAACCAAGCCATTTTTTGGTGTTTTAAATTAAAAAATGAAATCCATAGTTTGAAAATAATTTTCTAAATTTTTGTAATTTTAATTTTAAATTAAAATAATTATTTGTGGGGAAAATTCTAATTTTAAATTTATAAGATATTTTAGAATATGTTTAAAAATTAATTTATACCACAAAAAATTATCTTATAATCATAAGACAAATAAATATTAATTTTTTATTACAATTTATGAATATTAATATTCATTTAAATGGTAATATTAATTATAATATTAAAAATAAAAAATTATTTTTAATGAAAATATCTACGCGTAATTAACAAGTTCAAAAAAAATTATTTTCACAAACTATGATTTAATTATAAAATATATAATTTATTTGATTATATTATTTTGTTTATATATTCATTAGTGGAATTAATATTAAAATTATATATATACATTTAATATAAGGGAAAATAATGTTTAATAAACACTAGATTTTAAATATTCCCTGGAAAATAAATATTTTTAGAAGAATATAAAAATTTCAACCTAAGATAAATTTTAAATTAAAATTTTAATGATTATTTTTTTCAAATGATTTTTAAAATTTTTCAATACATAGTTTTTTTAAATGTATATATTAAATTGTTGTCAAACCTATTTTAGTAAAATATGGGCTTTTAGTATGTAAAATTTTATTCCTTCTTATATAATGTCCTTAAATGAATTTAGATGAATTTACCTTAAAAATGATTCAATATATAATAAAAAATTTAATGATTTTGTTAATACTATTCATTATCTCTAATTAAATGGATAGAATATAATGGGCATTTTAGATAATGATATTTTACAATATGTCATTGTTTTCAAAAAATTGTTGTTTTGTGAAACCTTTTACTTTCAATAGATTATATTAAAATGATTAATACCATAAAATATTGGGTGTGTATCAATAGAATATTTGAAAACAACATGAATGGGAAGATTAAATATGGTGTAACTATAATGATTACTGGATTTCTATTATTTAATTGTCCCAACTCACTCTATGGAGAAATTTATCAGTATAGAAATAAAAACTCCTCCATGTATAAATTTATATTATTTCATGATTCAATTAATTTTTCAAATAAATTATTTTGGAAGGAACAATTTTGGTATAATTGTATAATTTTTATTATATTATTGCAAATATGTTGGTCTATTCATATTATTATTAACAGTGGTGTGTGATTTTAACTACACTATTTTCATTACTTTTTTATTATATATACTATGGATTATATATTTTTCTATATCTTTTATAATTGGTTCAATTATTAAATCCTTTCAATTTTTTTAATTTTCGTTATATTTTTATATTCATCTTTTTTTCGTATATCATCCTCATCGTTTTTTCTTTTAAATATTGATAGTTTTATAATTGTTTTAGGGGTTATTGCAACTTATCTATGATATTATAAAATCTATGACTGTTTCTATCCCATGGAATATTTATTTGAACCAACATAATATCTACTATAATGGTAAATTTAACTGATATAGAATTCGTGTGGTATCTCATTATCTTAGACTGTAATAATATTATACAACATATAATATATCATAACCAGGAAATCTAAAATACTGAGAAATTATACCAACAATCTAAATAACATGTAATGTGGTTTTATGATGAATAAGATATGGGAAAATCAAGTATTATGTTTTTCTAAGATATATACCATGTAAATATTGCCTATAGGAATATGTCCAAAGATGAGGAAAATAAAGTGGTTTATGTTAGAAATAATATAAATCCCATATATTATTCAACCAATTCACACAATTTCTCAATCAACACCCCTTTTCAGGATCCCTCTAGTAGGGTGGCCATGTCTTTCTTCACATTCTACCACTAACTTTTTTACCTGACAATTCATCACTACATCTTGGTTCTCTTCAGGTTACCAACACACATAGGCCTTGAGGGGTGATTTTGTTTGAAATATGAATCATTCTAATCATAAATATTCAAATCATCTCCTAAATAATAATTTTTTGTTATTTTTTTTACTTATTCAATCCAATTATGATCATTTTTATTATTTTTATTCAATAAAATATTTTTGTTTTACAGATTCTTAGTAAATACTTCTAACTAATCCATCGCATTTGGATTTAGAATAGTGTTTCCACCAAATGTCACACCTCCATAGGATGATCTTAAATCATCCATTGGATTTTAGTCACTGGGTGGAGGAATCCATGTTTATATATCAATACATTAATTGGAAGCTAATGTGTTATATTACCTCTTATGTAGTGTTCAATAGTGTATCACATGTTGGTATCTAGATACACCGACATCCCTTTGTTGATGTTTTTGGTATCCTCCAATTTTTTATCTTAGATATTTCCCATGTGATACTCAATGACCATTTTTTATTGGATGGTTTTTGGGATCCTCAAACATGATTATTCATGTATAGAATTATAAAACATGAACTCCCATATTTGTTGATGAAATCATAAAAATTACATTTTCAGCATTAAAACTGATAATTGTGACACTATTTTTTAATCCATACCGTACATCAACGTAATAAAAAATTGGATCCCTAAAAACCAAGAGTAATTTTTATGTTTAATTTTTTTTATAACGTGGAATAACTTTTACATAATCAATTTATATTAAATTAAAATGTATTTTTTACAACTTAACCCATCTTTTCCATTTTACATTACAACAACATCGTTATCTACATGAAATCCATTCTATAAATAACTCATTAAAAATAAATATTTATAACATGTGGAACATGAAAAATAGAAGGTTGTACTCAAATACTAATTAAGGATAAACATTTGCATTATGAACTAAATGTCATTAACGATCATAGTAATTCCACATGGGTATAATGATTTGATCAGATTGGATGAGGGAATCATAAAAAATCTCATGTTGATCGAGATATGCATCATCTAATATAATAACCTAAAAACCCAAAAAAAAAAGTAATCATTATCTGTAATCATGAGCCCTGTGATATAAATCTTTATCATGAAAAACATATAATCAAATAACAATAAATTAGAAAGACTTTTGGAAACATGGGACATTGACCTCGGAAAATAATTTCAAAAACCCTTTTAAATTATATTAAATAAACCGTCGATGTCATATATAATCATTACCCAGTTAATTGGAATGATAACAAGGACCACCCGTCGTATATTCTTTAAGGATCTCACATGGCACTATTTGGGCCACCATATGATTGATCTATAATATGATTACCCAATACTATCCAAGAAAATCCATGGTTAACCTATAATGAGTTTACCATATGCTCTCTCTTCCACCGTATTTTTGGGTTGTAATGTCCAAATACCACAAAATGAATAATATACATAGACAATTCGTCAAAATACTCATTTAAACAGACATTATTTCTTTTATAACCTAATTATCACAAGGAAAATAAACTGTTTACATTACAATATCTACGAAACATGACTAACCCATGTTAAATAATTAGGTTCCATAAAAATCTCATTAAAATATGATTAACTAGTAGAAAAAGGAACGTGTTACATAACAATGTATATGAACATTGTTAAATTGAGGAAAATATATTGATTCCATAACAATATCTCTGAAACTATATTAATCCATATAGAGAAAAAATAAGGATTGTATTAATAAAACACATACAAATTGGTGTATAAATATAGGAACACTATTTTTGGTGAATTGAAATACCAAATAATCTATGTAAAAAAATATTGAGAGAAATATCCATTTGATTCTGATATTGTTTAATTAATTAAAATAATTTGAAATCAATTTCATTGAATATAATTTCTGAAAAATTATCATTTTACATAATATTAATAAAACATTATCCTTATAAACATTAAAAGGATTCTTTGAAGAAATAATGGTTGGTAAATGTATAGATTCTGTATATGGTAAAAATAAATTTACATTTTCACTCTAAATATTTAAAAACTTCCTTGTTCAATAGACGAAAAGAATATTCCTTTCACATTATTATTAAAATACAAACATATTGAGGCCATTATTTATTTACATAACTATTATATCTTTTTAATGATAAATAAAAATATAGAATTACAAACCATGATCAAATAGTTTAATTTCAATGAAAAATTATGCTCATAAATCAATTTCACAAAATAAAACCCAAATATTTATTTAAAAACTTCTTCATTATCCTTCTAAAATCAGATTCCCTTCTTATTACATGTATTCACATAAGGATATTCAATAAATAATTGGTTTGGATAAAAGCCCTATAAGTGGATGAATAATGTTCATTAATCAATATAAAATGGGTAATTATAATCATAATCATTTTATCATAAAAATAATAATAATTAGTGAAACATTAGATAGAGGAATAGAATGTAGAAATTCATAAAAATGTAACATCATGTCATAGGGGTGAGATATCACATTATGTTCTTAATAAATCTAGCATCATCTTCTCACATAACTTATGTGAACATTAAAAACATCTTCTTGTGAAAAATTAATTCATCATGTTCACACACAATACATATTATCTCATGTGATGGAAAAAATTAATAAAGAACTATGTGATTTATATAACTCACACCTCACACATTGCATAAAAATATTTACATTATTATGTATTCCACATAAAATGTATAGTAATTAGAATAATGAAATAACCCATGGAGAAGAATGGGTTTCATAAAAAAATCACAAAACACACATTCATAGATAAAATTTTAGTGTACCCAAATGAGTAATGGAAGGAACATTTAATATAAACATCAATATTATTGAGTGAAGAAGGAATAAATCAAGTGGAATAAATTATGTGTTTTGAAAAAAAAGTTCTTTTGAAAAATCCATATATTGTAATTAAAAATAACTCTTACATAGTTGAAAAACATGAATAACCTGGAAAGGAATGGGATAAATAGAAAAATAATATTTAATATACATTATATTAATATTCGCATATAAATTTATTTGATTGAGGGATAACCCAAAAAAATGAGTGGAATTCAAGAAACCCCCTTATATTAATTCCAACTTTGTTTTCCCACTTTTGCTTCTCCTAATTAATATAATTATTTTAATCAAATCATTTATCTTTAATTGAATGATTATAATTTTTACAAATAAATATCAATTATATTCTTTTGATTGTATTTCTTAATTTCATTAGTTATATGGTAGTCATTTGTATATCATGTTTTACTTAAACGTATCATGTTTCTCCCAATTTTTCTTTTTTGTTAAATGTAATACTTACATTTTTATAATAAATTATGTAAAATTATAATAAATATAATCACATTATATATATTATTTATAATAATTAATACACATCCATTATTATGATTATAAGTGTTTAAAATGCACTGAAAATGTAAGTGGCTAACAAACAATTAATAGTACATTGATAGGAGATAAAGAGAATGATATTTGAAATATAAATAATTATATAGTAAATATGATACTTATAGGAGGTTAAAGTCATTAATATAATTTTAAAATACTTCGTAATTAATTATTATAGAGTTTTATTAAAATATTTGTGGTGAATCATTTAGAAGATTAAGAGGAAATAAAAATGAAGAGTTAATAAGAACATACTTAATCTTAGGTGCAACGTCCCTTATACGACACAAAAACTCCCTCGGATCTTGGAGTTAGATTACCCAAGAATTTCCCTAAGTATTATATGGTTATTTAGAGTGAGGTATTGGGTAGAAATTGGGATTTGGAATAATTGGGAGGATAAATTCTCAGTGGCGAGGGAGTGAGCTTATTACGATATGAGGACATTAGTATTTATAGAATAAAATAATAAATCAAATAATATATCAGTTGTAAAATATATAACTGTGATTTCAAAAAATTAAAAGTATATTCCTATTTAATATAATGGATATAACTATTTAAATTACCAAAAAATTATAATTCATTTTTTATTAGAAAGGAATGTATATAAAAGATAAACACTTATTTTATGGAATCACATCTGACTTTAGGTTTTGGAAAAAATAATTTTTTTGTTTGGAAATAATGTTTCTTATATTTTAAAGACTTATTTTAGAAGCTAGATATTTAATGGCTGAACCTGAGCTTATAGAATTTATAATTTCATTATTACATCCCGAATTATTTGGTATAAGATACATTAATTTTTTCATTAACATTATTTTTACTAATCATCATAAAATAGATATATTTCATAAAATTATGAAAAAAATACAAGTATAATTATAATTTTATGACTTTATAAATGATATTGATTTTATCCTAATAAATTTTAATTATAGATAATTTTATTTTTCTAATAAAAATATTATGAATTTTTTTAAATTCATTAAAATAATAATTAATAATAAAATTATTATATCTCTATTAAGTGTTTTAATCATCATATAAATTTTATGTAATTAGACAATTTAAATTTAATTAAATTACACATGATACTATGTTTTTTAAATCACAATTTATATTTTGAGGTTAAATTAATATTTAAATAGTGAGGTTACTATTCAAAACAGTCGTGTTATTATCCTAATGGTAACATAACCTCTAATAAATACAATTTTATTCCTTAATTATTTATTCACTGATAACAATATTAAGGTCATAAAAATAAATTTTCTTTAATGTTTATTGGTTTTCTAAAATGATTTTTCTTTTATATAGTTTTGTTCATTGGTTAATTGATTACATCATATTGGGGTGACCAATATTTTCCAATTTTATATTTTCTATATTTTATTTATTTCCCACTTATAATATATGGAATTTTATTTAGTTTATCTATTGATTAATGTAACTATTTTAATTAATTATATAATTACTTGTTTGTTTATACATGTAATGCATGTGTTTTGTAATGTAGTACATATTTTAATACACCCTTATATAAAGAATAAAATCTCATTTATAGAATATGGGTTGTTATAGTCATTTACCCTTTTTTAAATTCCTTCCCAAAAATATACCTTTTATTATATCTAGTGAATAAGTTAGGGTACTTCAGTTTCATTGTTTCCCATAGTTCCCATGTAATATCTTCTAATATATGACTCATCCATGAAACTTTTACAAGGTGTGTTGTCTTGTTTTGAATAACACTTCATGTTCCTCAAAAAATATTCATTGGATTATCTCCATACGATAGGTCATTCTCTGGTTATATAACCTCTATATTGAGTACATGTGAGGGGTTAGGTATGTAATACCTTAAGAGGGATTTTTGTAACACAAATTAAACATGAGTCATATTTCTTTGAACTTAAAACTAATAATAAAATGTTCATTTGGGATCATGGATAGAAAATGAGACAATATATATTAGGCTAAGGATCCCATTAATTAAAAATAGAATGCCTAAATTTTGTGGTGGTATTAAATGAATAATCGTCCCTCCAACTAAAAACTATATATCCCTTAAATGGTTTTGATCATAAATTAATTTCTAAAACATGGTCCACTTTTATATATTATAGGATAGCTCCAACATTATCTATCATCTCTTTTAAAAGATCTGGTCCATGTATATTTTTCAATAAATACATCCTATCATGTTAGTGTTTTACATCACATCCCAAACATAGCATTATATAGGTCTATTTAAATAATCATTTTAAAGATGTTTTTGTATGGAATGTTAATTAATGGGAGATAATGATCTCATACTCCATCAAATTCCACTGAGTAGGTTCTTAGCATGTCCTCGAGTTTCTGAATAGTCCTTTAAAATTGGGTATGATAGGTCATGATGATATTCTAATCATTATTCAAATAATATTAAAAAAAATTAGAATTTAGATATGAACCTTGGATCATTATTTATTATTATCGATAGTGGAACCCAACAAAAACCACAAAAAATTAATCACAAATATCATTTTATGTTTTCTTATATAGAAATAATCCCAAATAGTGATAAAGTGTGTAGTCATGGTGATTCGATTCACAATAATCTATATCACATAGTTTTATTTAGATGTTTTCAAGATACTCATGATAATTTCCGTGCTAAAATTATCCCACTTTCTTGTGGCTATAGGTAAATTTTTATCATCCATTAAGAATTATGTCCCTTACAATTAACATCATAACATACTAAACATATTCTGATATACTATGAAATCTATTTCATCATGATTAATTAGTAGATGTTCTCTCAATGATCATGATATATCTCAGTACTTTGATGAATGAAAGAGAATGACGAGATATGTGAATTATAAATAATATCATTCTTTTTATCATTTTATTAATAAAAAAATCCTCATTACATACTAAATCACACCATAATAATCAATTCTAAACTCATGTAGCTTTTATTTTATCACTATTGAACCTAATTTTGAAGCTCATGGTCTTCCCTTTACAACTCCTTGATTTTATCATAGATATTTCTTTGGGAAATAATATAAGAAGGGTAGGATGTAACCCTTGTATTTATGATTTAAAAATATATCCAATATGTTTATATAAATATATATCATTTATAAATCAATATCATTGGTAGTGAAGCATGTTCTTTTTTGCTAAAAGAATTACCTATATTGTTCATATTTCCTGTATGGTAGATTCTAGGGAAATAGTTATCCCAGATTATATCTAACCATATTCATTGTTCTATATTGATATCATTCTATGTTAATATATACATTATAATATTTTTTTCAATAAATATTTCCCACTTATCACAATAGATATTTTTCCATAATATTTTCAATGAAATAATAAAATTTTCTTTCTCGAGATCAAGCTTCAAGTAGATTTTATCATGCATATTTAGCTCTTATGAGGCATATGTTATCAATTTATCATTTTTTATTTTTACACAACCCCATCTGTTATTTAATTAATCATTATATATCACAAAACATTATCTACATGTTGGTAGTGTCATTACAGTTGATGTGATTCACTTTATATGGAACCCTTTATGTATTTCATCACATTATTCCATCCAGAATAAATTTACCAATTTACATGTGAACGTTTTTATTGATCTAGTAAATTATGAAAAATTCCTCACAAAAATTCAGAAGTACCCAACAAATCCACAAAAAATAAAAAATTATGTAACACTAGTGGGTCTAGGAAATTCCTCAATTTCATTTGTTAAGGGTCTGTATAAATTCTAACAAATCTTATCATGTTTACCATAAATGTGACTTGACGACTCAAAAATTTTCATTTTTAGGAAATAGAATACATTTTATAATCCCTTAAAATATATATTCCAATACATATATTCTGCTAATATTTATATATTCTCATTGATTTATGAGAATATAATTGATAAATAATAAAAAATAATAATCTCTATAGTCACTATTTAACAGAGAAAATAACAATGAAGGGGAATTATAATTTCATAAGTGTGTCACAATGACCTCATAGTTCCCATACATTGTATGGTATGTAGTCTTCTAAATATCATCACTCTTAAACTCTATTAAATGTTATCAAAACCCTATAATAACCTTTAAGATGTATTAACCTCATCATAGCTAATCGAAAAATTCATCCAACCTACTCACAGGATACATATTCTTTATGGTGGTCTTGATGAGCTCCGAGTAATATTTACCCAACCAAATTGTTCAACCCTTCTTCATGATAATGAGAACTAGCACACCCAAAGGCAATTCACTATGGAATATTATCCCTTTACCCAAATAATCTTGCACCTACTTTATTTACTCCTTCAATTAGATATGGTTCATCCTCTAGAGGAATTTAAAGACAGGCATGGATCTGAGTATGAGTTATATTGATAACTCTGCTTCATGATTTGGGGGATGTATGGGTAACTCTTTAGGAAATACATTAGGGTATTCCCTAAAAATTGGAATTTTCTTTATGTGGATACCTTTCTCTAATAAAAATTGGAAACAAATTCTCCTTCACAATGTATCAATACCCAAAGTATTGAGAGATTTTTCATAAGAAATTCATGATATTCCCTATATTTATAGAGGATAATTATATGGTATGATATATTAAAAAAATATTTTATATTCGTGAATACTGATATGTTCTCCATATAATGGGATCAAATCCATTCCCATACAAGTGACTAATTACACCATGTAATGTATTACAAGATTCATTGGAAGAGTTTTCCCCAAATGCTAATAGGATTTGATTCCAATACTTGGGTAGAAGTGATTAAACCATATTTTTTTACAGATATGTCTACATCAACATATCAAGGCATAAATTCAATTTTTATTGAAAAAAATCATCATATAAAAGAATGTGTATATCTATAATCGAATAATACATTTTAAATTATTTATTGAATAGTAATTGGACTCGGAATGACATCAATTTCAGGATACACCTATAAATTACTGATGGAAAAGTCATTTCTTTTCCCCTTTTCATTTATTGGTTCTTATCATAGATTTACCTAATTGATCTATGGTTTAGAAAATAGTATTTCATATCACCCTTATTCTCTATTGTTGAATCATTGTACTATGGATGGTGAATTATATGGGGTCATACTTTTTCTATCATTTTAGATGAATTCTTCATGTATCTTAGACATTAATGGTCATTATGGCCTTCTCTTCAATATGTAATGAATTTCCCTATCAATTTTAAGAAATTTCCAACACTTTTCTTCCCATGTTTTTGATTACTGGGTTGTTGGATTCGATTTTCTCATGGTTCATTTTACCCACCACCCTAAAAACCATTATTAAATTATAATCTCCATGACCAAGGTCAATTCTATGAATTTCATTTCTACTTTAAGAGTACATCAAAAAATTTATTCATTAATTCCATAGTCCTATAAAGATGTATATATTCATATGTGTGGTTTCAATCCACAAATATATCTATCTATTTTAATCTCATTGTTGATATCATAACCTGAGGTGTATTTTTAAAGACTCGTAAAGTTTTCCTTATATCAATAAAATATTTTCTATTCTTTTTCATCAGCTCAATGAAGTTTCTCTCCATCATTTTTTGAAGAGTTATAGGGAAATAATTGATATAAAATATTTTAATAACATCGACCACTATATTTTTTATATTTAATTATATTTCTTGGTGTTCTTAATAAATTACCACTATTGGTCTGCATCTCCATCAAAATGATAGAAGTACAATGTCACATTCTTCTTCTCATAACTATGGATCACAAAACAATTTCTTATCCATTGATTTTTTTTAAATGATATGCTATAGGTGGATTACACATTGAACTAAATACCTATAGTGATATACACACAATGGACTCAATAGCTAGTTTTTCATTCTATGGTGAATGTGTACCTTCTATGTGGTTTATAGTACATTTCATAGCCTTAGAAATATAAGTAATCATCACCATAATTTTAAGAACTCCACCTATAATGGAATTGTGGAGTTCATTTATAAAATAGTTTTATTATCCATCCCATGGTTTGTTTGATTGGTTTCTCTTTATTCTCACTATTTTATAAAAAAGGAAAGGTTTTAAAAAGACAATAGTGAACTTATCAAGAAAAAATTAATGTATTATTATTCAAAATTTACTATAAATTAATACCTGATGAGATCCCTATGATTATCATTTTCTAAGA
The DNA here is from genome assembly GCA_963277665.1 of Viscum album. Taxonomy (NCBI): domain Eukaryota; kingdom Viridiplantae; phylum Streptophyta; class Magnoliopsida; order Santalales; family Viscaceae; genus Viscum; species Viscum album. The sequence goes on along the minus strand of OY728166.1, from coordinate 21,698,912 downwards.
AAATTCTTATCAAATTTGTAGATGTACTTATACGTACTAAATTTGCCTAATTTTTCTAATCATAATTCCCAAATTAATTAAATTATTTTATGATTCCAACTCTACTTATACATAATTTTTAAAATAATTATTACACCTTTTTAAAGATAAAAATTTTATAGTTTTATAATATAGGATCCAAAGGTTTGTTTTTCTTGGTAAAGTAGGCTCATACTTCAATTTCACATAAAAAAAATTAAAAAATCATTTATCTTTACCAAACTAAAATATAACATTTTCTTTAGAACTTACAGTAAGCTGAGGATATAAATTGAATAAAGGGGTGAGAAAATCGTACTAACAGGACGAATAAAGATAAAAAACAATATAATAGAGGATAAAATAATCATTATCCTCATTTCATAAGAGTGTTATCATCATCATAATCATGAAATAAACATTATATAGATTCATCGAATGTGGAAATACATAAAAAGAAAAATCATGTCACAATGGTGAAATACAACAAATAGTTCTAAATGAAAATCAAATCATGTTTATACATAATAGACACTAAATCATGATATGAATCCCATTAGCCATTTAGTTTGAGGCCTATAAAATTTTTGGCATACCTGTCACAGTATAACATTTACATAATCATGAATGCCCCATAGAACAATGACCATCATAATCATGAAATAAATGAGATAAAGGAATGAGTTTATTATAGAATTCATACACCTTACATTCATTAAAAAATCTTTGGGGTTTCTAAATTAATAATGTAATGATAATTTGGAAATGAAAACCTCATTCTTGAGTGAAGATTGGAAAACTGAAGATGTGTTATGTTTTTTTGGAATGAATGGTTCGTTTGAAAAATCATTAAATATGAATTAAAAATTAGTTTCAATTGGAGGAAAAAAATTATATCCAAAAAATAAATGGAAAGAATAATAAATTATACTTTTGATACATTATCAAAAGTTACACATAATAATTAATCTAAAATAGGGATAACCCAATGAAGAATGAGTTGGAATCAATAGGCCCCTTATAAAAATTACTTATTTATTTCATCTCTTTTACTCCTCCTAAATAAAAAACAAGGATTTATTAAAATATTTATATTTAAGTGAATTATTATATTTTTGATGAAAATTTATAAATAATATTCAATTGATTATATCTATTAATTTCCCTAATTATAAGGAAATCATTTTATATCAAGATTTAATTTCAAATTTCCCATTTTTCCTCGATTTTTTTTATTTTGTTAAATGTATTTTTAAAATTAGTTTAATAAATATCATATGATTATAATAAATATATTTCAATGTTTATATTTTATATATAATTTTCAAAATAGATCCATTATTATGGTTATAATTTTTGACAAGTCAATGTCAACATGGGTGGTTAACCGACCATTAAGAGGACATTGTCAGGAGATTGGGACATGGATCTATGAAATTTATATATATAGAAATTATTAAACATAAAGTAGGATAAGATAGTTAATATAATGTTAACATAAAACAAAATTAATTATTAAAATGTTCTGTTTTTAATGACTATGTGAAAAAATAAGGTGATGAATTAGAAGAAAAAAATAAGAAGATTTGATCGAAACATATTGATTCCTCAATGTAGCTTCTCTTGTAAGAAAATAATCTCCCATTATGAGTGGGAATAGAAAAGTTTGTATTTTACTTATGTATTCAATGGGTATGGAGAGGGGGTATTTGGATATATATTTGGATTTGGAAGAAGTGTGAGGAGTTATTTCCTATGGGGAGGGTGTGGCGATATTTATACTTGAGGATACGGGTATTTTAAAATAAAATATAAAATAAATTAATAAATCCTTGGTAAAACATGTAATAGAGAATTTTTGAAAATAAAATTCATTTATCAATATAATATAATGGGTTTATAAATTTAAATCCCATTTATAATTTTAATTCATTAATTAATTAAAAATATAAGATGAAAATAGAAACATTGTTATCTTAAAGAATCACTTATGCATTAGGTTTTGGAAAATGATTCTCATATTTGGAAGTTAATTTATTTTCTTTTAATGAACCATTAGTTATATTTAAAATATATTTGATGAACCATGTGTTCTAGAAGTTATTTTTTCCTTATTACATAAGTAATAATAAAATTTAATATACATAAGTTATTTGAAAAACTATAGTTTTACAATTGACAATAATGTTAATGTTTTTAGAAAAATTCAAAATAAACACTGGATAATATCAAAAAAAAATTTATGGATATATATTGATGTTATCAATGTAAATTTATATATTGGTAAATTTTTATTTCTAATTTTAAAATTATGAAATTTTATGAAATAAATTAATAATAGATTATAATAAATTCTCTTATATTTTCATTGAGTGTTTAAATCATGATTATGTTTTTTTTTTAATTATTATATTTACATTTAATTAAATTATGAATTATAATTACTTTTTTATATCACAATTTATTATTATGTTGTTAAATTTCAATTTCAATTTCATGGTAATAATTCCTAGCTGTCGGGATACCATTTCCAAAGATCATGTTATTATTAAAATGGTCACTTTTCCACCTATAAATACTTATTCAGTCATTCAATCATTATTTACTAATACTATTTTCATGGTTACACATTTCTATTTACTATAATTACAATTTTTTTACTTGTATTTTATTCATTTATATAGTTTTGGACTTGGGAGAGATAATTCTAGCATATTTGCGTGATCCATGTTTTCCCATTTTATCTTTTGTAAATAATATTATATTCCCTCACAATATTTGGAAATTTATTGTGTTTATACATTGACTTATGTAACTATTTTCATTAATTGTGTAATTTATTATTGGTTTCAATATATACTATATGATTAGAATAAAATAAGATATATTATAATAATAATTCCTTTCAAGAATAAAATATCATTAATAAATATTGGTTCAATAAAAATCATTAATAGTTTTGAGAACGAGATAAATATTCATTTGAATTTTATTTTAGAATTTTACATTAATAAATCATTTGAATAGGTTAAAAAATTTTGAAATTTTTTTTTAGAAAACATGGTTTTAGAATATGACATATTTCAGATTAAATAGACGAATGAAGTACATTATTCATAAATGAATTTTTATTAAATAAATTACGTTCAAAAAAGTAGAATAATGGTACTGTTACATAAAGAATCATAGATAACCATAATAATGTAAAATTCATGGGTTTATTATAGAATATATCATAGTACTTTATCATTTCAATCATAAACATAATCAATCCTTATAAACAATGAGATTATAAATTAACTCTTACTAATATGATAACATCAATTTAAAATCCTCATAAAATAATATTAGTAAATGTACCATATAATGACTTAAAAATAAGTTTATTTATGATATAAAATTGTATTGGGGTTTATTATAAACAATAAAAATTAATATAGGAGTACTGTATAACTTACATGAAAACAAAGAAAAAGAATTAAAAAAATCTCTCAACCCTTTCATAAAATTGAAACCTTAAGCCCCATGAAAGAGGCGTGGTGAATTGAAATTTAAAAAAAAAATAAGTGTAATAAATATAAAATAAAATAATGGTATCAATATAAACCAACAAAATATTTTGGGAATCTGGAATAACTCACATTAAAATAAATGTTAGAAAAGAAAACCCCTTACCTGAAGCCTTATTCTTCAGGATTATTCTTTATGTCCCTGAATAATAAAAATAATTTAATTATTTAAATTTTTAATAAATTTTTTAATAATTATTATAAATTTTATTTAACTTATTATTATGTTATAAATAACTACCTAGTCAATGATCTTTTGGTTGAAAGTTTTGATCATATTTAGTTTATCTGTCAAAATTGATATTGGTAGGTTAATTATTGAAAAATGATTCAATTTTTAAAAATCAACAGAATATAATCGAGAAATAATTTTTAGATGTTTTAATATATTATTATTTTAAAAACAACTAAAGAATCCAGTTCTAAAAAATGAACTAGCATTATAATCATTAAGATGGTATGTTGTAGGTATGCTTGAGTAACCGTTCTATTTTTCAATGATCATTATGGAAAGAAGCAAAGTATTAATTTATCTTTCTAAAATGAAAAATATTAAAAAATACTATGATGTTTAATTATATATATTTATAAATATCATTATCTTTATTTAAAAGAAATCATATACATCAAAAATGTTGTAGTCCACAAGTCCACAAATAATGTTATCCGATATTTTGTGTGTGAAAATGTGATAATGAAAATTCTATATTAAATTTCTAGAAAGATAATTTCTTTATATATATCTTAATTATGTCAGTTATATCATATATATATATATATATATTAAGTATTGTTACCCTTCTTACCATCCATTAAATGTATTATTTGAAGATGATTCACAAAGCTTTGGGGGGCCATGGTCTGCTGTACCCCCCTGAAATGTTCTCATATCACAAACAATATTGAATATAAAATAGTTATATATGAAATTATGAATCCATGGGTATAAATATAGTATAAATATTATATAAAAATTGTGTATCCATCATTATTTCAAACATTGAGAGGTGTTAATGGAAGAAATAACGACATCGGTTTGCGAGGTGGTAGTCTTTCATACACATGATCGATGATTTCATAACACATTTGATAGAAGTGTGTCTGGTTTTAGTTTATACCCATAAAATAAAAAAATAATAGTATATATAGTACAATTTGGTTGTTATAAAATCGCTTTAAATGAATTTTTATGGCATTCATGATATAAATAAAATAATAATACATGTTAATGAATGTGGCCTCTTCATTTGTTAATTCCATTTAGTTTTCCCCAAATGACATACTTGGTTGGATTTCATCCCAAATTATGGATTTTTAGGTGAGGGGAGGTATATTTATATGTTATTTTTGATGTTTTTGGCTGAGACCAATTCCTAGAATGTTTGAATAACTGTACGGAATGTTTTCCCTTTTAATTAAGGGGAGGAGGGGAATTATTGGAAAAAACAAACAAAATTAGTATTCGGAGGTAAAATTTACATAAAGTGGCTCCAAAATTGATAATTAAATATCGGTATATGATATGGTATATCCAAACCTCCACCCCACAATAAAACAAGTTTCATAAACATATTTTTTCTTTAACTCCTTAGTTTCATTATTTTTTAATTTTATTCATTATGATAACTAGTTTTCTATCCTATGTATTGTGGCAGACCAACCATAGTTAACCTTAAAAGCCACCCAAGTAAACCTATTATGTGTTTGGGGTATAAAAAAATAAATCATCAAATGTCTCAAACATAATAATATTTAAAAGATGAAATAACGTATATATAACTATGGAAAAGATGGTAAATTAGGATGAAATACATGTTAATAAAAACATTATGCCATGTGACCAATAATAACCACGCAACCATAAAAACCAAAAAATAATCATAAAGAGAATATATAATGTCGTATTATTCCCTTATCTTTACATTTTTTCTATAAAAAAGATCTACTAATTCCCAAATATTGAATTAGTGTGTTCGCAACAGAGCCCTGTAAGACACCACCAATGAAAGTAATGACATTATAATATCAATAATTCACATTTTCAAACTTTTAAAAATATTTTTTCAAGAATTTTTATAAATATAAATACATGAATACATTCATTTGTTTTTATAGAAATTGAAAAAATGATTTCAATATTCAAAACATCCTATATTGAAATAAAAGAGGGTTATCTTATTAATATATAAATATACATTTGAGCCAACATTAATGAAAATTTGAATCCTGATATAAAGAACTGTATTAAGATATATATTATTTGAAAACACATAATGGACACTCATGAACCAAATGGAATATAGCTAGATCCAACTAATATTGAGTCCTTCAAAGAGCCATATACGTACCTGAGGTAATCTCCTGGTGGTTTTAGACACACTAAGGTAGCACGTGTCTCTATCTAGATATACAAATTTATTTCAGTATTCCAGTTTCATCATTTTTATTAAAACCCATTCACACATTTTTTTTTAAAAAATTCCAATCATATTTAATCCATTTCATCATTTGTAAATCCTTTTTCCCAAATCAATGAAATTAAATTTTTATTATAAAACCCTTAAAAATCATGACTTTTTAAATTTAAAGATATTATATTTCATGTAAATATCAATGCATAAAGATTTAGAACCATAATTTAATAAAATTAGAGAATATTAATAAATCCACCTAAATCGAGGATAGATTTAACCTAACTTCTGTTATTAGTGGGTGTTAGAAATCCCAAGATTTGTGCCTAGAAGATGAGGAATTATATGAGACTGAAAGGAATTATGGTAAACAAAAATTGAAAATAAAAAGTTATAAAAACATATCTTCAACAAAAACTAAAGAGGAACCAGGAGTAATTCACACTCATAAAAGAGAAACCTAAACCCAACATCAATCAATCCTAGAATGAATCAATTCATGGGGAACGAAGTCACCCAAAAATTAATAGGTGACGAGATACAGTGGAGAGGAGGATTTTTGAAAAGAATGTGAAGCCTCAAAACACTTAAAATATCATAAAATATGTATCTTTAAAAATTATATGGAATGCAACACATTTAGACATCATGAAATTCATTAATTTTAAGATATGATAAAAAAAGACACCGCATAGGATTTGAAACATGATTTTTCACATTAAATTATATTTAACACTTATATTATCTATAAAATTTTCATTTAGTGTGTATATATAATGGGATCTATATGGAGTCCATTACACATCCTAAAATCCTATTACATGTTGTGTAAATATCTAGTTAATAACTGAAATAGTTGGATTATGATGAAGATTCTAACAAATTCATAACATTACTGTTTTAGGAATCCTCCCAATTCAGGGTAAAAAATATCTATAAAATGAAAATGGAAACCAAAACAAATGATTAAATTTTACCGAAAAAAATAAATATGGTGTTACAATATACCCATCATAAAATAATTATATTCTATAAAGGTGATAATGATCAATGATCTGAAAAAATAGAGGTCCACTACTTTCTCTTCAACAAATAATGCAACCAAATATCTTGTTTATCATGTCTTCACTACCAAAGTACCATCATATGTGGGATTATGTTAAAAAATAGTACCTTAATACTTGACATTAAAATATTATATGGAAACTCAACCAAAGTGTTATTGGGATCATGATCAAAATCAGCCAAACTAATCACATGTGAAGGATCCAGTATATACCTCATAATCTTGGAAAAATTGAAAAAATATTGATATAATTCAATGTATACATCTATTACAAATCGTAGAAAAATGCCTGATGTCTCCCTAAAATCTCCAAGAGTCCCACAAACCTTGGTTCCAATAAACATTAATTACCCAACAGACGAAGTACCAAGCATGGTGAAATGTTGAGAAAAAAGATGATTACCAACCACAAATCCTAAAACAAGTTAAATTGTGCACATAATATTTATGAAAAACCCCAACAATGTGATCGAGTTCCTATTAATCAACTTAAATATATTTCTCTTCTCCAAGAAAACACACATCCCAACAAAGGACCACCCTCTCAACTCTTCCCATCATAAGTGAGATCAACATGGCGTCCCACAGAAAGCCTCAAATGGTTCTATATTGATAGATGAAAGATAAATATTATTAAATGAAACGTATACTAAAGAAAAATGTATATCAGGTGATCCACCAAACTCATGCACACAATCCCATAAAATATCATCAAGAACATATATTTTCATCTATGTATTTCCTTCAATTTATGGTTAACATGTTGTTCCCAATTTCAATTGGTAACTCATTCCCTACAACTGACTTGTCTCAATTCTAGATGTAAACCTCAAATATCAATATTAAAAACAATATGGGGAACCCCATGATGTCTCTAAAATTATCAAGAATATAATTCCCCAAAATTTTCCAAAGTCATCATTTTTTTAATTGGATATAAATGATCTTCTTTTGATTATGTACATAATCACCCCAATTGAATCCTTCCCTTTATGAGTCTGTGGAAAAAAATGATGAACTCCTAAGAAATATACCCTACTTTTAGACTGGAATGTTTAATGTATTCAAAAAACCTAATGGTCTCTGGTGTTCATCTTTAACCCTATAGAAAGTGATACATCACAATACAAATTCCTCAATCAGGAATTGCATCCCCAACTACCAATACTAACACTTATATCATGGTACATATTTGTTGACCTAGGTTTTATAAACAAATACGACCTATTTCCATTATCATGAAAATCTAATATCAAAGAAAAAAGAACAACCAATCTACCACTGATACCAAAATATCCACTAGTAGATCGAGACCACTCGCCCGAGGTCACCCAACCAATTACGATTTCTCAAAATAATCTGATTTCAGGGAAACTAATATTCTCAAGTTAAACACACTCATTAAAATATGAACAAAACTTTATTAGGACAATGAACACCTAAAAAACAATCCATCACTCATAACCTCATTTTGGAAAATAATACCACTACAGAAATCTGTTTAATTGATTTATTAACTTATTCGATTGGTTCTCTTCTACCTAGTTTATCATAAACTACATTTCTTTTCCTTATGGTATATAAGATATAAAAATAAAAATTATGCAGATATAGAACCAAATGTCTCTTTCATAAGTTCAAATACATATTAGAAAAAAAATATTTCAAGATTATCTTATCATAATACACTGCAATTTAAATTTCAAAAATATTTGGCACCACATATTGTGGGAATTTATAATTGTTTCCTACCCAATATCATGGGTAGTGTATTTATTCTCATAAGGGTTTAAATGGTGTGATCCATACAATACAACTTGTTTCCCCAGAATTATGTAACATTCCAAGCATAGAATTGAGTCATCATAGATGAAATCATATCTTGAACCTAGTTCATAGAGAATCTACACTGGTACTATAGTTATTTTCACATTCATATCCACAAAAGATTTATTAAATTTTCCATCCCACCCAAAATTTAATCCATTTGTGTTAAAGATATAAGTGGACAAGAAATATTTAATTTTGTCCCAAAAAATAGAATATAATAACCAACCAACCCCAAAATACATTGGATGTCAAAAATAGTTCTGGGAATTTTCTAGGATGTAATATACTATTCTCTTTTAGGGTGCACAGAGAAAACCCATAGAGATATTTCCTGATTGAAAACCTTCACCTATGGGATCTAAAAATCCCACATGAAATGTTTACCATACATAATATGTTCCTTGAAGGTTTAAATAATAATATCTAAATGGTACACATGCTCACTAACTTGCTTAGAGTATACAAATATAACATCTATGAACATAACAAAAAATGATTCCAGGAATCAATGAATGATTATATTAATAAGAGCCATAATAACTATAAGATAGTTAGTTATTTTTAATGTAAAAAACAAAATTTAAAAATTCCCTTATCAACTAGAAAACATACTTTTATATATATCATATTTCTCGTCACTCAATAGGTTATACCTTCACCACAATTCAATCATATAAAACCAAAAATGATGACAAAATGTATATATTACTTAATTCTAACAATCCATTACATTCTAATAATCAAGTAGAATATGTCATTATCTAGTAGTGGAAAGTCCAAAACCACCTCCCAATTGGTTATCATCACCTAACATGTGGGATACAGGAAATCTTCTTTTCCCCTCTTTTATTAATGGTGTGTAAATATCCTACATGACTAGAATAAGGTCAAATTAAAACCCAAAACACCAACCAATATTGATGATATAAAAGAATGATAATCATCAGGATTGAACAAATATATCACTTTTGAATATTTAATTAACAATGTATATCTAACAAAATATAGTTCTGATTCAGATTTCTCATTCTCACACACTACTTCATAAATTATTATGAACATTACTACATAAAAATCCACCTTTGTTCTGAGCATGAGACAAACCACCCTTTGATTTATCAACATGAAAATGTGCTCCCTTAGTAAAATTGTCTCCTACTAAAATGAATTGGGTCATCCTATCACAAAATGTTTTCAAATGCCCAAATCCCCCAAAAAGATGACAAGTCATATGAGACTCTATACAATGTGGCTTGGAATGACCACCCAACCCACACTAGAACAAGAAAGCCTATTACTTCCCAAAATATTCTCCTAGAACCGGTCCTATTGAAAACTAACCACTATTGTGCATCATTTATTATTTAGAAAAAGTACCCAGACTAATTACTACACCAATTAAAGCTCCACCTATTTTTCCCTCCAGCTAATTCGGCCTTATCCAAATATAAATTATCCACTTCCTATTGAAAGGGTGTAATTCATAAAGGAACTATAATTGAACAAATATCATCCATCAAAATCATATCAACAAAATGATACTTCCAATTATCATTAATGACATGCCCTATTTCAATATTCCCTAAGTCAAAAAACTAGCTGGATAACACTAGAATGGTATAATCCTCTTTCTCCCTGGTAAGAAATTATATGGTATTTTCCACACATAATGTCTCAGAATAAAAAATATAAATAATAAATATCTTAAAAAAACCCAGGTAAGACTATTATGCAACATCAATTTCAATATTGAGTGTCAACATATTCTTCCTTCTCACTTGATTATATAAGTGGAAAAAACCACCTGAAAATATTCATTATTATTCAATAATTTAATGATCCACTCAATTTATTCAAGACACACCTCCAAATAATGGGCACTTTCTCCAAATAACATAGGTGTATTTTTTGGTAACTTTTGAGCCATGTTTCACTAATCATCCTAGTATTAATATTCTAAGTGATCCCTGAGAATAAATCATACAAAAACATGCTTGATCCATAGAATTATTCAGTAGAGGATCGGCCTACAGAACCAACCTCATAGCTTCCCCTATCATAATTTTACGATCTTTTCTAGGACGTATAATCTGTTATACACACAAAGAAAAATTATTCATAAATACATTCCTAAAACATTAAATATACATATATAATAAAACAAAATTATTTAAATGTATATGAATTTAAATATATTATGAATATTGAAAAATGAGACACTTTTTATATGGAATGAGTCCAACTAAATAAACTCCCTAGGTATTTTCTTCAAATTAATTAACATAGGTCATGTACCAAAACATAAGAAATAGTTATATTTTAATAAATTTACCATATAATTCAATATAATTAGCAGAAATATCATGTCTCAAACCTATTAATAACTTTCAATCCATACACTGAAACTCGAATTCATTCATATGAGTGAGCTAGACAAACCCCTTTTCTACAAGAACTATCCAATTTCTGATGATCATACCGAATAAAAAACCAACTTAGGTAGTGGTCAAATTCATAATACTTAGTAACACCTTGGATAAAAAATGTGATAGATCAACCTAGTTCAACCAAAAAAGTCACAAATGTCAGACCATTAGGAGGTGGGGATATAAGAAATAAAACAAAAAAGTAAACTTTTTATAAAAAAACTGAAATAGTGTAAAAAGTGGAAACAAGGGAGATACAACTAATCCAAACATGCCAAACTAGAATGAATGACATGTCTAGACCAATAAGACTCCATCTAACTAATCATCACCTCCACACTATCCAAAATTAACACAGAAACATAAATAGAAATCAACAAGTGACCATATTCCCTTCCCTTAACCGATGTCTAGAAAAAAATTATAACCGCAAAATGTTAGATATAGTCAATGAGAAACATATGCCAATATGATTATACCAAAAAACTAAACATGTTTTTATATAATTAATGAACAACCTCATGATTAAAAAAATTCTTGAGAAGTATTTTTCTAATTTGAAAAATTAAAAAACCCGGTGGTTTTTAAGAAAATTTCCATCCTTCTTTTCCAAATCCTAAAAACAACATATATAAAAGAAATAGGTATAAATGATGAAATATAGTTATACAATTTATCCAACATCCATGAAATAATCTATCATGAAATAAAAAACTAGAAAAAACAATTCCCTTTCATGTTGGGATCTTGCCTATGAGAAAATACATGATAGACACTCATGATCCGAAAATGCATGAGGCTGGATCCAACTATTATCAAGTCCTTCTACATTCCATAAATATAAAATATGTTACCTCTTCGTGGTGTCACACACACTAAGGATACCCATGTCTCTATATAGACATACCTATGGTCCCCACTATGCAATTTTTTTAATTATTATTTTTAAATCCATGATCACATTATTATAAAAGTAAATTTAAATCCAATCCAATCTTCATCATGGTTTGAAAAACAATTACCCCAAATCAAGGATATTTTTTTCAAATACAACCATTACAAATAAGAACACATTAAAATGTCATAGCCTTAACCATAACTCATTTGAGTCTTTTTGAAATATAATTCAAATTTGAGGATATTTTTTGTTGTATATTTTTATATAATTAGGGCATAACTATTACATAACAACTCAAATATTATGACTTATACACTTTTACACACTATAATATTTTAACAATTTAAAACTCATTAAAATATTATTTCCTTTTTTTTCTTGATATAAATCTTAAAAATATTCATATTTACTTCTTTATTACTCTTTCTCTTAGTTATACCCTATGGGAAAATTTTCAAAAACATGGGATGATCATAAAAACCTTAGTAAGATATATAAAATAAAGAATAAAACCATTAGTCCAATAATATTTTAAACAAATGAAAAAATTTCAAAAAAATGTACTTTTCTACCATAGAACCTTTGTTCATTAATAAACCTCAATAAATAGTAGGATTATTGAAAACATCATAGAAGTCATAAATCATAAAGTCAGCTTGTGGCATCCATATCATACTTATATTGTTTCTTTCACGAATATATGGTGAGTAACCTTCACAATTATGTTTGGAATAACTATCAAAGTATATTCCCTAAATCTCATACAAGAATCCTTATCATTTATTTGGTCTCATTGAAGAATTAATTAGAGAAATATCTTGGGCTGACCCAACCTCAACTTATCACTGAACCACTCATATACATAAACAATTCTCAGAAATCATTACATAATCATAACACATAAAACAACCATAATCAGAAAAATGGCATTTCAACATTGAAATTGATTAATATAAATTCAATATATTCATATAATCAATCCATTCTAAAAAACATATAATTGAAAAATGATATTTATTTTTCTTTTAAAAAAATTATGGCTAATAGAGGAATTCAAATACCCTGTCATGGTCACGATGGTGGAAATGTCATTGGTGTCATTTACATTAAAAAATTACATTTTTCATTTAGTAAAATTATTAATATAATATAGTCCTTTTGAAAAATATTGAACAAAATTAAACTCCATAGGGGTTTATTATACACTGTATAAATGAAAGTAGTGTGTATTTTAAAAATATGCCTCAATGAATAGAGATTGATACAAATTATGTTACCTAGAGATGGAATCATCATGTACAATCACAATATTTTTAAATAATAATAGTAGGATTATTTAAAAATTCATGAGAAACTTTTACATGTTTATTATTCATTTTATATCACATTATAAAATTATTTAACATTTACATAATTATTTATGTTCATGTCAGATGTTTTGTCAATATTCGGTACCTGAGTTGAAAACGAACATGGTATAACATCGATTTTTCTTGTGGTCATAATTCCATCATCTCTAGTATAATATTTCAGAAATTATTATCATTTTTATACATCAATTATACATTTATGGAAAACCATATTTTATTTTTGTGAGAAAATTAACAACGTTATAATCATTGAGACGGTAGGTCATATGTACTTGTAAGTATCATTTTCTATTTTCCATTTATCATTATAGAATGAATGTATATACTATTTTAATATTAAATAACTATAATAACCTCATATTTATCATATTTATCACTAATATATAATTCTATATATATCTTACAAGTGGTGTAGTTAATAAAAACAAATCACATCACTTCGCAGAGGTGATTGGTCACACGTACATAGAACAACATTATCATATTTATGTGCATAGAAAGTAAGTATGTAAGTGATATATAATCATCATATAAAAATTTAAATGTCATTAATATCACATATGAGCTTTAATTCCATCATTATAACTATTCTTTGTTGATAGTGTTGAAAAAGGAACTATACTGGTTCCTGAGGTGGTAATCTTGCACACACATGAACAAAATGTTCATTTCACATTTGATGAAACTGGAGATGGATTCTAGTGATTATTTTATTATAATAATATCATGGTATATTTATAATACTAGAAATATTATTTCATAATGGTTTATGGAGAATAGAAGAACTTGATTGTGGAATATTATTTAAATTCTTAAATAAAAACAATACCTCTTCTTTGGTAGATCAACTTTGAAGAATAACTTAAAAACTACAATGAAGGTGTTCTAACCAATCTAAGGCCTCAATAATATGGGGAAATATTTTAGGAATAATATTTTTCTAATCTTGGATGAACCCAATGTTTCCTTAAATGTGATTAATAGATAAGAGTGGGTACCATTTAATAGGAGAGGAAAGGGGTACCATTGGAAACTCTAAAAATCATAAATTAATATAAATTAATGTTTCAATCCAAATGACTCCAAAAAGAGTTATGTCGAAGATAATGTAATTTTGGTTCTAAATAATCTCACAAATTAATTTTTATACATGTATTGATTTTATTTTAAACCTTCTATTTTCATTTTATCCTTAATTAATATATTTAAATTCTAATTACAGTAACAACATTTTAAATATTAAGATGCTATAAATTTTTCATATATGGGGTCAATATCCCATAAATTGACACTTAATGAGCATCTATACGTTACCAAAGAAAATTTTAAATTATAAATTAATTTTATGATTTTTATATAATTTAATAATATATTATTTTTATAACATATCTACATTGTCAATTTTGACACTATTCATTTCATTGAATGTTAATAAAATACAAACACAGATTTAACATAGAAAAAATTCTATTTAATTGAAATTTAATATGACATTAAAAACAGTAAAATTCATGTAGTGCCATAATTAAATCTTATTCTAATTATTTTAATGGTATTATATCATTTCTATGAAATTTCTATTAAAAAAAATCATGGTATCAATGTTGTGTTAGTATTAACTGTAATTATTTGAGCTCTAAAAATTATGAATAAATTCTTATAAGGTATATAATTTCATTATATTTCAGTATACTATTTATGATTGATGTTTTATAATTTTTAACCTTATATTAAAATTATTATACTCATATGAAATAAGAGAGTGACAAATTGTCACTTTCATTTGTTTTAGTAATATTTATATCACTTTCTTGTAAAAACAACCATTAAATGATTCAATAAAGAACAATAGGTTTAAAGGTTATACATTAATTAATCAAATATGATATTTTTAGGAGTTAGAAGAAATTTATTATCATTATCATATTATTGTTTAACCTAATTTACATTATTTACCTATAACTATGACAAATAAAAATTACCGATGTTACTTTTCATAATATTCCTTAAATAAAAAGATCTAATTTACATTCTTTTGACTCTCTAATTACAAATATTTAATCTATTTTTCAAAATATAAAAAAAATTGTTTCAATAATTAATTTAAAATTAAATCTATTGAAGAAATGATGTAGTGAGTTTTTAAATTAAAACACATAAAAATAAGGACATAAAAAACATATAATACTAAAAATAACTATAAAAATAAATTAGATGAATACGTAGTTCTGAATTAAAATGCAGTTTTTTTCACTATTCATTAACAAATGATTATTATCCAAAAAAAATATATCTAAAGTAAAATTTTATGTCTATAGTCTAAATAAAATGGTTATTTTTTTCAAAAATAATTTATAAAATAGATAAAAACAATATATTAAATGGGTTCTCTATCAAGTGGTGGTAAAAATGACTATTTTGAAAAATACTTCTTCTAGGAGTAAATTGAAATTGTTCTTATATCATGTACAGAAAATATATAATATTAATTTTAGGTATTATATTGAATTTATATTTCATTAATATAATACAAAAAAGAGTGATTTGATTATTTTATATGTTAAATTATTTTCATTTAAATATTATTTCATAAAAACATATCCTTTATATTCAATTGGTCTTCATTTTTTTTTCTTAATTAATATTGAAATCAATGATCCATTATATAATCATTTTTAGACCATATTATCATAAATATACTAATATTTTTCATTCCCTCTATTCTAATTTCTATGTGATAACTATCATGTTAAATAATAATATTATGTTGTTCATTTAAGCTAAATGTGATGTATCATGTGGGTTATTGAACATAGTGTTTTTTTTAAAAACAAGGGATGTTACATTCTCCCTCCCATTTTTAAATTTATTATTTGATATTTTAATTTGTCCTTAGTAAATAAGATACTTATTTTTAAAATACCAATATTGAAATCCCATAGTGATTAATAGATTAGAAAAAATACCACTTTAAAAGAATGAATGGAATGTACGAAGGTCACATAATAAAAAACATACTAGGGTTCCATGTTGGAAGACATGGATATGGAAGAGAAAACTAGAAATCATTTTTTGATGGAGGATAATAAATAAAGTTTCTATGAGATGGTTAATAGTCCAAAACCCAAAAATTTGTGATGGGTAAATAGACATTGATTTCTTAGTAAGAAAATTAAACACAAATGTTTTTTATTTTATGACCCTTTTCGTAGAATTTTTGAATTAATTTACTCTTTACCAGTGATTTCCAACAGAGAAGGGAGGAGAGAATCATGGTATAATGAAAAAATATTGAATCAAACCTTTAAACTCCTCCCTATAAATATATTTATAATACATCATTTATTATATAAATTAATCCATTCAATCTTTCATTTAAACACACCACCATTTGTGGGTGTCTGAATATCCCGCACCCACTCATTGTATGTCACACCTTGGAAAAACACCACATTCTTGACTCAAATGTGGTATTTTATTTCTTATTTGATTTACTATATAAGAGATATCCCATATTCTTTAATAAGATACACACACATGACATAAAATATATTTAATATTTTTATAAAATTTATTCCGGGCACACCATGCCTCGAAATATCTCAGCACCATGCTCTTGACATATATATATATATATATTTCAATTAAGATAAGGAAAAAATTGGTCTCTACAACCTTGAATATTCAATATTTTCTTCTTTAAAAAATTCAAGTGAAAATAGATGAGATATTAAACAAGAACATGGTTCTCCCTATCCCATGGACTCTCTTAAACATTTCTATTCTTCCATAGTTTGAGGACAAAAAGAATGGTATTACCACATAGGTTATGATCTTAATGGCTCTCTATTTTCACTAGGTTCTCTATATAGGTGGCTCCATAATCTTTATCGTACTCTCTCCAGATGACGATGTTCATATAGACATGTTCATTTCTCCATGGCTATGACACATGGAAGATGTTGTGTGCATTTTCAAGATGTGCAGGTAGGGCGAGGTTGTAAGAAACCTAAACATCAATCATCATGATATCAAATATCCTAACGAACCTAAGGGATAGGTTTCCTACCCATCTTAACCACAGAAATATGTGAAATTAGAAGACATGAAGAAAAACAAGGTCTCCATAGTCGAAAAAAGGTCCTATGATGGCGGTCTGCAAAGGATTACTATCTAAAATATGTCATCTCATCAAATAATAGATTGCCTAGACTTCCCCTATTGTCACTAGAACCATCTCAGGGACCAATATAGATGACTCACCAATCTCTATTCATCAAAAGGGTGATCATTAGGTTCTCCCAAACAAGGCCTCAAAATTTTTTATGACGAATATATGGAGGTAATAAAGGTTTTATTCAAGCACCAATAATAAATAGTGAGCCTACCAACTCTAACCAATGTCAAGCATGCATGTCCTTGGAATATCCTCTAACACTGGGATAATGGTCTCAGTCTACCCATTTTACTACAGGGGAAACAATGTACTCGTCGCCACGTGGGACATAAATTCCCCCCATAGTGCTCTCCAAAATCATGACGTAATCTATATGTCATGATCAGAGACAATTGTCAAGGTTACCCTATGAGGGACAATGACCCCTCATACATATAGGTGCCCGCACAGACTGCATTGAACATTACACCCTATGTGGAAATATGTGTTCTGACATAATGAGTTGGTAAACTATAAACCAGATTTCATCAGGTCCCTTCACTATGCGTATAAGACAAGTGAAAAATTCCATGTATTTTCCATCCCACTTATACTCAGGGATATCAGGGGTCATCTATAAAGATTATGGAACATGTTTCATAACTTCCACCAGCTAACATGTGGGGCCCCATGATAAAAACTCAGCTATGATTCATCTTATGATGGACAACCAAAACTACCACTAAAGGTCTTTTTACATCTTCTCCACATTGGGATGTATTGATAGTAGAGAAGTTTGGAACTCTCACCTCACCTCATCCCACAACATGATTGGAACCAATATTCTCCCCTAAAACAATATGGAATTATTCTATCCGTCATAATATCTATATGGTTAGTTGCCTATGGATATCAGATCATCTAAGGATTCAAAATCGACGTATCAGGTCAAGTATCATCCCACATGATCTATAAGTGATGTAGTTATCACCATCAATTAAAGAAATGTTTTACCCTTTTATTCTATCCAGGTCAGTTGAATGTAAGATAACTAATCTGAAGCTTCTTATACTTGTAGATCATAGTAGTTACTTCTATATGAATATGAAAAAACTTTTCACTTCCCAGGAGTATTGAAAATAAAAAATTCACAGTCTTGTAAAAACTCCAACAGGTTTCATTCACTCAGGTTTAGCTATCTCTCTACGTGAATATATACTAGAGACATTGGTTGTGTGAGTAAAATCAATCTCTCTCATATTAGTTAATTCCTCAAAATACTCATGTAGAATACTTCTACTAGCAATAGTTTGTGAGTTTTGTACATATTCTCATGGGTTATTTACTTCCTCAACATATATATGATAACTGCCTACCCCTACATCAATACACATCTAAGCCTATCTCCAAATGTGTCATAAAACCCCACTAACTCAAGACCTACCTCTTGTAGTTTCCAAACTGGAGCACTAATAAACCTCTACCAAAAATTCTCAACGGAACTCATCCACTACTTAGACCGAGTAAAGAACATAACATTCAACATCTGGGAAGTCCAAGGGGATATTATTCTGGATAATTCAACCCCAAATCTCATGTATTAACCCACAAATCCATCGATGTTCTAAACCTCTAAAATTTTATTAGGTGGATCCCAAGAAAAAAAAAATTTGGTATTTGTTGGATCCTCAACTAAACCATGTTCACAAATGAAATTCCACAAATAGTCATCCCCATGTATCTAGAACTATCACATCAAGATATTTCTATATAGTCGGTTCTCTCTAATCCTGTCAAAAAAAATTCTCAACTGCTCCACATTCTCCTCCTCTAATGAATAATTGATGTGTATTTCATCTATGAATAGAACAATGAATTGGTACATCTATCCCTAGAAGACCTTTTTCATCAGATACATAAACAAAGTGATGGAATTATTCACACTAATGGGAACCACTAGGAACTCATAGAGTATATACCATCATTGAAATACAAAAGTTAGAATATTAGCCTCATGAACCAATAAATGGCGGTATTCTGTAATAAGATAAATCATTGAGAACCATCTAACAACTCACAACTAGCCTCCAACTACACCGTAGATCTAGGAATTTTGTAGGTTCCAACTGATATTCCATATAAGATATCACTATAGTTCAAGGATCCATATCAATGAAAAACTCTATCTCCCACCTTGGAGGAAGTACTCATATGTATTTTGGGATGACATTCATATAATACTCTACAACAGAAGGAAACCATATGCCTTAAGATACTACTACACCAATGGTTACAATATCCACCTACTGGGTTATAGGATGAAACCTTGTGATTTCATCATCCACCTTTATTTCCATGAGATCTCTCTCCCAAAAAACGAATAATTCCCTTTTATCAGTGTGTAAAAATCTGACTTATATGGGTTGAAAATAAATCGGGGATAAGACCTTTTAAAGAAACTACAAACCCAAGATGAAGTCATAGTGTTTAATTTTTATGATAGAAAGGTCACACGTGAACCTTGATCTTCCAAGCATTTTCTCACACTATTGGAAACTAAAAGATACATAAGAAGTGTTCCCTACAAGAACCTTTACAAAAAGCAATTATTATAGAGTTACAACTCAGAGCTCCATCTCTTAAACTTGGAGTTAATAGAAAATGGAATTAATGGAACCTTTTTATACTCAGATTGAGTATATAGTAGAATAAATTGTATTATCATATCTGGTGTTGCGGGATCGTAGACATCCAAAGCCTACAAATGTATGTGGCCCCAACCTCTACCTCTCTCATCGTTAAATGAGCCACATGGTAGTGGTGGTCTAAGTACCACTTTGAGATTTACACCACCCATAACTCCTCTTACCCTTCTTCTAGATCTTCGTCGGTGGGGACCACCCTATCCGCATCTTGGAAATCCCTAATCACAATGATATCTTTTCCTTGATGTTCTATCATTTATCTTCCTAGTCTTATCTTCAAATCTAGTGTGGTAGTCTCATTATTTATGATCTATCCCATCATAATTAATGAACAAACCATCATTTGGAAGCTCTAGTCCCCAATGATTTCTCTGACCATGTGCCTTAGTGTGAACAAGGAATGATATTTTACATAGAGATAACGGTACCTGATCTCTACTAGATGTTGCAAAAGACTCATCTCTCTAGTTACCACATCCATCTGTAACTATCTAGAATCCCTCCGACAGAAATCTTTATTTCACATATTCACTCTCTTGTACTATATAATAGGTTTGGATTCACAAGGATACAATGTTGGTTTAAATTTCTCTGTAGATTACCTGATCAAACATCCATGGTCAGAAGTAACAATCCCAAATATTTTAAATAGAGAAATATGTAAGGGTTGTGAACCATGATTCATACTCAAAAACAATAATCTCTTCCATTTTCATCTCTCTAAACTCAGGGATCTGGATTGGACATAAGAAGGATGAGAGGTACACCTCATAGAACTATAGGTAGAAGTCATACCATGATAGTTTCAACTCATCAGGCATCTATGTAGAAGTCTCCACCAAAAATCCATCTTCCCCATAGAAAAGCCCAGATACTAGACCAACCACTTGATCCATTGGATTCATGATGATCTTGATAACAGAGATCACTAAATATATATGATCCTCTATAACCTAAGGATCTTGATCATCATGAATCCTTAGTGGTACCTAAGACTAGAACTCATGATTTGTGCAAATATAATTCCTCTACTCACCTTAATTTGCTGTGATGATCTTATTCTATACAGCTGGAGGTGCATCTACCTGCCCACATGGAGGATGGCGTCATAGTATAGACCTTGAACTAAGACCTCATTTCTCATAGTATCATCATCATGAACTGGAACTGGAATTGTAGATAGATGTATTTATGAAGGCATCCTAAACGTTTTCTAGGAGTATTGAGATCAGATAAGAATATATATAAAAAGTGAGATGAATCAATAAGTAAAATCATGTAATCAATCCAATATAATTCATTTAAAATTATCCCTACCAAAAACTCCATAGCATGTCAAGTCAACGGGATGGTAGTCAAGGTCCTAGTGAATGGCTACATCAGCCACCATGTCATCAGTAGATCCCATGGACTGGGATCTACATTCATGTCACATTGAAACATTATCCCTAAACCAAACAAATCCAACCCAATGGGATACATCCTAAAAAAACCCTATGTAATGAACATTCTATCATACCAAATTTTTTATGACCAAACCCATGTCAAGGATAAATCTGCAACTACCTCATTCCCACCTCCATAGGCCATAGGGTGGCGATATGCATCGAAGGCATAATGTACAAAAAGAGGCATTTTCCTAAGTACTTTTACAAATTTATATTACCAAATCAAGGAAAAAGTACAATGAGAAATAATATAAGATGATAAAATCTATAAATTAAACCAAATATGAATTATCATATAGAAAAAACAAATGTATTGTAGTAAATACTGAAAAAAGTGAAAGAATAAGTTCGCCACCAGCATTTTTTCCCAACATGATTGAAAAATCAAAAAAGTAAATAGTTGAGAGAGTCTTGCTCCTAAATCCATAGTTATTACCAATGTGTGAAATACAATCACCCTATACCCCTATGATCCATTATAGTATAGATCAGCCTATATGACATCTTCATAAGACATGATACATGAAGGAAAATTCCATCCAGGGGTGAAAATACACCTACCTTAGAGGTTTTCATGAAAGCTGAGGGGGAGGGGTAGTAAGAGATACAAGAAATATAGAAGATACATAGGGTAAAATAACAGAGTACATCTCAACCAGAAAATAGTAAAAGTAATATCATATGAGAACAGCAGGATAAAAATGATGAGTAGATTAACTACCCATTGATACCTCTCTCCCTATATTAGGAGAGAAGAATCGTCCAATTACAAGAATCATGAAATGAATAGAACATGGAATACCCTTACATATTTGCCTCTTTTGGTAGGAGAGTAACCATATCCAATGAGTGGATATAGTAAAAAGATATATATATATATATATACATATATACATATATATATATATATATTCAAAGTCAATTAATTCAAAATGAGAGTGTTAGGGGATCTTCATCTCACAGTTCAACTAAAGAAGAAGAGAACCCAACAGTTCCAAAAATTTATCGATGATTACCATCATCCCATGTGTCTTCTATGAACACATAATTCTAAGGAGCTCATTTATAAAACCTCTATACTATCCCCATTGGGTGGAACTGAATCAACCATATAGTTTTTGGTCATGTCAAAAAACATGTTTTGATGTGGAATGTTTCCCTATTCCTCATGATTCCAATGCTATGTCAAACCTCATTTCATCACTATGACTCACAATTTTGGGGCCAAACGTTCTAGATAGAAGACACATGACTTCATAAAATAGTATGGTTCCTCTCTGATAGTCGATAAATGATCCTTGAACTTCTTAGTAGGGGGGTTCCACTCTAAAGGTCAAGGACCCAACCCAATCCAATTGGTGGATTCCACTATATATCTATGAGGAATATCTCAATTATACCGCATGAGGGTTTTATTAGAGAAGCCTAGGTCACATTTTGAGCCCATCTGGAGGGATCTACTCTAATTCAATGTAGACTCAGGCCCTGATATCATAGGGGGTACCACTTGGGGAGTCGAGGACCCATATCCAGCTCTGTTTGAGGGTTCAACTGAAATAGCCATCGTGGAAACATGGACATCCCTACTGGATAGTTCTACTCTATAGAATTTAGAGGAATATTTCCCAACTTGGATGGATGGTTCCTCCCTAGAACTCATCGAGGACCTATTCTTATCCTATCTGGAGGGTTTCACTCAATAATAAGAATTTTTTTTATTCTGTCTGATCAGTTCCATCATCAAGGATTCCATATAATATTTCATTCACATAATATTTAACATTGTATCCCAAAACCAAAAAATGAGGGAAGCTCTACATTCTACTTAAAATAATACTCAATAAAGTCTTCTCATAGGCCAAAATCCGTATTCAAAAAGAGGTGAAATGAGATGTCTAAGTATTTGATAAGGAACTATGAGTTACACAATGTGTGAGGGGTCCCAATCAATGTGTATCCCCACTTTATAGCCTGGTAGTTTTCCTATCTAGAAAATAAAACCCTTTTTGTGTAGCTGTACAGGCTATGTTGGTGGGTACAGGGAATGTTCAAGAAAATAGGGACATATGATGTGGTTATTGGCCCTATCTATGTAGTTTATTACATGACATGCTCTAGGCTCTGTATATCCACATGAATTACCTTCTGTGTGACCTGAATGATGGGTTTTACAACTGGATATGTGATACATGGTATGTGAGGGATGATTATTCGATGTTTCATATTTAAATTTTCCAATACCCTAGCATTGCCTCTATGGGGGCAATAAGTTGTGTGTTAATCTATGATTATGGCATGAAGTCATGATTTTCACAAAATGGTAGATATTTGATCCGTGTGGTAAATTTTTTCATTTCACATTATTTCATAGTAGATATCACCTTGATTCCTTCTGAGATGGTTGTATCTAGCTGATATTCAACCATTCAATCCATCATTCACTGCTTATCAAATCATTTCGGCCGAAAACATTTATTCCTTGATTATGAAATCTTTAGAAGCACCAACAAATGATGTTTTTTCCACAAACCATCAAATAAATCATCAAAATATTAAAATATGATTCATTCATCATTCTTTTATCATTTCCCCGATCCTCCATGAATCCGAGGGCCCGATAAATTTCAGAACCTCCTGGTAAATTTGAACTAGGAACAAGGAGATCAAACCAGTGAAGAACAAAAAGATAAATGGGGAAAATAATAAAAATTAAATACTTAAAAATAATTAGCCATTAAATATTTTCCAATGATCAAGAATGGGAATCTAGGGTTAGATAAACAAATTAAATTTTATTATATTTCAATAATTTGGATATTGTGAAGGATGAAATAGTTGAATAGATTAAAGAAGAACAGATGTTTAGTTCAATCATTTAATAAAGGGAATAAAGACACTAATTTTTTATTAATACTATAATATTGTATCACTCTTTAATGGATAATGTTCATATTAAGGATGAAGGAATATCTTTTGCGTTTATATTCCATTAAGTAACCTTGTTTCAGTGATTTTTCATCATCTGGTGTGATTTTATTATGTAGGAGGGATGAGATAAGCATGAGATAAAACTGGAACAATGAGACAACCTCGAAAATGCCTCACTAGAAACAAATTATTAATATATAATTTTGGATAAAAATTAATTAATCAATTCAATAATTTTAACACACCACCAATGAATGAGGTTTCCAAATATCCTGCACCGACACATTTTATATAGCAGTTAGGATAAAAAAACATGTTCAAAACTCAATTGTGGTCTTAAATTAATGATATAACCAATTATTTAATATTTATCCCATTTTTAATAATAAAATGTGCATGAATAATATAATATATATTTAATATTTTATTAAAATTAATTATAGTCACACCCGGCCCTGGAATCAAACATTCTCTCAACACTAAGATTTGGATATATACATAGAAATATTTGATGGTTTTTATGGAAAATATGTTCTTTATAGTTTCATATAGATGTTTTCTGTACCTAGTCATCCAAAGGCAGTAGTGTACTCAATCATTAGGTTTTACATATTAGATATTTATGTTCAAAATTATGTAATAATATGTGTAAAAGGATCAGGTCACTATAGTTGGTATTAAAGGAAAAGTATAAAAACATTCAGGTACTTGAACAATAATAAATTAGTCATAACCCTGGGGATAATACTACTTATAAGAAAACTTCATGATACTTTATTAATTTATAGAGCTATTGTTTTCAATAAATTATAGCAGTTTTTGGATAATACATGATGATGAGGGTATGGCACCAATTTTCATAGTGGTAATAACTATAAAAATTCATATTAGATATTAACTCAACAAGAAACCAGTGCATGGTAAATTGGCCTTACTATAAATATAGTTTGAAATTTATGGTTTTTATTCTTCAGTTAATTACAAAAACTCTTTATAAACCCTTATAAAGTAATTGAATATGTTTTAGTTATAAAACCTAAAAGGAAAATTACCATATATAACCATGATTAAAACCAAAAGAATTATTATTTATGATATAATTGTGTCTTATAAATTATTACATCATTTTTCAATATCTCCCTATTAATGGTTCCATTATTATATTAATATTCATCTATATTTTTAAGTTATTTTTTTTAATGGAAGGATATATGAGTAATTGTTCTGAAAAATGATTAAAAATGCGATGATGTCCCAAATGAGATGCCTAAACTACTGGGTTTTAGACATGAGAATATCACATATGTATTATGTACATTTTCACATGATATGATTATTAACATGAATAAAGTGGAACACACTCATTATCTTATTAATCAGAATGTTAAAGATGAGCCCATTATATGAAAATTTTCTCTCACTATTAGTTGAACATTTCAATCACTCATTTTAGAATAATGAGGTGACTCCATTGAGATAACATAATCCTTCACCTAATGAACATAATAAGGAAATGATTTACATATTTAATATTAAATGGGAAACCAATAAGAGGTGGACACTAATCAAGATCATTAATCCCATTATAGAATTTTATTTGATGGAATGTAATGGATTCCAAAAACTATATTCCAACACATGTTTTTATATAACTATCAATTTTAAAATGTAGCAGGGGTTCCACATTCTAAATTAAAAAAGTGATGATTTATTTTTTATAATGAGTAAAATAACCCAATGATTTCATGGTAAACCTATATCTTTATCATTGACACAAAAATTAATTTGTACTTATTTTTTAGTGGTATAATGGCATTACTATGAAATTTATAGGAATTATGAGACTATAATTTCAATTAAATATATTAATTTGATCCATTATGGACGAGATAGTGATTGGAAACTATTATAGATCATGTGGTGCTTGGGATTAAATGAATAAAAATGGAGATTAATCCTTGTAGTTTAAGGGTTATATCCCATGGATGAAAAAAACCAAACAAGCCACAAATAAATAATGTGGGAAGAATAATCCAAGAATCTCTCTCAAGGGAAAAGTTAGATGACTAATATATGCAAAATAGGGACATCCTGGTTATTAATGATAAATCCAAATAATGAAAATCACAAATGTGATGGAATAAAAAAAGGATATAATCATCACATAGCAAATAGTCCCAAGTTTGGAATATATGGAACTCTAGAATTATATGATCCAATTACATAAGCCTTGGGTTGTCGGAGACAATAAATCATAACAAAATTAAAGTCCTATATACATTGGATAGAATTATTTTATAACTATAGAAGATGTGGATCCCAATAATGATATTGTGATTGGTATAATAGTTATTAATTATAGAATGTTGAACTTACTATTTAATTTTTATTCCATTTACTATTAGATATATTTTATGTTTATCAGAAGTATTCAAACACCACATTAAAACTAAAAAAATTACGATATCTCTCAAAAAAGACAATAAATAAATATTGTACCCCAAAAATAAAACACTTCCCTAGTCAACATTAATTGATTAAACCTCACATTAAAATTTCCTTTTCATCCTTTCATGAAATATTTATCTCTCTTGGACAGAAATTTATTTTCCATAAATGAAGTCAACATTAATTTTTATGAGTGGTAGATCACCCTTCACAACCCTAGTCATCCTCTGATTCATTACAACAATTAATATGATAAATTTCAACATTTTAACACTATTCTTTATAAATGATATTATTTCTCTATGAGAAATCATATCTAGCTGAAAATATCGAGTCAAGTGATAGTATCATTCTCGAATACATTGTCTATATAAGGGAAAATACTGAAGTGATATCTGAAGAGTTTTTTAGACCTCCTCATAACATAGAGGATGAGTTCTCAATTGAGATTTCACTTATATCTCTACTAATATATAATATTACCAAAAGAATGGACAATATTAACGTGTATGAACCAAAGGGAATTCTATTAGAGAATCTAGAAAAGATATTTTAATGTACGAGTGCTTCACCCTATGGTTTTACAATACTCTTCATCATGAATTATGAAGTACTCATTGGACACTATATTAAATTTTATTAACTCAAAATGATCACAATAAAGAACATGTATCCCATTAAAAGTATTGACAACGAGATAAATATATGCTATAATCCTTAATAAAACACAAATGTGGATATTAATTTATGATATCATTAAAAAAAATAAGTAATACATTGACAATATTAACATTCCAAAAAATGGAATTTATGATTTAATAGTGATTCCCTAAGGACTCCGTATTTATATATAACCATTTATAGACTTAATGAATAGTTTATTGAATGATTTTTATAAAACTAATTCACAGTTTTATATATGATATATAAATATTCGTCAAAAATATTTTAACATCATGAGGAGAATTTTTATACTGTGTTAGAGAGATTGGAGAAGGAGATATTTTATGTAATTTACAACACAAATGAGTTCAAGATGAAGGAAGTTTCATTATGAAGGTATTTTACAACCAGTATAAGGATATCTATTAATCAATATAAGATAATGGTGATTGGGGAATGACCCAAAAATCCGTTAATTTATTGGAATAGCATCGAATTATCATGGATTTTTTAGAAGCCTCTCCTTATTATCAAGACTTATAACTAATCTAAATTGGATATGGATGATTTTTTTCCAAACCAATTTCTTTAAATAGATATTCCTAGAATTTAATAAGTGTTATAATAATAAACCATAACTCATAGTACCCTAAAGTGAATTTTTTTAAGGGTATAGAATGATTCCACAATGTAGGGTTTGGTTTTGTAAGAGTAAAAAATGAAAAAGTGATACCACATTCCTTGATGAAGATGAAACATAATTTAGTAGAAATATCCAATACATGATCTGGATATGAATTCAGTGATCTTCCCTAGAGGATTTTATTTAATTATATCTATAAGGAATTTTTTTTCAAAAATAGGTATCATTAGTGCCTCAATTATAAAATAAAATTGAATGATATTTATATCATCCATTCAAGAAGGTTAGAGGTTATATAGATTATAACTACTCAATACCTTACAATAATGGAATGGAAAATAAAGTAGGAGAGGTTCTATGGTGTAATGACCCTATAAACAAATCCATAATGTGGAATGAGATGGATATGATCATCTTTTACATGTAAAAGATGTACATGATATTCATAAAGGAAGGAACATCATCATTCCTCTCTCAAATTATTACCTTACCCTAAATTCAAAAACCATAATGGAAGATTAGGGGGATGATGTGATAATTTAGAAGAAGGTGGAATATATAAAAATATTCATCCATTCAAAGAAAAAATGTGGAATAATGAGTTTTTTGAATTGGATCATGACTCTGTGCACTATAGATGTATGATATAATGAATTATCTACATAATGATTTTCATATGTCAACCAATCCATCCACATAGGTTGCATGAAGATATATCATGTTATCTAAGAAAATTATTGGTATGAAGATATAAATATGAAGAATTTGAAATATATATCAATTTATTAGATATATCTGTATTTGACCATTGAAATTAAAAGTTCTAAGGGGGTGATATAACCATACCCATACCCACATAGAAGTGGAAAAACATATTAGGGATTTTCTCATAGTAAATTCAATGAAATAATTAGAAAATAATTTTATATTGGTTGTATTGGATTTCCTTATCTTCACTACCCACCTAAATGAAATTTAAAGGGAATATCTATCAATAAAATGTCAATTTTGTATATATGATAAGTGGTGAGGTTTTATGGAACACCACTATCGATTGTATCTGACTAAGACCATGTTTTTGCTCAATGTTTTGGAAAATTCTCCAATATTATCTAAACATAGATTTGAAATTAAGGATGAATTACCATACCAAAAATAAATCCTATATGTGAAGACTCTATAGACTCATAACGAAATTTTGATAGCATGTATGATGGACATCGAAGAAGGATATTATCAATATCATACACTACTCAATTTTTCATTTAAATTTTTTTTCTACTAAATAATAAAAATTACACAATATGAATAAATAATTGGGAATAAAAAAGTAAAAAAACCTTTTTGGGATGAATTTAATGAAAAAAATCTTCTAGAATTTGAAATGGGTGAAAAATGGTAGAAAATTAAAAAACAATTCAACAACACATCAATGTTTCTCAAAATCAATAATAAAAGTCTCTTAATAACCATTCTAGATACTATGATTTTGATTTTTGAGAAATGTTTCACCTTAAAATTTCTCCATGTAAAGTATTTTGGTGCTATTGGAATAATGTAAAACTATTCCTCGCCTATATCTGCCCTTTTTGAGATTCTAGATTGTATAGGGTTGTAACAATTAAACTAGTACTCCTAGAAACACATTATCAAGTAATTTAAATGTTTAATGTATACCTCTATAGGACGAGCATAGAATATTCCTCATATGTAATGAATTCAATGGTAATAGAATAGGAAAATGACCACTCCTATGAGATGTGGCTAGTAATGATTTTATACTATACATAAATTATTATGTGAAAGCAAACAACTCACTGAATCAATTTTCTAGGAAATAACCATATGTATGTGGAGTTGACATGGGATATAGTGGTTAAAATTAAATAATCACCCTTATTTATTTATATCATATTCATTGTAATTAAATTTTAATTAAAAATTTTTTAATGGTGAGAAGAAAATAATGTTTGTCATTTTTTTCAATGGAATTTGACTATCAATTGTACATATATGACATATTTAGTAATGTATTTCTATATAATGAACACACACAACATGATAGAACAAAAATGGTTTTATTATATAAATTTCTACATTAAAATTGATGAATAAATATAGAAATAATAATTGAAAATATTAAAATTGGATAAAAATAATCATACAAGAGACATATAATATGAAAATTTGGAACATATTGATCACAAATAACGATTACTGTCAAAAATATATATAGAAATGATGTACTATAATATTAATAAAATTTTTATTTAGAAAATGAAAATATATATAACCAAGAAATAAAATATAATTAAATGAATATTGTATAAAATATGATGTATTTATAGATAGTAATAACTATATATTACCATTAATAATATTCCCATTGGAATAGTAATCTAAAAATTGGAAGAGTATTTTGACCATTAGGAATACTAACATGACTGTAAGAATAGTATCCCTACCCATGGAATTGTAAAATCACATTCATTTGTCCTACAAAACAAAAATATTATATAGTCACAACATGATACATGTAAATAAATATTTTAAAATGATAAAATATGTGTAAATTTTTTTGTTAAAAATAAATTTTATTTACATTTTTTAAAAAAAAAATTAATGCTTCAAAAGGAATAAAAATTTCATAGCATCGTAAATAATTATATATAAACTGATTCATTATAATGATAATATCTTTTTATGATAACATTAATAACATTTAAAATGGATAGATAACTGATCATTATATTGAAATTTATATATTTATAACTCACATATACCCATTATGTTATATAGTTGAACGATTCATCTTCACTAGTATCCTTGAGGTAAAATAATAAATAATGAATATAATATTCGGAAAATATTTTCTATTTCTGATATATTTAACAACCCTTATCCATACTCAATAATAGACATAATTATTCCCAAATTTCCTTCCAATTATCTTCCCATCCCACTCCCGAATACGTTACATTTCTGGCCTCCCCAAAAGTTAAAATGAATCTACATAAAAGTTTATTTCAAGAGGTTATGTTTAAGAGGAAATATTCTAAAACAATCACTTTTTAATACATTTCTTCTCATAACTCTTCCACACAGCACCCATGTAACATTAAATAATGTCTCTATAATAATAAGTATATAATAATTTTCTTATGATAATATATTAACAATTATCAATCCCCAACTCAAATAAGAATGTAAATCGTGTTCATATTATGATGAGTTAAATTAAAATATGGGAAAAGTAAATTTTTTCTCCCATTCCATCAAAAAAAATTATAAATTGTATATTATTGATCAATTTAATGACACTAAGATCAATATAACTTTATTTATGGTTTTTAATATGTTAATAAAAATTTAATTAATAAAAATAATTTATTTAATGATTTTCGAAAAAATTTCCCAAATAAAAAAACTGTATAATGATAATTTTTTTATAAAAATGAATTATCCCTATATCAGAATACATATAAATGTTTAACATAAACTAATTCTATTTTTAGAAATGAATATCATTTCATTTCACTTATTTTGATGTAATCACATTTTTTATAGAAAAAAAATCAATTTGAACAATTGATCTAACTCTTCAAACATGAAATAAACGCCCTCAAAACTGTGAAATTATGCATTAAATATAGTTGAAATGATATCAAATTACCATAATCTAATTACATTAAACAAAATATATATGTAAATTTTTATAAATTAACTAATTAATGTAACTAATTTTGTTATTTTGTATTCTTATTTCATATGAAGAATGTATATTGAAATAAGGTGAGTAAACATCCAAACCTCCCTCCTTTATTTTGGTTCTAGAATTATTCTACAAAAACTATATTAATCCGATTATTATTTTCATTTATTGAACTAATATTTAGTATATATTTCCCATAAAAAATAGGTATCAAGATATAATGTCCTTCAACTATTGGGGATTCACTTTTTTTAATTATTCCATCTCAATTTCATTCGTTAGGAAAAAATTATTAAAGGTAACAAATTTTTTTCTTACCCCATTTCACATACCACCCTATAGTGTCATTAAACCATAAAAGGATACTAAAATATATAATTTTACTTTTGAAAACACATTTTTTTATTTTTGTTCATTTAAATATTATTATTCGCTTAACTTATTTAATGTATCTTTTCCCTATTTCATAAAACCCTAATTAAAATAAATATTTCAAAAATTATTTCCACACACCATTTATAACTTCAATTCACATGTAATTCATTTTCATTATTTATTATTCATTGTTTCTCAACATGTATATAAGGATGATTTAATCACTTATTTTATAGAATTCATTATTTTTTGATGCATAATAATTTTATAAGACAATATTATGCAAGCCATTTACATTTCAATGATTTTTCTTATTCTTATCCGTTATATACGATTCCATAACATAGAAAACATATTCATGGACATGTTTTAATGTATGATAAAAAATAGTACTCCAATTCATTATAAAATTTTTAATTCTCATTTGGTGATATGTGTTGGGATAGGGAGTAATCATAATCTATTCTATTGACCCTGACCGTAATACCTTAGACACAAAGCCTTATATTGTTACATTAGAATAGACACAATAATAAAATCTAAAGAAAATGTATATTTTAGTAGTTTTGGAAAACAATATAACATTCATGACACCAAAGTAACATTGGTAAAATAAAATAACATAGAAAAATAATAAAAACTATGCATCCCTGATACTAATTCCAAGAAGTTATTTTCAAATCATGGGGAATGAAAACAAAATAAGTTTGATCTCAGATAATCATTAAGGGTTATGTAGAAAGGAATATATCTTGAATAAATAATAACAATCAACTTTTAAATGTATATAACTGAACAGAAATTCAATTTAAATATATTAATACAACATAAATAATATGGAAATGTAAAAAACTAAAACAAATTCAATTTAGGCAATAAATGGAGAATGAAATGAATACATATACAATGTCAGAGAAACAATACTATGGATTATAATAAAAAAAATATTAATTATATAAATTATTAGTTCTTTTATATAATTTTTATCAGGTATATGAAAGCTTTACTATCAATACCATTATCAAGATGGTTTAAAACTAACAAGGTGAAAACCCATATGATTTAACCAAATTTATCATAACATGAGACTACTAAGGGATTAGTTGGACTAAATTAAATGGTCCCAAAACCATTTCATTAAAATAAAAATAATTCAATATATATAAATTAAAATTTTAATTCATTAACAATGGTCCTTATAAAATATATGGGCATAGAATAAGACACATATTTAGCAATATTTCCCCAATTAATCAAATATCATTCAAAGTAAAAACTATTTGTAGATATTTTATATAGATTAAGAAATAATTATATCAATTAAAAATAATATGGATATTCTAGATAAATTTAATATGTAATGATAAATAATTACAAAATATGGTGATTTTTCAAGAGAAATATATCAATCATAGAAAAAGTGAGATTGCACAATATCTTTTATAATGTGTCAATTTTAATGTCAAATAACCTTGGCTGAAATAATTGAAATTGGAAATTAAAATACCAAGAAAAATTATGTATACGTTATATTACATTTTAGAGGGTATGTATGCACACCAACATTAACTTAATTCTTTCATAGAAAATAAGTCTCAGCAAAATGTAAATGGAGAAAAAATCTTTTACTAATTACTTATTTTTTGGTTGAAAGTTCATTACAATCCTATGTAATGGTTTTAAAAACGTTCTTAAACTATACCAAAACCATATTAATATTTATAATACCATATATTATCCTTTTATAACAACTTATCACCCATATATTAATAAAATTTCATTATTTTTATTATTTTCAGTTAATTTCTTTTTATACATGTGTGATTTTTATGAATGTTCCACTTAATTTAAATATTATATAGGTCTATTATCTCTTGAATAATAGTCCTAAAAAATCTATAATATTTATACCTCAAAAAAACTTTTAATACATATCAATAATAATGGTTATGATAAATTAATTACATTACAATAATTGAGATGTTAGGACGTACATATTCATAAGTAATGCATTCCATTTTTCAATGATTATTAAGGAAAGAAGTTGTGTAATATTTTACCTTAACATAATTTTCATAAAAATATTAATAACATTTTATAGTATTTTATAAGAAAATTCATGTGGTTTGGTGAAGAAAGTATATTCACATCTCTTTTTGATGGCAGTAGTTCACATGTACATAAATGACATTATTTTACTTAATTGGGAAAAAAATTATTAATGAAAATTTATATAATACCTTAAAATAATTCAAAATATGTCATTATTTTTATTGTATTTTAATTTATATTACACAAAATATTTTACAATCATTCTTATGACTTTTTATGTGATGTGTTAGTGAATGTGAAACCACATCGCATCGCGAGGCTGTAGTATGTTGTATACAGTGGAGACATTATCTTATATCATGAATAATGGATGATAAAACTAAGAATTTGAGAAAATTAATCTAGAGGTAAAACATTTTTATAAATACTTCATTTGAATTTTATATCCATTATCATAAATATACTTTAGTTATGTTAATAGTGAAATGAATGACAATTGTTCATTAGGTGATGATCCTCTATACACATGAATGTTGATTAGTAACCAATTTTATGGGTGTAGCGATTGTTTATTATTATTACCTTATGATAAAGACATCCAAAAAAATTTAAGATACCTAGCTTAATATTAGTCATGGATTAATTAATCTTTAATTTGGGGAGATTTAATGTAAAATGAAGAACCGTGTTGAAAAACATTATATTTATTTGTGTATCCTCCTTTGGTTTTTAATAAACCCATCATAGTATTGATTTCTAAAAACAAATGATCTTATTACAAGGGAGGAAATTTGGGATGATATTTTGGTAGTTTTTTTCTATTCCAAATGGGGTTGATGATGTGAAGAACGGTGGAAAGTTGGTGGCCTTTTATAAATGTGCTGAGTTTCAATCTGGTAATTTTTTTAATGATTCATGTCAACTAACTTTTTTATAGGTTAAGTGGCTCCATTAACTATAA
The DNA here is from genome assembly GCA_963277665.1 of Viscum album. Lineage (NCBI taxonomy): Eukaryota > Viridiplantae > Streptophyta > Magnoliopsida > Santalales > Viscaceae > Viscum > Viscum album. Next base: position 21,663,233 of record OY728166.1, on the reverse strand, counting down.
AATTTCATTAATATATGTTGTTAGTTCTAAATATTTCCTCCAATGGAGATTATACAAGTATATAGGTTTTTTATCACATTATAATTAATCTTGAGTTCCTAGTTTAACACTTTTTTCTGTTAATCATTTTCATTAATTTATCTAATTTCACTAGTAATTGGGTTATAAAATTATATAACCCATGTTATAAATTATAAAATATTCTCACTATAAATATGTAATACGTTTTTTCAAATAAAATTTACAGTTTTAGAAAATTTTATTTTAAAATTAATCCTGAATATGATATAAGAAAGAGGGTTTTTAAGTGATAATGATCAAAGGTTCACCTTTTAATATCAAATTAAACTATTAAATTTATTAAAATTAAATAAATTTGATTAATAAACTTATAATTAATATAGTTAAAATTTAAAAATAATTTAAAATATAATTTTACTTTATAAATTTTATATGTGAAAAATGAAGTTTTCAATTAAAATTCAATATTTTTCATAGTTAATAAAAAATGAAACCACTTAGTACCAACAAAAAATTCAAAAGTATATAAAATTTTCATTATTTATTTGAAAATGAAGTTTATTTTTTCAAATAAATTTTATAAAAGTGTAAAAATTATTTTTTTATACAATTTTTGAAATGAATGATGGAACAAATAACTTTAGAAAAATGAAATTTTTTATGCTTAAAATTGGTTTTTTTATTATCATATGCCTATAGAATTTAAAGTTTGAATATTAAATAATATTATTTAATATATATAATATATATATTTCATTTAAATTATACTCTAATATAATTTAATTTATTTTATTTGGTTATAACTCATTTGGGTGTATAAAGATATATTTCTATGAAACATTTCCATTATATTACATTTTTTATTTTCATTTATATGTAATTGAAAAAAAACATATTTTTTATATTTTTAACCATATATATTAATTTTTTATTTTATCATATTGAAAAAAATGTTAAAATCTAGGAGGTAAATTTTATTTTAAGTAATAATATTAATAATGTTCTATGAATCACAGTCGTTCATGTAATGCATGCCAAAAAATATATTTTAACACTCTAGGATTACATGGTATGTTTATTTTTAATTAAATTCAATAGCTTGTGTTGTATACTACACCATGATAAAATTATGCTATACACAACACCATTTTAGCTTGCACTACATGCAGCACCAAGTTGGAGGGAACCATGTCCTATCAAACTAGCATTTTAAAGATTTTATGAATAGTATTAACCACATTGTGAATTTTATATATCCCATATAATTTGAACATTCATCTTATTTGTTTCATATACATAATATAATTACAAATTCAATATTTCAAATAAATGACGTGTTTTTAAAAAAATACACTTTTTCCACATTTTTAGGGAGAACCATTTTTAAATCTAATATTTCACACTACTATATATTTAATAACACAAAATGAATTTCTTTATTAAAATTGGGAGATAAATTTTCTGTTTTGTTAATTTTTATTTTATTTTTCTGATAGAATTAATATTTTAATGAATAGTGAGAAATACATCATTTTAATTCATAAACGCATTTTCATTAAATTTATCTATATATTTAGATTATCCTTTTAATTTATACTAAATTAAAACTAGATTATTTTATATCATTTAATCAAGTTTTTTTCATTCTATGTAATTTCACATTGAAATTAAATAAAAACGCATGTCAATATTTTATAGTTTTTTACTTCTTAAAAAACTACTTTCTGTTTTTGGCAATGGGAATTAATTAAAAAGTAATTTCTTGCAATTATGTGTTTTGAATTTTTAAAAATTAATTCCATATTTGGAATTAGAAGATCCAAATCGATTCAATATGTAACATTATATATGGATTTTAGTAATATTAATTTTAGTATTTCATTTTTTTTGCCATGGTGAAAGGATAAATCAGGTAAATAAGGGTAATGAAATAATATTATAATTATATAAAACTATTATATCATGTGTCCTAATCCTTTTGTATGATATATGGATGACCATGACCATACTTATATTGATTTTAAGACCCCATGGAACCTACCGATTGTGAAAATGACCTTTTATAACATTTAATTAAATGAAATGGGAAATATGACATACACATATACCTCCAAACTAAAACAATTTTAATTTGGTTTCTATAATGATCTCTTCAACCATAAAGAAAAATTACAAATCTGGGAATATTTCCCACACCATGTTATTCTCTTTATAATTTTGAGATACAAAATAAATAAATTTATTTATGAAATAATGATGATGCATTGATTACCATATTAATGAATTATTAAAATAAATTTCAATATTATTATTAAAATAATTTTAATTTGATATTTTGGATGTCATCCACAAATTTTTTGAATAAAATTAACATGTAAGGGATGATTTAATGATTTATTTCTATGGAATTAATTTCTTTTGACTTTACAAAAATTCAATTACTAATTACTGTCAAAATTGATATAAATGAATTTTTAAATCAAACACTATTTTATTTAATGATACAATAGTCATAAAATATATGATTCAGCCAACTGAAAAATATTGCATTAAAATTTTCATTAAGGATCTGCATGGGGTTCTTTGGTTAATTTATAATAACAATATTAACCATATATTATATAAATACAAGAATACATTGTAAGATGTTATCTTATTTAACTAAGGGTTAATGCCCAAAGGTAAATTTAAATTTCTGAACTAATATTGGATAAAACCTATTCGATTAGAGGATTTCAACCCATCCTTATATTATTCTAGAAATGAATAAATTTGGAGCCATTAGAAATGAAAATCGGTTTACAATAAATTATTATTTCAAGATTTTCCTAAATTCCCCCTCACCTATCCATTAAAAGAACACTTCTCCTTTCCTTTTATTCACACCTCCAAATCCCTTTGGCTCGGACGAATTTTTCCCAACCGTCCTCCCAACATCCCACACATCATCCTAGATTCCAACCTTTGGGAATAAAATTATATTAAGGAGTCATTTTTTGAAAATCCAATAGCGACACTCAAAGAAGATGATTTTCAGACACATATGGATAATATCAAACCTTAGGTATGGGTTAATTTCATTATGAAATTATTATTCAAGGTTGTTGATGCATAAGTATCTACTGGTACATCTTTATCATCCATTTCCATGTTACTAAAAATGTTTTCATAATCTTTTTTATTATTATCCTATGGATGTATATTGGCTATGTTACCTATGTTTTAAGTTTTATTAAATGCTTTGAATATAATATTTCAGTCATTTTCCATATGTTCTACATTATAAAAATTTTGAAAGATTTAGTAATGAATGTTCTTTTAACTTATACAGTGTGAGCGGTTGTTTTCCACTGTTATGTCATCTTACCGTTTGAATCATTTCTTACAGTCATACAAGGTTATTTTCAAAAGAAATGTTTTATTTTAAAATTTCACAGCTTTTAAATGTTTTCAAATTAAAAAATTATATTTCTCTGAAATTGTTTTATTGGTTTTGTTAGATTATTTTCAACTATGTCAACATACTTTGTAAGATTTTATGCTTAATTGAGATTTATTTGTTATGATACAATCTTCCAAATTATATTGACGGGTTTATGTTATGTTATAGTGGGGAATGTGATATTTTAATACCATTCCTGTTTTTTGGTTAATGTATTAACATTTAATATGTTAGTTTTAATACAAGTGTTTCTGTTATGTTTCACTCTTTTTCCTCTGAGAAATGTATTTTAATTACAATGTGATTGGCCGGGCCACTATATCCCCTCGATACATCGGTAGGTCTCATGATAAAAACTAATTTCATTACATTAGACCTTGAAAAAATATTTGTGTATGGCCTTTGGATGAGGCCTTGACATAGTTTTTAATATGTCTGGAATGCACATTACCTTATTATGACACTACATATTTATATTATTTGTGATTATTCGACGAGTAGAATATCCATGTGATATTTTAAATGGAATTATTTGATTTAATCTTGCAAAAATATGTAGAAGAGATTTTTTTTAAAGTATTGTGTTTTATTTTTGTACCTTTCATTTATAGTTTGTGATTATTTTATGTAGCTTCAGCTATATTTTTTATCCTTATTGATCATCTAAGCTAATCCCTTTATTATGTTTTATTTTCCTAGGATTCCAAGATGTGTTTTATGATTGATATGTGGGGTTCATCTAGGGAAATAATGTAATTTTAAACTATTATCTAATTTGGGTTTTATGTTGTAAATTTTAAAGTAATTTTTATGTATGTAATTTATTTTTCAAGACTGGTAAACTAATCTATCATACAGGATTTGATTCATTGTATTCATGCCAATGTATTAAAAAATTGCATTGGATTTGGCTTTTGGGGTTGGATAATTATAGTTGGTATCAAAGGATTTTTAGATACATCATTGGAAATAGATATAGAAAACATGCATTCTAGATCATAACCCTAAGAGAAAATGTGAGGATAAATATATAAGAACCCCCTAGAATTTGGTAAATGATCATGGATAACAAAGAATTAAACCTAAGATGTTATAGATTGAATGTACCATCCCTTTTTTATGTGACTTTCTTCAATGAGATGTGTTTATCACCAAGTTAATTTTGGTTATGGGTAATGGAGGAAACCAAAAAGATTTGGATTAACATTATATTAATGGAAAATCAGGTGATTTTGAGAAACAATATTAGATAATGACTTGAGTGAAAGATGTTGTGACTATGTCAAATTATTTGTCATGATATGCGACCAACAATGTTATCATTGAAGACTTTAGTAACACATTTCAGTAGAGGAAGATGAAAGTTTATAAATGTTCAAATTCTAAGAAGAATATATGAAAAAAGATTCGGATACCTACATGTTAAGAGGAAGGGAAGAAGAATCATGAGGAATACCTCAAATGGAGGGGAAGATGTTATCTATGCAGGAAAAAGACTTATATTATAACCAATTGTTATGGAGTTCAATGTCCCAAATATGGAAATCATGGCCATTACCCTACTCAATGCCCAGACATAATAATAATCTTTTAAAACAAGGAAATACATATTCCATGCAAACCATTAAATTTGGAGGATTGGTGTATTTATGTATTTGGATCTAAGAATTATGAATATAAAATTATATAAGGAGTGTTTAGTTGATATTTTTTTCCATGTATTTTCAAGAATATGTGTACTATTTATAATGGGCATGAAATTTTATTTAATTGTAGTATTATATTAGGATATCATATTAGTAAGGTAAATATTACCCTTAATATGTTTTTTATGTGAAAATAATGTTGTTTGGATAAAGTTATGTTGGATTTGAATTAGTAAATTAGATGATGCTTATTTGTTGAGAAGAAATTAGGGATTTTTTGAAACAAGGGTTATGATATCATGGATGTACTATATAAATTTGTGGGACTTGAGGAATAGTCCACTATGATTGAGAATAAGGAAACATGTATGTTTTCAATAAGTATATCTAATAATTCATGTTTTTACTGTGACTCAAAATATTACATGATGAAGGTGTTAACATGTTTGTAATGTGGAAACCAATAACATCCCAATGCAGTTTAGGAGATAAGTTCTATTCAGATTTGGTTCACCTCATTCTAAATTGATAGATTTTTAGTTTTGGAAGGATTTTAAGGTTATCGATTTATAGGCAGTATAAGTTATACTCTGGTTGAATTTTGTTAGATTAATGTTTTATCTCACAATATGTGTACTTTTTCATATATTGTAACCTGTGATAACTGTTTTTGGTGAGACTAATGGAATGACGTATCATTCTATTTATATATCACATGATCTTCTAACACTTCAGGAATGAAAAGTTCAACATCATTTCTTTGAATAAGACATGAAGTTCAAATTGTTAAATGCATGACCAACAGTTATATTGCACTGAAATAAAGAATTTATTTATTCTCATATTAATCAAATTCATGGAAATGATTGTAAAAACAAAAAAAATTCCTAGTAAATTTTATATGACGAATCAAATGGACCATTGGATCAACATAGATTGATACATTTAGGGATGTTAACCATTTATAAATCATGTTCTCTATATCTCTCTATACAGACATGATTATTAGTATTTCCTTCTATATACATATTTTTCAACATGATATCATAATAGATGTTATCTCGGGTACCCTTCTTACTTTCCTTCCTCTATTTTAATGTGGATGTTTTATTGACCAATTTTTGTGGTGTGGGATTTTAATAAAGGGATTTTTAATAATCAAAATTTAGTTACTGAAACCAAATTTTAAAATTTTGAGGATGCAATTTATTGATGGATGGGATATTGTAAGGCCCCAATATTACATGATATGTTCCTTTTTTAAAAAATTCAATATATTTTGTTGTATGTTGCACCATGCTAATCTTTCTCAACACACAACACCGTCTTAGCTTGTGTTACATGCAATATCGAGTTCGAGTGCACCATGACCTATCAAACGATCCATTTATCAAGTGGTTATGAATAGTATATAAGAATATGTTAATTTTTTACATATCCCATATAATTTTAACATTCATATTAAGTGTTACTTAGACATAATATGAGGAAAAATTCAAATTTTAAGATCAAAGAAATATTTTTCAAAAAATATAGTTTTTTCAACCATTTAATGGATAACCCTTTTTAAATTAAATTTTTAACACTTTTATATATTCAATTTGACGAAATTAAATTCTTATTTATAAGAGAATCATAAAATTTTATTTTGGATTATTTATTGTTCTTTTTCTAATAAAATCCATATTTTAATGAAATATATGAAATACAGTATTTTAATTCAAAACTGCCTTGAAATATAATTTATCTATATAGATAGATTGTAATTTTTATTGGTTTTAAATTGTAATTGAATTGTTTTTTTACCATTTAATTCAGTTTTGGTAATTGGATATAATTTCACATTCAAATTGGACATAAACACATGTTAATATTTTGATAGTTTTTACTTCATAAATGCCAACATTCATGTTTTGACAAAGGGAATTAATTTTAAATTAATTTCCTCCAATTAATTGTTTGGAATTTAGAAAAATGTATTCATAATTTGGGATCATAAGGTAAAAACGGTTGAAATAGTTGCCTTTTATTTTTTGATTTTAGGAATAGCAACTTTAGTGATTATTTTTATTTTTCATGGTTAAAGGGTAAATAATGTAAGTAAGGGTAAAAAATAAAATTTTAAAAACATAAACTACCATAACACATGTAATAAAACTATTATTTGAAATATTGATGACCATGAGTATACTTTTTTTGATTTTACGACCCCAAGAAGCATCATGTGTGTGATAATTCCATTTTATAATGTTATATTTAAAGAATATGGAAATATAACATAAAAAATTATCCCAAACTAAAACAATTTTAACGTGGTTTATATAAATTATATATCTGACTATAAATAGTCATTAGAAATATAAATATATTTCCTATATAATTTTATTTTATTTATAATTTTAATACATTAAATAAATAAATTTACTTCGGACACAATGGTGATGTTATGATTATATTATTAATGAATGACTGAAATAAATTATTTTATACTAATTAAAATAATAGTAATCTGAGCCTTTTGATTACTTAAATGAATTTTTTTCATAACATTGAAACATTTTGGATGATTTAATTATTTTTTCTAAAGTAATTATGTTGTTATGACTTAAACAAAACTAATTTACTAAATTGTATCAAAATTGACCTAAATGAATTCTTAAAACAAACACAATTTTATTAAATGATATAATAGTCATATATACCTACGATTCATACAAATGACTTAAATAGTGTTAAAAATGTCATTTTTTATCCACTTGAGGTTTTATTGTCATTTTATAGTAAATATATTGACAATGTATTATAAAAATACAAGAAGACATCGTAAGAGTTAAATTTTTTAACTAAGGGTTAAATCCAAAATATATGGTTGGATTCATGACCTAAACATGTTTATAACATATTGGTTAAGAGGATTTAAACCCATAATCTTGTTATATTCTAAATAAATATCCTTGTATCCATTAGAAACTGAAAAAAAAAATAATAAATTAATATTTCTAGACCATCTTAAAGTGTCCCTCACCTCTCCTATGAAGTGAAATTATCCTTCTCTTATATTTACACCTCGAAATCCCATTAACTCATCCAAATCCTATCCAAAACTCCTCAAAAAATCCATCACAGCATTCCAGATTCCACCATTTTGGCGAAAAACCATCTTAAGGAGTCCTTTTTTGCAAATCAAAAGGAGACACCCATAGAAGAGGAGTTTAGAACATAAATAGAGAATATCAAACATTAGGTAAGGGTTAATTTCACTATATTATCATTATTCTAGTTTGTTGATTCTTAAGTATCTACTAAGAAATATTTATAATCCAATCCCATGTTACTATAAATTTTTTTATAAATTTTTTTTCTGTTATCCTATTGAAATTTAAATTCATTTTTACCCATGATTGATATTGTATAAAATGTTTTGAATGTAATCTTTTTGTTGTTTTCCAAATGAGTTACTTTATTCCACATTCAAAAAATTATGGAAAGTATATTTTTTTAACTTATACACTGTGAGCAGATATTTTTCATAGTTATGTCACCTTACAATTTTGAATCTTTCCTTACAAGATTACATGGTTATTTATAAAATTTTTTTTTTATTTCATAGATTTTGAATGTTTTCAAACAAAAAAGGGACATTTCTTTGAAATAGTTTTAATGATTTTATTAGATAATTTTAATCTACATAAACTCCCTTTTTTAGAGTTTATGATTAATTTATATAGATTTATTATGATACACTATTGCTTATTGTATTTAAGGGCTTAAGGTATGTTTGACTAGAGATATTCTATTTCAATATAATTCATGGTTTATGGTAATGTTATTAACATTTTGTATGATAGTTTTAATATGAGTTTTTATGTTATGTTTCAACATATTTCTGCTGTGGAATATTTTGGACATAGTAAGTGATGGGTGGGGCCTTCTATAGCCCCTCGATATATAAGTATGTATCATAAAAAAAACTTCTGTCTTTATAGAAGGAGGTGATTGAATATGTGTCTATGGTATGTGCATGAGGCCATGACATAGAGGTTAAGACGTCAGACATTATGAATTCCCTCATTATGAGATATGTTATTTATTAACATGAGATTATTTCATTTGTATAATATCCATTCGAATGTTTAAATGGAATTATTTGACTTATTCCTTCAATTTTATGTTGAATATAATGTTTTAAAACTCTTGTGCTTTAGTTTTGTTCCATTATTTAACAATTTATGCTTTTTTTTTATAACTTCATCTATGTTGTTTATCCTTACTGAGCATCAGATATCACCCCTTTATTATGTTTTATTTTCCAAGAATGCTAGGAAGTTTTTTATGATTGATGTAAAGTGTTAAATAATGGGAATAATGTTATTCTCAAAATATTATATACGCTATGTTTTATGTTAGAAATTGTAATGTGACGTTTATGTTTGTAATATATTTTCTAAGACTACTAAAATAATCAGTCCTTTAGGATTTGATTCCTTTTAATCATTCCAATTTAATAAAACAGGGAACAGGATTAAGTCTTTTAGGCTGAGGAATTACAAAATATCATTATTGCATGTAATGAAAGATAAACTCATTATTTTGTGCAATTCCTGATATATAAAACATTGAATTACGTTAAGAAAGTAAATGTATATTAATGTATTGGGTTGATATATCCTCTTTTATAAATGGTGTTTTAGGTTATATACGATGTCCAATATGATATACATATTTTATCAATTTTGGTGTTTCATTCTCCTTAACTTAAATAAATTCATTCCTTGTAATTTAAAAATTATCCTCGTAAATCAATGTATAATTTTTTAAAATTATTTTTTTGAAAACCCCACATTATGCAAGGTTCAATAAAATATCAACTTACCAATAGAAAAATATTAGTACCATAATCATATAGAATAACATATAACTAGGATTATATATAAGAGAACATTAGAGGGAAGTGATGGTATGTAGTTAGAGGAAAATACTGAATAATAATTAGGAGTGATTGTGGTCATTTATCACACGATACAAATTAACCGATGAAATTATTGGAACATTAAATCCATTAGTGAAACATCTGTTAAAATGGCATTGATATCATCAAACATTATGTTAATTAGATAACATTTTTTTAATATCATTTTCTTATAGTTGAGGTATACTTTTATTTTCAATCAATATAACTAAATATACCAATATGATACATTTTTATTTCATAAGAAGAACTTCATAATTTAGTTTTTCTAATATCAATTTCCAATTTTATCACTTTTTTTTGGAAATGAGTATCCATAAATGAACTTTTTATGCCTAAAGCACTAAAATTCACATTTAACGGATCATAAGATCCATAAAGAGTGACTTGTCTTTCTATATTTCTATGACTATTTTCCAAAACAAATATCGAAACCAAATGTAATCCAATAAATTATTCTCTAAACTAAAAAGGTAATTACACTAGATAATAGTTAATATTTATTTTTGAAATCATAAAAATAACGACATATTAACCTATACATCATGTAAGGAACTGGTAGGTGCAAAGACCTTATTATCCTCTGGTCATGGGATCTCATCTTATGAGAACACTAGAAATTATGGGTTGTCAAATGGAATACAGTTTAAAATATTTCCAAAACCATTTTAAAATATTTCTAATAATGTTTCAATTAAAATATGATGAAAATATTTGAAATTAAATTAATCATTATAACCATATTTTACTATGGTTGAAAATACATTCTATTCATTTAAAATTTCAAATATTATTATTTTACTATTAATAAAATGTCATTGATGGTAATATTAACCCCAAAGTTTATCCATACATTTTAACATATGTCTATAAATCATTATACCATTATTTCTAAAATAATTTATTAACTAAAACTTATATTGACCAAATTTTCTCCAAATTTTCCTTAATCATGGTAGACACCAATTACATAAAATATAATAAGATGTTTTTAATGTTTTAATTTATGGTTTACCTTAAAATAATATATATGATGGTGTCCATAGCTCTTATGTTAAATGATATACATATTCTTATTTAAATTTTACACAATATGTAGACGTTTTATGAATCTAATCATAAAAATTATATTGTTAAAATACTTCTAGAATGCCAATATATAATTCAACCATGTTTTTCTATAGAGGTCCTTCTTTGGTCTAGGTTTTAACTGAGGCCATTAAATTTCATTATCAATTCATATCCTTCATAATTTTCTACAATGAAAATGTTATTTATCATAAGAATATACATCATGAGTATTGAACTAGGTGTTCAATAAGCCTTGTTGTTGCTATCAGTTAAAGATCATGTCGTTCTGGACTAGTCTTTTTTTTATTTATTACTCCTAGATACCACTATGCCAGAACCACACCACCATGCACAAACAAGACATGGATGTTTTTTATAAAAACCATACAATATATACCTGATTAAATTTTTATAATTCTACGTTATAATTATCCTAAAATCAAATAATTGGGTTTCTCTATAATCAATGTTTTATAAATCTCCATCTCAAGTTTTTTACTAAACATCCTCAAATACTGACTATGGATTCTTCATTTACCCTGTCCTATAGTTACTGAATTAATTTATTATATTGTATTATATAAAAGATTAAAATTTGATAAGAATAAATATATTATATGTTTTTAAGTCAATATTATATTCCTTTTCCTATATTATAATGGGATGATAAAATAAATCATAACAGTTTTGAAAACTCAACATGCTTGAATATAATTCCAATAATTTATATCCATTTCTAGGGGAAATAAAACCATATAATGGTTAGATATAATTCCCAGTAAAGATTAATTATTGTGGAATCAGTCAATGATTAATAATGATAATAAATATAAAATTTTAGATAACTAATCACCCATTAAACATAAATTTCTATATAAGGATTAATCATTATCGTATGGTAAATAACTGAAACATATGATATTCACTCAATAAAATGATAATGAAGTGAATACATATAGTGTCATAGAATAAGATTAACATATTATAATAGTAACTTACTTCTAAATGAATAAAATTTTTAATTTCGTGATGTCTTATTACCTAGGTAAATGATATATTTATCATTATGACCTTTCACAATATGGTTAAAAACATACTGGATAAAAACCCATCGAATAAGGCTAAATAATTATTCTAAATGTGACTACTGTTTCTTTGAGGGGTTTTAATTAAATGATCCACAATCCATTTTTTAATCATCCATGGAATTCCACATATATCCAATAATTGATTTAATTCCTAAAAAATGTCCCTTGTCAAATATCTATAATAAGAAAAGGATTCATATTTATCAATATTTTGAAAATTAATCATATTTTATTTAATGTAAAGACAGTATGTACAAGTGGAATGTGTTTCATAAAATAATCATATATTTTACAAAATACAATTTATATTTAAGTTAAATTTAGTAGTCAGTGAAAAATAATTACACTAATGTGATTGTTTCAAGAGAAAGTCACAATCACAAAAGAATTTTGGATTTCATAATAATTTTTTCCATTTTTTATTTTCTAATTCCAATCCCTTTGTAGAAATAATTAAAATTGAATCATAAAATTACATGAATAATGAAGTAATATTGAAAATAAATGTTATCGAGGAATTATATACCCCACAAAAAAGTAAATATGTTCATAACAACAAGTAAGTCTCAATGGAATATAAAATGTGATGAAATCCCTTAACTTATGCTTCATTTATCAGTGATTATTCATTAAACTCTTTTATTGTGGTTTTAAAAATGTTATCCAATTACAAAAAACAACAATAATTTTAATAATATAATATAGGATCATTTCAAAAAATCTTATTACTTATCCATTAATAATCATTCATTATTTTTTAGGTGTTACCTTTATTGATTTTTCAAACCTATTTCATTTTGAAAGTTCCAATTATCTTATATCATATTTATTTATAGAAATTCTGGTAATAACCATTAAATAATTGTTTTATTTATAAATTAATAATTTTTTTAAAACCAATTATTAATGGGGATTGTGAATAGTGATGTATGTTACCATCATGAAGAAAATAGTTCATACATATTCTTGAGTATCATTTTAAAATTTTCAACGATCATTACTAAAATATGGAATGAATATTTTTCTTCTCCATAATGGTTATAGTTATATTTATACCATATTATATACATATATATATCCTTCATGTGTTTTGGTGATGAAAATTGAGTCACATACCTTCATAAATGTGATAGTCTGCTTGTACATGAATAACATTATCGTATTTCCTTGAGTGTTAAAGTAAAAAAATTTAATTATCATTAAAAATTATAAATATTTCATTAATATCAAATTTATTTAATTTATATCACATATAGTTCTTAACATTATTCCTTATAACCTTTATGCGATGAATTACTGAAAGATGAATCCCATCACATTGTGCGGTGGAAATCCACCACACACATGAGTGTCATTATCATGTATCCTATGGAATTAACGATCAAAATAATAATTTTATATAATGAGTTATGAGCTATAATAATTTTATTAATATTACATATATAATTTATATTTGTCATCATAACTAATTATGAGATATGGTAAAGGATAAAACAAATGACACCAGTTCACAAGGTAGTAGACCTCTACACACACGAATATAGATTTTGTAACCCATTTGATGGTGTTTTGATATATATTTAAAAAATTAAATCATAAAAACTAAATCCCCTTATATTGAGGATAATTTCGATGTTATAAAATAATTATCTAATAAAAATTGAAGAATGTGGAGAAATAAAATAAAACAAAGATGTTGGTTGAAGTATAATACCTTTCTTCGGGTATCTTCCTTTAGATTTTAGTATATCATTTATAGGATGTATTTATTCTCATACTACGGGTTCTAAGATGATGGTATTTTTTTGTGGAGTGATTTGGGTAGGGCTTGTCTAACCCCAATTGAGGTGGGTCGAAATCTTGTAAATTTTTGAAATAGTGAATTCTACCCATGTCTGTAAACGTCATGTGAGTATAATAATGTACTAATCTATATCCAATAATTTATAAGGTGTAAATATGTCCATAAAATGGTTTAGTAAAATTAATTAGGATAGATAGACACTTAAGATTAATTTTTAGTCTCTCAGGAAACTCGTATTTCACTTAATAGAGAGAATCAATTTTAATTTTTTTCAAGAATATTTATGGTCAAATATTTTAAATAATTTATTATAGATTTTAATATATTAAGATTTAAAATGTGGAATTAATTTTTCCAAATTTAATTATAATAAATAAAAACCATTAATTTTAAATTATTCCCATAAATGGGATGAGAAAGTAGGTTTAAATGTGAAATGCTTTTCAAGAATACTATAATTTTATATCCAATTACATTATGAAATTGATTCTAATGACCAAATATATAATAATATATATATATATGTTGAATAATCTTACATTAAAAAATATCTAAAATATAATATGACATTATAAATTATTTAGATGAATAATCAATTATTAATTAATATGTCTTATTTTTTATAATTCATCAAAAAATGAAACTGTTCAGAAATATACAAAAAAATCACACCAAAAAAATATTGAACATCCTATTCCAATCTATAAATAATTTATTATAATATTTTCAAAAATTAGTTTAAAAATGATAGTTCTAATTGAATGTCATAAAAAATATAAATAGAAAAAATAATATTTTTATGCGTAAAAATTGATTTCAATAAATATTATTCCATTAAAATCAATTGGAAGAATATAAAAACATTTTATTGAATATATATATAATTATAAAAATTTATGGATATTAAATAATTTTATTTTCTAGGAGGAAACTCTACCAGGAATATGAAATTAATTTTTAATAAATAAATCATTCATATTCACTTCGGTTTTTATCATTTCTAATGAACTCGTAACTAATGAATTAGTTAATATTTGTGTAAATAGTTTATTTTAATAAAATAGTTTATACAATTAATAAATACCAATTTAATGGATCAATATTAAATTGAATTTAAAACAATAATATTAATTTTATTCTTTAAAACATTGACTTGTGTGTAATCCAATCAATCAAAGAAAGTAATTATTTCATGTAACCTAGGATAACCTTTGTGTTGATCAAATGTAGTGATATATAATAGATTTAATTTCATTATTATAGTAAATTTATTATAATGTTGTGCGATTCGATATTCCCTTCTATGCTTGGTGTTGTGTGACATTCACAATATCAAATATTATATCCATATTATATAATTTTAGGGTGTAACATCCATGATAGAAAATTATAAACCATGTGATGTTTCCTTAGTGAATATACTTGATTTATTATTATCTCATGTTTTATATTATTTTCCACAATATAATGCTTCCATGATTATATGATACCATCTTCTTTATAGAATTCTTTTATATGATTTTTCTTCTTCCCGTTCTCTTATGAAATGGTTTTTCCCTTTAATTTCATATTTTATCCCTTTTT
Source organism: Viscum album (assembly GCA_963277665.1). Taxonomy (NCBI): domain Eukaryota; kingdom Viridiplantae; phylum Streptophyta; class Magnoliopsida; order Santalales; family Viscaceae; genus Viscum; species Viscum album. The sequence goes on along the minus strand of OY728166.1, from coordinate 21,647,608 downwards.
TCCATATTGGAATTTTAACTCACCCATTTTATATATGTATTACATAGATAATCTAATGTAGTCTTTGAAGCTCATGTCGATTTAGGATGTCCATATAGAGACTATAATAATAATTTATTATTTTAGTTTTTTAAGGTTTATGAACCTAGTATTCCAAATGCACTAACCTCCTGATAATGGGATTATATTTATAGGATACTTTTGTTAAAAATAATTAAATAATATATGTATTATTTTTGTGATAGTACATTCATGATTAAAATAATGAATTTGAATTATTACATCCTGAATTATTTACATAGATGCATCAAAATATGTTAACTCTTTTTAATTGCTTATAGTAGTTCATAGGGATAGATTCATAAGGTGAAAAATGTGTTTCATATTTTGTATATATTATTCATAAAGAGTTTAAATTTAAGAAGAAACAATATGTTTGATACCAAAAAATCATACAAAAATAATTTTCTATTATCTTAACTAATCCTTTTTTAAATATAATGGAAAATTCAAGAAATATTTTATAGAAACACAGAATTTATGTAAGTAACCCATTAATTATTTATTTTTTTATAGTGTTTGGGTTATGTCTTGTAATGTTTATAGTATTTTTGAAGTTTTTTTCTTTTGTGGTTATGAATCCTTTTCTCCTGGCTAGTTTAAACTGAGAAACTCATATAGATAATTGTGCCACCTGAGGTAGTGCGTAAAGGGTGGGTTCATGGTTATGTGAAATGTTTCTAGAAAAATTGATGCTACCAAGGAGTAAAAATTGTTTTAGGGATGTATTCCATTATATGGCTAGTTCATAGATTTTCTAACTATTACCCCTAAACCATTCACATAGAAAATTATTATCCAAATATTATCATTCTAATTTGTATTCCCATATAAACCAATTATGTATTAACTATATTGGTTCTAAATAGATTTTATCACCCCATAAAGTATTTATAGATACTTACAATCCTTCATGAGAGTGATCCCTTTAAAAATCATAGTTCATTGATGGTCAAATTTCATGAAATTTCATTATTCATAGTGTATTTTCTTAAATATATTCTTCTTCACTATCTTATATTCATAGATATAGCTCATTGGTGTTATATATATGATATTTTATGATAAAGACAATGATACATGGACGCGTATATTTTAGAAAAAAATATCTGAGGAGTTGTTTGGGAGTTTCAACCCAGTTTTGCTAAAGGATTTATTCCAACATTGTTTTCTCCATGGTTTTTATTTATGTGGCTTCTCTATCGACTCCTATTATTAGAAAATAGAGGATTGGATTAATATTTTTTAATCTCATTGATGTTAATGTGAATTTATTATAAAAATTTCGATTGAAAGCATCTTTAGTGATGGTTTGTTAAATTGTATAATTTTATTAAAATATACTTAGTTGAATGATCTTAAACCAATAATTCTAAAAATAGTCTTTTGGTTTCATTTATGGATAAAAGTTTCTTGTAATTTTTTAGAAATTCTTTAGAAAACTAGATGGAATAGTTTTGGTATTATTGTTTATTGAATGTTTATTTCCCTTTACATGACCCTATAGAAGGGGCATGTACGATTAGGGCACCAGTTTTTGGTTATATTGTGATGAAATGGTAGATTGAAGAGAGACCATTCATGAGTATGGAACTGTCACTAGGACATGCATCTGTGGATGTTTGTATTTTAATGGGATATAAAAAATGGAATTTTGAAATGGTTTGAAGGAATTTTTGGTTGAATTCCATGAAAAATATTTTTTTAAATGTATTATTTTATATAAACTATTACAGATTTGTAATGTTGTTTTATACAAAAAAAAATTATTAATGTTTGGAACCATGTTCTTTCATAGTGGAATGAGTAGGGATGACATTTTGGAAAAATCTAAAAATTTTCATTGCTCACCCCATGCATGGACACATTTTCATGTATGTATATATCATTTAATGATACATAGTAAAAGAAAATGTGTCTAATTTATTTAGTTATGATTCAAGATACTTTTTCTTGACATATGTAATTTAATCTTGGATGATTATGGGAGTTTTTTATTATTGTCTTTGGTGTCTTTGAGATTTGTTGGCCTTATTTTCTACATTGTATTTTGATATTTTCTTGGTTACAACTAGATAGTTAGATATATTTTTGGTTAGGTTTGATATACATTGAGTGGTGTTGCATTGATTTTATGAATAGTTTATCGATTGTTTTGTTATGATATAAATGGGTTTGGTTTATTTTCAAAGGAAAAATCATCCACTAATAGTATTGAAACCCTTTGTATATATATTCAACCTTTGGAATCTTGGAGATATCACAGAATTCCATGTAATGATTCACCATATTATAATGAAAATGAGGAGTGGTGGGATATTACAAATGGTATAATCCTTCTGTAGTACATATTTCATTTTGGACAAATGGGACTTGTTTTTCTAGTCATGGATCTAGAAAATAATTCTTTATTGGTCTTTTAGTTAGTATGGTGTAAAGGAATAATATTGTTTTACAATAAATGTAGAGAATAAAAGGAAATATCTAACCTATTTTTTTTTGAATCTCAAATTACATGGGTGGTGGTTACATTATTGTTTTATGACACTTATATGAGTTGTATTCTCATTATTAAGGTATTATCCATTTAGAGGATAATGAAATATGATTTTATAAATGAAATCCCTCTAAAAGTGAATATTTCATTTTGAATAATTATTTATGATGTGGTTCAAAGGTGTTGATTTTTTAAAAATGATAAAAAAAATTTCAAAAGTAAGATTTAGAAAAGGGATGACATGTGTATCTTGGAAATTTATTTATTTTAAAAATAATGGTACAATTTTCAAATATTGGTTGATAGTGGAAAGGGTTTACTTTTTGATGTACATGTTTTAACATTTTTAATTTGTTAAATATAAAATTTCAAAACCATTAGTTGCTATAGAGTGATAAATATAGTGATTTTTTGATATAGAAATGGCACGCGGTTGGCATCCTTGAATCCCACTAAATGAAGGTACTAAAATTTTGGTTTCAAGTAAGACACATATGAACCAAAAACTAGTTCAAAGTATTGTCTGTGATTTTCATATTGTGGATAGAGGGAACAAAGGTTATGAATTAATGCAAGGGTATTATTTCAATATGTTTTAGAAGTACAATTCAAAGATCTATTAGGGGGATTTGAATCCAAAAATTGTAAATGTGTGGATGAATAGGATGAATAAATTCATTTATTTTCTTAGTACACCATTATATTTGAATGTAATGTTGGAAATATATATTATGGATGATCTTGAAAGATAGTGATTGAATTTAACAATTAATTGTAAATTGGAACATGGAATTTCATCGGATGACTTTTAATAATTCTCCAAAATTATATCCTCACACGTTTAACATTTCAATAATGATATATTTTTTCAACATGAAGTTGGAGAAAATCACATTGAGGGAGTATATTGATAAATTTAATAATTTAGTACAGTTTTTTCTCAATGATGAATCATTTGTATCATTAGAGGAATTCATTTGTTAATAAAAATTGATGAATGATACTAGCTTGAAGATTATAATTGTTAATATAATTGATTATACCACGATGTTCACTAGAAATATAGTGGAATAAAGGGACATATCAGGATCGATGGGTTGATGGATGAGGATGATAGATATGGAAAATGGTGTGAAATATAATGCTAGTATTAAGGCGTAGAAGGAAACCTATTTACAAGGTAGTGGAATAACTCTGAATCAGATAGCTATATTAGTGAATCATCCCCCAAAAACAAAGAGTATATATGGATGTTTACAGTGTGGATCTTTTGATCAGAACAAGAATTATTGTAGCACAATATCATGATTATTCAACAAATTCAATGAGATGGGGTATATTCAGATCTATTCTAATTGATCCCCAAGGTTAGTTTCATGAGAAACATATCATGTGTTGTAGTCGATGTATGATTTGATGGGGTGAAGGAAGAACAATAAAACTCATAAATATATTTGATGATCCCATGGTGATTATAATAATACCATGACTCCATAACATGATAAATATCAAAAGAGAAATAAAGAACAATTCACAATGGGTAAGTAGTTGTATGAATATGTGCAAGTTATTGTGGATTATCAATCTGGACCATAGATGGTGAGAGGTAACCATATTTTATAACATAACCTTACGAAACATTTCCTAGAAAATGGTTCACCCATTTTATTTCTTTATTATCACTCTTTTGATCTTTTTGTGTTTAAATGTTCAAATGATTCCTTCTATTTTAAAATTTCAAAACTCTTATTGGTCATTGAAAATATCAAGATATTATGTTCAAATCATGTTCTATAAATTTTCATGGGGATATATTTTTATGGATATTATCTATGATTTATATGGACGTAGATAACATATTATTTTTATCAATTGGATGAATATGGTCAAATATCGTGTATATTCTTATACCCACAGGGTATGTCTTAATATTGATAATGGTGTCGAGAATATCTTTTAAAGAGGTAAGAATGAAAAGGTATGTGTAACTTGTTTTTAGGAATAAGTGGATTGACCAATCTGATATCAGTTGGTAGAATTGATATTGGTATTAGATTATAAGACTGAGAATAACAATTTTCTTATAGATTTGAATCATTTTTCAAAGGTTTTTTTCCGATAATTTATCTGGGGTTCCACCAACCAAAGAAGTAGAGTGGATGATTGTTCTATCCCCAAGGACCAGTCCTACCACAATTCAATATTACTACATTTAACTTGAAAAAATTATTGAATTTAATATTCAGTATGGTGAGATGGAATGCAAAGGGTTCATTTGGCCTAGCATGTCTCTGCGTGAAGCATCGGTCTACATTATAGAAAATGTATATGGAACTCTAAAGATGTGCGTGGATTTTCATAATATTAAAAATGTTATGATAAATAATCAATATCCTATTACATTCATTGATGATATATTTTTTCAATTGATGGTACATCAGTGGTTCTCTAATGTTGACTTTCACTATGGATATCACCAAATATAGTTTCATATGGGGGATAATTTGACAAAAAAACTTTTAGAAGTATATATGGTCATTATGAAAATGTGTTCATTCAATTTGGTTTATTGAAATAAACTAAAGATTTTTTGGAATTGAGGACTGTGATATTTGAATGATATCTAGATCCAATTATTGTGCTATTTATGGATGATATAATTGTGTATTCAATGACAATAGAAGAGTGTGAGAAACACTAGGAGATTGTGTTAGGAATTTTTTCAAGAACATCGTATGTATTCGAAATTATCAAACTATGAATTTTGGACCTAATAATTTCATTTCATTGTCCATGTAATCTCATAATGATTTGTTTATAAGAATCCAGAAAATATTGATGTTTTTATCTCTTGTAAATTTAAAATAATGTCTTTTAGATACATGATTTACTTGGTTGGGATGGTTATTACAACCATTTTCTTCAAGATTTTTCCTGACTAACATCGCCTGTGGCAGCATTGACAATGAAAAAATCTTCAATTCCACTAAAATGATAGAATTTATAAGTATTAAAAATATCATAATATTTTTATTAAATTAGCACCAATCTTGAATTTTCCAGATTTATTACTACTGTAGGGGGTGTATTGAAATGATTTTGGATCAGACTAGGGACAGGATCCCAAACATGGAGATCATGCACTTCCTTTCAGATCATGGAAGATATGGTTTCATGAGAATAACATCCCAAAAAAATTATAGGTTTCTTCTATAGTCCATGCAATTTTTACATTGAATCATTACCTATTTGGTGATAAATTCATGGTTTTTATTGATTGTAATAAATTGAATCAAATTTTCTCAAGTAGGTATTTTTAATATGTGGAAATTAATATCAATGAAATATAACTAGATATTTGAATTTGAATTAATTTAAAAACTAAGTAAAATAAATTTTGTAGAAGATTCATTATGTAGGAATATTTTTGGTCAGTTGGAAAAAGAGTCTTCAAAGATATGGTCGTTGATTTTGGAGATAGATGACTTGCACAAGGGTTGTGAAGACATTATCTTTATTAGAGTGTTAATTCCAGTTTATTTTTGTTCTTGTTTCAGGTTGACATAGTTAAAGATGTTAAAACATGCAATTCATAATTAATTGTGTTGATGTAAAATCTCAACAGTGGGGAGACCATTGTGTGATAGAATATGGGTGGGTGATCCGTTTTAGTGTATCGAGGTCACATAGTGATAAAATTTATTTTTTTGGAAAAACTTCTTTATAAATATCACTATTTTAGAAGGTCTATTCATATAAGAATATAGAATATGTTTAAAGTTATAAATGAAATTTTTTGTTGGGATGGGATAAAAAGAATGGTGGTTATATTCATTTTAGGATGCCTCACTTATCTATAGGTTAAGGAAGATTGCTCGTGGATATAGGGGAATTTTCCATCTCTACCTATTCCTATTTGTAAATTGGATCAGATAGACCAGAATTTTGTGATATGTCCCCCAAGAGTATTTTGTAAACACATTGCAATATGGATGATAGTCGATCAAATGATAAAGTTAGCTCATTTTATTACTATTCATGAGTATCAGTTGGTAGAAGAATTATCTATAATCTATATGGTAGAAGTTTTAAAGAGGAATAGTGTACCAGTATCAATAGTATCTGATCAATATATGAGTATTGTGTCTCATTTCTAGAGATCCATACTGTAGTCCCTTGGGACTTAGATGACAATGACAACAGCTTATCACCCTTAGATATATAGAAAATAAAAATGGATGATACAATCATTACAATACATGATATGGGTTGTGTAATGAATTTGTTAGATCATTGGAGGATCACATAACATAATTTAAGTTATCATATGAAAATAGTTATCAATCTTAGATACATATTAACTATTTTTATGCATTGTATGATCATCCTTGTATTTCTCCACTTTGATGGGTGGAAATAGGTGAGACATCACTATTTAAACCAAGCCCTGACTAAGATATAATAGAGATGTTTCTATCGATTAAGAAATGGATATTGATGGGACATAGTGTAATTCCCCGACCCTAGTTTCCCAAAGTCAGTGTATTATTACATTACATTTTCATGATCCCAAGAAAATAATATATCAAAGGATTAATCGGTTGAGTAGCCTATTAAATACTAGATACTAACATATGTTTTACATTACATCTTCAAATTTAAAAAAACATATTAAACCCTTTGAAAACAATGATTATCCCTATATGTAAATAATTATATACTTCTTCACATATTGGGGGAAAATGAAACTTATGAAAGGGGTGAGCTCATATTATCATTAGGGATTAACAATATAGTGGAAGCTGTCAAAAATAATCTTAAGCTTTTAATGAACGGTATAAAAGTGAAACACTAGAATTTTAAACATAATATTCTGCACAATATGGAAATAATAAATAAAATATTTCAATTAAAACTTTAAAATGGATATTCTACTAGTTGAATAATCACATGTAATATCAATAACTAATCTCATAATGAGGAAATTCATAATATCGAACATCATAAACCTATAGTTAAGGCCTTGTGCCAAGACCATTATAATACCATCAAGGCCACGTTCCGATACAATAGGTTATATCATAGATATACTGATGCATCAAGGAGATATTTTATCCTCCTACCATTACTTAATATATCCAATTCCTTCATCATAGGAAAATATTGAAACATAACATAGACATTTGTATTAAAACTAGAATAAAAAATCTTAATACTTTATCCATAAACTATAAATGGTATAAAAATAAAACATACATGGTCAAACATATCATAAAACCTTTAAAACAATATGGATGAATGTATCATAATAAATCAACACTAAATAAGTATTAAATCTTGAAAAGTATGCTGACATAGATTAAAGTGATCTAATAAATTTATTAAAAAGATTTCAGAGAAAAATCCATTTTCTACAATGAAATAATTTAAAATACACTGAATTATAAAAGTAAACATGTTTTTTTTATAATAAAATTGTAATATTATAATGGAAGCTTCATAATTTAGGGCATCATATCGGTGGAATATTTCTTCTCACACCATATAAGATAAAAAAACATTATTTTCATTAATTTGTCAAAAAGAAATGAAAGTACATCTTTTGGAAAATGATGGAAAGATTTCATTCAAAACATTCATAAAAAATTGAAATATCAATGAAAATGACATTATAATATTTTTGATAATATTTTGAATTACATTTTAATAAATATGGACAAGGATGATACGTATAACCTAGTACATACTTAGGTATAACTAATCTCAGATAATAAAGAGATCGTGAAATTAACCCTTACCATAAAATTTACATTAGTTGATAGTGATTTATTCTCTTGTATAATGTTTAAAAAATGTTATTATATTATAGCATGACCATATCTGTATTTATGATAACATATATGATCCTCTTATATCATTTTTGTTAATATTATTTCAAAAATACCATTGTTTTTAGTGTTAACTACTTCGTTTTCTCGTTCTTGTTTTTTCATGTGAGTTCTGTTTTCTATGCATATATTGTATTTAAGTTATATGTAAAATGATATTAAGAACCTAATTATTATTTTTACTCATCATATAAATTGTATAATCATTATTTAATAGTCATTGTTGAGAACGAATCTCATCGCATTGTGGAGATGGTAGGTCCTACATGCACGAGCGACTGTATCATTACCTTGGTGGTCAAACGGTATGGAATTGGATGGTATATTAATTATACCAAATCATTATCATGTTATATTAAATATTTCTATCTATTATACTCATCAACATAACCTTACAATAAAGTAGTCATGAATAAAAAATTACACCATTGCATGGAGACAGTAAGCCAAATGTATGTATGCATTGTGATATTGTTATTCCTATAATGGATAAAATGAAGAATATGGTTATCCCATGATTATATTAACATCTATGTGTGTGGATTATAATGTATTTAATATTTTTATATATGTAAATAACATCTAAATAAAAATTATATTATAAAAAAGAACTTTGGAAGAGGTGAGAAAATAATTACCTCTTTTTTGAGTGTCTCATATTTCTTTGCAAAAAATGAATCCGCAGGTTGGATTTATACCAAAAGTGTAGACTCCATAATTGAGTGAGGGAACCGAGGAGAGTATGTAAGTAGGGTTTGGGAGTGCCAAATGACTTTGGATGTGTGATGTAATGAGAATTAGAAGTTTCCTTTCATAAAAGAGGTGAGGGGCACGTTTTGAAGAGAAGAAAATACTAATGCATTATAAATTTAATTTTGATTCCAAATCGAATAAAAGTGATTTATTACATGTTTTTTATGAGGATGGGTTGAAATAATCTTATCCCAGAATTTTAAGAAAAGATTAGTTCATGAAAATAACTTCATCATTTGGGTGTTACCATTAGTTAAATAGTCTAACTTTTTTCACTTCTTCTTGTATTTTTACACAATAGGGTAAATATATTTACTATAAAAATCCAAAAGAAACCCAATGGGATCATTTATTTTATATATAACACTATCATATTTATTTTTCTAAACCTTATATTTTTATTAATTTTATAACATTTAATTTAATATTATTTATTTTAAAGTATCATTTTTTTCAATTTTGATACTCTTCAAATTTTTTATTTTTAAAAATATCATACCAAGATGATAGCTTCAAAATAATTATTTTAATATATCACTAACATGTCTATGATATCAATAAAATTATTCTTTCTTTAATTAAGTCAATTTATATTTATTTTAAGATTTTATATTTCATTTAATTGATTATTCCTTTAATAAATCTATTACTCCATCGTTATTGTGTCACCATTAAGTTTAATTTTTTATTTCAAATAATTATAAACGACTAACATTATATAGATAATAAATTTTATATTTCAAAATAATATTTATTTTCTAATTTATCTTCTTTATATCTCTATATTAAAATTTATTTAGTTATTAAAATCTGAATATGACATTTTTAACTCTTCTTTATATAAAATATAATAAATATATTAATCTAAGACAAGTGTCATAAAATAAGATCATATTTTCAAACTAAGGTTTATTTTGGTTGATGAAAAATTATCCAATGAAATCAGGTCAATTTTTAGGGAAATAATATATTCTTAAAATAATAATTTTACTTTTATTTTCGCTATTTATCATTAACCGTGGTAAATAAAAATCAAAAGATATTATTCACTAAAAATTATTTTTATCGTATTAGAAAAAATTTATCATATTGATTACAGCCATGTATGTTTTTTTCAAAAATCTATTCATATAATAAGTAAAATTATGTTTAATAAAAATCTCAAAGATGCCGCTAGAAGGCTGATAAAAGAGACATTAAGAAGATTAATAAATTTTCATATCTAATTATATTATATAATGATTCCAATGAACTATATTGTATTAATATATGTATTATTTATCTATTTTAACATTAAAATCAATTTACATTAAGTAATTATTTTTATGAAATAGTCAGTTTTTAACTACAATGTAGTATTTTTCACAATTCACCAAAAATTAAAACTTTTTAAAAAATTATCCAAATTCAACACTAATATAATTTTGTTATTTTGAATTAAAAAATGAAGCCTATTTTAAAAAATAAATTTTATAAATTTTATAAATTTGGTAAATACTATTGAAAATATCTTTTTAAATGGCTAGTTTGATAAGTTATGGTGCCTAGGAACACAGTGTTGCATTCAATGAAAGTTATTGACCTATTTAAAATGAAATTTATTGTGGAAGATTGGGGTGTTAAATTATTCCCTACTTCCAATAATTTTTTCCTACAAATGTATAAAATATCACTTCATAAAAAGATTCAGGTTGTTAGTTATCAAAATTTCTTCAGGTTTCGACATCGCCTCTTCCATTTTATAGTTTCTCCAATGATCCTTTACCAGACTAGTCGTCCGATGTATGAACAAATGTTCTTTGGTATCATGAATCATGATAGGCTTTGAAAAATAATATAGATCAGGATCCTATACTATTTCATCATTGATGAGAGATTGTATTAGGTCTGGAATTTATTTCCTTAACATTGATTCAACGAACACATCATAAACTTCGGAGAGACTTGGCCGCACTAGAAAATGGTAAGCTACAACTCCAATTCATTCTAGAATTAAAAAAGGTCTAATGTACCTAGGTCTTAAATTACCTGTTTTATTGAATTGTATAACCCCCTTCCATGGGGAAACCATCAAGATAACATGATCTCACACATGATATTCCAAATTCATACTTCAATTATCAACATATCTCTTTTTATTACTTTGACCTATTATGATATAGGTCTGAATAGTTTTTACCTTTTATATTGCTTACTCAACACATTTTGGGACTACTATTTTTATTTCACCAACATCATTCGAAAAGGTTGTTGTACTGTATCTCTTTCTATATAACACTTCATATGGATGCATCTGTATACTAGAATGGAAGCTATTGCTATAGGAAAATTCTACCAGAGGTAAATACTGATCCCACATACTTTGAAGGTCAACATGGAAATATCCCCACATGTCTTATAATTTTTGAATTTTATTTTCTGATTTACCATCATTTTTGGGGGTGGTAGGATGTGCTCAAAAAAAAGCTTAGTATCTAGGGCATTCCAAATAAATTTCAACAATTTTCATCTAAAACAGGAATCTCAGTATGAAACAATTGATAGGGGTACACCATAATGTCTTACAAATTCATTAATATATATTATTTCTATACATTCAAGTTATAAAACTTATCTTATATCAAAAACATTTGATGCTTTTGTAAGATGATAACCAATAACCCATATCACATCATTACTTCTAGGAGTCTTTGTTATCCCCATGACATAGTCCATTATAATATCATTCCATTTTCCGCACATGTATAGGAAGAGGTTACATGAAACCTCTATGATGTTATCTTCTATCATTCACCTTTTGAAAAACCAAATATATCGATACATAATCAGAAATCTCCCTCTTCTTGTTGTCCCACCAAAATTTTCATTAAATAACTATACCTATTTGTTCCGCCATGGTGTATAGAGAAATTAGAGCTAAGATCCGCATCCAATAATTCAATTTTTAGATTAGGTATAGCAGGAACATAAAACCTCTTCACAAATTTAAATCTATCATCTTAAAATACGACGTCAATTAGTCTCCCATAATTCCCAAAATTAATTTTTTTTGAAACTCTCCATTATCAGACTCAGAACATTTTACTGTTTCCATTGAAGAAGTATTTTCAACCATTTGAAAACGTGTGATGTTTCACCTTCCATGATAATTCCCATATCTATATTTTCTATATCCATAAACATATGATCCCTTTCAACACTTATTATTTAGTAATCTATGGTATATTAGACATAAATAATATACCACCCTATTTTCCTCCCCTGGGTGGTAGTTTATTATGCAATCATAACCCTTGAGTATCTTAATCCATCTCCCTTGTCTCATGTTGAGTTATTTTTATGAGAAAATATATTTCAAAATCTTATGATCAATATATATCTCCCATCATTCTCTATAGTGATAGTGTCTCCTTATATTCAGAGAAAAAATTACTTCTTGATAACTTAAAATAATTAGTTGGGAAGTTTGGGTCTTTAATTTTTAATTACATTGATTCTTAAGGAATAACCATATCATTCTGTATAAGGAAACAATAGATTCATTTCCTAGATTAATAAATATAAATCACAAAGCCATAAATCCTAGATGTTAGAGTCAAGATTGGACCATTGACTAATCATATCATCAATTATTCAATAAATTCATTGCCCTTATATTTTCAAAAAAACCTTTACACTGGAACTTATTTAACACGTTTCCCAATAATGTAAAATTACTGATGAAATGTCGTTGGTATACTACAAAACCAATAAAACTATGTAATTCATTTATTCTCATTAGGGTTGTCTATTCATGTATTTCCTTTTTATTTGAAGGATATGTAGAGATTTTGTAATTAGAGAATATATAGCTAGGAAAAGTTATTTCTTGATTCGAGAATTCACACTTTCTAAACATCCCATGTAGTTCATTTATTCTTAGAGTCTTCATAATAATCCATAAGTTGTTCTCACGGTACATAATAAATTTTAAAATTTCTTTCTTCTTCCCTATATGGAATTTCCTCTTCCTCTATAATAGTATCATTCAGTAAATCTATTTCAGGTGGATTTTGATAGGAATCTGGTGATGATGTTTCTCCTCAAAATATACTAGATTCTAAATCATCTTCAAAAATCATATATTCCATATTCTATCAATAAATTTATGAATTTTATTTTGAAATTATATCCATAATAAATATTATATCAACGTTGACCATAGGTATGATAATAATGTCAATAAATAATGCATGTTTATTTCCCATAATGGGAACTGTCTGACACGTCATTATTGTAATGAGACATATCCTATAGATTTTAACTAACAAATAACATGTTAAAGTCAATGGGGATGATCTAATTTTTAACGAAAATAAGAATTTTATAAAATCAATCAAGGATCTAGAATCAAATAAGTCATTGATTAAATTTGAGTAGATGATTATAGTACCTGTCACAATGTTGTTAGGAGTTTCAACCTTAGTAGTTAGGATGGAAAAATCTCTGCCTTTCTCCCTTGAATTTTTAATTGGAAATTTCCCAAGATTCATAGGATAATAATTGAAATAATTTCCCATTTCCTTTTAGTTATAGCATTAGAAATTGACATATTCATTCTTACCCTTTCGATCATGATCTTGGTGGCCTTTTTATCCACACTTGTAACAAACTCCAATCCCCATTAGGCAAGTACAGGCATTCTTCATCCCGCAATTACTACAGGGTAAAAAGATAGCTTTTCCCTTCTTCTCCATATTTCAATTCCCAGAGTGTTTTGTATCCTTATTCTTCTCATGATTCCATAAAAATTCATAATACATAGAGAATTTTATTTTATTGAAAGCATATGAGACTATATGTTAGCACAATGAGAAATATTTTGAGGAAAATTCTCATCGAAGAAATAGTTTAAACCAAAATAGAATTATTCAATCTTACATCATTGGTCACGTATGTAGCATACATATTTCCTTCCTAGACTTTTGATGTTATCCACTTAGTTTTCAACATTCCCATCCTATTTTTTCCTCAAACTCAAAAATTTCCTCCTTATATCTCTTTATAGATCCTCAAGAATGTATTTTTCTCATAATATTTCATTAAATACCCACCATTCCATATTTTCAACCTCTTCATCCTCCTTATTCATTTAAATCAATTACCGCTATTGATATGCATCTTCTGAAATTTAATAAACATCCATGAAAACCTTTTCTAGTTTATTACTCCCCGAAGTGAGAAATAATTTTTTAATGAACATATTAATTTCTCAGCTTCAAATATTTTTTTTCCTATTGAATGTTTATGGTTTTTGTATCATGAAGTGGTCTTACATTGATCATCTAAATTGTGGTTCAGGGTGTTTCATATGTGTAAGATTATTATTCATAACATGAGTTAGATGTCCCAATATGGTTATACATTGTTCACCACCAGTTGTATCACCAACTCCACTATCATTATCCTAAAAAATATGGAAATCCTTACATGGATTAAATGCATTGATATTATTTTCAATTCCACCACTAAGTTAAATTTATAAATAATGTTATACACTATAATAGGTTCTGAATCATAATTCACAATTAAAAACTAGTAAAATACATAACATAAATTGAAAAAGTTGTGAATTTCAAATCCATGGTCATAAACATGGATTCTCTTAGGACATAGTTAATCATCAATCCTTCCTAATTTTTTATATTGAAAACCTGAATTATCCTAAGAATATCCCATAGGAGTGTCAAACCGGGTGCAGAATAAGGCCTTTTTTCATTTACCTGGTCACCCTGAGTCAAGATTGGAACACCTTGTCTGAGTTATTACTCCTATGTAAATATATTACACAAACACATCCATTTTTAATATCTATATAGGGATTTATATTCTTGTAATACACACATAATGTCTATGTTACCAAAATTATAGGATGTTCTTCTATACTTATCTTCAAATTCTATGTTTGAGTAAGGTTCCATAGTCAAATATTATTTCTAAATGTAGTTTCTATTGTTTTTAATAATCTTCCTCAAATACAAACTATAATGCCTCGACCCATATTTTCTAGATTTGGTACATTATTACATTACATTGGCATGATCACAACGAAATCCAACCCCAAAGGAACTATCATTTTAGTAGCCTTGGAAATACTATATACATATATAAGTTTTACATTATATCTTGAAATAAAATATATATATATATATATTCCCTTTTGAAAACTCTCAAATCCCTTAGACAATAACTGCATAAAAATCATAATATTATTCTTCCAGTCCTAGGTAAAAATGATTCAAAAGAAAGGTGTGATCTTAGATGATCATTAAGGATAAAAAATATAGCAGAATCTATCATAAATAAGAACAAACAATTAAGGTATGGTATAAAGCTGAAACAAAATCCTTTTAAATGGAATAATCAATTACATATGAGAAGAATAAATCATATAATTATATTTAAAAGTTCACATGGATATTATAGTAGGTGAATAATAAAATTAAATATCAATAAATAATCTTATTTCAAGGAAATGCATAACACTGGACATTATAACCATATCGTCAAGGCCTTGTGCCAAAACCATTACCATAATGTCAATGCCTTGTTACAAGATACTATTTTTGTCTTGTGAGACCTACCGATGTATTGAGGGGGTATAGTGGGCCCCACTTATCTATTACGATGTCTAATGCATTCCTCATATTAAATTGGTGAAACATAACATAATCATTCTTATTAAAACTAGCATATGAAATGTTAATACTTTAACCAAAAACTATGAATGGTTTAAAAATAGCACATTTATAGTAAAACATACCTTTAAACCTCTAATAAAATAAGTAAGATTGAAACCTAACAAATCAACCTTAATGAAGCATTAAATCCAGCAATTGATGTTGACTTAGATGAATGTGATCTAATATAATCATTAAAACTCTTTGAAAGAAATATCACGTTTTTACATTGAAATCATTTAAAAGCCGCAAAATTATAAAATAATAACGTATATAATTTAAAAGGACCTTTTAATAATGTATGGGAATATTCCAAATGGTATGGCATCATAACTGTGTAAAATATACACTCACATAGTATAAGTTTAAAAAAATCATTCCTTAATTTGTCAAAATGGTCAAAAAGTGCCTCGTTTTGAATACGATGGAATGATTTTATTCATAGAATTTACTAAAAATAAAAACATGGGTAAATGAAACTAAAAAATTTTCAATAATATTTTTAATTTCATTTTATTAAACATTGACAAGGATGATATTTATTTCCCAATAGATAGTTATGTAAAAGTAATCATGGATAATAAAGAGATAGAAAAATTAACCCTTACCTTAAACATTCATTTAGTAGATGGTGAGTTATCCTCCTATATAATGGTTAAGACATGTTATTTAATTACAACATGAACAAATAAATATTTATGATATCATATATATTCCCCCTTACATCATTTTGTTAATATTATTTTAGTATTACCGTTGTTTTGAGTGTTAACTACTGCATTTTCTCATTCTGGTATTGTCGTGTAAGTTCGGTTTGATATTAATATAATGTATTTAATATAAATCTATAATTTTATTAATATCATAATTTTATTTTTTACTCATACTATAAATTTTATCATCATTATTGAATGGTTAACATAGTGAACGAATCTCATCACACTGTGGAGATGGTGGGTAGTAAGTAAAGACGAGCCACAATATCATTATATTGATGGTTAAATAGTATGGAATTGGATGGTATATTAATTATAAATAATAATTATAATGGTATATTCATTAATTATTTCCCTTATAATCATCATCATATCCATTATAATAAAGTATTTTTGACTAACAAATTACACCACAGTGTAGAGATGGTAAGTCGTACGTACACACACATGGTGATATTGTTATGCGTATGATGGAAGAATTAGTAATATGGTTGTAACCTGATTAAAATAACATATCAGTATATGTATTATATTGTAGTTATTATTTTTATGTAGAAACAACATATATAGAAGAATTATAAGAAGAAAAAACCATTAAAAGAGGTGATAATGCAATTAACTCTTTTCAGGTGTCTCATTTAGGTTTGAAGAAAAGGAGTCATTAGGATTTATTTATGCCAAAGGTGTTGCCTCTAGGACGAAGTGAGGGATGTATGGAAAATAATTGGGAAGGTTTTGTCTGTGAAAAATGGATTTGGAGGAGTGAATTAAAGAGAATGAGAAGTTCTCTTTTATAAGAGAGGTGAGGGGCAATTTTGGAAGATTGTAAAATATTAATGTATTATAAATTTATTTTAGATTTAAAATAGATAAAAAAAGTTATTTATTACTATTATAATATGATTATGGGTGTAAATAATCTTATAATATGATTTTATACGTGTATAGATCATGAAATTGACCTTATCTTTTGGGTTTAACCCTTAGTTAAATAGTTTAACTCTTACCGTGTCTTCTTGTATATTTATACTATATGGTTAATATACTTTCTATAAAATGAAAAAAACCCCAATTGGATAATTAATGATATATTTAACATTATCCTAGTTACTTGGTAGAACTGTATATTTTTATTCATTTTATAACATTTAATTAAATATTATTTATTTTAAAGTTTCATTATGTCAATTTTGATACTATTCACAATTTTAATTTATAAAAATATCAAAAAAAATTATGAATTATAAACAATACTTATATTATGTCACTAACATGTCTATGTTATCTATTAAATTATATTATGTCATTAATTATGTCAATTTATATTTATTTTATTATATTTAATATCATTTAATTGATTCAACCTTTAGTAATTAAATTACTACATCATTATTGTGTCACCATTTAATTTAATTATTTATTTCCTAAAATTATAAAAAATACCATTATGTATATAATCATTTTATATTTATAAATAATTTTTATAGTCTAATTTATCTTATTTATAACCCTATATTAAAAATGGTTTGGATATTGTAATTTCAATATGACATTTTTAACTCTTCCTTAAATAAAATATAACAAAATGACTTAATTTAAAAAAGTGTCTAAAAGAGATAATAATTTCAACATAAGGTTTAATGTTGTTTAAAATCACTAATATGATGAAATTAGAATATTTTTTATGGTAATAATATATTATTGTAATATTTATTTTTCCTTTGATTACCCTATTTACCTTTAAATATGGAAAATAAAATTTGGACATTATTGTTCAAAAAATATTATTTTCATATTATTTGACCAAATTTTTATATCGATTAAAAATATATATTTCCTTTTTCTAAATTCATTTCATATAAGTAGTAAAATTATGTTTAATAAAAATCATGTTGATGTGGCTAGAAGGCGGTAAAAAGAGATGGTCAAATAATTAATAAATTTCTATTTCTATTTCTATAATAAAACTATTCCAATGACCTATATTGAACTAATATATATTTTATTTATATATTTTATCATTAAAATAAATTTAATTTAGAATAATTTATTATATGAAATATTCTTATTTTAACAACAATACAATATTTTTTTTATTCATCAAAAATTAATACCTTTTACAAAATTACCAAAATTTAACCCTAAGTTAATTTTGATATTAATAATTCAAAAATGAAGTCTATTTTGGAAAATAAAATTAAATAATTTTATTATTTTCTTAATAATATATAAAAATTCCAATTAAATGACTATTTTGAATGATTATGGCACCCTAGAACATAGTGTTGTGTTCACATCATGTATTGAATTAATTAAAAAGAATCATATCTTGGAAGCTTGGGATGATACATCATTCCCCCTTCAAATTATTTTGTCCTTGAAATTTATATAATATCACTTCATAAAATTATTTGGTTGGTTCTTTAACATAACTTCATTTGGTTCCCAAGTTGCCTCTTTCATTTATGGTTTCTCAAATGAAGCTTCACCAAACGAGTCATCTGATTTCTCAGCACATGTTCTCTGGAATCACAAATTGTGATAGGATATTCCAAATAAAACAGATTGGGTTCCCTTCCTATTTCATCATAGGTGAGTACATGTGTTGGGTCTGGAATTTGTTTCCCTAACATTGATACCTGGATGACATCATGAACTTTAGAGAGACATGGCATCATTTCAAAATGGTAAGCTCCAGCTCCAATTCGTTCCAGAATTTTAGAAATTCTGATGTACATGGGAATTAATTTACCCTTCATACTAAATCTCATAGCACCCTCATATAGATATACCATCAAGAAAAAATGATCTCCCACTTGA
The DNA here is from genome assembly GCA_963277665.1 of Viscum album. Lineage (NCBI taxonomy): Eukaryota > Viridiplantae > Streptophyta > Magnoliopsida > Santalales > Viscaceae > Viscum > Viscum album. Next base: position 21,628,155 of record OY728166.1, on the reverse strand, counting down.
AATTATAAATCCATCCTTTAGTTATCAGAATTGATATTTTTCTTACATTGAGATGTTTTGATATGGGTTTGAATAGTATTTACATTTTCTTTTGATTACTCAACATGTTCAACGAATATGAATTTTCTTTCACCAACATCATCACAACAAGTTGTTGTATGACATATATTTCCATATAATGATTCATATGGTTCCCTCAGTATACATGAATGTAAGCTATTATTATAGAAAAACTGTACTATAGGTAAATACTGGTCCCAAATACCCTGAAAGTCAAGATAATAAGATATAAACATGCATTCTAAGGTTTTATTATTCCTTTCTAATTGTCCATTAGCTTTGGTGGTGGTAGTGTGTTCCCAAACTAAGCTCAGTATTTAAGGACATCTAAAGAATTCTCCATGATTTTGATGTAAAATGGGGATCACGGTTAGAAACAATCGATAGGGGTACACCATGATGTCATACCACTACATTAATAAATATTATTTCTAAATGATTAAGTGTTTATTCTTCTCATATAGCATAAAAATTTACTGATTTGGTTAGACAATTAATAACCAACAATATCGCATCATTTCTTCTGGGAGTCTTAGTATCCCCATCCTAAAGTCCATCACGATATCATCTCATTTCCACATAGTTATTGGAAAATGTTTCATGAATCCACTATGATTTTATATTCTAGACTTCACCAATTGACACACAAAATATCTTGAAAAATAATCAAATGTCTACCACATCATATTGTCACACCAAAAAAAATTCTTCAAATACATCCCACTATCATAGACTGTGTCACTTTGGTACGAGATACACAATTTCTTATAGCATGACTCAAAATCAATATATGATTCCTTATATCCCTTTAAGAAGATGCTATGAAAATGGACTCACCATGGACATCCTCTTTGGATGCAGGTACAAACCTTCTACAACAGCCTCACAATGAACCCAAAATTTTTGGTAGATATCGCTTCTAGGGGAATGTTAATGAAGAAATATCCTGAGGAACTCTTTGACCTCCTGGAGGACATTTCGTCCAACATCTTCCAGTGGAACTCAAATCAGGGAAATAAAAATTTTATATATTCACAAAAATGACACCACCACGATTCTCGTTGCCCAATTGGATGCGATATCCTAGAAGATTTATGCATTGAACATAAAGAATACATCCCATGTTCAAGTAGCAAACCATACTACATGTATTCAATTTAGTGAAAACCACATAATTGGTGAATTATTATGGTCAAATTCTAACCCGATAATAAGTGAGTTGATCCACGTTTCTCAAAAATGAGGACGGAATATATACCCTTGGTACCAGAACCCTGCATGGATACAACATACAAACATGAGGTATTAGCATCAACAGTAAAATCTTCCACCCCAGAGACCACCTGGGTATTGTCAGCAATAGTACCATAACCCATATCAAAGGTATAAATAGTAGGGGAAATACCAGGAGAAAAGGTATCAAAACCCTCACCTGAAACCACTAGGGTAGCCACCACCTCCACCAACTACACAACAAACTCCGTATGATCCCCAAAAAAAACATGAAGAAATGATGGATAAATTTATCACAACTGATGTAACATGATTTCAAAACCAAATATCATTTATTCAAATCTCAGAAAATCAAATTGGGAATCTTTCCAATCATCTAACTTCAATGAAACTCAATACACTACCAGGAAACACTAATAAGAACCCACGAGAAGAGGACCATGAAATCACTTTACGATGTGGGGAGGAGCTACCTCAGATACCAACTGCAAGGGAAGGTGAGGTTCCAAATCTAGAACCACCTTCACACTCTTCAGTTGAGGAAACCATAATAAAGGACCCCTCTTCATCAATAGAACCATCAAAAGAGAAGGAGGCCTCACATGTTAAAGTAAAATAGGTGGTCAAGACTTTGACCCTCCCTTACCCTTTCTAGAGTGGATGAAGTAAAGGAAGTTGGATCATCAATTTGGTAAATTCATGGAGGTATTACACAAGTTTCACATCAAGTTCCCTTTTGAATAATCATTAACTCAGATGTCAACGTACACAATGTTTTAGAAGGAGATACTCTCAAACAATATAATGAAGGAGGATCTGGGAACCATTACACTGAATACAGAATGCTCAAAAGTGGTATATCGTTCACTTTTTCCAAAACTCCATGAGCAAGGTAGTCTCACTGTTCCATGTACCATTGCATCCTATGAGTTTGGGAGAGCTCTCTCTAAATTAGGAGATAGAATAAACTAGATTCCTATAGGTGTATTCAATAATATGGGGCTCAATGATCTCAATCCCAACTGAGTGGCCCTACAACTAGAAGATCACTCCATCAAATATCCCAAGGGGTTGCTTGAGGATGTTCTGGTGAATGTATGAGGGTTAATTCTCCATACTGACATCATTATTAATGACACAGAGGAATACCAGGAGGAACTATTGATTCTTCGATGGCCTTTCTTACCACTGATAAGGCATTCATCGATGTCCAAAAAGGAGAAAAGATCTTCTGAGTAGGCAATGAAATAGTCTAGAACAACATCCTCAATGCTATCAAACATGCAGCACTACTAGAACATGAGGACGTTTATGTGGTAACAACAATGGATGAGAACTTCATCTGAAAGGAAGATGGTCTAGTACATTATTTTATAATTTATGACCCACTCTTCATAGATTTTCATGATGCACGTGAGGATTTTCAAATTCTCAAAGTCCTGGGAGGCCAATAATGGAAACACACAATTGTTCCAGGCATTTTAGAGTGACTAGTGGTGCAACAAATAGTGACATAGATCCTAAAGGCACCTAAACATGAGAAAATGCCTCTCCGTCTATCTCTAAAATATGGATACCTGGGTTATAAGAACACACTTCCAGTAATCCTCAATTCTTCACTCACAAAAGATCAAGAAGAGGCACTCTTACAATTCATGCAAAGAAGAAAACAAGCCAGTGGGTGGAAAATTTCTTAATTGATGGGAATCAACCCAACCATTTTCAAACATATGGTGCTACTAGAAGAAGGAGAAAAGACATATGCACAACCAAAACAATGGTTGAACCCTCCAATAATGGAAGTCATGAAGAAGGAGGTAATAAAATTTTTAGATGCATAAATCATATACCACATTTCAGACGTCCCATGTGTGAGTTCACTACATGCGGTACCCAAAAGGGGGGGTATCATTGTGGTGTCCAATGATAAAACTGAACTAATACCAACACATATAGTAATGGGTTTGAGTGTCTATGTAGACAACTAGTAGATGAACGATGCAACATAAAAAGATCACTTCCTTCTTCCATTCACGGATCAAATGCTGGATGACTTGTGGGGAATGAATTTTAATACATCCTCGAATGTTATTCTAGGTATAAAAAAATTTCCATTTCCCCTGTAGATCAAGAAATGAGCACCTTCACATGCCCCTATGGTACGTTTTTCATATCAAATAATGTCTTTTGGGATATGCAATTCTCCTGCCAAATTCCAATAATGTATGATAAAAACATTCCATGATACAACAAAACACATTTTAGAGGTCTTTATGGATGATTTTTCCATCTATGGAAAATCATTCACCACTTTTTAAAGGAATCTCAATATGGTATTGGAAAGGTCAGAGCACACTAACCAAGTTTTAAACTGGGATAAATGTCAACTTATGGTTCATATTGGTATTGTATTAGGCCACTATATCTCTATGAAACGGATAGAATTTTATCATACAATGATAGAAGTCATTTCAAATCAACCCATTCCAACTTTTTTCAGAGACATCTGAAGCATTCTAGGGCATTTTGGTTTTTACCAATAGTTTTTCAGAGGCTTATCTATGATTTCCAATCCACTTACCAATCTCTTCTCCAAGGAATCCATCTTTGAGTTTGATGAGGCAAGTGCCACATATTTTCAGCATTTGAAGCAACGACTTGTGGAAGCTCTACTGATGATTGCTCTAAATTGGTAGGAAGAGTTTGAAGTCATGTGTGATGCTAGCTATTATGTGGTGGGTGCAGTACTGGGTCAATAATGGTAACTCATAGTCCTGATAATTTACATTTCTATAAGAAATTTTAATGAAGATCAAGTGAACTACACTACCACGAAGTATGAAATACTTACAGTGGTGTTTGTATTTGATAGGTTTTATTCCTATTTTGTGATGTCCAAATTTATTATATATACAGACCTTTCAGAACTCAACTATTTTCTAAACAAGAATTATTGATTCCATGACTCATCCTTTGGTTAATTTTTATCCAATAGTTCAATTTGGAGATATGTGACAAGAAGGGTAGTGTGAACATTATTGCTGACCACCTCTCCTACCTGGAACTGCCTCATTTGTAGAAGAAGGATGACAGAGACATCATATATGACTTCTCAGATGAGCATTATTTCTTAATTAAAGTAACACATCAACATTGGCATGCAGATATTGAGAATTATTTGGTTAGAGGATTCGTTCACCCTGATCTGAGAAACCAATAGAAGAAGAAGTTTTTATTCTATTTTATGAGGTAATTCATTGAATAACCTCTCTTATTTTGATCATTTTGTGATGGGATAATTCATTGTTGCATCTTGGAGAATGATGTTCAAGGAGTTGTGGAGTTTTTTCACTCCTCCCCTATTGGAAGACATCATGGCTCGGACTGTACGATAGCAAAGATCCTGCTGTTTGGATTTTTCTAGCCTACCATGCACTGGGATGATCATTACATTGTTACCAACTGTTATCGATGATAGAGTATAACAGATATGGGATGATGATCCAACATTCATAAACTCCCCATCCTAGAGGAAGAACTCTTCTACTTCTAGGGAATTGACTTGATGAGGCCATTTCCCCCATCATATGGGAAGTCTTACATACTCGTTTTTGTGGACTATGTCTCCAAGTGGGTGGAGGACACTACTATAGTCCATAACATAGCCAAGGTAGTTGTTTTATTTTTTGAAGAAACACATGTTCAATAGATTTGACATTCCTTGAGTGTTGATCGGCGATCGAGGAATTCATTTTTACAATGCCATAATGAAGAATGTGTTATTAATTATGGGGTGAATAATCACATGGGAAAACCATATCTTCCCCAATCTAGAGGACAAGTCAAATTATTAAATCATGAACTAAAACAGATCCTAGAGAATATGGTTGGAGATTCATGGAAGGGCTGGTCCAAATATGATGCCTTATGGGCATACAAGACCGCCTTCCAGACACATCTAGGGATGCCTCTACTCCTCCTTATCTATGGGAAACCATTCCACCTACTAGTGGAGCTAGAGAATAAATCATATTGGGTCATCAAAGCCTTGAAAATTTATTTAATTTCTACTTAAGAGAAGCACAAGTTTCAGCTAATGGAGATTAATGAGATCAAACGGGAGGAGAATGAGAATGTCGGAATGTTCAAAGAAAAGACATGATCAATCCAAAATTAGATTATTTCCCACAAAACCACCCAACCTAGTGATCTAGTAATACTCATCAACTCCCATCTGAGACAGTTTCCAAGAATGTTGAAATCCCTATGGTTGGGACCATTTTAATTTCTCAATGTTTTCCACCATGGTGTGGTGGAAATTTCTGGTCAAGACGAACAAACATTGAAGGTGAGTGGAAAACACCAAAATATTTAGCATCAAATAGTGGGTATGGTAGGTACAATATCAAACATTCATTTTAGGTAGGTAGTTAGGTCGATCTAATGACATAAAACAAAGGTGCTTCTTTGGAGGTAACCCAGAGGTTACACGCAGTGTAACACCAATACACACATCTTGTGCTGATATTTTTATTTAATATTCCTAAAATTACAAATATAATGACTAACTAACATAATAAACAGGGATAATGTTGGTGCCAATGGTAAGGTTGCAGGATTTTATCTGAGCCATCACCAGATCAAATCCATCAATACCTATATTCCACATGGGGTTCATCATTTTTATATACTCGTGTTTAGTAACACCCTTTGTGTGTTATTTTTGAAAATAATATATAAGTTTGACTAAATAAAAGAAAACTTGTGATGGGGAAGGACCAGCTGGCCAGGTTTTTATACCGTTTTCCAAAAGACCCAGGTTCGAATCCTAACAACCATCCCATTTCTATCATTTTTTAAATTAACAGAAACCACCCGAGGTGCATTTCAATATAAGTCTTGTGTTTGATGTTTTCAATGATAATGTAAATTGTTTTTGAAATACGAACATACATACAGGTGAATATGGCAGATTGGAAGAGGCTTGGCCCTCGATCCAAAAGACCTGGGTTCGAACTCGACTAATCTCCCAACTTTATCCATTTTATTCAAATTAAAAACCAAAAACCATATCTTTTTTTAATCCCATGTAGAATTGTATTTGTACATTTAATATATATAATTAATAAACATGAGTAGTATTACAACCTTTTCTCTAGTGGTTGAGGGATTGGATTTGGAATAGTCGTTCACCAGTTCAAACCTCGCCCTAAGCACTAGACTAAAGGATGTACTTCTCTTTTTTTAAAATTTTAGAAAACATGACCTTTATTTTTTGATACATTTCATATATAGATTTATTATTACTAAATAATATATATATATATATTTCATTTTATTATTCATTGTTAATATTAATCATTATATATATTATAATAATATTATTATTATAAATGTTTATTCAAAAGAAAGAAACCATAGTAATATACCACATGTGGGTCCTGGTACACATCTTGCACTGTAGCTATAAAGGTTATTCCCTACCTAACGTGATTTCGAGCTGCACAACCCCCCCCCCCCTCCCCTTTTTCTTCCATCAGACATCGTCACCCCTCCTCCACCCCTAAATCCATCACTTTTGGGTGTTTATGTTCTTCCATTCTTTCACATTGTGATCCTCACACTAGGTACACACATCCTCACCCTCTATTTCATGGTTCTACTTACTTTTAGGTCTATTTGTGAATCATCCAACCATTAGGATTCCTACATAGCACACGGCTTGCGTGAAGAAAAAATACCATGTACATCATGTACAAGGTCACATAGTGCAAGCTATCTGCATTTGGCAGATACATGGCCTTTATAGATTGTTACATGCTGTGTACCATGCCTCCCCTAGCCTTTTGGCCCTAGCCGTGTATCTTTGGGAGACATCCCCATCCCATGTACCTATACATGGCGTGTCTGTTCCAGACACACCATGTCCTCTGATCCTTAAGAGGACTCCTTTTGGATGATCTATAAACCTCTAAACCCATGTTTACACATAGGGAATGTCCTCTTTTACACATGGTGTGTATTTCCCTTTTTCCCCTACCCTCTTCGAGCTGTGTATATCTCTTTACATGTGCCTCATACCATGTTGAGGTACACAACATGTAAAAAATTTTAAACAATGTGTTATGTGTTTTTTCCTAACACATGCCCTCGTGGAATGTCTATACATGGTACACATGTCCAGACACAGATCCTACTACACTCCATGTACCCAAGACCTACATGTCGTGTTCTACTAAATTTTCAGTTTTCCCACATTTTCATATTTTTTCATTTCTTCTTCTATTCTTTTTTTTCTATTCTAAAAAGGTATGGCTGATCAAGATCATGTGAGTGGGAAGCGTCCTGCTTCTACTATTGTGGGGGAGAGGCCTCCTCAGAGCTGGTTCGTCTTCGACCTTTCAAGTGGCTATATTTGGATTTTTCAATTTTCCAACCCCCTACATTGGCTGCTCTGCCTCCTCTTCTGATGCAGCATCCACCCATGACATCTTCTAATCTGGCCATTCCTATGACCCCTTCTACTGCTGGTCCTATAGAGGTAGGCATCGCCCCATCTATTGTGGACTTGGTCTCCAGTGATACCACTCCATCCAGCTCCCTTCACTCAGAGTGACCGTCCACACCTATCGTGGTGGACCAGACTAAGCTAGCTCCTCTACCTACTCGCTAGCCCTCTCAGCCTACACAATTATCCACTTATCCACCTTTTACCTATATGGTAGGACAATCAACTCCAGCATGAGCAGTTCTGCCACCACCTGCATCGTCTGATGCATGCCCTTGCTCGTATCACTACCTTGTTTTTCTTAAGGATAACCCTGTAGCAGAGTGATTGTGGTGTTTTCCCCACTACATTATCCAGCTGAGCGGCCAATTCCTCAACATTTCAGTATTGTCACACCTTGTAATTTGTGAGTATCTTGAGGGTATTCTAGGCCATAACTATTTCCTAAATACATTTTATGTTAGTACTACTACATACCGTGATTTATTTTTGGATTTTAGGGCCTCCTTCGAGGTCTACAGGACCACATACTGCCATATTTCGACAGATACAACTATTTTAGTTCAATTCCTGCTAGGGGGAGACCATTTTCACTTACTATGGCTCAGTTTAGATGGGGGTGCTTATTTTGTCCCAATCCTACCACCCCACCTCTTGTATACACTTTGACCTTCCCCTAAGCACTTTCATCTTGTTGTGATGTGGAGGGACATTTAGGGGTCTGACCCCAGGTACACCCCCATCTCACAGAAGAGGACGGTCATTATTAACCCTTCTCTTCATTTCCATAACCACTGCTTTAGATCCATTCTTTTTCACCACCATGAGGATATGTGTGTTGTGTCCTAATGGTACATGGAGATTCTTACCTATATCGCCAAGTGTGAGTATGTCGACTACCCCTATCTTGTCTCTCTTTTAATTTCATTATATGATTAATGGCCTTCAGGGAAACCTGAATGGTGGGTTCTATGCCACACTCTTGTCAAACATTATGGGAGTTTTTGAGTCATATCTACCTCATGATCACTTGGGTTCTCCATATAATTTGGTATTCCTCTTTCATATCAACAATAGGTCCATTGACTGTTAGGGAGAGTGTTTTTTTCTTGTGCAACATGCCCCAACTTCTACATGGTTGCTGGATGACCCACCTGCTCCTGCTGGTTTTTCTTCTCAGGACCCACCCCAGCAACCTGAAGATATTCCCTTACAACCAAACACCCTTATTCTAGCCATCCTTCATTTTCCTCCACCATCACTTCTTATTTTGAGCCTTCAACCTGCCCACCTTCCTCTGCACACTCAGTTGACCTCCCCATCACCCTCCTCCTAGCCATGATGAACAACCACCTTTTTTATTTGGATCATCATCTGGATCGGCTTGAGCATATTTTGGGTGTTCTTATTCAGCATCATTGAATACCACTAACCACGGATCATGTTCCTACCCTTTCTACAGGACCTTCTTTATATAGCTCCACTACCGTCTACAAATGTGGCCATAGATTCAGTTATCCAATCTAACACATGCCCCACTCTTACCACTCTTGCTACTAGCCCATGCATCACGGAAGAGCCACCCACTTACAGTCATGTTCCTATGGCTCTAGCTATTATGACTCCTCTTCTGAGTGATGATCCTGAGCCAATGTCTTCCATTGCGACCACTAAGCCTTCACTACTTGATTCTATTGTTACAGACAATGCCTCCTTTGAGATGACCCCATGACTTATTTTTTATCACATTTATTTTCATTGTATATATCTGTTTGGCTCTATGATTAGGATTTTCTATTATATATGCCTTCAATTTTCCTTTTTCCATTCCATCTATAGTCATATGTACCCTGGAGAGACTTGGGAATCTCTATTTAAGAGGGGAGTATTTTTCGGAATTTTTTTCCCTTTTTCACATTCAGTTTACTTCTTCCCCTACATCCCATCATATTTATGCCCTTGTTTCCCCGTGTTCCCTCCACTTCCCTGTTATTACACTTGGGTGACCTTTTGATGTAGTAAATGTGGGGGAGGGCCTCAGATAACACAAGTCTTTTCCTTAATCTAATTTAGGTGAAATCATTAATAGTTGACATATTTTAATTTTTTTAAACTTTTTGATTAATTATAACTATAAATATTTGAGTCATAAAAGGGAATTTTAGAAGTTACATGATTATTTAAATTTTAAAATAATTTTAAAATGATTTCGAATATAGTATGATTCTGGATTTCTCAAACCTAAGACATTTACATGTATTAGACTAATCATTTTGTGTTGATGTCATGACCTGATTTTCCCCTATATTTTCCTATTCCATAAAGGTATTATTAACCATTTGACATATTATTTCTTATACTCTATTCCTTGATATATTCTTAAGATATGCATTACTTTCATAACATGCTAGTTATTCTCTTAATAGCATGATGATTTTTGAATCACATTAAAATGATTGAGGCATTTAATTGTTTTTCAGCCCCCTTTACCTTGAATCCAACCCTACATCTGATCTTTGGGAAACCATATAATCCGTGAAATACTATTATAGGAAGAAAATTTACAATCCTATTTACCCTTCCAAACCATATTCTTTTATAATTTTTCCTAATTATTCATTTTAGTTTTGAAAAGAGTGACTTTTGTTTTTCATCATAGATTTTGGTGATCAACCATAAACTAAATTGTGGGGGTGGGGGAGATTGTCAATTGTTCATTTGGGAAAAAGTGTCCCATAGCCTACTATCCATTGAATCCTTGGTGGTCTCTCAATGTTGAAAAAAAAACAAAAACAAAACCTAAAAAACAAACCATAATATATAAAAAAGAGGTTCTATATTATTTATTACATTTTATTGAGAGTTTATGGTCCCATATTGGCAAGGTAAACTCATGGTGATGATACAACCTTTGAGATCTTGATTGGGTGAGAATTTTCATTAAGCCATATCATGAATATCATGCATTATTGATCAAGAATTCAACCTCTTTTTGAATCCTCTATGATTAATTTTTATCATTTCCTATCAACCCATAGGCTCAGAAACATTTGAACCTTAAAGAAAGGCCTCATGATTTTTTGTGATTTGATTTCTGAAATGGAGAAACAGAACACTTGAAATCCTATGGATAATGCAGCTATAAAAAAGATTGAGACATACTCTGATTAAATAATCTTATGGGATGAGTGTGGAATCATTTGATGAGTTAAATCATCGAGTGGCATGTTTATTTATAAAATGTATAAAAATGTCGATGAAAGAGGATGAAAATTTTTAATTAATTTTTTTCTGAGGCATGGTTAGAATATCTTTGGAAATGGAATTTGTTTTGTGCCTTCTATAAATAATCTACAATTTCTATATTATTTGTAGTTGTAGTTAAGAAAATACTTCCCTTTTTAGAGTATGGATTATATTTATTAGATGTTCAGATCTTTCATAATGAAAATAAAACAACTAAGTGTGAGGTAGTTTGTTGTACCTGATTTATGTATACTTTTCCACACTTTTTTATTTAGCATAAAAACATATTTCGACATATATATTTTTTTAATGAGTAAAATACTTTATTTCTGTAATTATTCTAATTTATAGGATGTTTCCAGTCAAAATAAAAAATCGGGGATGATTAGAGTGAAGCTTTAAATATAAATTTTGTGTACTTGTAAATACACATCATGTACTGCTGCCCAAACATAGAACAAGAAGATAGGATACACGCCCATGTTTCTGGACAAAGCATGCATGTTGTGTACTGACCATATACATGTCGGGTGGAACATATAGAAGAAATTGGTGGATGATAAATGCTATTACAGACCATGTATGTATGTGCTACACACTGTGTGCCCCCACTTTCCTGGCAGCGCCATGTTAAATGTCAAAGACATCATGTTAGCTCACATATAGGTGGAGAAAATAAGACCTCAACACATTGACCAAGGTATACACCATGTACTTTAGGATACACTCCATGTACTTCTAAAACCTATAAATAGGTGGCAGACCCCCCAAGTTTTTGTGTCATTCAGATTCATTCATTCTGAGAAATTCTTAAGGGGACCACATTGAAGACGGCTAACAAGGAAAGAAAAGATAGAAAAAATAGGAGAGAATAGAGAAAAGAATGTGCTTCCATGTTACCATCTGGATGACCATTGATTAAAAACATTGAAGAGGATGAATTCATGTATTGCATGTTGATTAATTATTAGCTAATCCATGTGAAGATAAATTCCCTTTGTGTTGGGGAGTGGACATGTATGTGTTGTAATTTTATAATTATGATATTGTAACCATGTTATTCATTCCTCTCTCTCATAATTCCTTATTAACTCTTTCTATATATCACAAGAGACATCATATCATACCAAGAAAAAGATTTATTGGGATATTTAAGGAATTTAAATTAGAAATATCCATAACCATTTAGAGTTTTAATTATCACAAAAGGGATGTAATTAATAAAAATGAAAGAAATCAACTTGCATGCAAAGGAATTGGTTTCAATTGATTTAAAAAAATCTCACCAAACCAAGGGGGTTCATTTATATTCTTAACCCATTGATGTGAATTTTTATGAACAACATAAGCCCAAGAAAAAATTGATTTAATAACAACCTTTACAATCCACAGCCTCAACACGTTTCTCTCCAAATTTTCATCCAAACCAAATTTCCGTATTTTTCTTTATCATTAAAGTAATTATTTTAGAAATTGAAACCCATTAACCTATTTATCAAAATAATAAATAAAAATGATTCTAAATTTCATAAAACATCAATAAATCAATAGAAATTTTGATAAACAAAATAAAAATAACTCCCTTGTGGATCGATCCCTTATTAGTACTATACATGTTAGGATAATTTAATTTAGATTGTGGAAAAAAACACTTTGGCTGAAACAATACCAAGGCACTCTGAGGAATACATATAGTCCTTAATGATAAATGTTTATTTAATTTCTTCCTACTTATCATCCAAATATTCTAGAAATTTGATAATATTATGAAACTAGTGTCCCCATATAATAAGATGTAATTTTGATAATTTTCTGTCCTATATTAAATGTTCTAGAGTTTTCATATATTTTTTTTAAATTTTATGGAATTATATCGAGACCACATGCTTTAACGAAATGTGATTGCAAGGCCCGATGAGCCTAAAATGAAATTTTTAATGTTTTTTAGTTCACTTATGTAAAGGTATGATCGGTCCTTCCTACCTTTTGAACTTATGCTTGGATCGAAATTTTGAGGGCATCGTCGAACTCGTAATGTCAGGATTCTCCTAGAAAGAACATAAATTTGGACAGAATGGGTCAGGCGAAAATGTTATTTTTTTTAAATTTTAGAAAATAATAAAATAGAATAAAAAAAGTTTTTTGATTTTCATTCTCACCATTGAGTGGTAGACAATGGTGTTGCGGTGTGGAAACGAGATGAATTAATGGAAGCACTTTAACGGATTGTTTAATTTAAGCATAATGACACAATATCACAGTGTAATAGAAACATTTCGATCTGTTTCATTTTTATGGAATAACGCGTTGGGGAGTTGAGGGTTAAATGACAAAAAATTCTTGAATGAACCAGTAGTGAGTTTTCTCTCCAATGAAGAATGATGAACACCGGTGGAATGTTAAAAACATTGATGCACCGTGATGAATAGATCTAGAAAGTAGCAATTTCCATATACTTCTTTATTCTTCATAGGTGGGCCTCTTCAACATCGATCTGCTTTGAGGTAGGGGTTTGTTTTGGTTTATGTTTTCCCCATTTTTCATTCTAAATGAATAATGAGGTTCAACCCACAAACAGGTTGATTCAGGGATCATCCGTTCCTACAAGACGGTGTTGTTTCTTGGGGTTTCCTTTCAAGATTGATTTTCTTATAGTAGAACATCATTCCTAGGACAACCTAGTTTTAATCATCTAATATAGAGGGAATGGTCCATCATGAACAAGAATTAACCCCCTCCCACATGCACGCTCATGGTGGAAGAACATTCTAAATCAAGGTAAGGCATTGTTCATAAACCTTGTAGTGAAGGAGATATCCCATGGAGTTCGTGGCCACAACGAACTCAAATAATGGACCATCGGTGTGATCCCAATGGTCAATGTAGCATTCTAACGGTGCGTAAGGTAGGGGGTGACTAGAGTCATCACGCCATGATGGCACACTGAAGAAGTCATTTATAGCTAGCTTGAGCCATTGAATAAATAGGCGAGTTTCCGGGAGGATGAGGCCTCTAGGCTGCAATGGAAAATCGTGCCACATCCCAAGTAGCGAAACCATGGTCAACTAACCACTACAGGGTAGACTGCCTCGCAGATGATCCATGGGGTGAGGGAGCCAGATGCGGCAACTTGCATGTCCCGGCCAGGAAAGAAACAATCTGCATTTGGAGGACTGGGCAGAATAGTGTGTCGAACCCATGGTTCAATAGACCATTCTCAGGCCTATATGGGTCTGGGTTGGGTCAACAGAACCGGATTGGACCCTACCCATACCCAACCAACCCCTTCATAGAAAAATGTTAATAGATTATAAACTGGGTGTCTGATTGATGAGCTATTTTCATCTTTTGAAACCTCACGACTATGCGGATATTTTCGATTTCTCTATGGAGGATTTAATGGGAGTTGATATTTGAGGGATGTCTTGGGGAGTAGTTCTCCTAATACCAAGCGTGCTATGTGCAGATACCCTATGGTTGGTAGATACATAAGACTACTGATAAGGGACAATGTTTAGATTGGATACTATGAACCCTTGGGAAGTGGATTCTGTGTGACCAAGCCGCCCCACAGTGGATAGTAGCTTCTGTGTGACCTGTAACACCCAAAATACTCGACAGGATGAGTACCTCAGTATGGCCATTAGTGGGAAGCGGCATCTAGGTGACTCGATATTCTCACGGTGGGAAGCGACTTTTGTGTGACCCAACATACCCATGGTAATATTCAGGGATGAGTACCACAATAGTCCTATTTTTGCTGGGAAACAGCTTATTTGTGACCCAGTAGCCCACTGCTCTCATTGAGAAGGACATCCACAATATCTCATGGTTTTCAACAATGTGACTAATGGTTCTACTATCCTACTTTATAATATTCATGCTGTGAGATTTCTTTCTCCATGATCATGTAGGGTGATCATGATTTTTGTTTTAGTAGTGGATTTATTTGTGGTCTTTATTTTGTTGTTTTGGGGTCCCTATTGAGAATTTTATTACTCACACATGCAAAGGCTTCACCCTCACCGATTCTGTCAGGTGCAGATGACTACTGCCTTGACAGAGGAGATGGTCGCCTAGGACTCGATGGTTCCCATTGAGACCAGGCAGATGGGACATACTTCAACAGCTTCCAGCAGCTACTATGTACTTACCCATAATGTGGGGTTTCTAATTAACGGCTTCCAGAGTTTCTTTTGTACTTTTTTATTTTCTAGTTAGTCTTTTGTTGGGTTTGTATTCTGACCCTTTTGACATTCTGTTGTACATGTACCCAGTGGTTGTTTAGTAGAATTCTTGTTTAATTTTCCTACCTTGGGACATGGTTGTGTGTCAAGGCGTACAGGTACATAGAAAAATGCTTCCCGCAAGCAGGTTGATGCCTTCGACGCTAGTTGCCAGCCCTAGGCCTTCATGAGGTGGGCATGGGGTATGTCATGGCACTGGCCCTAGGGGACGGGTCATGAGAATGTGTTATCAATGGTTATTGGTTCTACATCAATGACTGGGAGTCTATTGTATTGCTTTTGGGAAATAGTGTTGAATGTTTCGAGTTTGAATTTTAGATTTTGGGAATCTAGTGTTGTTTTGGTGGCCAATGTATCCATACACATAGACCATGAATCCTGTTTTTTGGATATATACATGAAAATGCCAATTTCAGAAGTGTTTCCTTATGATTTTCATGAATTATAGATACCTCATTAGTTATAATCATCTAATCATGGTATATATTGATCTATAGCAACATTCATACATACAGACAGCCAGCTCGAATTCTGATGTCTGACCATGAGGACCATCCGCCCAGTGATGAGGCATTGGTTCAAGGACCAGTTCTAGAGATGGAACCGCTTGGTGGTGCACCAGTGTTTCCACAACATGTTGATCAGAAGTTACTACTGGGATTACTGTTAGAGCATGTGCGTAGACTTAGTACATTTCACGAGGTCCTGTGAAAGATAGCTCCCATGATAATGGGGGATACATATCCTCAAGTCCCTGAGGACTGGATCGAGGTAATGACATGGGACTTCCGCTTAGTGATGACACCTCTTGACCAGATAGAAAACCTATCTATGAAACATGTACATGTTTCAGTAGGGAGATAGTGGAGATTGACCATCTAGATTCATAATGATGTGACCCTTGGGATGAATTTGAGTAGATTTTTTTGGGAGAAGTAATTCCCCATGACCAAGCCCCCTGTACACAGATAGAAGTTGATTCACCTACAGTAGCAAATCATGTGGGTAGCTGAATACTCTGCGATGTTTATACACCTCCCTCACTACTCCATATACAATTTGTAGTACACCTTCTTCAGGGATGAATCCTTTGATGAGGGTCTTTGATGGTAGATATGAGCATCCATTTTGTCTCTCAGCATCCCCACTTTGGCTGGAGTGTTGGAGAGATCCCTTCTTATAGAGAGCATCCTAGTAGAGTAGTAACAGTCACCTAGAGCCTCCAATAGATACCAAGTGACATAGTCTTTAGTGGTGGGAAGCATGCACCAGACACATGGGCCCAATTAAGCCAAGTCTCTCAGGGGATGACCCTAGGACTTAGTGTTGGTAGGGTGGGGCTCTCAGAGTATAGGGAATCAGCAGGGGACCTGGCTATGCTTCACGTACGACAGGATGGGACACATGGCTCGTTAATAGCCAACCCACTACACAGATGATTAGTAGGCGGTTGAGGGACTACCAAGGTAGAGGCATAGGTTCTAGCCATGAGGTCCATAGGGCAGTAGACGTATAAGGGGAGAAGGATGAGTGGAAGGTGGTGAAAGACGATTCGACAAGCTATCAACACCATACCTAGGTTGACCACTAGAGGCTCAAGGATCCAGCAGATAGGGGAAAGTCCATCTTTAGGCGATGGAGGATTATGGCCACAATGCTATAAAGATGAATAGTTTAACAACCCAAAAATGCAATAATGAAAATTCCACTTGGTCTATGTAAAGGTCTTATTATGGTTATGTAAAACATATGCACTTATTCGGTTTTATGTTTTGGATTTTAAAATATAGATTCAAATTGTGATCATCACAAATAGAGCTATTGAACAGCGATCCCATGATTAGTATAAATGTAGGGCATTAACAAATCCAATTTACTCAGACAAAGGAAGTGATGGCCTTATCCCGTAGAATTTCCCCATACGAAGCCCATTTGTCAGAACTTAGAAAGGAGGTGGAATCTTTGATCTTTTCTCTTGACCATGTCCAAGCCAAGCTTGAATATGTTATTCTTGAGTGGAACTGCCTATGAGAGAATTGGAAGTTGATTGAGATTACCACTTGAGTGATGTTATGTGACCCACCCCAAGAGTCTGTCTCCATCGTGCAGCTTACCCTAAGGTCCAATGTGGGTGTTTTAAGGTCTTATGTATCAAGACCGTATCATTATGATTATGTAAATTACTTTTTGTATATAATAAAGAATATACTTTAATTTTGGTATTATTACTTTGTAAATAAGTTTTAAAGAACAATTAGAATTTTTTAGTTAATGTTCAACTAAGGAATATATTTTGATAAATTAATGGATTTTTGAATTAAATATTTTTTAATAAAATATTAATATTAGTAAATTACTTTTTATTAAGTATAAATGATCATATATTTTTTATGAATACAATTGTAATTATTATTATGGTTTGAATGTTATTTTTATCAAAACCCATGAATTTTCAATAAATGTCTGTTTTTTAAAGTGAATAGACACATATTTAGAAATTTAATTAGATAAAATGAATGTTATTTTTGGAATCCGGACATTGAAATTATCCAATGGTTAGTTTTTCATAATTTTCTGAGATAGTCAATTTTTTTCCGCAAAAATTAAATATCATTTAAATATATATTGTGTTTTATGACATCATAATGACACAATAGTGATATAATAAAATACTATAAACATTATTTTCATCCAATACATGTTTTTCCATTATGATAATGTGATTTTGGGTTTTTTTGATGTATTTTACAATGCTTTAGTGGACCCTTCAAGGCTTATAAAAAAACTTTTCTTTTGAAATAGTTTTCCTTTATAGCGTCACTCATCTCTAGAGAAGCAACCCTCTATTTTAAAAAGTTCATCCATTGACCTTATAAAATATATTAGTCCAATTCACTTTGGAAAAAACCATGGGAAAACACCATGTTCTTGATATTGGTTTTGATTAGATTAATGTGTGGAGTCCCAAACCTAAATAATAATGAATTCTCTCTCCTGTCCTATATAACCCTACCCAAGATCTCACATCCTCATCACTAAAAGCCCTTGGAGTTCATTAAAACTCATACCTCTTCTATCTATAATCCTCATATGGCACCCCAATCTCCCATTAAGTCTCTCTCATGCCTCTCCCAATACTTTGGGATCACACTTCCAAGTAAGGGATTCTCACATTCTTTATTTATGTCCAAGTTTCCTTATATTGTTATGCACTTTAATTATCAATTATAAATGTTGGGGTATGATTTCACACCTCTATTATATATCTTTAATTATGTTTGAATGATGATATAACCCTTTACCTCTCTTTAATACCTCCTAAGAACACTCGTTACCTTGCCAAAATTCCGTAAGGAATTTCTCTCTCCTCATTTACATTCAAGTAATTCTTTTGTATCATGAATCTAAATTCCATTAAATTTTTTGGGAAATATATCTATATTACCCCCTTAATTTCGATTTCATTTAAATATTATGAGGCACCCCTTTCTCTCCCATCAACCATTTTTATGGATTCATATGTCATGTCGTTCTCCTACTGAAATTGCACTGCATTTTTTCAAGCCAGAGTCATTGTGTATTGAATATCATACCCATTTTTCATTAATGGTATTCACCTTTATGCACATTTATTTATTGATTATATATATTCATGTATGAATTACACAATACTTTATAGTGAAATAAATTATGATGAATCTAGGTTTTATGATCCATGTCGCACACTTATGCATGAAATGAAATGTTTAAGAAGGGTGTTCCCTAATAGTGCTCCAATGCATTGGGTAATGTATTGTATCATGATACGTTATGTGAAATGAGTTTTTACTCCTTGAAATTTAAGTGAAACATGGTTTTACTCGTGATTCATGTGAAATGAGGGATTACTGAAGCTTCTTTTGCAATGATCACTCTCTCATGCTAATTCCATGTTAAGTATGGTTGCCACATTTCCATGTTATGATTATCATGATTCATCATGAATTAATGTACATGTCTCTTTTGAGATATATTAATATGCCTACTGTCTAATTTGTACTAAATTCCCCATGTTATTCAAGGTTTATTCCCTTACTGGGCATTATGGATCACACATTTCGTATGCATGTCCTCAGGTTATCCCTTGAAATGCTAAGTACGAGGGTTTGTAGTTGTCAAGTAAATAATGTTTTCAGTAAAGATGTAGTGTGTTTAATGTTTTAAGTTGTTATATAAGATTCTTAATCCCCAAAGACAATAGTACACTTGATCCTCCATGTTTTATCAAGTGAAGAGTTTATGTACTAAATCTGGTTTAAGTGTGTAATATAATGCAGGGTTGTTATAGTTGGTATCAGAGGATAGGTTTAGTTATTTTTGGGATTAGGATTAGAAAACCCTATTAAATTCCTTAGGGATAAGACTAAGTATAATAAAAATAACCATATGTTTTGTTGGGAATTGAGTAAGTGTTTTATCTAGAAAAACAATATCGTCCTGGATACGACCAGGTAGAGGCAGATCTAGCATAGATATACCTAGGTTTGAAAACATGGACAAGGAGTTTCGAGCTTGATCTGGGGTATCCTGGTACATGAAAATGGGCCCTGATTCACTCATGTTTAATAGACTATTGAGGGATATTCTTTGGTAAATTATAAATCATAGTATGAATAATTATTAAGGGAATTAAATAAATATAACTATAATAATACATGTTATACAGTAGATCATGCATAATATTGATTAAAGCTTATAGATTCATTAGATAAGGAAATAAAAGTAATTTATAAGTTACTTGTTTTTGCCTTTGAATTACCCTTTATGTGTTACCCCTACCATTACTTTCATTAATTATAATAAATATTTATACTTCAAGTAGTTTAATATCACAATTTTTTCTTGTCTAGAGGGTAACTCAAAATTTGAAAGGTTTCATCAGCAGGATAAATGAAAGTTTTTCTATGGAAGGGGAATAACATCATATAACACTCTTTTCCCTTCCTAGGGACATACTAGCTCTAACTATTATCAAGTCAAGATCGCATAGTATCAAAACCTTTTCCAATGTCCAATATTCTTTAATGGTGCTCAATGGCATATCAAAAAACTCCTCTATACTGCAGAATCATCAAGGATTGTGGATCAATTGTGATCATATCTTTAGCTCCCAACACTTTCACCTTTTTCAGCAAGGGAGGTAGTATTAGGGAATTTTCAAATACTTTACACTGTCTAGAGAGTATGATGCACAATTTGATTTTAGGATAACTGCTGAAGAGGGAGACCTCTGAGCCGCCTATATGTTTATAGTCTTGGATTCTTGTCTTTTGGGAAACATAGTTTATATATTAAAAGAACAATATTTTGAAAATTTCAAAGCTGAATCTATCAAACTATTTTACAAAAACCTTGTACATGGTGATGTTTTTAATTTATATGTTAGAAACAATTATTTTATAAAATTGAATAATATTTTCCATCAGTATAATCCATGTTGTATGGACTGTGTCTGGACTATGGAGGTGGATGACTTTGAAAGTGCATTGAGGTATTGTTGCACTAGGTAGACCCTCACTCTCCATGATATATGTGATAATAAGGGTAGGGTAATGATTAATGGTGGTAGGTATGAAAGACTGATGTTGTTTTAAAATTTTAGAGTTCTTTTTGTATGTAATCAAATTGCAAGGATGCAATTTTTTTAAGGGGGAAGATTGTATGGGCCCAAATATTCATTAAGTAAAATTCATCTTAGTATATTTAAATGTATTTTTGTGGTTATGTAAAATGTATTCCGATATTTGGATTTATGTTTTGAATTTTAAAATACCATTATAAATTTCAACTGTTGCTAAAATAGCTGTTGAATAATGATAACATGAATAGTTTAAATATAGGTATTTAACATATCTAATATACTCAGACAAAAGAAATGATGGCCTTATCCATTAGATTTTCCTCATATGAAGCACATTTTTTTAGCTCATAAAGGATGTGGCATCATTGGGCTTCACTCTTGACCAATCCCAAGCCAATATTGAATACATTAAGCTTGAATAGAACCACCTACGGGAGAATTGGAAGTTGATAGAGATTACCACTCGAGTGATATTATCTGAGCCACCCAAAGAGTATGTCACTATTGTGCACTTTACCATATGGTATTATGTGGGTGTTATTAGGTTTTATGTAATAATACCCTAGAATTATTATTATGTACATTATTTTTTATAGATAATTAAGAATATTCTTTTATTTTAATTTTGTTACTTCATAATTAGTTTTTAAATCATAAATATTATTTTTTTAGTTAATTTTTAAAAAATAAATATATTTTTGTTAAATATATGGATTTTTGAATTTATTAATATTTCAATAAAATATTATTATTAATAAATTACTTTATATTAATTATAAATGATCATATAATTTTTATGTATACAATTGTAATTTTTATTAAGGTTTGAAAGTTGTATTTTTCCAAACCCATGAATATTCAATAAATGTCAGATAATATTTTACAAGTTAAAATTCAAATATTTAGAAAATTAATTAGATAAAATTTATATTATTTTTTGAATAAGGATTTCAAAATTATCCAATGTTTATTTTTTCATAATTTTCTGATACAGTCGAATTTTTGGGCTAAAATTAAATACTATTTAAATATATAATGTGTTTTATGACATCATAATGACCCAATAGTGATGTAATAAAAAAAATATAATCATTATTTTTGGCCAATACATTTTACACAACTAAAAAATTTTTGTTTTTTGTTTGTTTTATTCATTTTACAAAGCTTTAGTGGACTCTTCAAGGCCTATAAAACATTTTGTCTTTTGAAATTGTTTTCTTTTAGAGTGTGACACACCTCCACAAAGGAAGCCAAATTATTTTTAGACGTTCGTCCACTGGAAATATAAAATATTGTTTTCCACTCCTAATTTCCAAAAAATATGGTTAAAAACCATTGGCTGGTTTCTGTTTTTGATTAATTTAATGTGTGGTGTCCCAAACCTTAATAATAAAGACTTCCCTCTCATTTCCTATATAAACACACCCATGCTCATACTTCCTCCTCACTAAATTCCTTTTAAGTTTGTCCAAACTCTTCCCTAGTCCCTCTAGAATCCTCCCAAGGTTCCCCAAGTGCCCATGTAGTATCTGTGAAGCCCCTCCCCAGACTTTGGGATCACAGATCCACGTACATGATTTTCACTTTTCTTATTTATGTCCAGGTTTTGTTCTATTGTTATACACTTTTATATTCAATTATAAACTTTGATGAATGATTTATCTTCTCCCTAGTACTTTCCTATTTATGTTTCAATTATTAGAGACCCATTTCCCTCTCATTAATTCACCGCTGTACACCTGTTACCATGCATAAATTCCATAAGGAATTTAAATCCCCTCATTTGCATTCAATTAATTGTTTTATATCATGAATCTAAATTCCATTACAATTTTTTGGACATGTATCTATATGAACTCTTATGTGAATATCGTGTATATATTATGAGACAACCCTTTCACTATCATCAACCATTTTTATGAATTCTTATGTCACGCCTTTATGCAGCCAAAATTGCACTGTGTTTTTCCCAAAAAAAGTCATTGTGTAGTGAATACCATGCCCATTTCTCTATTAAGGGTATTCACCTTTATGAAAATTTACTTATTGATTATATAGTTTCATGTATGAATTAAACATTCCATTATTGTGGAATAAATGATGATCAATCCATGTTTTATGATCCATGTGGCACACTTATGCATTAAAAGAAATGTTTAAGAAGGGTACGCCTTGATAGTGTTCCAATGAATTTGGTAAAGTATAGTATCATGATACTTCATGTTAATTGAGTGTTGACACATGCTAATTCAATTGAAATGAGGTTTTAATTATTCTTAATGTGAAATTAGGGATTACTTATGCTCAATGTGTAATGAGCCTTGGCTCATGCTAATTCCATGTTACATTTTGTTTCCACATTTCCATGTTATGATTATCATGCTTTATCATGCATTTATGTTCATGTTTCTATTATTCTCCATTGATATTTCTATTTTCTAACATGTACTGTATTTCTCAGGTTAGACCAAGTTTATTCCATTACTGGGATTTATAGCGCACCCTTTTCTTATGCACTTCCTCAGGTTTTCCCATGCAAAGCTAAGTATCAAAGAATGTAGTGGCCATGTAAAGGATGTTTACAATAATAAAGTTGTGTGTTTCATGTTTTATGTTGTTTTATAATGTTCCTAAGCCCCAGAGACACTATACCTCTCAATCATCCATGTTATATCAATTGAATGGTTTAAGTAAAAAATCTTGTTTAAGTGTATAATAATGAGTAGGGTTGTTATAGTTGGTATCAGAGGATAGGTTTAGTTATTTTTTGGATTAGGATTAGAAAACCCTAGAAAAAGAATTAGGGATATGAATAAGTATAATAAAAGTATACCTAGGTTTTTGTTGGTATTGATTAAGTGGTTTATCAAGAAATTACATCATTGTCTAGATATGAGCATGTAGAGGCGGCTCTGGCACAGATGTACCAAGGAGTGAAAACTCCAACATGGAGTTTCAGGCTTGATCCAGGGTATCCTGGTACATGAAAATGGGCCATGTTGTACTCTTGGCTTTGACACTCCCAGGGGATATGATTTGATAAATTATCAAGCTTATTATGAACCATTTTTAAGTGAATTTAAAAAAATGTCTCTAAGAATACATGTTTGAAAGTAGATCATGGATAACATAAATTGAGGCATAAAGATTCATAAGTTAATGATATAAAAGTAATTTTTAAGTCATATTTTTTTCCTATGGATTACCCTTTATGTATTACCCCTATAATTCCATTCATTATGGAATAATAAATTATTATACCTCATGTAGTTTAATATCACAATTTTATCATGTCTAGTGGGTAACACAAAATTTGATATGTTTCTTCAGCATGATAAATGATAGTTTAGGGATGGATGCGGAAGATCCTCATACAACACCCTTGTCACTTCTTAAGGACATACTATCTATAATTATTGTGAAGTAAAGCTCGCATAGTATTGAAAAAATTTCCAATGTCCAACATTCTTTCAAAGTGCTCCATGACATTATAAACACCTCCTACATAGCGTTGAATCATCAAGGATCATGGATCACTTGTGATCAAATCTTAAGCTCCCAAATCTCTCACCTTTCTCATCAAGGGAGGTAATACCAGGGAATTTTAAAATACTTCAACTCATCTATAGATTATGATGCACTATTTGATTTTTGGATTGCTGCCGAAGAGGGAGACCTTCGGGCATCCTAAATGTATATAGTCTTGGCTTCTGTTCTTTTGGGTAACCTAGGATATATATTAGAAGAACAATAATTTGAAAATTTCAAAGCTGACACTATCAAACTTTTTTACAAAAACCTATTACATGGTGTTGTTTCTAATCTATATGTTAGAAACAATTATTTTTGAAAAGGGCATCATATTTTCCATTAGTATAATCCATGTTACATGGATTGTTTCGGGACAAAGTAAGTGAAAGACTTTGAAAGTGCATTGAGGTAATGTTTCACTATGTAGACCCTTGCTCTCCATGATCGGCTTGATAATAAGGGTTGGGGAATGATTAATGGTGGAGGGTAAGCAACCCTGATGTCATGTTTAAATTTAGGATTTCTTTTTTTATGTAATCAAATTGTGAGGACACAATTTTTATGGTGGAAAGATGGTAACGACCCAAAAATTCTTTAAAGAAAATTCCTCTTAGTCTTTTCAAATGTCTTATTACGGTTATGTAAAACGTAAAAACTTATTTGGTTTAATGTTTTGGATTTCAAAATACAGTTATGAATTGTGACTTTTTCTTATATAGTTATTAAACAATGATCACATGATTTGTATAAAGATAGGGATTTAACAAATCCAATTTACTCAGAAAAAGGAAGCGATGGCCTTATCCAGTAGTCTTGCCGCATACGAAGTCCATTTCTTGGAGCTTGGAAAGGTGGTGGCGTCATTGGGATTCACTCTTGACCAATCCCAAGATGAGCTTGAATACATTAAGCTTGAGCGGAACCACCTATGGGAGAAGTGGAAGTTGATAGAGATCACTACTCATGTGATGTTATCTGAGCAATCCCAAGAGTCTGTCACCATCGCTCACCTTACCCTAAGGTCTTATGTGGGTGTTTTAAGGGGTTTTTTGAGAATACTCTAGAATTATGATTATGTAAATTATTTTTTTATATAAAAAATAATACACTTTCATTTTACTGTTATTATCTTGTAAATAGTTTTTATGGCACAAATAGTATTTTTTTGTTAATGTTAAACTAAGGATTATATTTTTATAAGTTAATTGATTTTTGAATTAAATAATATTTTTATAAAATAATATTATTAGTAAATTTCTTTTTATTATGTATGTTTGATTTTATAATTTTTCGGAATACAATTTTAATTTTTATTAAGTTTTAAAAGTTATTTTTGTCAAAACCCATGAATTTTTAATAAATGTCAGTTTTTATTTTAAAAGTGTAAATTAAAATATTTATAAAATTAATTAAAATAAATGAATATTATTTTTGGAATCAGGACATTTAAATTATCCAATGGTGAGTTTCTAATAATTTTATGATATAACCAAATTTTTTGGAAAATTTTAAATACCATTTAAATATATAATGTGTTTTATGACATCATAATGACCCAATAATGATCTAATAAAATACTATAAAAATTATTTTTGGCCAATAAATGTTTCACCATTAAAATAATGTGATTTTGGGTTTTTTTTTAATTATTTTACGAAGCTTTATTGGACCCTTCAAGTCTTATAAAACATTTTGTCTTTTTAAATTATTTTCCTTTAGAGTGTGACTCACATCCACATAGGCAACCCTATTTTTTAAAGAATTTATGCCATTTTCCATATAAAATATTTATTTCCACTCCACTTTTTAAAAACCCATGTCTAAAAACCATGGGATGGTTTGGGGTTTTGATTAGTTTAATGGGTGGTGTCCCAAACCTAAATAATAAATAATTCCATCTCATTTACTTTATAAACTCACCCAAGCACCCACTTCCTTCTCACTCAAATCCTTTGGAGTTCATCCAACCTCTTCTCTCCTCCATATATAATCCTCTCAAGGCACCACAAGATCCCAAGAAGTCTCTCTCAAGCCCCACCGAAGACATTGGGATCACACTTCCTAGTAGTGGATTCTCTAATTCCTTATTTTTGTTCAAGTTTTTGTATATTATTATACCCTTTTATTTTCAATTATAAATTTTGGGGTATGATTTCTCAAATCCCCCATGATTCCATAATTATGTTTTAATGATGAGATACCCATTTCCCTCTCATTTATACCTCCCATGTACACACATTTCCATGCTGAAATTCTGTAAGGAATTTCTCTCTCCTCATTTACATTCAAGTAATTATTTGGAATCATGAATATATATTCCATTACAATTTTTTGGAAATGTATCTATATGTAACCCTTAAATTACATTTCATTTAAATATGATGAGACACCCCTTTCTCTCTTATCAACCATTTTTATGAATTCTTATGTCATGTCGTTATGTTGTAGAAATTGCACCTTGTTTTTCCAATCCAAAGTCATTTTGCAGTGAATATCATTCCCATTTGTCTATCAATGGTATTCATATTTATTAACTTTTAATTATTGATTATACATTTTCAATTATTAATTCCACATTCCTTTATCTTGTAATAAATGAGGATGAATCCCTGATTGATGATCAATGTGTCACACTTATGCATGAAATGAAATGTTTAAGAAGGGTGTGCCCTGATAGCACTCTAATGCATTTGGTAAATTATAGTATCACAATACGTCAGTTTAATGAGTGTTGAATCTTTCTAATTCATGTGAAACTAAGGGTTAATCATTCTTCATGTGAAATGATTTATTACTCATGCTCCATGTGCAATGAGCCTTAGCTCATGTCAATTTCATGTTAAGTGTTGTTTCAACATTTACATGTTATGATTAACAATATTTATCATGCCTTTATGTTCATGTTTCTATTGTTCTCCATTGATATGACTATTGTCAAACATGTATTCTATTCCTCATTTTATTCCATTTTTATTCCATTACTGGACTTTATAACTCACCCTTTTCTTATACATGTCCTCAGGTTATCCCATGAAATGGTAAGTACAAGGGAATTTAGTGGTCATGTAAAAGATGTTTTCAATAAATATGTTGGTGTTTCAGGTTTTAAGATAGAATGTAATGTTCCTGTTCCCCCAACACACTAGACCTCTTGATCATCCATGTTATATCAAGTGAAAATTTTATGTAATAAATTAGGTTTAAGTGTGTAATAAAAAAGAAGAGTTGTTATAATTATTGGTACGATCTATGTTTTCTCTACATTAGTTGGAATTCTTATAAGAACAGGTTCCAGTCACTCTTTTCTTTCCAGGGACCTTGTTCAAGGATCAGAGATTCTGTTGGAGCCATTAGCTTGATCTTGACAATTAGAGACTCCTACAGGAGGGGAGTCACCAATTACACACTGTGGCTGGAAGTGTGAGCTCACTCTTGGAGGCGAGAGTGTCGGTTGTGATCTCATAGTAGCGGCATTGAGGCCTTAAAAGGTCATATTGAGGATAGAAAAGTTATCTACAGTCTATGTGCAGATCAATTATTTTATTCACAATGTGCACTGTTTTCGTGAGGATGGGACCTGGTTTTCCTTCACCGATTGTAAGTGAACCTTTGTGGAACATGATGGACTTTCTCGGATGAGGGTGCACCTGATTACTCACATGATGGCTAGCCTCACCCTCAGTGCAGTGGACCAGAGGTGTCTGGGATTTCCTATAGTGGTGGATGAGTTTGATTATGTCTTTCCAATGTATTTTTTGGGACTAACTCCTTGAAGGTTGGTAGGCTTTTTCATCGATTTGTACCTGGGGACAGCACTGATATCCACACTGGAAAATAGAATTTATCCTTGTGGAGCATCGTGATTTGTGGGTACAACTGGAGGACATACATGGGAAGATATTTTTGAAGACAAAATATTCACCATGGGTAGCCCCACTATTCTTTTCCATGAAGGAAGAATGAAGATTGAGGTTGTACGTTGACTTCCGATGCCTGAACTAGTTAATAGTGAAAATCAAGTATCCACTTCCAAGGATCGATGAAGTCATCAATCAGCTAAAGGGAGAGAGGTTGTTCTCAATGATCAACAATAGATCAGGCTATATTCAGCTTTGGTTAGGGGATGAGGACGTACTTAGGGTAGCCTTCAGATGCTGGTATAGCCACTAAGTGTCCTTAGTGATGCACTTCGGTGTAACCAATTCCCCAGTAGTGTTCACAAGACTCATGAACATGAACATATATCCTTACCAGAATTTTTTTGTGGTGGTATTCATTGATGAAATCTTTGTGTTCTATGAGTCGGAGGAGGAGCACAATACACACCTACAGATATTCCTAGATACACTCCTAGAGCACCAGTTTTATGGTAAGCTCTTGAAGTTCAAGTTTTGGATTTGGGAGGTCATCTTTCTGTGACATGTCATCTCAGAGGCTGTAGTTTTAGTGGATACGAAAAAGATATAGGGAGTTATTTCTTGGGATCCACCAATGAGCATGACTATGTGGATGAGTTTCTTGGGGTTGGTCTGTGCCTGACTTTTCTAGAGTAGAAGAATCATTCATCATCCTTGACACGAAAGGGACAACCCTTTATTTGGATGAAGAAGTCCCAATAGAGATTACATGATATGAGGTTGATTCTGATGAGTTACCCCATATAGATAAAACCATAAGATTTCATTGTGTATGTAGTCTTTTGTGATGCATCAGGGAATGGACTGAGTTTTGTCCTGACATAGGAGAGAGCGATGATCACCTACAAATAATTGAAATTGAGAAAGTATCAGCTAAACTACGTGACCCATGATTGGGAGTTAGCTGTAGTAATTTTCACCTTGAATACCTGGTGGAAAAACTTTATAGGCGAATAGTTTACCATCTACTATAACCACATGATTCTAAAGTGTTTCTTCTCATAGAAGTACATGAACTTGAGAGAGTGGTGATGGCTATAGTTTCTCCCAGATTATGACTTTGAGATAGTCTGTACTCCTTATAAGGGGAACATGGTGGAAGACACGGTCAGCGGGTGTATGGTTAACAGCAACTGAGAGAGGTGAAGAAGGAGCTAGCTGTGTGTAGATATCCTTTGTGGATGATGATGGATCATCTTACCTTCAGTTAATTATTTTCACTCCCTAACACTTATAATTATTTAGGGAGACATAGCTTATCGATGTTGTCAATGAATCCCAATGTGATCAGTTATCCTCAAGACAGGCACCTGATAGATTTTCGATAGGTGGGGAGCACATCATCATTTTCTATGGATACACTATAGTACCAGTGACGTTTCGGGAGGAGGTGTGGAGGGAGTTCCATGCATCTAATTTGGTTGTACATCTGGTTGTGGAGAATATGAACCAGGTCCTATGACATCATTACTGGTGGACAAGGATGAAGAAAGCAGCAATGAAGTTCATTTTGCAAGGCCTCACTTGTCAGTAAGTGAATATCGAGCATCAGGTCCCAGTATGATGGACACATCCACCTTAGGTACCATAATGGAAGTGGGATGGTATTTCCATGTACTTTCTGATGGGGTTACTAGGGAAGTCTATGGGCCATGATTCTATCTAGGTGATAATTGACAGACTCACCATGTCGGCTCACATCCTACCCATCCGGGATCAAGGATTGGTAGGGGATTAGGAAACCTATACATCTAAGAGATAGTGTGTCTTTATAGAGGGCATTCAATGATCGTTTCAGACAATGAAGCACGCTTTACATCCCAGTTGTGGAAGGGGTTTCCGGAAGTGTTCGGGACTCATTTGTGCTTGAGCACAACTATTCACACATAGACCAATTGTCAGATGGAGTATACCATACAGACCATGGAGGATGTACTTCATGCTTTTGTCCTTGACTTTTTTCGTATTTGGGAGGACCACCTACCACTGGTGAAGTTTTCATTCAACAATATTTGTCACTCCACTGTTATCATGGAACCATTTTAGGCCTTGTATGATCAGCCATGCAGATCACCTCTATGCTGGACATACCTACAGGAGTCTGCACTCATGGGTCTAGAGTTGGTATCGGCTACCCCATAAATGGTGAAGATCATACAAGAGTGGATGAGAACTTCACAGAGAAAGAAAAAATCTAATGATGATAGGAGACTAAGACCTTTGGAGTTTGTTGAAGAAGACCATGTGTTCCTTTGGGTCTTACCCCGATGGGGATTGTAGAAATTTGGATGGGGCACAAATTAATCCTTATGGTTCATCAGACCATTCTAAATCTTGATAATAGTTAGTGAGGTGGTTTAAAACCTAGAATTTGACCCACAGATGCACCGAGAGCTTGATGTTTTTCACATGTCCCAACTGAAGAGGTACATTCATGATCCATCACACTTTATCGACTGGGGAGAGCTGAAAATTGACGATTGGGAAACATTTGTAGAGTTACTAGTGGAGATAGAGGATCGATAGGAGAAGGTCTTTTGTGGATGGTCAATTCATCTATTCTGTGCTTGGTGGAAGCACAAGAATCTCTAAGAGATCACATGGGATCAGGAGGCTCATATTCATGTTCAGTACCACCATTTCATTGATTTGGCTTCATTTTGGAATTCAGTTATGTAAAGAACTATGGTGGGTAGAATGTAATGTCTTGAAATTTCCTTATATTTTTTTAAATTGTACAATATTATTTTCAGAACCCACCCTTTGACGGAATGTGATTCTGAGGCCTGCTGAGCCTGGAAAAAAATTTGGACATTCTTTATGTTTAATTACTTAAATGTGCGGAAGGTTTTTCTAACATTTGAACTGATGATTGGATTAAAAATATGAGGTCAGCATTGAACTCAGAATTCCCGTATTTTCATAGAAAGAACATAACTTTAAACATCAAGGGTGATATGGAAAATTTATTTTTCAGAATTTTCTGAAAAATATTAAATTAACTTAAAAAAGTTATTTCATTTTCTTTCCCACCATTGATCGGAAGATGAAAGTATTGCGGTCTGAAGATGAGGCACATTATTGGAAGCTCTGTAATGGCTTGTTTAATTTATGAATAACTATGCAATTTCATTTCATAGCACAAATGCTATGATGTGTTTCCTATTTATGGAATAATGCATTAGAGAATCGAGGGTTAAACGGAGGAAATTTCTCTGATGAACAACTGGTGAGTTTTTTATCCAACGAAACATGAATAACGCAGGTGGAATATTAAAAACATCAACGCACTGCATTGAATAGAGATATGAAGCAGCGAATGACTTTGACATTATGAATCTTCACGGTCATACCACTTCAATGTCAAATGGCTTCGAGGTAGGGTTTTTTTTGGATTATGATTTTCTCATTCATCAATATAAATGAAGAACACAGATTAACAAATGAAAATATTGATATCTGGATGATCTGTTCTTGTGGGAGGGTGTTATTTCTTTTGTTTACTTTTCGATATTTATTTATTATTGGTAGGAAATCATTCTAAAGCCTCCCCCGCTTTAAACTTCTAACATCGAGGGTGTGGGAAGACAAGAAAAAGGCCCAACCACCCACCACCATGTACGTTCTTGGGTGAAAAAACGTTCTAAATAGTGGAAAGTTATTTTTAAAGGCCATCGCAGGGAAGGAGACACCCCCAATAAGTCCATGGGCACATGTGACATGAAGAATAGACCACTGGAGTAGACCTGGTGGTCCTTGGAGAATTCTAATTTTGCGCTGTTGTCGGATCCGTCGAACTGCAGCAGCATGCCACAATGGCACGCCAGAGATGAGTGTTGTGATCGGCTCAATCTATGGAGTAGTACAGAGAGTTTCTAGCTGGGCCGATTACTAGCGGTGGGAAGACCCAGCCACCTGGTCTTATCCCATGAAGTGAAAATGTGGTTAACTGACCACCACTGGGGAGATGGCTTCACGGACGACCTGCGGGGTGAGGGAGATGAATGTAGCCACCTGCCATGTCTCGGCCAGACATAAAGTGGCTACCTTTGGAAAACCTGGCAGACCAGCAAGACAATCCCACACTAGTGGGCCAGACCCATCCTAGCGGGCCATACCCATGGCCAAATAGACTGGACCCAGGTTGGGATAGTTCGGGGTTGGGTCTACAGAACTGGGTCAGGTTGGTAGACCCTAGGTCGAGTCAGACCGGGCTCGAACCTAACCAGATCCTTTTTTGAAAAATGTCTGTATCTTGCAAACTAGTCTTATGAATGGAGATCCATTTGTGGTGTTGTAACCCTCATTACAAGGAAGAACTTTTGGATTGCTCAATAGAGGATTTCAATGAATTTGAAATTCTTCAAATGGCTTCGGTAGTAGTTCTTTGAGATCAAGCGTGCTACGTGTGGAAACCCTACTATTGGCTAAGAATTAATAATTGTTGATGAGTGACCATGTGTGAATTAGATAGTATGGCCTAGTGGGAAGTGGCTTCTGTATGCCCTGGAATGCACACAGTGGGGAGAAGCATATATGTGTCCCGATAGACCCATGTTACTTGACAGCAGGAGTACCATGGTATGTCCATATATGGGAAGCGACTTAAATATGACCTGACATGCCCACAGTGGGGATTGTCTTCTATGTGACCCAGAATACCCACAGTAATAATCTGGGATGGGTACCACAATAGTCTTATGGTTAGTGTGATGTATATTCTGTGTGACCCAAAAGGCTCACTATACTCATTCCGGAGGAGTTCTCTAGAATGACATGGTGTTCAACGATGTGAGAAATGGTTCTAAAATCCAAATCTATAATATACCTCATGTGAGTGTCTTTGTTTGTGATCATTCTTGGTGATCATGATTTTTGGTTTGGTTGTGGAATGATTTTTCATATTTACTTTATTGTTTCAGGGTCCCTACTGAGTATTTTGTTACTCAACAATGCACGGGATCCACCCACAAGTGTTGTGTCTGGTGCAGAAGACCACCACCATGAAAGGGGACTTGGTGGACCAGGACCTGGTGGTTCTCGGTGAGATCGGGAAGAAGGGACATACATTTACAACTTCCCGTAGCTACTCTGAGCTTACCCATCAGTTGGGGTTTCTAGTAGATAGCTTCTAGATTTTCTTTTATACATTAATATTTCCTAGTTTTTCTTTTGTTTGGTTTTTATATAGGACCATTTTAAATTCCCTTATACATGTACTCAGTGGTTGTATAGTGGAATTCTTGTTTACTTTTCCCACATTGGGAGGTTTTTGTGTTTGCGTGCATATAGTTACTTAAGAAAATTACTCACATATTCTAAGTAACACCATCAGCACTAGTGTCCAACACCTAGCCATTGGGAAGTAGGATTTGTGTATGTCACATCACAGGTATCGGGGGACGGGTCATGACTTTGTAATTTTATCCACTTCCGTGAAATGGGAAATGAAACCATTGATCGTATTTATGGTGAAATGCCTCCTCGTGAAGTGATATAAATATTTTTAATAATCACATTTCACAATTAGATATTATAATGTATTTAAAATATTTTTATTATATTTGTTAAATTACTAATGTTTTGAATTTATAATATCACATCTACCTTGTAAAGAACTCAACCCGAGTAGCCTAGAGCTGGTGTCTTAATAAATAACAGTAGTACGACGAAATGGAGATCTCATCATAAAGGATTTAATTGTTTAGTATATTTGGAAAACCATATATAAACATATGTATTTAACTAGAACATGAAAGAAAAAACAACATAGAGAATCAATTAGAAACACTAATATACTCATATATTATTAATTAATGTAATTTATAAAAAATATCTTCACATCATGC
Organism: Viscum album; assembly: GCA_963277665.1. Taxonomy (NCBI): domain Eukaryota; kingdom Viridiplantae; phylum Streptophyta; class Magnoliopsida; order Santalales; family Viscaceae; genus Viscum; species Viscum album. Next base: position 21,593,944 of record OY728166.1, on the reverse strand, counting down.
AGAAAAATGAATCATACAAAATGGCTGAGATTAGATTCTTAGTAAGGGTATAAAAAATAGTATATAGTGTCATAATCTATATGTAATAGTGAATAATAAAAACAACATACTGTTAAATAAAAATATTAAGCATAAATTTGTAGGAGTGAAAAGTGATTAAATAATGTTATAAAAATTTACATGAGAAAAAATATTATCCATGGATATTAAACTAGCCGAATAATCACATGAATTTTCAATTACTAATATCATAAAGTGGGAATTAATAATTCAGAAATCAGAAACATAACTTCTAGGACTCTTCCATGACATTTGATTATAAATTGTTTTGACCTAGGCCAACTTCATATTTGAAAATAAATTTTCAAGGCATCTTCCAAGTCTATATATGTTTTCTCTCATGAGAACTAAAAATTCAAATAGGTTATATAGAGAGACCCAAACTTAACATAAAATATCAAATTAATTCCTCATATAAATGAGGTGAATAAAAGAGGAATATTAATAAAAAAAATATAATTAAAATTCTCAAATATGTAAACATGATCACAAAATAGTTTCAGTAGTATGTTGAATGGTATCAATATTGCACATCCACAGTCAAACTGATCATAAAAATTTTAATAAAATATGGTAGACTATTATCAAATTAGCTCAATATTAATAAAGAATAATATTTAATAGAGGTTTTGAAACAAATTAAATATTATTATAAAATCATCAAGGACTCTTAGAGAGAAATACTCTTCTTTACTTATCAAAGAAGAGTTCTTTTGGATGTTTTTAATTTGTCACAATTGTTTGTAACATACCTGAAATAAACAAATATATGATTTCATAAAAAAAAATTAATTTTAGAATAATTATTGTGTCATAAAAAGTATGTATTTCACCTGAAAATTGGTAAGAAATCAGGTTGTTCTCTTTAAACGAATTTTCTTATTGGGATGAATTGAGAAGGGAACCTTGTAAAACATTTAATAACCCATAATATAATGATGAAATGAACTGGATACATTAGTTTGGAAAATATAACAATAATTTATAAGAATTAAAAAATAATAATGAAGATTTAAAATTGGTTAAATAGAAATACAGTGTAACTTGAATAAAAAAATGAGCGTTCGTGTAGAATCCCTTACCTTATGCCTAAAATTATTTTTATCTTGTTCTTCATATCCAGGATAATAAAATTATTTTAATTAATAATTTAATATATATAACCTATTAAATAATTATTTTTTATTAAAATTTTATAATGTTCATTTAATGTTCTTTTGTTGAATTATAAGATTTAATTTCATCATTTAAGAGTGTGTTTTTCCTGGGTTTTTATGATCGTTTTACTTTTATTCGCATATTAAAGATCATGTAAACTGAAAATAGTTGAAAAGAATTGTAATTATATGTTATTAATGATATTTAATAATATTTTATATATATAATTAATTTGGTTATTGGGTGTTAGGATATATCATTAGATAATATATTAGTAATAATCCCTTAGATTATTTTGGTGTGTCTTCAATCATAACAGAATTGATTTGATTAATTAATTGATATTATGTATATATAAACTAATGAAAAAAATTTGATATGATGTAATAAATATATTATGGTCTGGTTTAACCAACAAATTTTTTTATGAACATCATTAAATGATGAAATGATATAAGAAAACATGTCGACCAATAAGGTGGTAAATTTTCACCCTAGATATGATGTTTTCATCTATAAAATAAAATGAAGAATAGAGAATCCTTAATGGTAGATTTTATATTAGCATAATAAAATTAATGTATATGATAGATATTATGTCATCATGTAACTTTTTATAGGGTATTTGAGTGAGTTAAAAAAATAGAAAATAAAATGAGTGATAATTGAATACACGAAAGGGGATTTTACATATTTAATTCCTCAACTTTAGATCCTCATTTAGGAACATTGAAATGGTATTTTGGGTGATTCTAGAAAGGTCAAAACATGGCGGAGAGGTTTGGGAGAGGAAATTGTTATATTATTAGAAAGTATAAAGGCTTTGGGTGTGTGATGAGAATTGTTGGGGAGGGTAGTATTTATAGGTGAAGATATGAGGTTTTTTGAATAATTTATTCATTTTCTTAATATTTAGGTGCAAGATTATAATTATACTGAAAAATATCACTATTTATATTAAAATAATTATGTATAGTTTGATATTATGGGATTACATCAACCATATATCATCTATGAGTCAGTAATTCATGTTTGTATTAAATACATCATATTACCGTATTTCATTATTCATCAAATGAATCTACTATTTTATAAAAACAACTATAAAATAACAGTAAACATATTTTGTAAAATTAAAAAATACTTCAACTTTGTGAAAATAATTTTATTAATATGATGAACATAATTTTTAATGAAATCATCATTTAATAAAAATAATGTTGATTTTAATATTATAACAGATTATATGACACTTTAAAAATAAAATTAAGGTCTCTTAAAATTATAATATAATTTTAAGAAAACAAAATATTACCTAATGAGTCTATTTTATGAAAAAAAAATTATTTTTTAAAAATAAATTAATTGTCAAACTATAAATAAACATTTAATATTTATCAAATATACCAATAACTAATTTATCATTTTTAAAATATTGATTTAATTATTAAATTATATAAATATACCATATATTTATTTATAAGTTACCCAAGATTTATTTATTTTTTAATAGGAGATGTAACTATTCAATTTATCAAAATACTATTCTTAATGATTGCATTACTATTCCACCAGTCATATTTAATTATATATTATGATTTGAAATTCACTGTTATGTGAATAATAAACAATTAATGGAGATAAATTTATAAAGGGGAATACCATAAAATCTTGGGGTGTTACATTCTCACCCACTTAAAAAATATGAAACCAAAAAATTTCCATAATGTCATCGAATAAAATGTTTTGGGTATTTATTCATCATAAATTCTTCGGGTTCCCATGTCTCCTATTAAATTTTAAGAATTTTCCAAAGTACCTTTAGCAACATTGTCCTATTATTCCCCAACTCCTCCTATATGGTGTATATAATCTATATTGGTTATTCATAGTAAGAAAAATAAGGATCCTATTATATACCTTCAAAAGTGTGGAAATGCATTGGTTCTCGCATATACTGCTTTATCAATGAGATATGGAACACGTTATTTACCTTAGAAAGGCTTTGTATAATTTCCAAAATATAGCCACAACCCCAATTATCTCTATAATTTCAAATGTTCTGATATACCTAGGGATTAATTTTCCTTTATTTAAGAACCTTATGACACCCATCAATGGAGATACACTCAAGACGTTATTATCACCCACTTGAAACTGCAAAACATTTCCTAAGTTATCTGTAAATCGCTTCATCCAACTGTATACATATTTAACATGAGTTTGAATGCCATTTAACTTTTCCCTTATCTCCACATCAAACAATGATACTTTACTATTTCTTTCACCAAATTCTTCCCAACATTTTTTTTATAAAATCACTTTCCAAACAATTCTTCATATGGTGCCATTTGAATACAATAATAGTAACTATTATTGTAGGAAGATTCTACCAGCGATATATTTTGATATGACTTACCGTGAATGGAAAGTGATAATGATATCAACATTTCTTCTAATGTTTTAATGTTCCATTTAGATATCACGACAATTTGATGGTGAAAAAATGTTCACAAATGAAGCTATGTATCCAATGTTTTTGGATGATTATTCCATAATTTTGATGTAAATAGTTTTTCACAGTCTATCACCATATAAATAAGTTCTATATGAATACATTCAAAATCATTTATATAGATATGTGAAAGGAATTGTAGTATAAAAAACTCCCTAGTTTTTAGTAAATTTGAAAATTTGGAAATTCTGTCAATAATTACACTTAAAAAATCATTCCTTAATTGAGTATTTGGAAATATAGGGAAAAAAATACGTAACAATATCATCCCATTTTCTTGAGAGAATAATCATAGGATTCATAACTCCTCTCAGGTTTTGTATTTCAGCCTTCACCTATTATGTGACTAAACATCTTGATACATAATCAGTAATTTCATGCATCATGTTATCCCACCAAAAATATTCCTTCAAATCTCTATACATCTTATTTCTACCATGTTACATAGAGAAATTAGAGTAATGGGAATCATCTAATAACTACCTTTTTAACTTGGGTGTGTTGGGAAACCAAATCCAAATCCTCAATTGAATAATTCCATCATCACAAACAACATCTACCAACTTCCCATCAGTCATAAATTTAATTTTCTTTTGAAAATCATCATCATCAGAATGAGACCCATTAATCTATTCCTATAAATATGGCTGGTAATCCAATTGAAAATGAAATTATTGTTCACATTACATGATAATCCTTATATCCATTTTTATATATCCATGTACACAGAATCCTTATCAACCATTATTTTGTTGCGAACACCATTATCCTTCTAGATCAATGCATCAGCTCCCTTATTCAACTTCCCTGGGTTGAAGTTTACTGAAAATTCATAATCACTTAGTATCTTGATCCATTACCTTTGCCTCATTTTAAGTTCATTCTATGATAATATACATTTAAGGCTCATGATATCTTTATATATCTCACATCATTCACTACAGAGATATTTTCTCCATATATTAATAACAATTAATATCTCTACTAAATCAAGATTGGGAGTTGGATATTTTTTTAATGGGTTTATAACTTCCTTGATTCATAGAAAATACTTGCATAAGGAAAAAATCATGTTATTAATTTGATGTGTCAAAATAAATCACAAATCAATGATTTCAATATTATATAGTCATGATCATAGAATTCTCTAATATCCTCATCAATTATTGAAAACAATATTCACATTCTATTTTCCGTATAAACTATAACCTTAATGAGTACACTTGGTTAAAGGGTTATCTAATCTGTAAAATATATGAATAAAACACAATTATCAACCTACTAAGAAAATGAAACTATATATATGGGTTATCTTGCTTGGTGTAGGACATTCCTGGAATGCCTTTATCTTCACAAGATCAATTGTGGTTCCATCCATATGGATATAAGGTCATACAAAATAAATGGTTTGATAATATAATCCAAAAATTATATACATCCCATATAACTATTTTCTTCTTAGAGCCGCTATAATGACCTGGTAGTGGTTATTATGGTCCTCATAGTTTTTTTATATCAATATATCATAAATAAATACCTAAAACAAAATCATCTTAAAATAACCTAAACACTTTGTTTATTAAATCCATAAAAAAAGTGGTTGAATTAGTTTTTGCAAATGGCTTTATTGTAATCATAGAATTACCATATTTGGGTTGAAATGTTGTATATGGAATATATTCCTTACTTACACACAATTAATGATACCAAGATCAAAGGTCAATCATTAAAAAATATTGACCTATGTGATGTTTATATAATTAATCATTAATGTGAGGAATAAGATACATGTTGTTTTATTTGATAGCAATGATTTCACTATAATAAAAGAATATCCCCCATGGATCCATCATTATTCTTGAAAATGTGAATTGGGGATCCCTATAAGGAATCACTATGGAGAATAAATTCCTTATTACTCAATTCCTCTAGTTGTTTCTTCATATCCACTAATTACACAGTTCACATTCGGTGAAGATTCATTGATAAAACATTTTTATGTGAAATTAAATTATTAATGTAGTCAACATCCACTCTGGTGGATGTCGAGGTAAATCCTCTAAAAAAATACAACAACGTATTCTTACAAACTATGTACATTCTTATTTTGAATACTTATTTCCTCATTCATAGATGATATTTTTTCTTATTGAATAATTTCATTAAAAAGAGGTAATGAATGGGGATCCAGATATAGCTCAAATGTTGATGTATCCTCTAAAATGATGAGAAATTACACACCTTCATCACGAATCATAATTTCTTACTTTTTTCAAATAAATATTTTAGTAATATTTATAAATCCATTTGATAAAAAGGATTATACCAAAATCATCCATATAAATGCTAATAAAATTAGAAATTAGAGCCTGTTTATTTTTCAATATAGAAACTTCTTGAAACATCTTTATTGGAATAAGTTTTCCACTTGTTATCATTAATAAAAACTCCCTTATTCAGGTGAATTGTTAATATCGTATTTTTAAAGAAAACTGGGAAGATATAAAAATATGTGATGATCTATAATCAAATTATGAATTATCTAAAATTGATGAGATTATTAAAGTGCATTCCACCAAACCATTAAGAACATCAACCATAGTAGTTATGAATGCATTAGTTTTTCCTATATCCCATTTCCTTTTCTGAGAAAAGTATCTTTGATGATTGAGAAAATTGTTTTCATAGTGTCCCAAATCCCTATAATTTTATCATTTAACATTGATAGATTCCCCCTACAATAATGTACATGATGGTATTTCCCACCAAAATTTTAGCTGGCCCATTTTCCTTTTCGGTATGAAACAGTGTGTTTCTTTCTACAAATAGTGCACATTGGAAAGATCCCATTTTCTTATTCCCCTTATCCATTCTTTTCTATTCTAATAACTTTATCAAATTTTTCCCACAAATTTCTATGAAATAAATAATTATTTATCAGCCTTAATAGCACATGATATTATATCTTTGAATGAATAGATTTTTTTGGAAACCATCTCCCTTTAGAGGAACTATTTTAATGATTTAATGAATCATAAATTTTTCTATTTGTATTGTGTATGTAATTTGTAGTGTTCCTTTTAATCATTGTAATGTTAGCTTCACACATAAAAAAATTATCATCCACCGATTTAATTATATTGATGATGTTTCTCTCAGTATGAGATTACAAATCCCAAGGGAAATATTTTTACACAAAAGTATCATAAAAATCCTTTCATTCATTGTTTTATATTTATTCCTCTACATTTGTTTTTTGAAACAATGATTACCATAAATCAGCATCTTCTGAGAGGTGATAAATTTTAAGGAAATTTATTTCCCTTTCCTTACTTACAATAGTGTGAAATATATTCTACATGGTACTTATACAATATTTAGACAAAAATAGGTTTGTAATCCCATATAATGATAGTGGTTGTTGTTGCATTACATGGTCAAAAAATTTCCTCCATGTTATGGATCGGGCTACTCCATACGAGTAAGGTTGCATTTCATAACCTTAGTCAAAAATTATAGTATAGTTGTATGTTTTTCATCACCAGCTATAGCTCATTATACAACATTATTATCTTTCATAGGAGTAAAATTCCTATATGAAATATATTCATTGATACAATTTCTTTTCCTTACACAAGGTTGCATTTTTAAATAATGGCATATACTAAATTATGTTATTAATCGTGTTTATTAATTTCAAATATGTTAAATAGTTATAATAAAATGAAAATTTATGCATATATAATCTCATAATCATATAATTGGTTCTTTGAGAAAAAATTTGCTTTTAAATCCTTAATAATGATTTTTAATGAAAATGTGAATTATAGTAAGCACATACCTTAGGATTGTGAAACCGTTTGTGTAGTAAGGCTCATTATCATGTACTATGTTATGTTGTGTCTAGCCCAATATAACATGTCAGATTTGTTACCCCTATGTACATCTGTTCCAGAGAAACATCCACTTGTAGTATCTTTATATGGATTTTTTTTCTAGGAAAACCCACATAATATCTACCTTACTACAATTCTATGATTTTTTTCTTCTTATACTCAAATTAAATATCAGGTTTATCTTCTGTAATGTTTTTTTCTTAATCTAATTGCCAATTTTGCAAATAATATTTATCTTTTAAAAACCTTAAAGACCCCTACCCCTACCCTATTATCTCAGAGCTAGTTTCTTACATAATTACAATAGTACTATGAAAAATAGATCACATCCAAAATACCAAGTTGTTTAGTAAATTTGGATAAATTTGAACTCATATAAGTTTTAAATTAAAAATTGAATTAAAAGACAACTATGAATCTCTATTTTAATAATCCATAAACACCAGGATTATCCCTTCAAGCCATTCAGGATAAATATATTTGCATCATTGGGAAACATAAATCATAAGAAAGGGGTGAGCATAGATACTCAGTAAGGGTATGAAATACAATGGAAGCTATTATAGAAAATACTTTATTGTGATTAACTAAAACAAATGCCATTAAATCATAAATTTTAGCATAATATGGCATCATTTAAAACTAATTAATCCATAAATAATTACATGAGAAGGAAGCTTAACAATTGATATTCTAATAATCAAATAATAATAAGAATTATCAAATTATTATTATCATCATGAGGGAATGAATAATGATAGACATCAGAAACATACCATTGAGGCCCTGGCCAGTATGTATAAAAATAAATGATTAAGGCCTCATCCAAATGCATATCACAAAATAAATGGACAATACCTCATTCATGTCCATATATGTTTTGTCTCATGAGACCTACTAATGTATCAAATTTCTATAGTGGGACCCGAACATTACATATTAAGTCCAATTAATTTGATATTTGAATGGAGTGAACCCTAAACTACATAAAAATATCAAATGAAACATACTTTCCATAATCTGTAAACATAACCACAAGCCATTCTATGTAAAATGGTTAATGGTATAATAATAGTACTTCCATACTAAAACTAATTGTAAATAATTTAATGAGATATGGTAGATGATAATCATAATATTTAAATATTGGTAAATCATATTTTCAAATATATGTGTTGAAATAGATGAAAATACTCTTATAAAATAATTCGGAAATTCCTGAGTGAAATAGCATTTTTTATTTTTCATAGAAGAGTTATTTTATAAAAATCATTTCTATTCATCATAATTTTTTCCATAAAACTATAAAAGAATAAATATAAATTTTAATGAAAAAATAGTTAATTTAGAAACTAATGGTCACTTAAAACTGGTTATAGATAGTACTTTATAATTTGTAAAAAATTAGAAAATTCCTTTTAATCAGGTTGGCTAATGGAAATGTATTGAGGAAGGAACCTTATAAAATATGTATTACACCATAAAATAAATATGAACTTATCTATATACATGGTTTTAGAACATTAATTTAGAATAATTATATTAAAATATTGAATAATTAGATTTCATTAAAGATAGATAAATATTTACATGAATGAAAAAAATGAGGTTCGTGTAGAATCCCATAACATATGTCCAAAAGTGATCTTCACTAACATATAATATAGAATATAATGAAATTAAATTCAATAATAATTTAATTTAGAACCTATTAAACATGTATTTTATTTATTATAATAATATTATGTTAATTTATGGTCTTTTTAATGAGTTATAAGATTTACTTTTGATGTTTTGGAGTGTTATATTCCATAGTTCTCAAGGATAGTTTACTTAAATACGCATATAAATGATCATGTAAAATGAAAAGAGTTATGTATAATTGAAATTATATGTTATTAATGATATTATAGAATCATTAACGGTTATATATGTCATTTGGTTATTTTGGGTGGGGATGAATCATTAGAAAAGAGGTAATTTCTAGTTTTTTTATTATTTTGGCGGGTTTTTGATCACAACAAACTAGTTTTGTTTCACGAATTAATATTAAAGTTATAGATCATTATATAATATGTAAGACATATATTATAATTTTTTTACCATATAAATGGTTTTATGAGTAGTATTTATTTCATAATTGAAAAACCAAAACACATTGTCCATGAAGGCGGAATTCCACACCTCATATACAATGTTTTAATCATTAAAAGAAATGGAAATGGAGAATATGCTTGATGGTGGATTTTAAAATCAAATAATAAATTTATAGTATATAGAATATACTAGATTTATCATTTAACTTTTTATAAGGGAGGTGTTGGAAGGATAAGATATGAAATGAAATTGAATGAAAATTAAAAGAATGAATGGGGATTTTTCCTCTTGAATCCCTATCAATGAGACCCTCCATAAAGAACATTTAAATTATATTATGGGTGATAAAAGAGAGAAAAATCATGGGAGAGAGGTTTGGGAGAGGAAGTTGGTATAATATAAGAAATCATCTAGGATTTGGGGGTATGAGGAAATAAGGTGATGAGGGGTTGTATTTATAGTTTAAGAGAGGGTTTTTTCAATGTTTTATAAAATTGTTTATTATATTATCTCATGAAATTGATTATTTGAGAATTATTAGTAAATATATAAATACAAATGGGTAGTTTTACTTCATGGGATTAAATCATCCAAACAATATCTATGACTTAATAATTCAAATATTTATTAAATACAATAAATTATTGTATTTCACTACTCACGAAAAATTCTACAATTTCAGAAAAATCACAAAAGTTAACTCAAAAAAAATTGGATGTGTAGATATTAAAAATGAACTCTATTTTAGAAAATAATTTTATTAATATAATAAATTTAATTTTTATCTAAAATCATCATTGACTCAAAAATGATTATTTTAATATTATATGGGATATTATATCACATTCAAAAAATAATTAAAGTCTCAAAAAAATATCATAAAATAATAATACCAGAAGATATTAATTTATGAGTATATTTTATGAAAAAAATTTACCTTTAGAACAATATATTAAATATACAATTGTAAATAAGTATTTTCTATTATAAATAATAACAACAGTTAATTTATTGTTTATAAAATATTTTATTTCATACTTAATGATATAAATATACTAATTTCCATTTATAAGTTTCCAAGGTTTGTTTAAACATTCATTAGTGATGTTACTATTCAATTGGTCATATTACTAATCCTAATGGTACCATTACTATTCTAACGTTCACATTTATATTATATTACACTTTTAAATATGGTGTTGGGTGAAGTATAAACTATCTAAGATATTAATATTTAATATATTAATACCGTATAATCATATTTTGTTACATGATTTCATGAATTCCAAACCATTGGAAAATAATAATGTCTATCGTGTGTATGACAAACAATCACCTTGAAAACTGATGTGATGTTTTTGATGAATATCCCTTTTACATGGATGTTAAAAATGATTAATTAAAAAAAATATGTGATATTTTTTTACATATTTATACCTTTGTAATTTTATATGATTATTATAATATTATATTCAATTCAGTTTCAGATGCAATAATATTGGTCATCTGTATGGTGGACTATTTCCTTTTGATGAGATGTGATTCATTTTTCCCGAAAAAATTACATGAAATAAAACAAGGTTAATGTTAATGAATACATATGATATTAAGTACATAATAATTTATCACTAAAGGTAATATAATAGTTAAATGTTATTCATTCTATTTATAAAGAAAATCTAAAAAGTATTCATGTGTGAATATGACCTACCACATTCATGAACTGTGTAACTCATTTCCCATTATCTTACATATATGAACTATTATAAAAACTTTTGAAAATATTATACAAGTTATTTATATCATGGTGATTCTTATGGAGATAATTAATTCATGAGCAAGCTAAAAACACTAAAATTACCCAAAAACATAAATGAAAAATTAATCAATTATCCCCCAAAACAATGATTTTCACAAAGAGTTGTTAATGAAAAGGTGATGAAATATAGTATTTGAATAATATATGGTATAATATATATTATTATGGTTTTTTAATTTATTTATTATAGAAAAATTTATATATGTGTTTTTGATACATACGAATTAATTCAATCATGATCAAAAGGTTTATCAGCTCACTTTTACTTTTAGGATATAAATACCACATTAAATAATTATGTAATTTATATCATGTAGATACAACCTGTTTGATATGTTATAACATAAACATAATTATCATTTGAAAATTTAAACTTTCATTTGAATTTCTTCCATTAGCGGGGATTTTATTCAAAATAATCCAATGTGGAATGGGTTTACATCACAATGTCATCATTATTTGAGATTATTTATATTTCATTCACTTTTGGGGAAATTATTTGATATTTATATCTTAAAAAATATATTTTTTTTATCCTTTTTTATTTAGGATTTATTTTAATTAATTTTTATGTTTTTCTTCTATTTGGAACCTCAAATTAAATATAATATCTTTTTAATAAAATATAACTTTATTTCTCTCTTCGGTCGAAAATAAGGTTTTGTATAAATTAATGTTTTTTATAAAAAAATTAGTTTTTAATCATTCTTCCATATAATATATCAATGTAATTGTCAATAATTTTTCTTTTGTATCGAAAAATTTCATTAGAAACTCCATGTCCTTTTTGGAATGAGCCACTCTCTAGCCTTTTCACAATAGTATAATATTAATTCTTTTATTATATGACTTTTATAGAATTTCACACCATCACTAACACTCAGTGTTTTAATATATTCATTATATGTTTAAAAGGATATTTTCAATGAAATGTATATTTAAAATATTTATCAATATTTTATTATTTTTTAAAAATCATTGTAAAAATGTTATTTTCCTCAAGAATGTTTTGAATGAAATTTTTATGGTATTTCTGTTATTTAATGGCATCAACCATTTATTAATGTTATGCTTTTCTATGGTTGTTTTTTTATGGTATCATATTTATTATTTTTTGGATTGATTAGGATTTCTTTGACATGGGATGTATTATATTTTTATAATTTACTTTATTACTCTTTTCGGTTTTCGATTTTATTTATTTCTTATGTTATTTATTGATAATTTTTATGTTATTTTCTCACTAGTAATTTTTTTATGTACCACCCATTTCATTAGAGTAATGAATTAAACTTATTATTTTCTGTGAGGTCCCAATATTATAAATCCCCTTAATGCGTTAGTAATTATCATTAGACAAATAATTTGTCCAAATTAAATTGTTTTTTAACCATGGTTTAATACATTTTTATGAAAGGTATTGAATATTTGTTTATGATTTCCTACATTATAAACACTCTAATTACGATATTATTTGTGAATATACATGAAATTATTTTATTATTTAGAATTCTAATGGATATGTTTCAAGAACACGTGTTTATATATATGGATTTATTCTAATATAATTTATTTTAGACATATTATTTTCAAGGTGTTTTTAAATGGAATTTTCATCAATTGTTTCTATATCCATACTTATTATGCCTTTTTTTCTTAATAGTTTCCACAATATGCATACCCCAACTGAGAATATGAGCCCTCCTTGACTACTTTTTATTTTTTCTTGGAATCAAAAATATTTTCTTTGATTAACATGAAGGGATTTACTGAACTGGATAGTTATGTTATAAAAGAATACAATTTGTGTATTTTATATTTTTAGATTAAATTAAAATTTTCAAATGGGTATCCATTTTCCCAATAATAATATAATATTTTGTCCCTTGAGATTTTATTTTGTGTATCTTGTTCCAATGAAATAAAAAAACTTTTGAAAATGTGCTACTGGGGATGGGGAGATTTTATGTTGTACTGATCAAAGTATTGTTTAAACCATTTTAACTAGATTTTGGAAAATCGTTATTATAGAATATATCCATATAACCAACTTTATAGATAAGTCTATGATTAGGAAAACATAATAATTGATTCATAATATAGTTTAAATGTAGCTTACAAATAAATACATTCATCTCAAGATACTAATAGTGGATGTGGTACAAGAAAAAATATTCTTATGAAAAATAACTCTAAAATAGTGCATCAGTAAAAACCCTATAGTTACATTTTCTATGAAAAAGGGCCATACTATGAATTATTTATGACATTTATATAAGATATTATTGGGTTAAATGACACTATTTTTACAAACCATTTTGTTTTATTTGAAAATATTTTATGATTTGAAATCATTCACAATGAAACCATATTTATGTTTATATAATAATCCATTCATTTTTTTTCTGTTACGTGTTTCAATATTATTTGGATTAAAAATAAATTTTCATATTGTTATAATCCAATATTTTGTAATCCATTGTTTAGAAATTGTGGCTAGGAATAAAAATAGATATCATATCAATGAAAATACTCCATGTAGGAATTGCCTCATATTAATGATAAATAAATACGAGATAGAGTTATAGGATGAAATATTCCAATTATAACCATATTTGAGATTCACATTCAGGCTATGAGTTATATCATTTACTTTATAGAGCATCATGCTAGTGCAGAACCTAGGAATACAATTTTTGTCCTATTGAGTAATCATCAACCTCCATTATTTAATGTAACTACGAATTCATTTCTAACTTATTAATGGATAAGTTCCCATGAGAAGTTATTTCTTGTTTTGGATAGTAATAAAGGGGATAATCATGTCATAGTAGTTTATAATCTCTCAAGATATATAGATCAATGGATTTAACACATTCAAAACACTGAGGATGCGTACGAAATAACTACTATGGTGTAATATCCTTGACCACAATATCCTATTACATATGTCATACTTTATAAAATTGGTATAGAAAAAAGATTCAAATCCCAATGCACTGAGATGTTTATAAATTTTAGAAATCACGATTACAAACTCGATACCCAAATTACATTAGGAAAAAATAAATCATTTAAAAATTAAAAGTTCACATCCTTGAAACACAAGAAAAGAAGTCGTCTTGTTATCCTGGATAAAGGAAACAAAATGAAAATTAGCTCTCATGCTCATTTTTGGTTAAATATAGTAGAATATATCATAAATCAATAATCCTACTATACATGACACGGTATATAAGTAAACACCCAAGACTGATAAATATATGAATAATCCATAATCAATATGGAATAGTAAATGAATGAAACACATGTCATTTAATTGATAAAATGGTGAAAAAATTCATCCATATATAATTTCAAAAAAAATATTTGGGATACTAATAATAATAACTAAATTTTCAATGATGGAAATATTTAATTGTTGGCCATAATTTTCCCAATAACATGGATCCTTTACCATCAACACCTTTCACAAGATAGTTTATAATTTATAGGGTAAAAACCCATCTGATTTGGCCAGATGATTCACCTGATAAGACAATAGATGCATCAAGGGGGTTTAATTAACCTATCCCCAACCCATTTCATACTATTTTAAATCATTCCACATATATCTAAAAATATATTTCATTCAAAGATATTTTTTTATCATATATATATATATTGTTGGCAGATATATATTTATCTATATTTCCCATCTTAATCAAATAACATTAAAATTAAACACCATATATAAAAGTTATATAAAGTTTAAAGAACAATAATATCCATCACCAAATAATATGGATATTTTATATAATTTTAATTTAAAATTATAAATTATATCAATAAAGTGATTGTTTCAACAAAAATTTTACATTCATAAAAGAAAGTGACATAGAAAATAACTTTTTCAGTTATGAAAATTTGATGTGAAATCAACGTGGGTGATATAATGGAAATTAAAACATAAAATACAATGAATAGTAATGTATTCATGATATTACATGACAAATGGGAAGTATATAAACCATATGATTTGGGGAATAATAAGAATTAACTCTCAATATAGTGTAATTTTAGGTGAAATACCTTACCTTACACTTAGTTTTGGTTGAATTCTCATTAACATCATATATAATGGGTTATTTCATGTTATTAACTTATTAAAAAATATTAATATTTATAATATGATATATTTTGATTTTACAACATCTTATCACTCATTTTTTAGTAATTAGAGTTAGTTTCATTATTTCGGGTATTAATTGCCTTATTTTTCAAATATGTTTCAATTTGTTGTTTTTATCCTTGTGTGTTGATCATGATTTATTAATACCCCAAATTTAAACCATGATTTATATATAATATATATTTTATATATACATATTTATAGTAATACATAAAATTTAGATAAATGAAATGAAATTCATTATTTGTTGAGCAGATAGGTCTTATATATTCATGAACAATGTTTCTAGTTGCATGATGTATTGAATAAAAGGAAATTAAATTATATATAAGTACATTATAATTCTAGTATGAAACTTTTCCATATATTTCACATTTTTTAACTAAAACAATAAATAATACATGCCATATGAATCATGAACGAATCACATCACTTCATGAAGAGGTAGTCCTTCGTACACACAAATGATGTTATCATATTCCCTCAAAATGGAAAGAATAAAGGATAGTGAAATGTAATATTTATAGATTTATAATGAATCATAAATATAAAAAATATAATATATATTAATAGGATTTTACCCCTTAATCAAAACAATTATTAGTGGTAATTGAAAAACAAAAAAAATTCTCAAGGTGGTAGTCCTCTGTATACACAAATTATGAATTTGTAACTCATTATGTAGAAGTGTGTGTAATTGTACGTCATAAAAAACATAAAAAATATTAATATATTTATTATAATGATTTTATTATATATACCTTATAAAATATTAATTTATGTTGGTGTAGAAGGAAATAAAACATAATCTATTTTGGAAAAACATTACCACTTCATTTGTTATCCTCCTTAGGTTTTCACCAATACGACTCTAAGATTGATTTAATATCAATATATGGATAATATGATAGTCGGATGGATTTTTTTATGTTAATATATATGGTTTTTTATGATCCAAATGGATTGATAAGTTGGAATAAGTGAGGTGTCGAGTGACATTTTATAACAGAGGAGGAATGGAATTCGAGTAAATAAAAAAAAGTAATCTCTACTGGGAGGTCTCACTGACATAATGTTCCTCCCATAAATGATATTTATCTACCAATATGGAAATATAGTCTATATATGGATATAAAATGGGGTTTTTAAATGTTTTTGTCATTTCTACACCATAACAATTAAGATTAACCACTATGTAACCTCATTTTTAACTTAATCGTTGTGAATAGCGTTAACATTTTTCATCGATAAATTTGAATAAAAATTATTTTAATATAATTATAGATTCTAAATTATTTTTATTCCAAATATATAATCAATATTTAAAAAAATTACTCAAATAATTGGTATAATATATTTTAATACTTATCTTGTAGAAGTGATTACAAAGCTGGTTTTAAAGTGATATTGTCAAAATAAATGATATGTTTTTATTTTAAATTTCAACATAAAATTGATTCAAATAAATTAAATAAGATTAATATATATTTAGTTTATCTATTTTAGAATTAAATAATATTTTAAAAATAATCTAACATTATAAATTATTAAAATGACAAGTCATTGTTTCATTAAATTTTGTATTATCACATTTCATCAAAAAATTAAACATCACAGAAAAATTTTAAAATTAAAATATGATGATTTTAAAAGTATTCCTTAAAAATTAGTTATTATTATTTATATAAAACTTATTAATGTTTAAATATATATTTTTAGAAAATTAAATCATTAAAAGTAGAAAAAATCACCTTTAGATATATACATGTTTTTCTATAATTTAGGTTTTGTTCTTATCTAATTCCATTCAAATCAATTAAAGGAATGTTAAAATAATTAATTGAATAAATTATATATAAATATAGTATATAAATCTAATAATTTTACTTTAAAAAATAATCTATGTTTTCCTAATGTGACTAAGTAGTTTTTTAATCCTAGTGATGCATGCATTGAAAACTACAAAAAAAATTAAATTTATTCAATATTTTAATGTCTCGGGGTATTAATTTATTACAATATGAAAATATTTCTAGATAATGATTTCATATATATTACCTTTTAAATATATTATTATTTTTCTTTTTCATAATATTCTCTTTTTCCCACATTGCTTCCTCTATATTTGGATATCACTAAAGTATATTTACCTAATTAGTTTCTAATGCCTAAATAATTGCTCTATAGTATCAAGAATATAAAATGGTTCTTCATATTAAGATAGATAATTTTTTCCACTATTTCATCATAGTATATAACATGTGTGGGATCTTTCATGTGAATTTAGAGAAATGATATATGGAAAAGCTTTTACTACTGACAAGGTAGGAGTAATTACTGAATAATAAGAAAAAAAACTACAATTACTTCAAGAATTTCAAAGGTTCTAATATACATATGAAATATTTCCCCATCTTAATGCACCTTATGTAATCTATTCTTGGAGAAACTTTTAATGAAACATTATATCCCACTTGGAATTTAAAAATCATTCCTCTGATTATTAGTATAACTCATTTTCCAACATTGAGCTACTTTAATGTGATTAGGAAAATCTTTTACCATTTTAATTATTCCTTTAATATGTTTTGGTCCTATTACTTTCCCCTCAAAGACTCCATCCAATCAGGTTAGAGTATAACATATCTTTCGATATAATGTGTTATATGGTTCAATTAAATACTTGAATAGAAACTATTTTTTAAGAAAACATTACCAAATTTTATTACAATTCGCACATTTATTTAATTTCGTATGAGAATGAAATCAACATTTACTAAATTATTCAAATAATCCTTCAATAATTCCCATGTGTCTGAGGATGGTATGAAATGCACAAATTATTTTCAATATTAGGATCCTTTTCAAGACTCTTCAATAATTTTCATGGAGAGAGGGGATCTTAATCCAAATCAATTGATATTAGTGCACTGTGATGTCATAAAACAGCATTAATATATAGAATTTTTTGGATCTCTAGAGGTAAATATTTTCTTATAGTGAGAAATTTTTTTCAATTTTGTTAGAGATATAATGATAACACTTACTAAATCATTCATTATAGGATTATTTTGTAGTCCTATAATAATTTCAATAATAATTTCTTCCCACTTTCTCAAAAGAAGAGGAAGATATTTTAAAACACCTATAGGATAATAACTAACATCTTTGACTTGTTGAAAACCCAATTTGTTGAAACATAATATAAAAATTATAACATAATTTTATATCACAAAAAATCCTTTTAAATATTAATACATTTTTGTTCTAAAAGGAGGTATATAAAAATTTAGTCCTTGAGCTTCGACCAAAAATTCAATTTTTAGATAAGGTATATATGGAATGAAGAATATACTTTAAATGTCAAAATACAATATTCACAAATGAATTCTACTAATTTCTCATGATTCACATCTTTAATCATCTTATGAAATTTCATATCAAATTATTTATAATTATTTATAATCTCTTATAAATATGGTAGTTCAATCAGTTAAGAAATTATTGATTTCGCTCATTCCATACTAACTCCCACATCCATATTTATTTGATTCGTGAACAAAGGATCCCCCTCAAATATTCGTGTGGTTCATAACTCCTTGGTCATTCCATCTAAATGCATCTTCCACCATATTTCATTTTCCTTTGAGGTAGTGTTTTAAGAATTCATAATCCATGAGTAGCTTAAGCCATCAATTGTTATTTCAGGATTTTATATTACATGAATATATGACATCATTCACTATAGATTTAATTTATTCATATCCTCAAAGAATAAATTTATAGCAGCAAACTCAACATCATCAGTTGGAAAAAAAATTCTGTTAGTTTTAAATTTCATTTATGAATATAAATAACATTATTGTCTTTCAATAAGACATAATAAATCATATCCTTTGATGAATCCCTATATATCACAAACCATTCACTTCTATATGGTAGAGTGAAAATCAGCATGTTGAAGGATCTCTTATTTAGTTCATGTAATCATTCTTCACAATCCATTATCCAACAAACATAACCCATTTTCGTGTAATATTGGTTAAAGGGATACCCAATCATGCAAAATTATAAATTAATTTCTCATAGTAACCTTCCAAACCAATGAAACTATGTACCTCAATTATGTATGTTTTTTAGGCCATTCACAGAATGCCTTTTTCAATATAGGATCAACCAATATTCTATTTTTGGAGACAATATGGATATTAAATGAAAAATCAAAACACTAGAAATTATATTTAATAAATTTTATGTATATAAATTTACTTCTATGTGGTTCAATAATGATCCATAAATGACTCTCATGCTCATCGTAGATTTTAGAATACATTATAATTTCATCAATTAATACCACAAAAATATCATCAACATATTCCTTGAATAATATTTTCATTATATCTATAAAAATAATGACTTCATTAGTCAATTAAAATAGATTTATTATATCATCATAAAGGAAATACCTTTTAAAATTTTCTATCTTTGGTATATCTACTTATTTTAATCTCAATTAGTGACACAAAAAATGAATATCACTCTTTGAAAAATGTTGGTTATCATGAAGATGATCGAATAAGCCATAAAATTGAGTAATATAAAACAAGTTCATTATCATAATAGCATTGGTTTCTCTATGATAAATGTATAATGTATTGGATGAATCTTTCTTCTTATCAAAGAGAAAATGATCTCCCCATGGAGTAAAACCTTGGATAATAAATCTCATACCACCCTACCCCACTAGTTGTTTCCTTAGCACTACTAATTCCATAATGTCCATTCTATATAGGATATATGACATTGGACTTTCATCAAGGATTAAATCAATTGATAATTCAACATTCTATTCTCGATGATTTTCAGCTAATTCCTCATGAAATACATCAATTAATTTTTTTACAATAGTCACATCATCACATTAAATATTACCTTATTTCTCCATAGATTTTGACTTTTCATATTTTCTATGAATCTATTTATGTAGAGATATTGAGGGTGGTTATAGATATGACTCAAATGATGAAGTATTCACTCTAAAGATAGTTTTTTGTACATATTCATGACAAATCATGATTTATTTCTTCTTGAAATAAAATAATAATTAATATTCTGAATACCAGTCCGTGATAAAGATTATATAAATGTAAACTATATATATTAAAATATGTTAATCAAAATTAATCATGTTTATGTGATATAATAAATATACCTCAATTGATCATGGTTGGACATAGACTTCCCATATGAGTTTTTTTAAACTATCTCAGTAAATCTAAGGGGAAATGATTATTTTTATTTAAAAAAATGGTATATATAAAAGAGTCTAAAGATCCAGACTATAATAAGACATCAGATAAATTTTAATAGATAATAAATGTACCTTACACCACATCATAGGGTACTTAAAAATTAGTTGTTGTGATCCCATTAGATTGTTTATATCCCCATCACCTCTTCTGGGGTAGATTAACTTGATAGTTGGGGAATTTCATTATATAGAGACCCATATCCTAGTAGTGTTATCATTGAATAATAGTTTTTTAATTTTTAAAATTTAATTTATTAACATGATGTAACTTTAAACCTTACTTCTAACATACTCACAGTCCCTTAAAACAATTTTCATGGTGACTTTTTACATTGTTTTCACATGGTGGGATTTTGTTCATTCCCTTCATTTTTTTTAAAAAAATTCCCCTTTTCATACGGATAAGAATAAATGTTATTCTATTTTTATCCCTATAATTGGTAAATTATATTGAAATCATTTTCTATTTTTCCATAATGTATAACTATTTCTTTATATATTTAAAATGTTGGAAAAACAAACACCCGTCGGATACATGGCTTTAGACCTTCCAATAATTTTTCAATATTGAACATTGTGTACCATATATAATCATAAAATACCACATTGTCATTTTAATGGTATATTAATAATATGTGACACATTACACTTACTTTTTCATTAAGCAAATTAATTTATATTCCCCCCAATTTGTTTCACACAAGGTAAATATTCATCGATGAATTTCATATTAAAATATTTTCTTTCTATGGTTCTTATATAGTATTCCTCCCTAGTATGAAAGATCAACAACCCCCCTTTATTAACATCTATTTTGAGGTAATTAAACACAAGTTTAAATATTTTATATCAATCAAATTCGAATGAAATAAATATCATCTGTAGATACTCAATCCATTTCTAATCTAAAATTGGACTTTTAGAACCAAAAAATGGTGGGGATATTGTAGTATAATGTGATCTAGTAAATGATGTTCTAAATTTGGAATAGGTAAAATATTTTGGGGATGGTTATTTTTCATAACCTAATTAATTAACCCAAATATAGCCATAATTTTTTCCATTCCAATTCCATGTGTACTAGTTTCCTCAATATAGAAATCTCTACATTCTCCACTAGTATTGACACTATTCACCATACCAATTTCTATATATAAATCACGTAATACACTAGAATAGTTCATAAAATTAGCAATATTTATCATTATAAAGAATTCAAATCATGTTGTAACATTTAACAAAAATTAAAATTTAATAAAATGATAATTTTTTATTCATAAAAACTGGTTTCATTGGGGATATCATTTGTCACGAACTGAATGTAGTTGCCGCTATTACTAGCACCAAAAATGGCCCTTAGAAAGGCACGAAGGTCTTTCCTTATCCCCACGGGCTAGAAAATGTGCATGGGTGTCATTTATCATGGTTTGGGAACAATTTACCTGAATATGTATACAAAACCATAAAAAACATTTGATAAAATGAATCTCAAATATTCTTACCAAACATGTTTTATCCAAAAATACAGAACTGAATACATAAGTTCTAATGCACGAATAAATTCCAGAGGCACAAAGAAACAACATCAAAATATCGCCAAGGAATCCACATGACATGAGTTCATCACCAAAAAGTTGTCTCCACAACTTCGCACCGAGGATGAGAACTAACACCTTACACCACCATCATCTATAGCCTTCCCTTTACATGGGTCATGAATAATAACGTCTACTTATTCCCAAGGGGTGTAAGTAGGGTGTGAGCCTATGAAAAATGGGATACCACCCAATTATTCCAAATATCATGAAGTACAGTGTGAAATAGAAATTAGTTTTAATACATAATGAAAAGTGGCGAAAAATTCCAAGAAATGCCACATTCAATTGAAAATATTTTTCAGGATAAAACTTTCACAGTGTTAACACTTATAAATTTTAATGTTATCTACTATAACATTATTCAAAACAAACCAATATACACGGTCATATACCAAAAATCTAGTGAGAAACAAAATTAGGAACACCCCTTGGCACTAGATAGTCTCGGGACCCATGTACTTTATAACTCGATGTAAAGTTACCATAGTAAAATCTATTCTTGTGCACATTCAACTATTAGGGAACATATCCATAACAAATTGGTCACTAATCATCATCCAATTATTTTATTTATAGTTTTCATTATCTAAATTCTATGTGAAACATGGATAAAAGCCATTCAGTCCACTAGTCGTACTAGTACATATTCTCCCAACCTAGGTACACGGGCTTCCCCCTTTAATTAAAAACAATTTTGGCATGATACATAAATCCATTTTCATATAAACCACCAATAATTGTCACATAAATATATTATAGTAGTTATACACATTTTAAACCAAATAATACACACAACAAACCCCTTTGAATATTAAATGAAACAATTTCTCAAAATCCCTTGTTGTATTGCACCCAAAACTCCTTCAAAACAACATTTTTACACTATGTGCACACTAATAAGACAAAAAAACAGAAAATAAATACCAATAAATTTCAATGAAACCAAAAAATCAATTTTAGGGCATCCCCAAGTGAACCATGATATGAAAACTTCGTAAAACATCTATTTACACACAAACATGGAACTTATTGTTCATATGTTCCACAAATACCATTAAAACTTATTTTTTCAGAAAAATACAAAGGTGATAAACATTCAAAACTATATTTTTAGCCCTATTTTAGTTCAAAAAAACTAATTATTTATAAGGCAGCCCCAA
Source organism: Viscum album (assembly GCA_963277665.1). NCBI lineage: Eukaryota > Viridiplantae > Streptophyta > Magnoliopsida > Santalales > Viscaceae > Viscum > Viscum album. Next base: position 21,570,159 of record OY728166.1, on the reverse strand, counting down.
ATTAACTAATAAAACATTTCTTTGGAAAACCCCCAATTCACACCAAATTGGAATTTAAAATTCAATTGCAATAAAAGCTAATCTTTTTAGGAATAATAAAATGATATATACCTGAAAATATGGTAAATAAAACATTATAATACACAAATATTGCATAAACTTTGGAATCACCTACCAAATCAAAGGAACCCCTTGAATCACTGTGCGGAAATAAAGTCGCACCACCACCACACCACGAGTGACATAGATCAATCCTAAAACCCCAATACATGACCTTTAAAACACATGGATAAACCCTAACTTGGAAACCCAATCCCCTGGTCATTTGTTACTATATGTAAATTGAATGAAACTTCATGCAAATGGGAGGAACTAATGAGGAGATACACTTACATGAGATTCTTTGATGTTACTCCACCAAATCCCCCTTCAAAATGGGGTACCAATTTGGTTTTGAGTGAATTTGAGGGCCTAAATGGATATTAGGTTTGAATTGGAAGAGGAATGGTCAGATTAGTAATTGGAATAGAGGGAAAATATTATGAATTGATAGAGTTATGAAGTAATTATGTTACCTCTTCAAATCTGGACGATTTGAGAAACACTTTGTAGTTCTGCACTAATTTGTGAGGAATTCGAGCTCTAATGAGGGGGGGGGATGTCCATATGACTATGTTTAGTGGTATTGTGTGACACATGGAATCCCTAAAAAATTATAAAAACTGAATATGTTATTAATTAAACAATTCGTCATTAAAAACATGAAATAGGGCTTTGTGTTGGCCAAATTCCTTAAATAAAAACCCAAATCCACCATTATTATTGATTAATAAATGGTCAAAATTTAAACGGATGTGTAAATAGGTAATGGGATTCCATTTAGAAAGTGTATTGGGTGAAAAATATTAAAAAAATGAAACAGTTATAAACGAAACAAAATTGGTATTTAAATATGGAAATGGGCTCTCGGTTTGGCCCAAATCATGAAAACTCACCCTTTCCAAAAAAAACATGGGAAACCCCCAAAACAAATAATTAATGGAAATTAAATGAAATGTACTTTTAAAATATGTCATGTATCTGACAATTCTCCCCACCATGAAAACTTCCCATCCTAGAATGTCAACATGAAGTTTGATTGGAAGAAAGGAACGGATACTCTTCTTACACCCATGACTTCTTCTCCCATGTCTCATGTGTAACATTACCATGATTCCAATGAACCCAGACTAGTGGAATAGAATTCCCTTGATGCACATTCTCTTGGGAGGCCACTATTTTCACTGTCCACTCAAAAACAAACAAGTCAGGTTGTGTCTCCAGTTCTTCCTAGCTAACCACATGGGACAGATCCGGGTTGTATTTCTTCAACTGGAGAAATGAAATATCATGGATGGAAATCAATTGAAAACGTATGGCCAACCTGTATTCCACCTTTCCAATATTCTCGGTTATCTTAAAAGGTCAGACATATCACGGTGTCTGCTTCCCTTTCTTCCCCAATCAACGATGAACCAAATGAGGGGCCACATTCAAGAACACCATAACACCCACAGAAAACTCTAGGATTCGAAGCCTCTAGTCAAATTAAGATTTATGATGACTTAGAGCAGTCAACAGGTGTTGCCTAATCAATTTGACCTACATAGATATCTCCTGCACCCGACTCAACCCTAGTAGTGAGGTCTCACCTACCTCATGCCAACACAGGGAAGACCAACATGGCTGGCCATAGAAAACCTCAAAAGGAACAATTCAAGTCTAGGATTGGTCAGTGTTATTATAATAAAACTCAACCAAAAATAAATGTCTATCCCAGGAACCTCCAAAGTCCAGGACACTTGCACAAAGCATGTTCTCCAATATCTGATTTTTCTGCTCTGTCTGACCATCCATCTGAGGATGGTAGGCCATTCTCATCTAAATTAGAGACCCCAAGGCCTTCTATAAAGGCCTTAATAGAACCAATAAGTGAAACGGGGATCTCTAAAAGTGAAAAATGTTGGGGTAATTCCATGGAGTATTACCACCTTCTGTATATACAAATGGCCCAACTCATCCACTTTATCTCTATCTCTGATCAGAATGAAGTGGGTTGATTTTTTCAAAATGATCAATCACCAACAAAAAGGAATTTTTACCTTGAGGTGTATGATGTAATCCCATAAATAAGTCCATAGAGACCTCGTCCAACCTCCAAGTAGGAATGGGTAATGGGTGGAGAAAATTGGAGGGCCTTTGATGTTCTACTATTACCTGCTAATATGTGTAGCATGTAGACATAATGTACACTACATATCATCTCATACCAGGACACCAGAACTACGGATGGAAATCATAATTCATACTGGTGTCACCCAGATGGACATCCCACTAATACTGGTGGATTTCCTCCATAACCACCTTATGTAGAGATAACGACACTACAGAAAGGCCCTTGAAGCACAAGATTCCCTCAGGAGATGACAACCAATCAGAGGATGTCTCCCCACCATGAAGAAACTAATTCTACCACTAACAAAGCTAATCATTGAGATGTTACCACTAAATCAACTCTAAAAGAGGAGTCAACTGGATGTTGGCTATGAATGCACCTCCAATGGGTTCCCTAGTCTCCACAAGCATCTGAGAAAAGAGCCCCATCAAAGTCCACTCATCACTGGAATTCTTCAAATCATGCACTAGAACTCCTCTGCTAAAATATTCGTCCACAACACTACCCTATCATTGGGTATATACAATATCAATGTCGAAGCCCTACAAGTACTCGATTCAAAGACGCTGCCTCAAGTTGGGGTCCTTCTATAAGAGGATATAGGCCAGGTTTGTGTGATCAGAGTAGACCAAAAACTTCTCCCCAAATAGGTAGTGACTCTTAGTCTTCAAAGAATACATCACCGCTTCCAACTCCAATTCGTGGGTCGACTAGTTGTTTTCATGTGGTCAGATTTAGCAAGAGCCCTACACCACCACGTGATCATCATGTATAAGCATGCACCCAGGACCCATACCTAAAGCATCACAATAGACTACATATCCCTTTCCACCTTCTAGAAAAATTATCTTAGAGGTGGGGCAGTAGTCAACCACGTCTTCATCTCCTCAAATAATGACTGAAATTCTAGGACCCATAACAACTTTAACCCCTTCCGGGTGAGCGCTGTCATTGGTGAAGTAAGCTGAGAGAAATCCCGAACGAATCACCTGTAATAACCAGCAAGGACAAGGAAACTCATAATATAAAACACATTATTCAGATTATCCCAGGACATAATCGCAATAATCTTCTCAAGTTACATTGAATCCCCTTCCTCTGAGATCACATTCGCCAAAAATCTCACTTCCTTGATTTAGAAAATGCACTTTGATAACTTCACATGGAGGTGGTGATCCCGTAATGTTCCCAAGATGATACTCAAGTGATTTTAATGTTCCTCCTTAGAGCCATAGTATACTATAATTTCATCCAAAATCACCACAACTAGGTAATCGATATATTTATGGAACACATTGTTCTTGAGTTCTATAAATACCTTGGGATCATTGGTCAATCCAAAGGGCATGACCAAATACTCAAAGTTTTCATACCTGCTTTGGAAGGTTGTTTTAGGGATTTATAACTCCTTCACCCTAAGTTGATGATACACTGAGCAGAGGTCTATCATTAAGACCCACATTTCCCACCTCCACTGATTGAAAAAATCATCTATTCTGGGAAAATGATATTTTTTCTTAATTTTTAACTTATTCTACTTTTTCTAGTCAATGTACCACTAGAGAGATCCATCAACCTTTTTCAAAAACAACACAAGAGCACCTCAAGGAGAGATGATTCGGACAATGAATCCTTTGTATTATAAGTCATTAAGTTGTATCTTTAATTCCATCAGCTCAGTGGTGTCCATATGATATGATGTAAGAGATATCGATTGTGTCCCCGGTGCCATACCAATTGAAAACTCCACATCCCGCTCTGGGGGAAAACTTAAAAAATCATCTGAGAATACCTCTAGAAACTCATTCACTACATGAGGTAGTGAAACTTCGAGGGAAATTACATCATCCTCTATAATAATAAAAGATAACTGGAAGATAAGATTGCCCAACTCTAGGAGTGGAGGCCCTGCGTGAACCGTCCAAGGATACCATTCTCAATGAAAAACCCGTCGACTCCCATCCGGATCTGTGAAAATCATTATTCTTCTCAAGAAATTGGTGTGTGCTTGGATATGTACTTTCCAATACATGAAAAGTATGATTTCCAAATGATTCATGTCTAAGACCAAGAAGTCCCACTCCATCTCAACCCTAGACAAAAAAAGTTCACATGACGGGGGCCTGAGACCCTGCTCTTTCTCATTTACCAGCAGCGTAACCAAATCCATCGTAAAAGAAAAAAAATCAGTTGCAAAGTTCATCATATCCACAAATCAAGAATAAATGAATGAAACATAGGAACTATTATAAAAAAGAATAGCTATAATAGAAGATGCGACCAGAACGGTACCTCGAACTTTTAATGGTCCCACCACTGTTCCTACTGGTGCTTGATGCACCACATAGAGATGTCCAGTCACTTCCTACGGATGAATTATAGTCTATAGATGTTCCCTAAACTGAATCTACCCAGAAGATGACCCAACACTACCACTACAGCCACCAAATCGAGATCCTCCCATCATCGAAGGTTTGGACAATACTTTCACTCCTGTTTGGGCCTTTGACCCAGTACCGCTCGAAAGTGGACATGACACCATGTAGAAGCGCTGAAAATGACCCAGACCTCCACATCGGTAATTGGGATTTAGAGAATGTGGGCTTGCTAGTCGGATACTCCCCAATTTCCCACACTGGTGGAACATGACTAATCTCGCACCAGAAATATGGGATGAAAACTGCATGGAGGAGTGTCTGGAACAACCACCTCCCTTCTTCAGCTGATCCTTCTACTTCCTCTTCTTCTCTATGGAGCTATCACTGACCACTATTGATATTATCCAAGAAAAACCAACCCTACTTTTATTTTCGATCTCTACAATACATACCCAGTCAATGACCTCAGCATATATCCTTAGCAAGATCATAAAGACCTGTGAGTATATCTCAGGTCCCAAGAATTTATCAAACCTCTAGTCCTTCGATTGTTCATTCGAGATAATTTCAGGGTCATAAATAACCAACTCAATGGAATGGTTAGCGTACTATATCACAAAAAGATTCCCCCTTAACATGGTCCATGAATTCTCGGGACCTGGAATATGCCAAGACCTCATGGTAGTACTGTTAATTGAAGACAACCATGAAATCTTCCCCAATGCATCTACTCATTATTCCCAGTCTGAAGTACTAACTCCCAAAAATAACAATTGGGACCCTCTCACAGAAAGTAGTCACACTTCACCCAATGCTCCTCAGGTTTTTTCTAGAATCTCAAATATTTTCTTGATCTTCTCGATCCATTCCTCTAAATCCTAGGTTTCTAAGATTCCTTGGAAGGTAGGTGGGTTGTTTTTCACAATATCTAGAGCTTTATGGTTTCTAGGTCTTATCTTTTCTACACTAGTAGGAATAGGAGAAGGAGTTGGTCCCTGCCCTAGAGCTTGGATAGCCCAGTCCATAGCCTCGACTAGCCTCTAATCAATCAATTTGGGTGAAATATCTCAGGATTTCTCCCATTGGTGCGTGGGAGATTTCTGAGGAGGCATGTCACTACAAAATACAATAGTCACAAAACAATAATCAATACCCCAATTATAGAAATTTAAATCCAATATATCATATATAACGAATCTCAACACATTCTAGTAATTAAATAAACAACTACTCCGCCTCTTCCTGATGTCTACGTGTGGTGTGTTGCCTAGATGTATCACTAGGAAGTGAAGTCAATCTGTAATTGCCAAAATCCATTGGTGAAATAATTTTTTCCATGAGAGGTGTGGGCTAGAGACCCTACTAACAAAAATAACCGCCAAGACCTGATAGTCAAAGCTCATTTCTATCCTGACTCATCCCAAAATAACAATATAACCTAAAATCAATAACCCCCTTTGATACCATTTTGTCATGAACTGAATATAGTCGCCACTGCTACCAGTACCAAACCCAGCATGTGGCAAGATCTAAAAGTAATTACCTATCCCTACAGGCTATCACAAGTTCCTGGTTATCATTTTTCTTGGTTTGGGAATGATTTACCCGAATAAGTATATATAAAACATCAAAAACATTTGATGAAAAGAATCTGAAAATTTCATACCAAACAAGGTTTATACAAAAAATAAATAACTAAATACATAAGTTTTAATGCACTAAAAAAAGTTCAAAATAAAAAAAGAAAAAATAGAATAATATACCCATGGACTCCACATAACATTGTGTCATTACCCACAAGTTATCTCCATAACTCCGCACTAGGGATGAGAACTGACAACTAAAACTTCCATCACTAATAGCCTTACCATTACCTAATTCAAGCATAATAAATTCTAATTACATCAAAGGTGTGTAATTATGTTTTGATCCTTATCCCAATTCGATACCCCCCAATGATTCAAAAGATCATGCATTACATTGTTGAAAAACAAGCAGTTTTACTACGCAATGAAAAGCGGCAAAAATTCCAAGAAATTAAGCATTTAATTGAAAAAAATATTTCAAGTTAAAATATTCATAATGTTAAAACATTTAAATTTTAATGTTAAATACTGTAATATACATCCAAAAACACCTAAATACAATGTAAAATAACACAAATCCAACATGCAACGAAATCGAGAACACCCCCTAGCACTAGACAGTCTCGGGTCCCATGTACTTTGTACCTCGGTGGAATGTAACAATAGTTAAATTTGATCTCATGCATGATCCACTAGTATGGAACAAACCCATAATCTAGTTTTCCCCAATCATAATCCATATAGTTTATTTATATTTTATTTATCAAAATTCTAAGTGAAACATGGACAAAACCCATCGAGTCCACTAGCGATACTAGTACGTATCTGCCCCACCTAGGTACTCGAGCTTCCCCCTTTGTGCTTGAAAATTTTCAACATGTTACATAAATACATTTTCATATAAACCACCAATACTGGTCACATAAAAAAAATTACAGTTGCAATACACTTTTTATACCACTTAAAACACAAAACAAAACAATTTGATATTTAAATGAAACAATTTATCAAAAGACCACGTTGTTTTCCACCGAAAACTCCTTGACAACCCCACTTTGTACACTATATGAACACTTGTATGTTAAAAAAACAGAAAATTCAATCCATTAAATTTCAATAAAACCAAAAAATCAACTTTGGGGTAGCCCCAAGTGAACCAAGAAATGATAACTTTTCAAGACCTCCATTTACACATAAACATGGAACTTAGTGTTGACATGTTCCACAAATACCATTAAAATACATTTTTGCAGCAACAAAAAAAGGGGATAAACATTAAAAATAGTATTTTCATCCCTATTACTATTCAATAAAAACAATTATGTATTTATATGGTAGCTCTAAATAAACCAATAAAATATTTCTTTGGAAACCCCTCAATTCATACCAAATTGGCATTTAAAATTCAATTACAATTAACTAACTAGAAAAACTAATTTTTGCAGCAATCATAAAATGATATAAACCTAAAAAATAATATAAATACAAGATTATAATACACAAATATTTTATAGACATTGGAATTAACTACCAAACCAAATGAAACCCTTAAATCATCATGCGAAAATCAAGTTGCACCACCGCTGTAGTAAGAGAGACAAATATCGAACCTAGAACCACTAAAATTGACCACCTGAACCCTAGGATAAACCCAAGGATCAAAAACCTACCCCCTGTACTTTTTTTACTTCATTGAAATTGAATTAAACTTCATGGAAAGGGGAGGAACTAAGGAGGAGACACACTTACATGAGATTATCTGAAGTTCCACCATCAAATCACCCTTATAAATGGTGTTCCAATGAGGTTTTAAGACACTTTGAGGGATTAAATGGATATTAGGTTTGATGAAGAGGATTATGGGTAAAATAAGGAATTTTAATGGAGGAAACATAGTAAGAATTGGGCAAGTAATAAAGGAAAAAAGTTACCTCTTCAAATCTGCATGATTTGATAAACCCTATGTTGTTCTGCACTAATTCATGGTGAATACGAGTTCCAAAGAAGGGGGGATGGGAACGTGGCTGGGTTCAGTGGGCTTGGGTGACACTTGTAATCACCAAAAATTCATAAAAAATGAATACGTTATTAAAGTGAAAGGTTTTTTAAAACTGAAAACAGTCCTTCAGGCTGACCCATTTCCTTAAATAAAAACCCAAATCCACCAATATTATAGATTACTAATGGTTTAAAATTTCAATGGTGGTTTTAATAGTTCATGGGATTTCGTTTTGTAAGTTTAATTGATGAAAAATATTAAAAAAATGAAATAATTATAAAAGAAACAAAACTAGTTTTTAAATCTGGAAATGGGATCGTGGTTTGGTCCAAATCATAAAAACTCTCCCTTTCCTCAAAAAACCATGGGAAACCCCCAAAACAAAGAAAGAATGGAAATTAAATAAAAATTTACTTTAAAATATGTCCAGAATGTGACATCATTAAATTAAATTGACTCATAATGGTTACTATGGAATGTTTAATTTATCCTAAGAATATCCCCCAAGAGTATCAAACCAGGTGCATAGGAAGCCCAACTATCATTTTCCAGGTTATGCTAATGTCAATCCCAACACACCCTTATAAGAGTAATTACTCCTAGGTATATTTTTGTTGTACCAATATATACTTATAGTGTCTAGAGAGTACCTTATTACTAGGATGACCCATATAATATTATTTTACCAATACATTATAATTTTGTTCTATATATATCATCAATTTCAATCTAAGAGTTAATTTCCACAATATTTGTTTTCCTAAATCATGTTCCCAAGTATTCTGTTAACTATCCTCTAATACCATCCTTAATGGCCCTGACACAAGTATCTTCGAGAAAGTGATTTAATTTAATACTTTGGAATAAATTTTGCATTTAAATCCCAAAGACAAAGTAGTTTAGAAGTTTTGGAAAATGTGAATTCATTATAGATTCCAATATCACATTTATTGAAGAAAATAAATAACAGATAAAGTAAAATCTTAGTATCATTGAATCTCATTCCTATAATTCATCATCAAATCCTTGTGAAAGAAAACAAAATAAGGTTGAGGTCAAATGCTAAATAAGGATTATGCACAATGGAGTTTGTCATCAATAAATAATTAAAATGAATATGGAATGGTGGATAACTAAAAACAAATTCCAAATAAAAATATTGATAAAGAATACTCAATATGGAAATGTACATTACTAAAACTCATTCCATTTAATTAATAAATTGAAAATTAAAAAAAAAATCCATAGATAATGTCAATGAAAAAATGTCATGGATAAAAAAGATCCTTGATTATTAATGAAAAAAATAAATAATTATTTTATTCCTTGTTTCCCGGGAACATGGATCCTTTAATATAAAGACCTTTCACAGGAAGGTATAAAACAAAATAAGTAAAAAACCCATCTAATTTTGGAGCCTGAAAATTTTCATGATAATACCAATACATCGACTGGATTTCATTAACATGTCCCATAAAATTTCATACCATTATAAATCATTAATCATATATATAATACAGAATGTAATTGATAAACAATTTCCCTTATCAAATAATTCTATTGAATAAGGGTACAAAATTAATAGTTTTTCCATGTTAGTCATACAATATTAAAATTAAAATAATTATATACAAATGGAATATAGTCTATAAAATAAACATTTGAACCACACTATAATATGTATATTTAAGAGAAATGTAATATCCAATGAAAAATTACTTCAATAAAGTGACAGTTTTACAGAAAGTTAAAAGTCACAAAAGAACGTGGGACTGCATTAAAAAATACCATTTGGTACCTTTCAATTCAAAATCCCATTTTGTGAGATAATTCACATTGAATCTTAAAATACCATGTAGAATAAAGTTTTCATGAAATTAAATGTCATAGGGGTAGTATATATAGTACATAGAATTGAATTGGTTCATAATAATAATTATGATTCATTGGAATGTAAATTAAACTAAAATTTCTTACCTATCACTTTCTATTGGTTGAACTCTCTTTAGCCTTAGGTATAATTATTTTGAGAATGTAATTAATTTATAAAATAATAGTATTAATGATTATAATTTCATATATTATCCTTTTACAAAACATTATAATATGTTTTTAAATAATCTCTATTCAATTTCACGGTTTCACTTGTAAATTTCCTTATTTTTTAGTTTGTTTCAAATTTTTATTGTTGTTATAATTATGTAGATCATTATTTAATATTCTAAATAATTTAATCCATGATTTAGATAAAATATAAATTATGTATTTATTTAGTTATGTTAATCCATTACATTTACTAATATAATATTAAATCCACATTTCATGAAAACGCTATGCCATTTGTACAAATTTACAATGAATCCATTGATTTGATGTATTGATAGAAAGACAAGTAATTGATATATATTAATATTTTAATTAATTTACAATATCTATGTAATATATATGAAATATTTTTATGAATATCCCCATTAATACATTCAATGTAAAGAGTGAATGAATCACATGGCTACATGAGGTGATTGCATGCCATAAACACTAATGATGTCATCATATTTCAAAAAAATTTAAATAACAGAGTTCTGAGTTTTATAGTAAAATAACACGAATAATTAAATTTTAAATATTATAAATAACACAATTAAATTGTATTACTATAATTATTCTCAAACATGATAGGTGGAAATGGAAAACATATACTAGACCGGTTCACGAGGCGGTAGTCCTCCGTACACATGAATGAAGATTTAGTAACCCAATTGATGAATGTGTGTAAGGTTTAAAGTAATAAAAAAAGTAAAAAATATAAGTATATTTATTATACATAGGATATTATATAGTCATGATATAAGTATAATTTAAGGATATTGAGAATGAAATAATCTGAAAAAGTATTTAGAAAAATAGTACCTTCTCATCAGGTATCCTTCTTTGGTGTGTACTAATACCTTCATATGATGGTTTTATTAAAAATAAAAGTATTATAGGAAGAGTAAAGGTAATTTGGAAATTTAATTGGGTATTTTTTTATGTTACAAATTACTTGGTAGGTAAGAATATGTGAGGGCATGAGTTCCATTTTAGAGGGGAGGAGGATATGAATTCTTGTAAATACGAAAAGGTACACACTATTGGGAGGAATCACATACCTCATGTGCCTCTAATAATTTACCAGTTTAGAACCATGAGTTAATATGGTAGGGAAATTTTAATCCATTCTATTTTCAAGATTTTTCGGGTCCTTTCCACACCATATCTTTTTGGGCAAACAACAACGTAAACACATTTTTTCCTTAATCACTTTGATTAACATTAATTATTATCACTAGTCACCTTTATAAATATTAATTTGAAATTATTTGAATTTATAAATACATTTAATTGTTAATAAGGAATTAATATTTTAAAATTTAACTCTAATAACTTTAATAATATAATTTAAAATTTTTCTCATAGAGGTGACGAAAAATCGAATTTTTAAAGTTAAAATTTCCATAAAATTGAATAGATTTATAAAAATATTATAAATGAAATTATTAAAATTACTTATATTGTATAAATGGATGTATAATTGATCAAAATTATCATTAAAACAAGTTAAAACTGTAATTTATCCTTAAAAATTATTTAAACTAAATACTAGTTTTTAGTTAGACTCATTAATTTTCAACATTCCTCAAAAAAAGGAACTTCTCATAAAAATAACAAAATTTCACCCAAATATAATTTTGAAATTATTATACTAAAATTAATGTTTATTTTTTTAGATAAAATTTATAAAATCATAATAATTTACCTTTAACATATATTCTCAAATAAATTATGAAAAAACTTCCATTAAAAAATATAACATTTAGTGCTTAAAATTGATGTTGTTAATTACTTTGAAATATATTCAATAAATTTCCATAAATTAGATTTAAAAATTAATATATAATTTTAACATATAAAATATATAAACATGTTGATAACTAATTTTAAATGATGTTTTAAAAATGTGACTAAATAGTGTTTTTTTAATCAGAATGTTGTGGGAATTTAATCGTACCAACAAAATAAAATTTATTCTGTATTATAATGTATATCTTTGTTTTATGGTGTTTGGGTATTTACCAATATGACTAATTAATGTGAAGAAACAACATATTATGGGGTTTTGGGAAGTAACAACCTTGATATACAGTTCCACCAATGATAAGAAATTCTCTCAAATGAGGTTATCAAATGAAAATACAGTTGTAAACAATAGATTGAGACCCACCAACATAGAAAATCACATGAAGGGAAACTGGGAGAAAAAAGTTTAAAATTTATTTATTTAGTCTATGAAAAATTTAGTTTTTATATTCTCCTTTTTATGGAAACCATTCCTTCATTGAAAATTTGTGAGATGTATGATTCTTTTATTAAAAAATATTCTCTTCTACCCACCCTTTTCTATATTGTGTATGACTAATTTGTATATGATTCATTTAATAGTATTTTGTAATTTAAACTCATTACTTTATATATGATAGGATTTCATATATATTCTAATAATTCTAAAATACACAAATTAATTCAAGTATTCATATATATGATCTTTTATTAGGTTTTATACATCAAATGCATGTATATACCAACTATATAATAATATCATTGTAGAAATATATAACATTTCAGTATTTTTTATTTTAATTATATTTGTGATAAATTATTTATTAATTTTTAAAAATATTAATTATATATATAATGATAATTATTTATTCATGATCACTAATATAACAATGTTTTAAACAATTATACATTTTTTAGGACAATATATCACCCTGTCATTTTTTACCATGTCTGTATGAAATAAATCTTTTGAAATTGAAATTTATAACTTTAAAGGGGAATTTAAATGTCTATATAAATATATTTTACTACTTTATATGTGAGAATAATATAAAATATTAATAATTTTCATCGATGATATTCATTATTAGTTTTTTTATTGTTAATAAAATTTGAATAATAATGATATTTACATTAAAATTATGTAAAATTTTATATTTGAGTTATGGGTTTTTATCATTTATATCTATGTAAGGATATCTTTTTTTGAAGAGTATCAATATAGCGTAAGAAGAATATTTTTATTGATAATATAGTTTTGATGGAAAATCTTTTGAGGTTATTATATATAAATATATGTATTAATTCATCTATGTATATTAAAAAAACATTTACTAAAGTTTACATTTTTTTAAAAAAGGTATTTAAAAAATGGTTAGAAACCAGATGAAAACAATTGTGGGGAAAAATTCAACTATCATACATAGAATTAATCTATTTTTATGGGGAAGGTATCTCAAACCCACATGGTGGATATTAATCATGTTTATTAGGTTTTAAAAAATTTAAACTAAAAAATGAATCTATAACTATAATTAAATGTGTAATCAGTTTAGGAAACCATCATATGAATACAATAATAATTATTTATTTGATATTTAGGTCCTTTAATTTCTATGTAATGGATAAACAAAATAGAATAGAGAATTTATATTCTACATTCATTTGAGAAGTGATAGTGAATCCTGATTTCATATATTTAGAAAGATATGAAAATATAAATTTTCCTCTAATTATTAATACCAAACATTATGATGAAGATAAACAAATAAAGTTGGATAATTTCATTATTATATATTATAGTTAATTATTTACACAAAATATCACTATCAATATGCGATATAATTCAACATGATGAAACCAAAGGTTACTAAAACTATTTATAATCAAAGATAAAATTTAACCAACCAATTGGGGAAGGAAACGAGTGTTTTAATTTCCATTATATAAAAATTTATATATAATTGAATAATTTAAAACCACATATTTATAAATATCTATCTATTTAAGGTATTTTGAGTTATTTGAAATTATTTCAATGTGTTATTATGATGGATATGGTGTTTGAAGTGTCTTAATATTCTCATACACATCCATAAATTAATTTATGTTTGGATTTTCATGATAGAGATATAAATGAGATTTTATATTACCAGACAAACAACCAATTTCTAAAATCAAAAAATATAAGTGAAGTGACGCATTAGAAACTAAAAAAACCAGATTGATAAATGTTTCTCTAAATCATGAATCTGAAGAAGAGATTATAAATGGGATATGACCATACAACTCAATAAATTTGATGAATGTTTGTTCCCCAAAAATGAAACACCCGTGGAAATATTATGCAATTTTAACAATCTTGGGTGTTTAGTAAAATAATAAACTAAACTGAAAATCCTTGTTGATATTATATGCTATAAACTAACAATGACATGGGAGAAAGTATGAGCGTATAATAATACAACCATATATGTGAAAAATAAATTATCCTAGTGATTTTTATAGTTTTCATTAATTAAATTATTGCAAATGTATTATTAGACACACTTGTAAAATCTTTCATCATATTTTGAATATTTCATAGAATTATATTATGACCACATTATAAACTCAGAGTTATAAAATTAATAAACATATAAATTGTTCAATTATGTTAATATGTGTTATTATATAACACTATTTTATTAAATGTTATAATATACTATAAAAACCAGGGAAAATTTTACTATATTTTGAATATATATTGGGAAGAAATTGAATATCTTTTTACAAAATCAAAATCAAAATCATAGAAAAGGGAATCTCATATAGTATCCCATTTTACTCCATTATGTTATTCAAAATCATTTACAATTATGAATGTCATTTTAAAACACCAAAGAAAGTATGTGATTTTTTATCAAATAATGGATCAAATTTGAAATAAAATATTTCGAACAATTTAATTTCAACCTAAAATGTATATTTATTTTAAAAAGATATTCAAATTTTCTCATTGAAGAGGTTTTTGGTCTCCCTTAATATTAAGATACTTGTATATTAACAAATGTATGACTAGTGAATCTATTATATTAATGAAACAATAATGATTTTACCAGAGGTAATTGAAGGATTTTAAAATCCCAATGACATTAATAAGGATAAGTTGTATATAATCCATATTGCATCACCAGGTGGTGCACATTTTCCATTTTTTAGATGAATAATACATTATTATTTATATATATTGATTTTTATGTTCTCCATAAAATTCCCAGAAAGAAAAATTATCCCCTACATTTATATAGCTGTCATATAAAATGTACTCTCTAAAAATTAATACATAAAACTATATTAAATATTTATTTATGTGATAATTTTAACGAGTAATGATAATTTATAGCATATCCACATGATTGAGATTAAATTTTTATATGATCGTATATATTCTAGATTGATAAAATTAAACATAGAAAATATTCTTAAACATGATGTATTGCATCATAATATTATAATGAACCCCTCCTATATTAGTGGGGATATTTGTATTTAGTCCTATACCCCTCCTTCTATAAAACACATGTTAGAAACTTCCATAAAAATTATGGAATATTTTATATAATATTAAATACCAATTAAAATCATACGAAAATAAGGAATCAACCTATGAACTCATGTTATTTCGTATATATTTTTCCAAAAATGAAAACTAACACATTCATTCATCTTATATAATAATAAAATATAGCATCATGAATCAATATATTTTAACCTCACTAAATATCCAAATAAATATCCTAAAACCACATACCTAGTATGTCTAAATGATTATATTAAGACAACATAAATAGTCAACCATGTTAATAATTGTCACAAAACATAATGAAAACATCAACCACACATCCCTCCTAGTATTCCAATTTACAATATTTTATTATATTAGATTCATATAATGAAGTAAATATTTTAAATCATGGTAATTATATTATAATTATATAAATAAATACTATATATATGAATTACATAACATTTTCACATGGATAAATCGTTGTGGCACCAAATTACAAGACTCAATAAAAAAGAGTAATATATGTAAAAAAAATATAATTAATAAATTATATATCACTCATATACTAATTATTTGATGTAAAAATCAATCAAAAACTATCCATGTATCTTAGTAATTGAAATTTTATGGATGTAGTGGTGCATAATAAGAATAATAGTTCCATATATTTTTTTTACTCATGGGGGAATGAAAAAAAATCACATAATAAAAATATAAAATACATATAACAATATCTATTTTTTCTGTATATAAAATTGATAATAAAATGTAAATTATTGTGTGAGGTAAAACAAAATTTATTATTAAAATAGGTTACCCAAAATAATAATAATTCACTCGAACCATAATCATTTTTTTCCTATTAACCATGATTTGAAAACCATAGAACCAAAAAAAAATTTAATCCCCAAAATTTTTAATGTTATTTTACATTTTACGTAAACAATTTTCACTAAATTAAATAATTTTATTAGTTATTAATTACATTGTTTTATAAATCTCATCAATGATTTTGAACAAATCCAAAAAAATTTCTTCAAGGAATATCTTGTTACAGAATCTATGTTTAAAAAATGGGACCTAATAAACAAATTCAATAGTGGAATAACCAAAAAAATATCTGAATAAATATATAACGAATAATCTGTTTCAATAAACCTTGCCATGGTATGGAAACAGATAATGAATATTCCCATTTAATGGTTCCCAAGAAGTAATAAATTACACACTTCTAGTGGAAAACTCTATATAATTCTATAATTCTCAAGAAATATTATATAAAAATAATTATTGAAAACCATGACACCATAAAAAAATAACCACAACATCGAATCTATTTATCTCATCTCTTCTGACATGTTTTAAACAACATGAATCTAAAACCACATCACCCATAAACAAAATTGACAAAAATGAAAAAAAACCATAAGGAATTTATAATCTATAATTAGAAATTTATATTACCTGTGTTTTTTGGATAAGAATTTTCTCTTTTGGATCTCTAATTTTTTTTTAAATTTATTCAACAATATATTTTTTGATATTTTTTATAATGATGTTCACCATTATTTAATTTATATATTTTTATTTTTATTTATTTAATTATTACTTTATTACATTATTATCATTATTTTAAATATACCATAAGTATTTTGAGAATCTAGAATATTGATAATTATTATTATTTTAGATATTTTAAAATTTTAACAATCTGTTTTATACAAAATGATGATGAAGTTAAACTTATGAAGCTTTTTCCCCTTAGAATATGGTTTTTCTAAAAAGCGTGTGAACTCTACCGCTATAAATGAACAATAAAAAGTGTGAAGTTATTCTTTCAAAACCATAGTATTTTAATATATTGTATATTTATGTAACCTTATGAACTCACCTATTTATATTATGATTTTTATATGAATATAAATTTCACTATGTCATTACATCATGAAATTTATTCTCATGCTTATAAAATTTTAAAAGAATCCTTATTATGTTTTTAAATGACTCCTATTATGTATTAATATGACCATTATGATGTTATAGTTTATTCTTATATTGTGGTTTTACTCTATATTTTATATTTATTGAATGATCCATAAGAACATCATTAATAACTCTTATGATGTATAAAATGAATATTAGGATATATATGTATGTTATTTCTTATGTATTTTACTATTTTACTTATCAAAAGATATGACTCAAAGTGTTTGATATGATATATAATTTTTGTTATGATGTATTATTCTCACCATTGATTAAAATATATATATATATATACATATGTGTGTGTGTGTGTGTGTGTTTTTATGTGTGTTTAATTCGATTTTCTGTTTTTCACTATGGTTTTATAAATAACTCTACTATAATTTGTAAAATCTATTTTTATCTACTAATAGAAAAGTCATATTTTATAACCCAGAGTGATTACACTATAGAAAAAAATTTGGAAAATCAAAGACTAACCATTTGAGAATTAATTAATAAATAACGATATGAGGATCTAGATGAAGTAGGAAATATTAGAGAGAAATGTTGAAATAGTTGAAACTAATATTTATCATAAATGTCTACATGTTTTTATCCCCTAGAATGGATAATATTATTGAAATTTATTACTCAATGACTACTTGAAAAAATAACATTACATCTTCTTATTATACATTATGGATCTCTATTCATTAAGTTCTAATAAGTTTAATATTTTATAATGTATCCTAATATAACCTATTTTAGGTTTTTGGAATTAAAATTTCATTTTGTTTTAGTTATTAATATCCAGTAGATCATATGTTTCTATTCAATGATTCTCTAACTTAAAATGGAATGTTTGTATGGTTGTGAATTCCACATATATGGTTGGTGTTTATTGGGTTATAAAACTTCTAAATGATAGAATTTTGTGGTTCTATCTAAAATTGATGTTGTATTTTTTAATTTAGTTATAACTCATTTCAAAAAAAATTAGTGTATATTGTTACTATTTATAAGTTGAGTTAAGAAATGATTAGATAGATGATCATTTTGATCATAAAAACTAAAAAATATACTAATGGTCATATTCAACATTCTATATATATTTATATTTTATAGTGTTATGTTTTATATCACATTCAAAATAAATTAAATTTACTATTTTAGATTAACTTTGATTTTTATCATTCTAAAATATTATATGGGTCAATTCAACCTCACTTTACCATGTTGAAAATATCATCCAACGAAAAAAATTCACATCAATGCTATATATTTTGTGTACTAGTTTTTTCTTTATCATATTTTATTTTTACCTAATATATAAACTAGACAATGATATGGGATAGAATTATTTTTGGGATTTTAGTGTAAAATTATACTAACATATGGATTCGTAAACTAAAAACTTTTTTATGGTAATAATACTGTATAAAATAATGTTGTAATGAGACCACACCTTGATTATAATAGCATTTAGTAGTGTTATATCTTGTTAAAATCATATGAACTACATGATCAAGGTAAGTATTATTTAACTGGAATTGAAATTATATATTATTTTTAAAATTAAATTGTTCTGAATATATTACATTTTATATTAGTGGAAGTGTTTTTAGTAATATACCAACTAGTAAATTTTCACCAAACATATGGATATTTTTTTAATTAAAAATTTATGTAATTGAAAAATTAATAGAATCAAATATGGAAGTATACCTTAGGATTACCATTATTTAGTTTTGAGAGAAGAATAATTTCTTAACTGAATGATCTGAAAATTCATGAATATTTTTAATGAAATGAGTGATCTAGGGGAAGTCTTAAACATAACAGTTCTTATTGAAATGGGTTTAAGATACATATAAATGTAATTTCACGAAATAATGTTTTTCAATTATGAAATTAAAAAATTGATGAATACAATCCTGATAGACACTTTGTGCATCTATATAATATGAAGTGGAGATAATGAACTTTATTGATCAATAGTTTAAGAAAAATAATATACTTTTTAATTGAATAAAAAAATTTCTTTGATCTATTTTAATTCTAAAATACATGAATTTGAAGGAGATGAAGTATCCCAGATTGTGAAGGGATTCAATAAAATAATGGAAATAAATAAAGAAATAAAATAGAATTTTATAAAATGTTACTATAAGGACGATTGAAAAGTAATCAAGAAAGGATACACAGATTTCAATAATTATGGTTTGGAATTAATATTATATAAATGTTGAAATAATGAACATATTAAGATTAACCGCCTAAAAATAAATCATGAAAGAAAATATAATATATTTATGAAAAAGGATAGAATATACATACAATGTATTTGAAGAATCATTTAGGATATAGATTCATGTAACAAATATCGAAAAAAAAACATGATTGTTAATTTTTGTCTTCTAGAAACTAAAAATGTGGTTTGTAGTGATACTAATATTTGGTTTGATTGTGATTATAAAATTGTTAAACCCATTTCTACAGATATGAATGATGGAACATAAAAATTAGAAATATAAATCAAAATAAAATCTATTTGTTATCTAACTATATAGAATTAATGATAAATATTTTTGAAAAACATTTCTTAACCAAGAACATAAGAAATGTAAAAATAAATCTTCGAGAACTAATTAAAATGTTAGTGAGGAATTTTAAATTTAAAATATGTGGTGATTGGTATGATAGAATGATTTCTATAAACAATGAGAATAAAAATAAATGTGGTGTTGCAAATTATGGACACCTACGCAATATGTTTATTATGGTCATTGTGAAATGTTCTATTTTAATTATTTCATCAATTACATGTTTTAGAATTTGAATTCATGTTCACTATTCATTTTTTCCCTAAAATCATAATGTTATGCTAATTCATTTATTTTTAATATATTTTCTTCAATATTACTTGAAAATATATGAATAAAATTGATCTAGGTATGGAATATTTCTATTAATAATAACAATATTTTTAGTGTTTCATGGGTATATAAATACACCCTAATTAATTTTTAAAAAATACCATATAATCATCATGAAGATGTATAGTGTTTGAACATTGAATGGTCTAATAATATTAATAGAGAAAAATCACATACAATTTTTCATAGGTTATGTGACTTAGGAACTATTTCATTTTGGGAAAACAAGAAAAAAATGATAATTGTTTTTGTATGGTTAGACATTCTAGAAATATATTCACTTATAAACTATTTTTTTGAGAAAATAATAAAATCATTATTTCTCAAATATGTGATGATATAATGCCTCTAATATTTTAAAATTATAATTATATCATTGGTGGAACCGGAAAACACGTCCCCAAAATTTTCCAAATGCTTCCATACATGATCCAAGATCGTAGCCCATTTCACAGTCTTCAATTTGGTAGGTCGTAGGTCCCAAATGGAGATACGAATTAGGAGTTATAGAAATTTGAATTTGGGTTGTAATACTAGTTCGTAGAGCCCATTCGTGAAGCTTCGTGTGTGATCACGAAGTAAGGGAACTTGACAGGGGCCCTACGCTAATGCAAATATCCACCTTTTCGAAGCCGCTATGGTGTGAGTAGGTGGGATGCTCCATGAACCCCATTGACATTCACGAACCTGCTGTAAAGTGAGGAGGCTACATGCTCCATGAACCCCTTTGATGTTTGTGAACCCACCATGAAGCGAGGAGGCGGGATGCTTCTCGAATCCCTTTGATGTTCATAACCTGCCACCGAGCAACATCAATCTTCACGCCGAGTGATATCTTCTTTGTAGCATCTATTGCCTATAAATACCAAGCTCACCCCCATTACAATGATGGTTATGCCACCCCTTGGGTTGCTGATCACTCCCATTTAATAGAGCTTCGTGATTCCATGCTCCACAAGCAGCTTCCTTCATGAAGCTGCTTCGAGAGTCCATGCTACAAGAGTATCTTTCTTCATGAAGCTACTTTGTGAGTCCATGCTCCGTGGGAAACTTCCTTCATAATGATCCTCCGCTAGTCCATTGTGATGGTGCTTCACGAGACCCAATGTTCCATGACCTCCATTGCTCTGCAATGTTACATCGTGAAGACCTATCCTTTGTGAGGATCCTACCATCACGCCCACCAGTCCATACCATGGCTGCTGCGCCCCAGCACCCCAACTCAGGGTCAATGTCGGGCTGATGCCCCGGCCCTCTGGGCTGGTCCCTTTGCTACTGTCACTACCCCCATGAAAAATACAAATTTACACCGTGAATGTTTCGGGCCGGGATGTCATGAATTTCCTTTGCGCCCTTACGCATAGTTTCCTTCCACCTATGGGATACCATGATTTGAGATACTCCTCCTCTCAACATGAAAAACATTGAGTCCGCATATTTCTCTTGGCCAATTTCCTATGTCATGAGTTGATATTATTGTCATCAATTCCACCCGAGTATATTGAGATGAACCATTCCTCAAGCAACTCATCTGAACCCCATCACCTGACTCCTATGCTAGGTTGTACCAGAAAGGGTCCCCCTTATATAAGTCCCAACACCAAACATTTCTAGGATCCTTATGCCTAACAGTCCTATCTATATGAATTTAAACTGTTATGCACCCTATGTTCCAGACATAAGAAGCCTCTTGCTCCATACAAGATATTCATTATGATCGAAGCATGAGATGCCAACATTTATATCTAAATGACTATAAACTGTAGTGCTCCCTATGATCCAAACATAGGATGTATCTTGATCTAAAAAAGAGATTCCTTATTCACCAAGAATAAGATGCCAAAAGTCCTATCTATATGACTATAAACTATGGTTCACCCTATTTTTCAATCATATGATGCCTCTAGCTCCTAATAGGAGATTCCTTATGCACCATGCATGAGATGCCAATAGTCCATTCTACATGACTATAAACTGTAGTACACCCTATGTTTCAAATATAGGACGCCTCTTGCTCCAAAAAAGAGTTGCATTATTCTCCAAGCAAATGATCCCAACAGTATTCCATACATGACTATAAACAGTATCATTCCCTATCAATAAATAAAAGGATTCCTCTTGTTCCAAATTAGATAAGCCTTATGTGACAAGAATAAGATGCCTCATGACATGATTGTAGTGGAATAATTTCAAGAGCATTGGAATCCGGTCAAACATTTCATCACTCCACCTCACGCTTTGTGTGTCCTTCATTCAGATCATCATCCTCTTCTATGTCTGAAGGGACCCCCTAATTCCCTGGTACCTTGCCACATTGGGTCTCCTAACATCCTGGGCCAATGCCCTTAAAGACTTAGTATGACAGATTGAGCCAGTTCTCGTGTTTCGAACACATTCAACAGTCGACCCTCATTTTTTTTCCCAATTTCAGGCTAACATGATGAGGATACTGTGTTTCGAACATGGTTGAAAATCATCCTCCATCATCACACCACCCTCACTATGTTCCGAATGATGGGAATGAGATTCACACATTTCATCCCCCTTTGTTTAGTCTGATTCCAGCGCCCTTGGCATTATCCCGCATTTTCACTAGTGTATAGGTGTAGGCCTCAATCATATGCCTCAACTCACCAGTGGGATGGGATTCCCTCATGGCCAGACATTAGGAATTCATTATGGGCCGCTTCCATACATAAGCCCCATCCACCAATGTCGCTCTATAGTGGCCCCTGGGTAGCTTCTTTGCACAATCCCCATCCACCGTTGCAGCTCCATAGAAAGACCCAGAGATCTTCCTTGCGTAATCCCCATTCACCATTTTCACTCCATAGCGACACCTAGGTTGCTTCCTTGAATAAGCCCAATTCACCATTTCTGCTTCATATTGGTACCCAGGAAGCTCCCTTGCGTAATCCCCATTCATCATTTTCACCCCAGAGCAGCACCTGGCCATCTTCCTTGCATAATCCCCACACACCACCCTTCATGGATGCACCTTTGACCTATGATCAACTGATTTTTTCTACTGCTTGTTTCTCACACTAAGCATGACTCTCATGGCCTTAGAGTAATCATCAACCATGAAATCCTCTCTGGGTATCCAAGATTGTATTCCCCTAACACCATTTTGAACTATGTGGTCATTGATCCTTGCCAACGATAGGTACATTGGAAGCCTCCCTGAGGTTAAATCCCAACAACCATTGGTCTCGGTCATCTTCACGTCAGTTTTTTTTTTGACAAAGGAAGATGATATTTTAATCACGAAGGTCAGCAGTTACATAGTCATGAAACCAAGAAGGAAAGTGGTCAAGACAGAGATGATTCACACCGGACATTCTGAATAAATCCAGGTGATGGGCTACTTCATTTACATCCTTTTTAATGAAGGAGAAGGAGCAGGTTATAAAGCACGGACTGAAAGACTAGATGTTCCTGATAACAGGACCAAAAGAAAAGAATCCACCGTCATTGAGCCCAATAGAGGTTATGATGGTGAGGCAATATGATTCAATGTGAATAGCTTCCTATCCTCGATCTTTTGCAAACGTCAGCCCGAAAATGACAGTGAAGGCTTCAACAATAGAGGGCTCCCAGAGAGTGTGGTATGACTCATGTTTGGCCGTAATGATCATACCCTGAAAATCCCGTGCCAAAAGTCCAATTCCAACAATTCCATCCATCTAGATAGATACGGAAACATTAATCTTGATGATCCCTTCTGAGGGGGTCCATCTTGTAGCAATTGTGTAAGTGTCAAAGAGCCCATAATGGTCAGATTCCCTCTTCCACCCCTCAATCTAAGACGGTGCCTGATAAATCCAAAACCTGGGGGGCATTACAATGTGATTAATGATGAATTCATTGCGTTGCACCCAGATGATCCATGCCATGATGAATAATGAAGCAAATTTGTACGTAGTGAAAGAAGACGACCACAACATCCTCAGTGTTGGAAGGTCCGGTGTCATATCTAGCATTAGCTCCAAATTAAAGCCCCCAAAAGTCCAGATCTCTTCCACCCCTGGGAACTGGATGATCACATTCCAAGGAGATTCGAGTGTACCCGAGAATATGGTGCATTTCTTTTCATTCAAGACATGTCAGAGGGTGAGGAATTCCATAGTAGGAAGAATAGCTGTGGAAACCTGCCACCAGAAAAAACGGATTTTCGAGGGGACCTTAAGATGCCAAAGGGTTTTCTAGAGCCCTCCCCTTTCCTCGCTTTGAGTATCGAGAGCAATCCTGTACCTTGATTTCGATGTATAAGATCCAGAGACATCATTTCTCCAAAAGGGACAGTCTGGCCCCACCTCTCTCACACAGGGGATGCTAAGAATGATCCTTTTATCCCTTTCATTGAACCATGAGATGATTTTATCCATACACCACCCAGAAACATGATAGTCAAACAAGAATCAAACTATGGCGTTCTCATAGCCAGGTACAGTGGGGGTGGTAAATTGCAAGCCATATTTATCAATCATCTAGGGATTGGCCCAAATATTAATTTTTGTACCATCTCTGACCCTCTAGCCCGACCCTTTAAAATGTATATTTCTTGATCCCCAAAGGCTTCTCCATCGAATGCTGGGGCGGGGGCCAAGAGAGGAGTTCTGGGAATCTGAGTGGGGAAAGTATTTTGCACGAAGAATCCACTCAAAAAGAGAATATGGATGAATCATGAGGAGCTAGCCTTGTTTATCCAAAAGAGCATCATTAAATATTCGGAGGTCTCGAAATCCCATTCCGCTACCTGTTTTAGGGGTACAATGTGATTTCCAAGAAATACAATGTATTTTTTTCCTGTCATTATTATGACCCAACCAGAAGTTAGCAATGCGGGAGTTGATATGGTCCATAAGTGTGGTAGGAATCTTGAACATGGACATAATATATCTAGGGATGGACTGTAGTGTGGCTTTGATGAGTGTTTCCTTACACGCTTTAGAGATTCTTTTTGGAGTCCAGCCTTTGATTTTTTTCTCGATTCTATTCACCGTAGATGAGAAGATTTCTTTTTTTGAGTGACCAACAATAGTGGGAAGCCCAAGGTATTTATTGTGATTTTCAACCATTTGAATGCCTACAGTAAGACAAAGGTCTGCTCTCATGGTCTGTGGGATGCCAGAACTGAAAGAGATTTCTGACTTGGCTGGATTGATCGCTTGTCCAGATGCCCTCTCATAAAGCCAGATCACCTGGCAGATAGTGAGGCATTCATTATGAGTATCTATGGAGAGAAGAAGGTTGTTGTCAGCAAAGAAAAAGTGTGATACAGGTGGGTTTTCATTACAAACCATTGCCCCATGTATTAGTTTTGAGATAGCGGTCGAGGAAATTAGGTTTGAGAAGACTTCAGCCACTAGGATGAAGAGAAAGGGGGAAAGGGGATCTCTCTAGCAGAGGAAACTGGTAGGTGAGAAGCCTTGGGTGAGTCCACCATTAATTTTAACCCAAAAAGATACGTAAGAGACACATTTCATGACCATATATGTCCTTTTGGGGCAGAAACACATTTTTGTCATGGCGTCCTGAAGGAAGTACCATTCCACTCGATCATAGGCCTTAGTCATATCCAGTTTCCATGCCATGATACCTCTTTTTGTAACGGATCTTGTTTTCATAGAATGAAACACATCATGGGCCATGATTTCATTATCCATGATAAGTCTCTTTACTACAAAAGCACATTGATTTTCAGAGACAATAGCAGGTAACCACGTGCGCAGACGATTAACCATGACCTTTGAGAAAATCTTGTAGGTGACGTTACAGAGACTGATAGGCCTAAAATACGAGGATACAAGGGGTTTCTTGATCTTTGGGATGAGGGTAATAATTGTCTCATTAATCGAGAAGAAGAAAATTTCCCCATCCCAAATGCCTTTCAGAAGTACTCATATGTCAGGGCCGATAATGTGCCAGTATTTCTTAAAAAAAGAGAGCATGGAATCCATCAGGACCAGGGGATTTTGTGGAGTGGATTTGTTTGAGAGCCTGAAGGATCTCATCATCCATGAAATCTTTTGTGAGCAGGTGGTTCATCTCATCTGTAATCACATGTTTGATGCAGGACACAACCTCAGACAATAATATGGAATCTCTTACAGTGTAGAGTTTTTGGAAATAACATGAAATAATATCATGGATACCTTAAATGTTGGACATCGTTCCCCCATCAAGGTGGGTGAGGATCAAAATGTTGTTTTTGCGGTGCCTGGAAGAAGCCTTCTGGTGAAAGTAATGTGTTTTTGTGTCCCCTACTTTGATGTGGATTTCTCATGCGCGCTTATCAAAGAAGATTTCATTAATGCGAAGAGCCGCATCCAATTCACTTTGCATACTAGAAATTTTGGAGAGAATATTATCCGTTGGGGGTTGGGAAATAAGGTCAGGCAGTTGTCATTCAAGGGATTTACACTGTTTGTTGGGTTGGCGAAATTTTTTATTGCTCCACGATTTCAGATTAGAAGCCACCTGCTTGAGGTTAAAATTAATGTTTTTACATCCACCTTGCCAACATGATCGGATAACTTCTTCACACTCATGGTCTTTGGAACAGTAGCTTTCAAATTGGAAGGGTTTCCCGCATCTTGAATTGCGACCACTATGAGATAAATCGATAATGATGGGGAAATGATTCGAACAGTTTTGGGCCAAGTCGGTGATATGAAACATCTTGAAGATATTAGTCCATTTAGTAAATACTAGAAAACTCTCAAGATGATCAACAATGTGTGTGCTTTCCATGTTCCCCTGAAACTAGGTTAAGGGGATGTCTGCATGACCCAGATCAGCCAAGTCCTCCCTAAAAATCGTATCGCAAAACCTGACATTGAGTCAAAGGGCCGATGTGCTCCACCTCCTTTTTCATGCTGGAATAGAATCTCATTTAAATCACCACTAAAGAGGATAGGGCTAGTAAAACTTCATCTTAAATAAAAGAGAAGTTCCCAGGATTTCCATTTATCTTTTTTTGAGTGCCAGCCATAGAAACCCACAAAATTCCAAGGTGGAAGGAGGTCATCATGGATGGATAGCCACATGATGCACTGAGTACGAGAGGATTCTGACGTTGATATTGTCCTTCTAGAGAAGGCTCAGTCCCCCTGAGTGGTCTTGGTGGGGTACCGAGAGGAAACCCTAAAACCCACATTTGAGAGAGATGCAATTGTTGTCCTTATAATCATACATGGTTTCAGACAAAAAACTCATATCAGGGTGAATTTGTGCGCAATGGAGTTGTACCATCTGAAACATTTGTGGGTTTCCAAGCCCCCGACAGTTCCAACATAGGGTTTTCATTGCTCTAGGTGGGGCTAGGACATACCCACCACCACCTATGAAACTTCATAGAATAGTCCATCACCTGCTACATTCCACCTCTTTGGGAGGCGTTTAGTCACTTTACAATCCTCTAGATGTATTTTATGTTCCTCGGGTTTTGCATTAATAGGATCACCACTCCTATCACCATGATTTTCCCTTTTCCATGTTCGTTGAGTAAAGGTACTTGATGGTTTAATACCAATATCATTGGCTTCATCTATGAGGTTGATCCCTAAAGCAGCAGACACTATCCCAGGAGCAGACTCTGTTGATTCGATGCATAGTTGTCTGGGTTCAGAAGCTGGGTCGAGTGGTTCCTTACATTTTGACATCGGTCCAAATGGTGGTGAGACGCTGTCTTTCAAAGGTATAGGGGTCTAACTTGGGAAAGCAGCCAGGTCTGAACTCTGACTCGCATGCATGTCCCTAGTTCTGGCCCCATTCATTAAGTTGTACGAAGACCCTCCGTCTGCCCACAGGTCGTCATGATTGTCCCCTGAAAAGTCTAATGGTCCTAGCATGATGATAGTATTGAGTTTTGGTTCAGTTTGCTTGGATTAGTCCTTCGCTAGTCGGTCACGATCCTTTTGTTTTTCCGCCTCATAAATAGTCACAAATCCTACTTTTTTTGCGTGGAGCCAAGGGCCGTATTGCAAGATGATAGTGAATTTTCCATTCTCCTTCCTCAAATCAAAAACTTTCTTGAGGTTTCCAATACACCCACAGAAAAATCCAAAAATTATGAGTTTTTCAAATTCAAAAGAAATCCAAGCATTAGAATCTTCAAGTGATAAGAATAGACCCCTCATAAGTGGTTGTGTCACATTGACTAAGGCTTTAATCCTCACCATGGGTCCCCAGTGGATGGTTCAGAATGGTCCCAGTCTAGAAACTTACCAACGTGTTTTCCAATTTCCCGCATAACACCTTCCATTCAACCATGAAACAGAATTCCTTTGATTAGTATCCAGAAGGGTGATTGAGTCCGTTTAATTTTTTGAATGTCCTTCCTGCCTGAAACGTCATCCATGAGAATGAGTTGATTGTCAAATGACCATGGTCGTCATTTTAACACCTTTTCTGTATCTTTATTGTTGAAAAAATTGAAGACAATGAACCCATCTCCCACTTCACGTATGGAAACACCATCCTCCAATCTCCATAAATTTTTCATAGTATTTTTTAATTCCCCCGGGTTGAATGAATGTTTGGCTAAGAATTTCCCTACCACCAGGAGTGACATGCGATGTGAAAAAAAGGCGTCTTCGTTTTTTCATGTGGTGATTGACGCTTTCCCTTTATCATTCAACGAAAGGTTATTCCACTGATTTACCAATTCAGATTCCATGACAAGTAAAGAGCACTTCATCAATATTGCCTCTCGAGCTCACCCTTCACGGTCCTAGAACTCTCATGAGAAAAACTACTCACTGCGATCAAAACTTTGAAACACAAACCACAAAGAACTCTATTGTGCGGGACAAAGTCTCAGCACAAATCAAGATTCCGTGGCCCGGTGATAGTCATCGTGCAAGAGCTCTTTCGCGCGGTAGAAAACCCCCAAGTGAGTATCACCTTTTGCAGTCAGAAACGTTGTACACAAACTGTACGAGCTAAAAACCGTAGTTACACCTCATTATGTCGCAATCATGACCCTTTTCAAGTAACTCCTTCACGCTCAATACTTCGCACGAGCACCACCAATACACTCATGTCCATGTGTGAGCCCCACCCAATGCGAGTGTCACCCACGTGCTAGAGCCACCTGTGCGAGCACTACAAAACTCACTGCCCTACGTGATCCCAACCTTGCGTAAAAAAACACCCTTGAGCTCGGCACCTGCAAGTAACACACGTGCACTCAGCACCTACAAACAATGCACTACGTGAAAACACCTGCACACCCAGCACCTACAAGCAACACACCCTGCGTGATAACACATGTGTGCTCAGCACCTGCAAACAACACACCCTATGTGATAATACCCAGACGCTCAGCACCCACGCACTCAAGCCACCTACGCGAGCACCACCAAATAGTCACTGCCCTACACGATCCCACCCATGTGCAAATAACACTCGCACGCTCGACACCTCCACTATCTCATCAATCAGAAGAAAATGATTAGTCAAAGATCATTCCAGTCTGTAATTATTGGAAGGATCAAGATCCACAGGTCTCGAACAACCAGAATCTATCAAAGGATCCAAAACCAAATCGCAAGCTGAAAGAAGAAAGGTATCTGAATTCAAGTCATATCCTCAAGATGAGAATGGAAGGGATCCAAGAATAACAGAGCCCTCAAGTCACGGAAACCCCAAATAAACATGATCGGGACTTCAACCTGAGGAACGATAACTTGAAACCATGAGGAGGCTCAGGGCACCGAAGAAGAGAAAAAGGGGAGGATGAACCGATGAGGGCCAATGTAGGCACCGATCTGAACTATGTGGTATTTGATCCTTTACATGGTAATGTACGTAAGAAGCCTCCTTGAGGTTAAATCCCAACACACATTGGTCCTGACCATCTTCACGTCGTTTCACCAAGAATTCACCCTTTCTAAACTACATGGAATTTGATCCATTCTATGGAAAGGTACGTAGGAAACCTCCCTGACGTTCAAGACCAACACCATCTATTGGTTCCAACCTCCCTCGCATCAAAAAACCTTCATCCCATATGACGTTAAACTGTATGCCCCGTATTCATCATGAACGACGTTAAACTACATCAAACTTCTCAAACTACATGGGATTCGATGATTGTCTCCAAGACAGGGTACGTAGGAAGCCTCTATGAGGTTCAACCCCATCCAGCAGTAAGTCGTTGTGACCCCATTCAATGGTAGGCCGTTGTCAACTCCATCTAGCGGTAAGGTGATGAAACCCCATCTACTGGTAACCCATTGTGACCCCATCCTTTATTAAGCCATTGTCAACCCCATACAACAGTTAGACATTGTGACCCCATATAGCGGTAAGCCATTGTGCCACCAATCGATGGTAAGCCTTTGAAGTCTGAAATCGATGGTAATCTGTCCTTAGATGAACTATGTAGAATTTGATTCCCTAACACAGGGATACGTAGGAAGCCTCTATGATATTCAATCCCATCACGCATGTCTTACCCTGAATTATCCTTTGATCCCATGTGTTCTAGGAAGATCATACCCCAACCTGGAGGTTCTATTTCCTCTAGATCCCATCCATGCGTCCATTCTCACGGGTCACCTTCGTAGGTGTCCCACCGAACTACACAGACTATGATTCCCTACCATAGGGATACGTAGGATGTCTCTTTGAGGCTCAAGCCCAACTCTACCATCACCATCATGATAAATCCATTTCATTACCCCTCCACTTCATTAAAATCTCCATCATCCATCATGATTCTTACCCAGGCCACCACATCTCGGTGAAATCATTCTATTCACCCCAGCTCCACTCCTTGTGGCACCTGGGCAGCTTTTCATGTGTAAGCCTCATCATGTATCTTGGTCGTTGTCCTTTGTGTACATCCTGATTCATCACCCCTTTGAACTACGTGGTTTTTGGTTCCTGTCATCTACATAGGGTACGTAGGAAGCCTCCATAAGATTCAATCCCTGCTTGTGGTAAACATCGGATCTCCCACATTCTGGGGTGCACACTCTCTGATCCGCCCTCAGTGGTGTCTAGATTATCCTTCATGGCCTTTCATATTCCATTTATGGGACATACCATCTTGGGTCATCTCTAATTGTGTTTTCTGGTCCATCTACCTTGTAAACACTTCTGGAGACACCTCCTAGGGATCTACCAATCTGATCTATCTCTATGGGACAATCTGATCACCCTCATTCCATCTCCGCAATACGTTAAACATGTGGCCTATATCATATTAAAAATGATATGCCTGAGTAAATCCTTGGAGGACACACCTTGGGTTTAACCATCTCCTCAAGATGTTAAACTCATGACATACCCTGTGTTAAATAAGGGAAGCTCAGGAAAACCTCATAGACATGCCTCTAGAATAAGATACCCTACGATTGACATGGGATGCCTCAATATATTCACCCTTGAGATGCCCTATTATGTGGAAGAATACAGGTTCCCCTATGTCCGTGCATCCAAAGATGCCGCGACATGCTTGATGTTACCATCTACTCCGACCGAGGGTTTCTACCATGTCAAGACCACATTGAATTTCCTCACGGAACTAGTGTAATTAACCAGAGTCTACAGAGATATCGCACCGGGAATAAGATTCACGAACCATGAATTAATTTTTAAGGGAGACCCAGGCTAGGTGAGGAGTTCTGGAGAGGAATCCACATAAGAACCAAAATCCCATCATCCTATTTTGATCAAGGAGAAAACATCCCAGAATAAGCGATGGATGTCACCCGCCTTTGTAAAGAGGGGATGCAAGGAAACAATTGTGCATCCTCTACATATGGTTCTGCGTTCCCTAGAAAAAGCATTAGAAACAATCATATTCAAAAATTATTCTTTTATGATTTATGAAAATAACGAAGATAGTATCTAATGTCTTTGTTTTTAGAGGATTAAAATATAAAATTTGATTAGTCATAATGATATATATATTGACTATATCTAATTTAATAAGAGATATGTACAAGAAAAGTTATGATAACTATAAAAAGTAGAAATTCATTAAGAAGTACCCACGATGCTATATGTTTAATGAGAACAAGTATCATGTTTTTTATTCATACATGAAAAGAAAAGTAGTGAAAGAAAGTTAAGGATCTGTCAAAGATTTGAAATTTTCAAGACTAATTGAACTAGTTCGTTTAGAATAATTTGGGGCAACTGAATCTTCTAGTCTACAAGTTAAAAAATAATTAATTTTTTATTGTTGATTATATTTCTATATTTATATAGATATATTTTCTATATAATAATAACATGACATTAGGGAATTTTTCTACATTCTATAAATTATTAATAAATTTGAATGACCATTTAGTAATATTCATTTTAAGTGAGAGAGTTCAAGAAATAATAAATTTAGATTGGTAGGATTTTTTAGCAAAATGCTTTATTTTTTATCTTCCGGATCACAACTACAGAATGGTCCTCTAAAATGGATGAATATAATTATTCACAATATATCTATTTCAATGTTGAAAACATTTATTCTACCTATGTATTTATGGGTTTAATAAATAAATATTCAATTTAATTTTATTAATTTTATTTTTAATAGATGTTTAATTAAGAAATAAAATTATGAATTGGGAAGGTAATGAAACTGAATGTTTGATATTATAAATGTTTTTTTAATGTTATTATTTTGAATTATATTGATTTACTATAGAGGATTTAATTTTGATAAAATGATTTATTTTGGATACATTTTTAAAATATTATTAAATATTTTCGAGTTTATAATAATATATATGGTTTTTTTATTAGTTTATCCATGTTTAGTTTAATGGGAATGATATAATGATGAATAATTCTAATTAAGAATATATTGAGGATTATTTTAAAAAAATTTAATTTTGTAGGATATGAACTCTATGAGCATTTTGATAATTTATAATAACATATTCACCCAATTAAATTAAATTACAAAACACATAATTACCTTCATACTAAATGATTTAATAGAGAACTTGATTCTAGAGTGTAGGCAACAAATTCATTATGGTAATTTTTTGAAAAATAAACATTTATTTCATATTTTGTTCTAAATTATTCAAATAAAATTTAATTGATCATAATTATTGTTATAATATGGATGAAGAGATAAATCATTTATTTCATGAAATTATGATTTTTATTTATTTATACCACATATTAATTCTCATATTATTATAACAATATATATTTCAAAAATAAACTCGATGACTTTAGATAGATTATATGGACTAATGTTGAATTGGTTGATCATGGAATTTAACATTGATAAGGAATTTAAAATTATATTAGTTTACTATGTATTTTAAAATTTTAAAATTTTCATATTTTATTGGATGTTAATTATTTATTTATGGATTTATGATTTATTAAATTGACCAAAAATGTTCATTTTTGAATGGACTATTTAATAAATATGTTCCTGTTAAAATACTAAAAAAATTGTACATGAAAATTATACTAAATATATATTATAAATTTCAAAAAATATATATTGACATAATCTTGGATTTTAATGTAGGTATAAATGTTTTTATGAGTTTCATTTCAAGAATAGTTTTGTGAATGGTAATGTTTTCAATACCGTGGTTATTATAATGTTTTAGAATGAATTTTTATTATTCAAATTTATATTGTTGCTATTATATTTTAATATTATAATATATTATCATATATAAAATTTAATATTTATTGAATAGTTAATTTAATATTAGTCTTATCATGGAATTGAAATTATTTTTTGGACATCATATGTTTTCAATGAAATAAGTTTATTTTTATTAATCATTATAAGTATTCTAATGAGTTATGATATTTGGACTTGGATATAGTGAATTTTTATGAAACCAAATCATTACTGCTTATAAATTAAAATTTTAATATTCTAGAAAGATGGTTTATATTATTTTTTTTACAGAAATGCTACTATTGTTTCGTTATCTAATAGATAGTAGAATTGATCATAGGTTTAGAGTATTCATTTGTGGTAGATTTCATACAGATTCACTAAAAATCCCTTTAATATTTTAAATAGGTAATGAGATATAAAAAAAATATCTTAAATAATGGTTAGATTTATCTAAGAAAGTACATTATTTAGTTAAGATGATAGTTATATTTTAATTTTTTAGGATGCATAGTTAGTAGAAAAATAACATCAATTATGTGTAAATTTTTATGCTTTTTTTATTTCTTGTAATTATAAGAAATATTTATCAGTTTCCTTGTCTATGGTTAATGATAAATACATTTCATATATGAGATGATATTTTAAAACATTAAGTATTAGATATACCATATCAAATTTTTATGTTCAGTTATATAAAATTCTTATTATTTGTGAAAAAATTTCTAATATTTTTATTTCAGATTACCATTCACAATACTGCCGGAATTAGAATGTCAATTTTGAGGTTTCATTTCTTTCAACATCACTCTTAAAAAAATAAAAATATGTTTAGTAAATAATTTAACATATGAAAAGTAAATTAATGTTTTTATAATATATTTTGCTGACATTATATTTTAAATTAGTAAATGTGGAAATTAAAATTTTGATATTTATGTTATGTAAAAGAATATTTATTTTCCTTATAATATTGTTTACCAATTTATTTATCAATATATTTTCATTTATTTTTTTATAATTTATTTATTTATTTATATGATTAATTAAGAAGAATAAAATATTAACAATTATATATTTCTCAAAAAGTGAATGTTCAGTTTTTTGAAAGAAATATATATTTAAATTATTATTGATTTCATATTATGTTTATTAATTTTTAATTTCATAATAACTTAGTAGTTATTATTTATATGTAAATTTTTTATAATCAATATCAGTTATTTTTTGATATATTTTAAAATTTTAAATATTGAATTCGATTTTTTAAAATTTACTTCTAATGGATGGGATTTTATTATTTTTATAAAATTAGTGGTATTTATATTTTTATAAAAATATTGATTTTTTGAATGATTATATTTGTAATTTCCAAAATGAGGGATGTTTTAGGTTTTATTTAATTAGAGTTTCTAGAGTCCTACTATTGTATCTTTTCTCCAATTAATTTTTTTTATAAATAAATTATATACACTACCTTATATATATTTTTAGTTTATAATGATTTTTAATTTTATGGATGATTTGTACCTTTTTATATTTTTTTTACATTATTGTTTTTTATTATAATTTAAATTAGTATTCCTTTATTTTAATGTAGTATTATTTGAATAAAAATTATTCTATATATGGAATTTATAATTTTGCAAAATTAATTAATCTTAGGATTTTTGATGTAAACCATACAAAGATTCTATTTTGACATTGTGAATTTTTTTTCTGGAAATGTACATGAAACATACTATCCTAAATTTATCGTATAAAGTGTCAATTGTACAATATGATATCTTAGTGATTTGAATTATTCTGAATGGAATTACCCTTAAAATCCCTTATCAATATCATATGAAAATAAAGCATTTAAAATTTTTTATGTAATTAAATTGAATTTTTTATATTGAATATTCTATACTTTTATGATAACCCTTATAATTTTTTAAAATTACTATTATTAAGTTTATTTTTAATCTGGAAATGTTATTTTACTCATGAATTTAAATATATTGATTTAATATTATAGATAAATTATTAAATATTAAGATTTAAAAAAATAATCTTATGATATATATTTTTTTAATATTATATTTTTCAATGATGAAATAATGAGAAGATATGACTGGATTTATTTTAGTTGATATATTGTTTTTCATGTGATCTATTATTTATGTCATGGATTATTTATACATACATTCAAATATATATATATATATATATATATATCTATTTTAAGTCTGAATGTTTTATTTTAAACTATTTATGTTAAAAATTTTCATTCCAATATATGGTAATTATTATAATGATTCTATATAAAAATCAAAATTTGGAATCCCCAAAATTATTAGATTGTTAAACCAAATTATCCAACATCATGAAATGACTATTAATGATATTTTATTTAAATTATGTATTGTTAGATTTTCACCTACTCAAAATCATCTTGAATATCTCATCATGGGGAAAACCCCCAACATTGGAGACCCGTTAAACGATTTTCATTCCTATGAATCTAGAAAACACTAAGATTAAACATTGAAAATCCTAAAACACTAATTTAATTTTTGATTACTCTAAAAATATACATTAACTATAAAATTTAATCAACAATGCAATTTAAATATTAAATACAAATATAAATTATTTTACATTTAGGCTCAAATTTGTATTTCATTTTCAAATATCATAGTCGAAATATACTTGTGATATTTATTCTACCTCAGTTAATATCAATATAATATATATTCCTCATATTCATTTGAATTTTAAAGAACATTCCCCAAGAGAATTATTTATTCATGAAAGTCATTATCATTAAAATACTGAATCTATATATGTTATTTCATATAAATCATGTATTCCAAGTTATCAATAATTCTCCCAAAGAATTATATATTAAATATCATGTAGATATCTATAATGAATTTATTTTTTAAACACATAATGATCACACTCAATTCATGGAGGAAGTTCCAATTGGTATTCCACTTCATTGATGTGCTCCAATACTACAAATAGACCAATAAACTCTAAAGATAAATTTATACATATTCCAAATAATCACTATCCATGAAGATGAGAATAATTTAATAACACTTGAACACCAATATCAAACATTACGGGTCTCCTCCTCATATGGTCTTATTTTTTCTATAATCTTATATATATGTTGTCCATTATTTAACCATCTTCTCCATACTTATTTTACTATGTACTAATTATAGTAAATTATTAATCCTATCACTATCAATGATTTAGTATGTGGATTTTTTTATTATAAGATAAATGTAATATAAAATATTAATCTTAATATAATATAAATATTTGGATGTATGGTAGAACATTTCATCTAATTTGTATATTTTTTCTCTTTCTTATCATCTGTATAAGGATGAAATATTGTGTTATGGAATAAAAATTTTGAAAAAATTATTCTCAAATAACATCCATTATCATGATGGGAAGATATGATCTTTGTTAAATATGATCATCCATGGTACTCAACTATCTCTCAACACTTCAATGTTATGAACCCTTACTAACACATCCATAGAAAATAGTTTACTTATTTTCGAATAATTAGTAGTCATTATCGATCCCTACCAAAACCCATAAATTTCCATTTCCATTGAACAATGAGGCAAATTAGTTTGAAAAATGATGGCTATATTTTTAAATTTCCACTATATAACTTATAGTGGTAAATGATAATATATTTAGACTCATTAATACACATTATTAATCTGTTATATAAGGAATTGAAATAAAAAATATGAATTTTCATAATTATACATGGAAATAAAATTATTTATATATAATTTTGAAACATATTTGATATACTCATATGTATTTATAGATTTTATGTTTTATAATAAAATAAAACATCCTTCTACATATCTCATAGTAAAAAAAATGTCCCACTAAGTACCACATAACATAGATTATCTTCAACCTATTCATCAATAGAGGATCTATGAAAAATATTATTCCTTCATACCTCTTTCTTAGTATCTTCTTGGTATGACTCATCCAACTATTTAAATAATTGAATTTAATATTTAATTTAACATATAAAAAATTAACTTCTACCATCATCCATGTCAAAATATAAGGAAAAACTACTATATATTCCAACATTCCTCACTATACTAATATGAAACATCACTATATTCTATCCTTACCAATATATGAGGCTCCATATTAACATCCTGATGATAAATGGGAAACTAAATGATAATCGGGTATTATATAAACCTGTATCCATTAAATATTTCAAATATAACTACAATGAAAGATATTCCCCTCTATTTTTTGATCAATGGAAAACAAAAAATGAAACATTGGTGAGATTATTATTCCAAAAATATAGTGGAAACACTTATTCTAAAGAAAAATTTTAGGATTATTGTAATTACTCTTAGGGGGATATAACAACCATGACCAATAAGAGGCCATAGCACGCTATTATTACAGTAGAAAGGCCAAATTATAACGTGAATAATTACAATAATCATGGACAATAAATCATTACCTGTTTAGTATTTTGATAAAATCACTAATACTATTCTATTTTATATAATTAACTCTTTAATTGAATTGATCTATAAACACAAAATCCTATTCATTCAGGGTGAGATAATTAAAGGGATTTTGATACATGGTAAAAATGATAAAAAAATCTCTAAAAACATTAAAAAATAAAAAAAAATACAAAACTAATAATTTATTCTGTAGTTTTCAATTTATTTCCGCATTAATAATTGATATACAAATTACTATAGAGTATGACATGTGCTTTCCATGAAAATGAATCACATAGGTCTAAAATAATTGGAAAAAAAATTATATGGTTAGTGTTATTATAGAATCTCCAAAATATTCTTTTAATCCCTGGTATTATCATCCTTCCATATTGGGTAGACTAGTATGTGGTCAATGAATAACACTAAAAATTGATATTGGATATCATTAAATATCGTGATCACTAACTTAGTCTCTATATTTGATATATATGTGAATTATAAGGGTATCATCATAAAAAATAAAATTTAATGATGAAGTTAGAAATAGTTATTATTATTTTCTTACCCATAACTAACATGTAATGATATCCTGAGAATAGTTGATTCATTGAAAACCAGATAGAAAACATTAATTTATTGAAAAAATATCAATCATTCCAAGTGCATGTCTGTTCATCATTGTTTAATTATTTCATTAAAAATTCACATATAATAATTAATTATATTGGATAATAACACTATATATCACCAATTAGAACCATTAGATTTGATATATCATTTTTAAATATGATTATCAATCATGATCTTCATATCTGTATGTTTCAAAAATGGCATCCCCTATAGAGACAATCTAATAGAGGAAACACCGATTCAAAACACTATCCACAACCTGATATGACATTGTTTGGTTTTTGTTAAAACCCCTTAAAAAGCTTTTTATGGGATTCTATAAAAAAATTAAAATAACTCATCAATATCTTCAACAAATTTAACATAAAACCCTTCCACTATGATTTAATTTGGTCAATGTGTTTTTAATTTATATCATGACCTCAATGAATGATAAAAATCACAATAATAACATTCACCAAAAGAAATATCCCTCATCTCTTGTAGTAATAAATGATGTATTTATATGATTGAAACAATACCATGTTAAAAAGAACATCACATGGCTTTATATTTAACAATAAAATCTACAAAATCTATTTATAGGTTCTTATTATTATCTCACAGCTTTGATATATGTTTTTTAATCTACATTAGATCATGTTGGGTATAATCATCCCTATTGTTGGAGAAAATCAACATGACTTACATCCTAGTGAAAAAAAATCTAATTGACATTATAAATGAATTAAAATACTATGTTCAACTAATTTATATGTTAAAAAAATTTATAATCAAATAGTTACCTGAAAACCCATCAATCCGTCAAACATAGGAATCCCCATTAAATCTAACTATCAATATGTCACACCTCTAACTCCTCACCCATGATAACATTAACTAACTCATTCCTATTCAATCATATTTACTTGAGGGTAAAATAAACATAATTTTTTCTATCTCTAATCAATAGAAAATTAGTGGTCAAAAATTGTTATTAACAAGATGATGTTGAGGTGGGACATGAGGTAACTATTGTTATTGTGGTATCATGATTTACTGAGGGCCATATACATATATGTGATCATATAAATTGTAATTACTATGGAATATAAAACATATTTACAACTTTTATCTCTTTATACTATAGAAATGGGACATGATAACTTTGTTATAAATATATTTTAAAGAACTACCATATCATGGGATGCTAAATGTAGATGGTTAAGGTAAAAACCTAATTTCACATAACATTGAATTCCCCGTGAAAAATAATTTAAAATCCATCATATATATCATTTTAAAAAAATTGTGCTTTTACTCTTTTAGAAAATATATGTACTCAAGATACATGTCAATCATAT
Organism: Viscum album; assembly: GCA_963277665.1. NCBI lineage: Eukaryota > Viridiplantae > Streptophyta > Magnoliopsida > Santalales > Viscaceae > Viscum > Viscum album. The sequence continues at coordinate 21,529,546 of OY728166.1, read as the reverse complement.
TAGCCTTTATATGAATCTTATTATATTTCATTAAGGTGACAAAAATTTATAATAACAAAATCACTGGGATTATGGATCCCTCAAAATGTTATTCCTATGTATCCTCATCTATCATTTGGTCTTCATAATAGAATTAAATGGTCTTATATTTCATGTGGAAATATTATACCAATGAATTCCACTGTAATATAGATATTTGTTTCATCCAAAAAAATCTAAGATCATTGATGATGGATAATATTTATAAAACTAACATAATATAATATATCATGTGACCTCTTAATAATCATTGTATCCAAGGTAAATAATCTCCCAATGTTAAGATTCTTCTCATGGTATAATGACCTCTAAATGAATTCAATTATTTTGCAGTTTTTTTATCATAAAAACAATGATATCATAAATTATTCATACAATTATTCAATCCCTTATTCAAAAACACATCATTCATACATTAATATATTTTCTCATTAAAACTCACACAGATTAATCCACTTTTAATTACCCTCTCATTGGTTAATAATTATATAAATATATGACCACCTCATTGCAGATATCCAAAAAAATGACTTGATATAATAATTCACTAGCCATTTATATAACCAAAAAATAATTCTTGTAATTCAATTATATAAAATAAAATTATATTAAATTATTTAAATTGATTACAAGATCCACAAGAATATTAAAGTCAGACAAATATGAAAAAAATGATGATTCATGTCAAATATTTAATTTCATAACTCTCAACTTATACCCTAATACTGAATTAAATACAACTATCTTACATGAGTTTTATGTTGGAATACATTATCCCTTCAAAATCATAAATTGGTTACCCATTAATATGTCGCATGATGAGTTGAAATAAAATGTTTTCCCTAAAAACCCAATGAAAAACTTATATTTACATACTCAAATTTCAATTTTAAATGAAATAGTAACTTTTATGACTACATTTTATAACCCAACCCAACTAGAAAAACATCTGATTAATTTTAGAGAATAATGGTTGCCTCCAAGGACATTCACTAATAGGCCATAGATTTCTGACTTGCACCAAGGGTTACAAAATTGTGGCATTGGTGGTGTTGACCATTTTAAAAAATGGAATATTAATAATCCCTAATTAAATAACATATTTCAATATATATCATGGTCGTATAATTAATTAATGAAATATAAAAAAACTATCACATTTCATCCAAAAATTACCAAAAAATGCAAATTTCATTATAATACAATGAAACAAAACAAATAGAAGTTAAATAAAATTATATTAATAAAATATACATCAACCAATTTATCTAAAAATATGTATAGTTTGTCTTAATTTCTAATAGTATACAAAAAAAAATTCAATAACAATATATACAGTTATAGTTTAGTATATTTTATTCTATGATGGTTTCAATGAAGAATACTTCTCTTAATGTAAAAAATATTATTGAGGTATAATAACTAAAAAATAAAATAATTAAACATATGATCCATCCTATATTATATGAATTCATATCACTATATTAATAGTTTCTGATATATAAATGCATTATATGTAAATAAATAATTAAAAATAATGGTTTATTCCTCTAGCTTCGATACCAAATTAATCGTCCTCATGTGCTAGAATCATATATCTATGTAATCTCATACTTTCCCATATCCACATGTTTTAGCATACATGATGTCTCAAAATGTATATGTGAAGGTTATGTTTTATTGGTTTTCAGTTTTTACTACGTAATGTCAATATGTAATAAGTGATATACTTAAAAAATAAATGCATAGAAAAGTTTTTCTACTACTATTAAGATCTTATGGTTTGAATGGTTCATGTAGTATCCCTCAAAATATGATTATTATAGAACTATATAAAAGTGATAAACTCTTTTGATAATACTAATATTCATAATATAATTTTTTATAAAACAATACATGTGAATATGGGTAGTTTATAATGGGGATATTGAAGAACTACTGACAAATAAAGAAAAAATAGGTTTGTTTGTAGAGGATTTAATCAAAATGTCACTTGGATCGATGTCTGCTAATATAATTATTAAAATATAATTATATAATTATTTTGGGATGTTGGGATTTCTGAATTAAAATTTTTATTTTTTAGGTGGTGAATAATAACTAATTACTCAAGGAATATTAAATAAATTCTTCTAGGGAATTGTAAATTTTATTATTGGGATATTGAATTATTTATGAAATTTAAATTTTAATCATAATTAAATTTGAGTTTATTATAACATGAATTAGAGTTATGATGAATTAATAATTAATCTGAGAATTCCATATTTTTATATGGCCTATATTTTGGAGATTCCATATATTATAGAGTGATATTTAAAAATATTACAACTAGGAAAAATAGTATGGTAAATCATAACCACATCAACAATAATTTGACACACCTATAAGACCATTATCAACTATGCATTGGCAATGAGATTATAGATGTTGTGGGGAATTTTTGAGTTAGATTTTATATTAGGAAATTGGGATTTAAAATGGAGGAGATCTATTTTACGAGTAGACACAATAGTAGAGGTATGCAAAGAGGTGTTACTACTTTGGAGTTGTTTGAGCGTTCGATAAAATCATAGAATGATAAATTAAACCACACATGAAGTGATTTATTATTAAATAAAATCTCTAAATGATGCACTATTCATTATTAGGTGGATGGGTGCACATGTAATGATCAAAAGGATTGTACATCAAGACTTCTTATCAATGATATATGGTTTGAATACATATTATAATTTATTAGTGAATTTAATCAGATCACAAAGATAATTTAAAATATATAATTCCATGGAAAAATTATTTGAACTCAACATAGTGAATATAGATGAAAAAGGATTAATTTATGTATATTCATTTTTATGATAAATTGAGTTTTGATATCCAATTTACAGACGCTTTCATGTAAAGTATGTATGAAGTATTCCTTGTATGGGAATATACATGTTCCTTACAAAATTTTGGTTCTTTCATAAAATACATGATCTTGAATAAAGTATAAAACCATCTATTTACTTGGGGAATAGTCAATGAGTTAAAAATATTGTATTTTATATAGTATTGAAATATATTTTGGAATCATATAAAAATGACTTCCAAACCATGAAATATGGAAACATAAATTCTAATAAATTATTAAGTATTCCATAAATACCTACTAACCCCCTATTTTTTGGTGTATAATTTTTAGTAAAAACTAGTGTAAGTGAAAATCATCTGCACTCATCTCACATATATCCTATAATAAATAAAGGTCTTCAAAACATAATTTTTTAAACTATTATTTGATGTTATGATTAGATTGTGGATATATTATTTCTATGTTTTTTAATATGTGAATATTTATATGAGAAGGTTTTGTATATAACAAGATAATGTTTGAAGGATTAAGTAACTACAAAACACTATTTTTTAAATATTAATTGAAAATAATAATATTAAAATGAATTGTTTTTAATGGGAATTAATTAAGGTTTCAACATAATAGATGTCACAATATAAATAATTAAACATTATTTAATAATTAAATAAAATGATTTTTTATGTTTTCATGAAAATTATTTATAATAAGAATGATATTTTATAATAGTTGAATAAAAAACTATAGTATTGAAGGGAGATGAAGTAAATAATTTCATAAAGTTTTCCAATAAAGGGGATACGTGATATACATTATAATTAAAGAACTGATTGTGGTAAAAGATGTAAACCTATATCATGATCGTCAGTTGTTAAATTTCATGAAGAAGATACAATGTTTTGAGCTTCTGATCTAGGAGAGTGGATTATTAAGATATATTTCATGTTGTGTTTAAACATCATGAAGCATAAAAAATAGATCTTTCTTTTTTTTAAAAAAATATGTATTCTATGGGATGGTTCATTTTTATTTAGAATTATAGAAATATGCACAGACTAAAAATCTATTATGATGGTATTATGAAGATATCTTGTATATCCACTTGTTATATATTAAGATATATATATTGTAGAACCAAAAATTCATAGATAATATTTGGATTTTAATGCTAATCCTTTTAGAAATCCATTTCTTTTATACATTCTATTATTTTTAATTCATATATGGTGAGGGTGATTTCATTTTGAGTGGATATATATCATAAAAAATAAGGGTTTAATTAATAAAGAGATTATAAATATATATCATCGACTCACCCCCTACACTAAGTATCCCTAGTGATCACACTCATACTAGGATCTATAAGATAATTTAGACAAAAACTATGATCTCTCAATTAGATATGAGTGTAAAAAAATTATAGAAAACCTAAATTTAGTTAACATTATGGTTTTCCAAAACATTTGGTCTTGTACTATCAAATTTTTAGCAATAATAGAGTTCCCTACGTCCTATCACACATATTATAAAAAAGAGATAGAATAACATTGGTATTTAAACAATTTGTGAGGAATCTAAATTATATCATTATAATAAGGTAAATATTTAATCTAATTTAAAATCCAAAAATTTATTCTAATATCTTTTTATAAAATAGTTTACATAATAATCATTAGACTGAAAAATTAAATGAAACAATCTAACCAATTGAAGACTTGTAATGAAGACAATATAAAATTAAAGTAATCCAAAATATATTTTTTTCGGGAGCAGAGTTAAGGATATTAAAATTGATAATTATGAAATTATTTTAGAATACATTACAAGAGACATTGTGATTATCAAAAACATTTTTATAAAATTTGATAAGATATATGATTCTATAATTTTTAAAATGACGAGGAATGTTTTTAACATATATGTTTGATAGTAGTATTTCCCACTATAGATGATAAAGAATACATTTTTATAAAATTATTGAATAACATTCTCACAAAATATAAAATGCTAAAAATTCTAATTTTAAAGAATAATTTCAAATATTTTATAGATTTATAAGATATTATAAATAATAATTTTAAGGATGATAGAGAAGAAGAATAAAGTTATTCAGATAATAAGTAAGATGATAAGGTCCCCAATAAAAAATTACCATTTTAATAAACAAGTGACAAAAGGGATAGTGTTTAAGAAATTGTATGACACCACCAATTTTCTAAAAACAATGGAATTAGAAATTTGTTAATATTACATTGAATGAATAAGGATATTAGATCTGCATTAGTTGTAGATGATTAGAAACCTGAAAAGAAAAATTTATAAACATCTTATGGATATATATATATATATATAACCTTTAATCATGATTTTTCAATTACACTAGATTTTCATGTGTTTTCATACAAATTTTGATTTTATAAATTAAACGAGAAGATGCTAGAAAATATGAAAATTCATCATAACATGTCTTGAATCTATAGTAAATGACATGTATTCCATGAAAAGACCACATGTTGGCAAAATTGTAAGTCATGAATCCAACGGTCATTATGTGAACAAAGTGTGTGATATGAATACAAATTACACATTATGGATGATTTGATGTCCAAACCTAATTAAGATACATTAAGGGAGACAAATACAAAGCATAAAAACTACAAATTATGATCCTTGATAAAGATTCAGGCAATGAAATCTGTGAGATCTGAAATACTTGGAAGGATTTGTAGATCGAAAGTATAAAACATCAAATATATTACTAGTGATAAAATTTTCAATTAATAACTAACATAGAATATTCTCATGAAATTATTTATTTATGTCATGTAAATCACTAGTGCGTATATATTCACAGTGAGCCCAAACACACTTAGAGAGATGGATGTTACCAAAACTTTTCTCCATTATTATTTGAATTAGATTTGTATTCGACTAAAAATAGTTATTTATAATTTTTTTTATCATTCCTTTATTACCCCATTCTATTTTAAGACGTGTTTATTGGTTTTATATTTTATTAGATTTTAATATAATTCATTTTACCAAGAAACTACAATTTCCACTAAATTATTCATTGTTTCTAAATTCATTTTTTATTTGATTTCATTTATTTGGTTTAAATCATGGAATGATTTTATTTTAGCTCATTATTTATTATATCATGTATTTTTACTCTTTCCCTTCTTATTTTAATACCATCATGTTTGGAAAATCCACATGGTTTTAAGGGTCTATAGTTGGGTTAAATTTTCTTTATTTGAGTCTCTATATAAATTCATAGAACCCTATGACTGGTAGTTATGTTAATGTTTTTATTTCATTATATTCTAATACTCTGAATATTTGAGATAAAATTTTATAACCCTATCCTCATTGGAGTATAAAAATATTGAAAAAAATACTTTTTATACTTTCCTTTTTGATTACAAGCCTACTACAATGTATTTTTTGACAATATATGAAAAATGAATTGTTTCAGCTTAGGTAGATCCAATTGGTTAGATAAAAATAAATTAGTTAATACTGAAATGCATCTTATCTGAAGACATTGGTCACTAAAATCTAATATTTATGATTAAACATTTCCCTACATCTTAAAATTTTCTTTCATCACTTCCAATTTATATTAGTTAATACCAATGTACATAGTTTTAGCAAAACTCAATCCTGAGAGAGATCACAAGGGATCCTATAACAATTATTTCACAAATAGGATTCCTAAAAGATATTTGGAAATGTCGGTTTTACACTACACTTCAGCTATGATACAACTTTGTATATGAGTGTAGTTTGAAATACATAAATTTTTATTTGATCAATGCCCACACATAATACAAGATGTTGTGTATACCTATCAAATTTGTTCATCATTTCCATGGGTTTTTTTCACATGTATAGTTACATATGGTTTGGGCTATGGATTACCTCACCGCCTTATCTTTCCTTCATTAATATCAAAAATGTTTCTATATGGACTAGAAATTTTGTCCATTATCCATTTGAAGAGTGCAAGATTCAGGACTCTCTAACTAGCTCGATGGCCCGTGATGCCCAAAACACTCTTCCATTTGATCCTTATATCAAAATATCTATTTCAACAAAAAATTGTTTTTTTGTGGTAGAGAATCATAATAACATTCCACAAAATAGACATTATTTTTGATATGCTATATTTGAACATCAAAGACATCCACAAACACAGTAGGGCCTCACCATAATGGCATATGGATTTTTGTCCGTAAATGGTTCTACATCCAACATTGTGTGCCCTCCTATTTTGGAACATTATTTTGAAATCATACATGGTCGCATTCATATAATCTAGAATAATGTTATTTTTAGTGGACACTGATGTTTTGATCTCTTGATTACTTTTCTCATTTCATTGTGGTATTTAATAATTTTCTCAAAAAATGTGTATCATATGATTATTTCATAAATTGTGTCATTTTGTTTATTTATGTGATAGATATAACGATTTTAGGAAATTCCAACCACTAGATTCCATCACAAATTTGGATGATTTATCCAATTACTTCTTGGGAAAATTATTCCCCCCCAAAAGGCACATTAAAGATATGTAATGAAATCCAAAACATCACCACGAGAAGATGGAGACTCATCTTGGGAAGTACGAGATCATTTTCAAGATATCACATGTATATTCACATGTTATTGATGTTATGTGTGGCTAGAATCTGAATTCCATTTTGAGGGAGCCTAACCAGCCACCCTAATTTGATATATATTTCAATTGATCATAGTATCCTTATTAAGAAGCCTAAAGTTGGAAGAGAATTATTAGATGAGATCCCCCACAATATTGGCCTGTATAATACTATTATAGTGATGCCCTAATACATAATTAATTAGGTGGAAGAGAATAGCCACTAGTAAAACCATGTTGAATCTCTCAAAAATAAACTTCATTTGTTTTAGTTTCATTCTCCCCAGCCACCACCTTTAACCCCTATTATGGAAATACACAAATCAGAATGTTCCATAATCCCACACAAATAACAATACTTCATGGTTAGTATAAAACATCAGCAATTTTTAATTACATATATTACCATAAAATATAAATTATTTAACAAAACCCTTCAATACTAGTAGTTGTATTTCTATCAAAGTCCATCTTAAGGGATAGAACTACCAAAAAAAGTTTTCTATAAGAAAATATATTTAAAATTTCCACCATGAAATAACAAACCACCATGGAACCCCCCATATAATCTTGCACCATGACCATATAATTAGTTGTAGTATTAAGCATTTCCTCCTATATCTCAGCAGTTTAAACCTGCATAATAACAATAGTATCAACAACACACATTGAGGTATCCACAAAAATCCATATGTCCACATTCAAATATTGAAAACACAATCACATCCTTAGTAAATAGTACATAAAAATGTATGGATACCCAGTAAAAGAAATTAAAAAACCATAGGTCTGAACAATTAAACTATGATAATTGTGTTGGGAAAATATCTATGACTCAATAAGACTGATTACCAGGTATGATTATTAGTTATACAAAGAATCATCTGAGAGAACAGAAGAAATATTTTATACTTAAAAGTATAATAATTATATAAGTTTTGAAGCCATATGGATTTCAATAAAAAGTAGTTTAATGAACTGGAAACCATGATTTACTCCTTAGAGAGGATAGATATGATAATAAAAAATAATTATGATCATGAAAAATTAACAAAGTAGAGAAAATTGAAAAAGATACAATTTAAGAACTGCATAAAAATTTTGATTTCTATGAATCACCACCAATATACATACCACCTCCACCCTTTCTGATGATGATGATGCATTTTAGAGGATAGTAGAAATATAAATATATTTTTGTTACGTTTTGACAACTATTCATAAAAATTCCATATAAATAAGAAATTGAAAAAATTTCTTCATATTCAATGTTTTTGAGATACATACATTCATGAAGAAACAAAATGGAATAACTTGGTTTTATCTCATTAAATTATGATTTCTCCATAGTTGATTAGCGATTGATTCCAGTAAATTTGGAAGACCCCTAATGTTTCACAATAACCTCCACTATAGGGAAATACAATTTAGGAAGATCATTATGTGATTACAGAGAATGTAAATCCCATTCCTATGAGATATTAAATACTATAGGTCTCAAATAATTGAAAATAATGAGAGTTTCACTTACTCTAACTAACTACTTAGACATGTTCCAATGTTGATTTCTCATGGAAACCACTGTAATTATTGTTAAATTAATCTTTCGTGCATCTTTACTTGCCCAATATATGAAGGAATAAGGATATGTTATTATGATTCTAGGGATATCATTTATCCCCACATGGATGTCATTGATCTATTTAATTAAAGGATGATTGATATTCTATGTTTTTTATGATAATTTTTTATTTTATATAGTAAAATCCACTTAAAAAGTATCAAGAAATTAGGTTATAATGAAATCATTATTGTTGATTAGGTAAATGGTTATATGACTAGTTAGGGACATAGAAAAACTCTATCTCTTGATTATAATCTATATAATGATCAGAACGATGTAAACTGCACTACACCTATGACGATGGATATCATTTTTCATGTTGTATCATCTTTTATCATGAACCATTACATTAGGGGTGTGTCCTTACAATTATATTCATCCTATCCAAATTGTTTATAGCTATTAAAAATAAATGAATCACTATTTTGAATTAAATTAATGATATATTTGATAAGTTAGATTATACTTTATAGAAATTAGTGAAATTTATAATTGTTGGAGATAGTTTAGAGGTTTTTCCTATAGGGAAAAAAGTAAAATTAAAAAATTCACATTCTGTATTTAAATTACATGAAATTATAATTTATGGCTTGAAAATTATTAAATCATTATCATTATGCATATTATATAATATATGCAACCAGAATTACTCTTGGTGAATTAAAAATTTAGTATCCCTTGCATCACCTCCCCCATATATTCCTATTTTGTTTGACACCACCTTGGATGAGAGTTCTTCTTCACCATCATCCAATTGTCGCCCCTCTTCCACCTCTTTTTTACATAATCCATCATCCTCCTCTATCCTAACCATTCCTTAATTTTTTATTCTATTTTTTAGGGAAAAGACTATAACTATGAATCATACACAAGAAAGGGAATATGTTCTAATGTCTCCCATGTGACGAACCAATTCACCACCACCACCTCCCATGTATCCCACCCCTCGCAATATGTATTTAGTAAAAAAACTACATCAAACATTGATTGGTACACTTCATCATCCATCCAATCCCATTGATCCTCCCTTCACCAACACAAACACTAGTTCCTCTATGTTTCCACCCTTGAGCATTAGTTATGCTTTTTCCACCCACAGGATAAGATGATCAGGTCCAACAAGATATCAAACCTATGTTTTCATTAAAATATCTACCTAAATGAAGTGTTCCATGATATTTTTGGATACATTTATCTCTCTAGCTTCATTGAGGTAAATGAGGAGACATATCAGAATCTATTCATGGGGTTCTAAGCCATATTGGATCTCAACGTGGTGCATCCCTCATTCTAACATGGTGGATGTCCGTGGAATCTAACTGTGTTAGACATTATCATCGGTCTTTATATCAAAAATTTCTATTTCATCCCATTAACTGCCAACTCTATCATGTTTCGATGCTCGCCTCATGTGGATGTTATATGGATCATGGGAGTTATTATTTAATCACACCATTTTATTATATAAAAATTTCATTAAATTGGAATATACACAGGGCCTTTTAAAAACTGAATTATTGTGAATTTTGAACATAATAAATGAAAACATAATACAATATTAAAATCCCATAGAAAGGTGTCTTCATGGATTCACCCAATTTTACTTTTACTTCATATCATATCATATGGACATACATCAAACGAAATGGTTGAAAATGAACCAAGTAAGGTTATAAACACGAGAGATATTTAGCATGTGATCATGAGGCATATCAATAAGAACATGAGGTATAATGATATAACATAAACATATAATATGAGGAATATCATAATAATAAGTACATGAATAATAACATATAAAATTAGTTCCAACATTTAAATGAGACATTCAAAATCATATCATCATGGTTTATCGCCAGGGTGTCAAAAATAAAAAATTACAATTCATGCACTATGGTATTGTAAAATATTTCATCTATAGAGAATAACTCATTAACCAATTAATTAGAGTAATTAAAGGTTTTACCCATTTCATTTTTTAATTAATATGATACACATAGATCATAAATAATCAATTCATTATTTACAACTAGAAAAGAAAGAATGAGTTTCTTATCAAATTCATAGCATACACAATTTTCTAAATATATAATCATTACATAATTCATAAACCATGAAAAAGGGTTATAGGTATCATATATTATAACCCAAAAATAAATAAATTATTTTCACATATTTCTGAATATTAATTGATAATGAAACGTTTTGGTTATATACAATAATATAATTTCTTATATAAAAGAGGCAAATTGATAAGTAAATTCAGTAGCATGACTATTATAAAATATGGACTTAGAAAAGGGTTAAATGAGATTGAAATAAGGTATAGCATTGATAAAAAAAATTCAATGGTAATGTTGTGATCAAATGAATATTAAAATATTGTAAAATACACATTAGAATAATACAATAAAAAGTTACTTGATTAGAAAATAATAAAATTTCAATTCAATTACATTGAATAGTTTCTTCTAAATACTGAGGATGGTTTATTGGGGGAATATATACACCTTTGGGAACTATATGGGACTAAATATAACCTGATCATTATGTAGGATTTATTTAGTGTAAATATGAAGGGTGAAAAAGGATGGTGTTTATCAAAAAAGTGGATAAATTATTTAACAATTTCAAAAAATAGTTCTAGGAAAACTAGGTTGTAGAAAATGAAAAACTATTTCCCTACCCATGGTTTTTATGGGTTTTGAAATTACAATCATGTTTTATTCTATTTTAGTGTATTATAATGAAACCTCATTCTTTAATACTTCTTTGTAAATGTAAAGTTATACCTTTCAGAAAATAATGTTGTTAATGTAAAATATTTCATTTTATAAATGTAAAGTTACACATAGGTTTGAAATTTTATTATAAGATACTAAATAACATAATATTAATAAAATAAAATATTTATAATGTTCATTATTAATTATTGTATCATTATTTCATAAATATGATGTCATAAAGAATATTTAAATTCCAAAACATTATTTTTTTAATATTCACTAATTAATAATGTACTTTAGAAAACTCTCAAAAATCATCCTAACCAAATTTTGGTGTGTTGATTTCAAATTAAAAAATTATTTTTTTAAAAAATATATCTAGTTATGATAATAATATAATTCAAATATAAAATTCTTAATTTATTGAAAATCGTTTTTTAAGAACAGAAATAAAATTTCTTACACATATAATATTTCCCTAGAGAATATAAAATTATTTTATCATTTCAATTAAAATAATGTTTTTAATAAATTTTGTAATATAAGATATCATTCGTAATTCCTTATTTAATTATTAATGTTTATATATTTTCAAAAAATAATATGAAGTTTTATTTTCCATGAACAACTAATTTAGAAGATTGGCCTCACTTAAACATATATTATGTGTGAAAAAATTATTCTAAAAATGGGTTTGATAGAATAAGTATTTTATTTATACATGAGAAATGAAACATTATGAAATTATGTCCTGGACATTTATCCCCTTATTAAAAACCTTAGCATCATAGTGGTTTGGTGTGTGAGTGTGTTAATCTCATTGGGTATCTTTTCCAATATTGACTAAGGGGTAATCTACACTATCTTGAACAACTCTAATATGTGATATCATTCAAGAATCCCATGGTTAAGCTCATATTGGGAATGAAAAATTAAAATATAAAATTTTACACCTCCCTTCCATCACAATTGTTGTTCATACTACATTAATAATCTGTTTAAGGCCATCATTTATCCATTATACATCAATTATCCTTTATCATTATGAATTATAAATAGAAATTATAATTTTAAATATATTAAAAATGGGTATATGTCGAAATAGTCAATTAAATGAATGGATATATTAACTAATATCACTATTTTAACAACTATCATGTTATTTTTCCAACATTCACATTACTCTCTATAAATACAATTTCATTATTTCACGCGATCATCAATAAATTTCATCAAAGGATATGTTTTCATTTTTTAAGATGTTTACTTTGGTACATATATTTTATAAGAGTTTTACAGTGTCTATAGGTTGGATTATGATTCTATAATATTGGTGAGATCCATATTTTCACATTTTATCTTTTCAATTTTATATTTTTTCCACTAGTAATTTTTACTATTTTCATTAGTTTCATATCTTACTAATGTAATGATCTTTATTAATGAGATAAGGTTTTGTTGGTTCATGTATATTTTCTATGTGAATAATATTATAATATATATATATATACTTTTCTCAGTTAAAAAAATGTCATTTTAAGAACCTTGGTCATTACATTCTTCCCCCTATTTTAATTCCATCCCTGACATTTTAGATCATATTCTATCTTGAGAATAACTGATCATAAATTTGATTCATTGTTTACTCTTGTTCACATGCCTAATCAACATACTTATTATTCATCCCAAACACTTCGACTTTGTGAGTTATATTTTTTCATAGAAAATTGTCTCTATAGTCAAATATATCCACCTAATTCTCCGCATAAGAGAGGTCATGTTCATGTTATACCACCTCTGAATTCAGTACATGTGAAGGATCATGTATGTACTTCTTGAATCGGGATACATGAAATATATCTGAAATTTGAGACATATTTTGATGATGTTATTTCCTATAGAAAACATATCCTATTTGAAAATGTAATTTCAAAGTGTCTAATATACCTAGGTGTAGGCTTCCCGTTGTTTCAAAATCACATGACACTCTTCTATAGTGATATCAGAAAGAAAAAATTGACTCCAAAATTAACATCCATGTATCTTCAATGATTTTCATCATACATCTTGTGCAGACTCTCAGATGATTTTATATGTTTTTTTATAGAATGGAAAAATTATATCACCTCATGTACAAGATCAAGCCCATGTGGATTTATCTCACTAACTTCATCCCAACATGTTGGGATTATAAATCACTTCCAAAATAGTGCTTTATACGATTCCATTTTCATACTAGATTAGAAGCTTCTACTATATAAAAACTTTTCTAATGGTTTGTGTTCATCCTATCCAGCATTAATATCCATAGATAATATTTTTAACATATAATCATGTTTAGTAATGGCCCTTTATTATTGTCCATTAGTTTGGGGGTGAAAGGTCATACTAAAATTTATTTCAGTATTAATTTAATTCTGAAGGCTTCTCATTCATCTAGATGTGAACAATGGGAAATGATATTAAATTACTAAATTTAATATTGTATTCATCCTCACCACTTCATTTACATATATATTCAAATGTTGGTTAAGAGATACATCTTATCAATTAACATTGAAAAGGGGAATCATAGTGAGTCGATCAACAATAACCCATATCACATCACATTATTATTTTTTGGATGTTAATAGTAGATGAGTAATGAATTACATAGTGATATTATACCAAATATATGTTTTTTGGAGTGGTGGTTTCAATACCACATTGGAAGTTGTCTTTGCACCTTCACTTTTTGACACACAATACACCATTCTGTGCAGCTGGAAATATCCCTCTTAATATTAACCTATTAATAATGATCATGAATTTCCTAATGAATTTTAGTTCTTTGAAGATTTGTATAGAATATACAGATATGAGCCTCCTCTATCATATCTAAGATATATAATACATGTGACCTTGTATGAAATTTTATTACACCTTCTTGGTCAATATTGAAATTCGGAAACATTTAATTCCTCATATCATATATCTTTTTTTATTAAATTATATTCTATATGATATCTACATATCATATTTTCTAATGATGGTTGACAAATTATTTTGTTTTATATTGATGATTTCACTTCCCTTTCGATTCCCATGTAAAACCGTAAAAGGTCTATGATGAATGTATCTCCTTAGATCCTAGTAATTCTTTGAAATATAATTTCTTTCCTAATTAATTCATAATCTACTTTTTTTTCTTACTATAAGATAATGAATTTAATAGTCGTAGTCTTCAATAATATCCTACCAACTGTTTTATCTCATCATCAATTCATTTTCAACCAATAAAAGATTTAAACTCTAGTAGTGTTTTTAAAAATCAAATTTATCCCCATAAAGATAGTGTAACATCCCAGGTAAATAAATAAATAATAAATTCTCCTTTTTATTAATATTTTTTGAATTAAATATGAATTTTACTTTAAAGGGGTTTCTATGTTTGATGGCGTACCAAATACACAACAATGGGTTTAATTGAAATCTTATATAGCACACTAATAATATAATATTATTATTGAAATTAGTATTTAACTCCCATCCATTGTATTGGAGATAATTAACAAAACAAAGTATAATATGATTATACATGTTTGTTAAATAATAGTTAGAGGCTTAAAATGTGAAGGAATCTAATTTTAAGCATAATTTAGTTTAAAAGGTCGATCTACATCCTTTTAATAGAGAACCCTCTTTAAATCTATTATTTTTCATTTTATATGTTCTATTTGAAGAAATAAAATTCTTCATTATATTCATGATATCAACATTTACATTGGGTAAATTTTTGGTAATTTTCACGTAAAGATCATTTTTTTTATAAATAGTGAAAATACTGTATTTTTATTCACGAGTGCCATTTAATCTAATTTATTTATATGGCTATATTATCTTTTTAATTGGTTTTAAAGTGTAATTATATTATATTTTTACCAATTAATATAATTTTGGTCATTGGAATTAATTTCACTTTGAAATTGGACATAAACAAGTGTCGATCTTTTGATAGTTATTGTTTCTTAAAAACTCATTATTTGTTTTGACAACGTGAATTAATTTTAAATTAATTAATGAAACTTCTATGTTCTAAATATGGTAAAATAAACATCATTTTTTAATTTCGAATATCAAGTATATATTAGGTTGAATTTTTGGTAGTTTTTTGAAAAAACATCAATTTTTTATGAATAGTGAAACCACTAAGTAGTAGTTAAAAACTGACATTTTCATTTAAATGAAATTTTACCTCATAAATGGATTAAATTTATAAAATCCTACATACATTGTTGTTATTATTATGTAAAATTTTGTTCAATATGATGAAAATAATTTTTAGTGAATAGTAAGTTTTGATGTTTATTTACCAAAGTTAAAGGTAAATAGGGTAATTCAAGGTATGAAAAATATTATAATAATACCAAATTACTATAAAACTTGTACTAACATTTTTGGTTGAGTCATTTACAACAATGGGCATCATTGGGTCGATTTTGGAACCCCATGGATCCACTTGGGAGTGATAATGATACTTTAGATAAATTAACTTAAAGGAAATGAAAAAATGACAAAAAAATACCATTTAGTAAATTAATTATTACAAAGGGTTATAAAAATATACATTTGGACTATAAATATACATTATAAATATTAAATGAATTCCTACATCATGGTATTTTTTTATAATTTTTAGAAATAAAATAAATTAAATTATTTATGACACAATGATAATGCAGTATTTACCTCATTAATAAAAGATATAAATTAATATGATTATAAATATTAATCAAATATCCAGTACCTATCCAATTATTATTTTATAATTTTATTTCAACCATGACTCATCATATATTCGAATTTAATTAGTTTTGTACCTTTAAAACCCGAATATCATTATATAATAAAATAATATTTTCACACATTTTTAAAGAGCCCCTCTTCCCCCTTATAAAAATCCATCACATCTAACTCATTACTCACACCTCTCAAGCCCATTGTCTCATCCAAATCCTGCTCAAATAATCTCTCAAGATACCTCTCCTCCTCATATAATCCTTACCTTATGCATAAGGCACTCCAAGAAGTCCATTAGGTTCAAACCAAATGGAGTTACCCAAATTTAAGGTAGCAATTCCTCTTATCCAATTTTCTTTTATTTTACTTATCCAAAACATAAACTATTTTTATTCCTTTAGTTTAAAAAAATAGTATCCTCAATATATTAGGATTTTTTTATGAAAAATATTTTAACTACACTTAGACACACCACCATCTAATGGGCTATGAACATACTATTTCTCTGGATGGAAAACTAACACCTCACCGAATGATGATTGTTCGATTATCTCTTACCCCTTCTTATGGTGGCCATTAAGATGAAAACATATTTATATATGATATATATTATGTTTATGTTTTCTTTATTATTCTTTATTTTCCATTTATATCATACCTTTATGGTTCCCATTATGGGTAAACGCGATAATTTCATTTGAGGAAGTGCGGAATATCACCCCCTCAAAGAGATATGATTCGTTAATTCCATATGTGGGACATATAATGGATGGAGTTAATGATATTATATATGATATTATACTAGAATTATAATATAACTATGTATCATTATGTTTTAATTCCATTAAAAGAAGAAGTAGGAATGAAAGTAGCGTTCATTTGTACGTACGACTTACTGTCTCCATGAATGATGCATTTCATTTCTTACCTCCAAATGTCATGTACTATTATAAATACATATATATACTGAATATATATTATATATATGACATCTAAATCATGAATATCATTTTGGATATAATTAACTTTTGACCATGTGAACAACTTGTAATTATAAGAAGTCTATTTTTGACTCAAGTACCAAATATCGACAAAACGAACGTCATTAACATAAATGATTACATAATTTATATAACATGGTAATAAGTGATATAAAAGGAATAATAAACTTTATAAAAGTTTTTAAGAAACTATAAATTAACTTTAGTTTATTATTTAGGAGATTAAAAAATGAACGGGTCAAGTCGGAAAAGAGGTAAGGGACTTCGTCTCAATATCTTTTCATTGAGGCATACTTCGATAATATATACCTTCTTATTTTACATGGTGTATAACAGAACCCTTGGACTTTTACTTTCATTCAAAGGGAATATTTTTTCTACAAAGAATTTTACTTAACAAAAAATGGAATATTTTTATCTTTTGCAGAGACAATGACCTTTCCACCACCGTAACTATTATTTGTATTCTACTATAAGCCTTAATGTTTTCTAAAATGAAAAGAAAATACATTTTTATTTTTTTGGGTGTTTTGGTTTTGAAAATGGTTTTTAAATTTTTTTTATTATTTCAAAATCATGAAATTATTTCTTGTGATTCGAAATTAAATGTTATTAGTGAAATGTTATATTTTCAATATTTTATGTGTCATGATTTTATAATGGTACATGGACATTTTATGGGTGGTTACATGCTAAACTAAATGATGGGTGGTGTTGTGATAAACCAAGATGGGTGGTTACGTTATAAAATTCAATGCATTAGGTATAGAAGTAAACCTTATGGCTATTCCATTTAGTGATATGTGTGGAAGTCGACCGTATGGTTATTCCATTTAACTATGTTTATGTCCCAAGTTACCTTTATATGTTATGTGTTCTTTATATGGGTTTTGCGGTAATATTTTGGTATAAAAGGGTAATAAATGATCTTTTATTCATGGAAGAGTATTTTCCTACTTCATAAAAGTGAAATGTATTACTTATGATAAAGTATTCATGGTTTACATGTTGTTTTGAAAAAATAACAGCTTTCATTCTTTGTGTCTTCCTTACTGAGCTTTTTTTGCTCCTCCCAGGTTTTTGAAATGTTTTTAATATGATATAAAGTGGAATATGGTCAAGGATGGGATCAAGGAAATGACATGCTATCTAAAACATGGAACTAGACATGACTCTCTTTTTTTCACAAGTTTTTATTTTGTGAAAAAAATAGAAACTGAGTAGATGTGTCTACATGTATTATTTAATTCATCATGTATATGTTGTATCCTAATAAGCTAAAACTATAAACTTGAAAATATCCTCAATGTGAAATATTCATTTAATTCATGGTTATATAATTTTTAAGGCCAGGTCCTTATAGTTGGTATCAGAGGTCTGTTTAGACAACTGTAAGAGTTATGGTATTGTTAATTTATTATCCATAAATTTCCTTGTGTTAATATTGAAATGATATAGAATTTATAAATTAAAATTTTTTTTCTCCTAAGATATTTCTCTATTAAGAATGATTTTCTATAGAGGAAACAGGGCAGCTATGTTGGGATGACATCAAGAAGAAGACAACCATCCAAATCAGCAACATGAGATGGTCATAATTGGAACTGAGCAGTCTGTTTTAGTAAAGGCACAGTTGACTCAGGCTATAAATAGTGGTGTTATCCATGTATGAGATTAGCCAGATCCACCACCGGGGAACATGTTAATATTAGAGCATTTCATGAGGAAACATCCCCCATCATTCAAAGGATCATCTGACCCTGTTCTAGCAGAAGGGTGGATTAAAACACTAGGGAAAATTTTTGACGTCATGGGTTGGTCAGAACATCAAAAGGTTAGTCTCTTTGTTTATGGTTTTGAAGGTGAAGCTGATTAGTGGTGGTCGATGGTGAAAAATATCAGGGATAGTAAGGATATTGATGCTGTTTATTTGTATTAATTCAAATGTATGTTTTTTGAGAAATATTTTCCTAAGGTGGATTGTCTTAGGATGGAAAAACAACTCCTGGAATTGAGGCAGGAGGATGACTCAGTGGCTGCTTATGAAGAAAAATGCACTCGACTGGCAAGGTATACTCCAAATTTTATCTAAGATATTGATAGTAAGATCAATAATTTTAACTCATTATTAAATCCAAATTATCGAACTGATTTTGCTTCTCGTGAGTTAAAAAGTTATGAAAAACTTTTTCGTTGTGCGGAGAAGGTGGAAATGGAGTTTTCCAATGATCAAGTGTTCTTTAAAAAAACAGAATAAGAGGTCAAGGTGGCAGATGAAAGGAAATAACTCTTCAAAAAAGCATGTTGGTAAGAAACTTAAGTTTCCAATCTATGAAAATTGATGTAAATATCATGCTTGGGAATGTCTTTTGAATTCTGGTAAGTTCTATCGATGTGGTAAAATGGGACATGAGGCTCGTAATTGCCATGAAAAAGATAAAGGTAATTGTAATACAAACTATGATTTAAAGTTAGTAAAATGTTTTAAGTGCAATGGAATGGGTAATTATGAAAATGAGTATCCAACAAATAACTAAAATGAGGTAAAGCAACTAGACTACAATTAGAAATGGGTGCTGACGTCCTTTGCAACAACTTCAGCAGATATTGGGCCATCAAATGAATTAGTATCTGGTACACTGTTTGTTTTTTCAAATTATTCTAATGTATTTTTTGATTCAAGGTCTACACGTTATTTTATTTCTGATAATTTTTCTAGTAAATTTGTAATTCCATCAAAAGATATGAATCCTAAACGTATGGTAAAAACACCTTGAAGAAGCATTGATACAAAATCCTACCTGTCCTTGTGTGCTTAAAGAATATACCTAAAAACCTTGTCGTTTCACCTCTAGTAGAGTTTTATGATATTTTGTGTATGGATTGGATTTCGTTTAATCATGCTAAGAATGACTACAGATCTAATGAGGTTTCTTTTCAAAAAAAATTTCAGTTTTTTTATAGGAATGAACCCTTGATTTTGATAACATATCAGGAAGCTGGGAAACTATTAAAAGATGGAAATGAATGATACCTTGCACATATTGTTGAAAACAAAGGAACAGTACAGATAAATGATGTCCTAGAGGTAAATGAGTATCTTGATGTTTTTCTTGATGATTTTCCTGGAATTGTACCTAATCAAAAAGTTGAATTTACTGATGACTTAGTTCCTAACGCTACGCCAATTTCAAAACCCCCTTATCGAATGGCTCAAATAGAAATTTTATAGTTAATGAATAAATTGTATGAGTTATTAGATAAAGGTTTTATTCAACCTAGCACATAACCGTTTGGTTCTACTATCTTATTTTTCAAAAAGAAAGATGGTTCAATGAGACTTTGCATTGATTATAGAGCATTGAATAACATCACTATTAAGAAAAAGTATCTTTTTCCTCATATCAATGATTTTTTTGATCTGATCTATGGAGCTCAGTATTTTTCAAAGATTTATTTGAGGTTGGGGTAACATCAGTTGAAATTAAAGGAAGGATACATTCCAAATACAACATTTCATACTCGATATGGCCATTATGAATTTGTAGTTATGCCTTTTGGTTTAAACAATGAACCTGCTGTATTCAAGGATCTTATGAATTAAATTTTCTATGAATTATTGGATAAGTTTGTGGTTGTGTTCAATGATGATATTTTGGTTTATTAAAAAATTAATGAGGAACATGAATGAAATTTATGGGTTGTCTTTCAAACCTTAAAATAAAAGAAACTGTTTGGCAAATTCAGAAAGTGTGAGTTTTGGTTACAAAAAATTTCATTCCTTGGTCACATTATTTCAATAACTGGTATAACTGTAGATCCTGAAAAACCAAAGGTTGTTGAATAATGTCCAAGACCCACAAATATAATTGAGATTCGTAGTTTTCTTGGTTTGGCAGGTTATTACCGGAGGCTTGTTGAGGATTTTGCACGGTTATCTAGCCCACTGACTATGTTAACTAGAAAAGGTGTTAAGTTCATTTTGACAAAAGAATTTGATGATTGTTTTCAAGAATTGAAAATAATATTGGTGAATGCCCCAGTATTGGCATTACCATCTGAAAATGGTGATTTTGTTATTTACAGTGATGCTTCGTTGAAAGGACTTGGATGTTTCCTTATGCCGAATGATCATGTTATTGCTTACGCTTCATGTTAGATAAAACCTCAAGAGTTAAATTACCCTACACATGATTTGGAATTATCTTCTATTGGTTTTTCTTTAAAAATTTGGAGGCATAATTTATATGGAGTAAAATGTGAAATATATATTTACCACAAAATCGTGAAGTATATATTCACTCCAAAATAATTGAACATGTGATAAAGAAGATTGTTGGAATTAATCAAGGATTATGATTGCCCGATTCATTACCATATAGGAAAGGCAATAAAGTGGTTGATGTTGTGAGTCGAAAATGTAATGATTCGTTAACCATGATACGTTTTGAACGAGATCCTTTGTTTTTTGATTTGGTAAATGTAACATCCCAGGTAAATAAAGAATAAAGAATTTTCATATTAATTAATATTTACGAACTAAATATTAATTTTAATTAAACGGGGTTTCTACATTCGATAGCGTACTCGATACGCAACGATGAGTTTCATTGAAATCTTACGTTGCACACTAGTAATATAATAATATTATTTTAAATGGTAGTTAACATGTAGCCGTTGTACTGGAGGGAATGGATAGAAATAACGAAAATATGATTATATATGTTTTTAAATGTTTTTATATTTACCCAATAAAAGATAAAGGTTTAAAATACGGAAAGAATTCAATTTTAGGCATTTATACCCAAATTTTCACTAAGGGTTCACTTATCACCTTTTGACGAAGAACCGTCATTAAATATAGTTTTTATCAATATTATAAATTCTATTGGACCAAATATAACCCTTATTTAGAATTGGGACATCAAAATTTACTTTGTGTAAATTTTTGGTATCTTTCTGATAAAGTTCATTTTTTTATGAATATTGCAAATGTTGTATTTTAATTCAAAACCCCTTCTTGATCAAATTTATTTATATGATTAGATTATTATTTGAATTAGTTTTAAAGTGAAATTAGAAAATACTTTTACCATTAAATCCAATAGTGGTTTTTGGAATTAATTTCACTTTGAAATCGGACTTAAACTAGTGTCAATCTTTTGATACCTATTGTTTCAAAAAAACACGCTATTTGTCATGACAGCAAGAATTAATTATTAAATTAATTAATTTGACTTCTAGGTTTTGAATTTTGTAAAATGGACTTCATTTTTGAATTCGGAATATCAAATATAGCTTAGGGTGAATTTTTGGAATTTTTCTGAAAAACATCAATTTTTGATGAATAGTGAAATCACTAAGTGGTACTTATAAAAACTGATTTTCCATTTAAATGAAATTTTCCCACCTTTGTGTATTGAATTTCAAAAATCTGACATACATGGTTGTCACTAAGAAGTAAAATGTGGTTCAATGAGATTAAAATAATTTTTTGTTGAATAGTAACTTATTAAGTTTTTAATCGCGATTAGTGGTAATTAGTGTAGTTTAAGGTAAAAATAATGTTTTAATAATATGAGATGACCTAGACACATGTCCCACCCTCATTGGATGTGTCATGGCCTACCAAGACAAGCCATGGGTCATCTTGGGGACCCCATGGAGCCACATTGGTTGGAAAATGACATAAATACGTTTTATTTAATGTTACTGTTAAAAATGGAACAAACATGATATGTTTTACTAAAACAATTTTTAAATGGGGTTATACAAGTCAGATATTTGATTATAAATAGTAATTGGAAAGATAAAAAGATTTCCTACATCATAGTTTTTTTTATAATTTTTAGACATTAAATAAATTAAATTATTTATGACATAATAATGATGCAGCGATGACATCATTATTTGACGATTTAAATAAAATTGAATGATAATATAACATCTATGAACTAAACATGTCCAAAACTTATTCTATGGGTGGATTTTGAACCCTTATCACCTTGTCCACGAATTATATCAATTTGGGACCTTTTAAAACCGAAACACATTTTCAAATAAAGTAATATTTCTTTACTTGCCAAAAGTGCCCCTCCTCTCCTCTTATAAAAGGCCCCCACCTATACCACCTTAACCACACTCCCAAATCCTTTGGCTCGGCCAACCCCTACCCATTTTGTCTCTCCACTTCCTTCTATTACTCCTTGAAGCCTCACTTTGGGCATAGGTCTTCCCAAGATAGCCTTTGAGCTCAAACCAAAGGGAGTTACCCGATTTTGAGGTAATGTCTTCACTTGAGTCCTTTGGTATTATTTTGCTTCTCCAACCCCCTAAACTCTTTTTATTTATTTCTTTTGTAACAAATCCAGTATATTCAATATACTAGGATGTTTTTATAAGAAGTATTAGAGCTACACTTACACATACCTTCATCTAATGGTTAAAGAACATAATGTTTCCGTGGATGGTGAATTTATGCCTCCCGAAACGATGATTGTTCAACATTCCTTTAACACCTTCAAAGGTGTCCATTAAGATGTCACTATATTTATATATGATATATAATATGTTTATGTTTTCTTTAAGCTTCTATATTTTTCATTTTGGGCATACCTTTATGGTTTCCATTATGGGTAAACATGATACCTTCATTTAAGGAAGTGCGGACTACCGCCCCCTCAAAGTGATGTGATTCGTTAATGCCATATGTGGGATGTGTAAAGGATGGATTTAAAGTTATTATATATTATGTTATACTGGAATTATAATATACCTCTATATAATTATTATTTCTTTCCATTAAAGTATGATATAGAAATGAAAGTAGCATTCATGCGTACGTACGGCTTACTGTCTCTATGAACGGTGCATTTCATTTCTTATCCCCAAATGTAATGTACTATTAAAAGTACATGTATATAATGAAAATATATAATTAATTATATATCTAAATGATGAATATAATTCTGGAATTAAAATATACATACCTCTCATTTAGTTTTAATTCCATTAATATGAAAAATAAATGAAAGTAGCGTTCATGCGTACGTACGGCTTACCGTCTCCATAAACGGTGCATTGCATTTCTTACCTCTAAATGATTAAGTAATATTATAAATACATGTATATGATGGATATATATGATATATATGATATCCAAATCAGGAATGTCATTCTGGATATAAAGAACCTTTGACCACACGAACAACATGCAATTGTAAGAAGTCTACTTTCGACTTTAGAACCAAATATCGACAAAACAAACATTATTAACATAAATGGTTACATAATGTTTATAACATGGAAATAAGTGACTTAAAAGGAATAATGAACTTTAAAAAGGTTCTTAATCAAGTAGAAATTAACTCAAGTTTATTATTCAGGATGTTAAAGAACGATCGAGTCAAGTCGGACCCAAGGTAAGGGACTTCGTCTCAATCTCCTTTCATTGAGGTATATTTCGTTTTATACACAACATTCTTTTATACGGTGTATAAACCCCTTTTACTTTTACTTTTATACAAAAGGAATATTTTTCTACGAAGTGTTTTACAAAACGAAAAAAAGGAATGTTTTTTTAACGTACGCGGTGACAATGACCTTTTCCGCCGCCGTGAGTATTATTTGGTCTTTGGTTTCCTCAACAAGCCGTAATGTTTTTAAAGTAAAATAAATACCATATACTCTTTTATGTATTTTGGTATTGAAAATGGTTTTGATAAAGGATTCTATTATGATATATTGTGATTGAAATGTGGAAATGTTATCATTCCTTTATATTGGTTTTATGTTTTATGATTTAATATTGGTACTTGGACATTTGACGGGTGGTTACGTGATAAACCATATGACGGGTGGTGCCGTAAATACCAAGACGGGTGGTTACGTTATAACTTCCAATGCATTGGGTATGGAAGTCGGCCGTATGGCTATTCCATTTAAGTATGTATGGAAATTGTCCGTATGGCTATTCCATTAAGTGATATGTGTGGAAGTCGACCATTTGGTTATTCCACTTAAGTATGTTTATGTCCCAAGTTACCTTTATATATGCTATTTGTTCTTTATATGGGTTTTATGGTAATCCTTTGGTTAAAAAAAGGTAATTAATGATACTTTATTCAGTGATGAGTTTTTACTACTTCATGATGGTGAAGGTATTACTTTGTTAGAGTATACACGGTTTACTTGATGTTTGAAAAAGTAACAGTTTTCATTCTTTCTGTATCCCTTACTGAGCTTTTTATGCTCACCCTAAGTTTTTTTCGAAATGTTCTTCACAAGACTTAAAGTAGAATAAGTTCAAGGATGGGATCAAGGGAATGTCATGCTATATAAGACATGGAACTAGACATGTTTCTTTTTAAGAGTTTTTTTTTATTATGGAAACTTATTAGAAGTGTCTACTTTGTAATCTTTTGAGATGTAATAGTTATGTTCTAATTCTATAAAACTCTAAACCTGAAAAGATCCTCAATGTGAACTATTCATTTAATTCAATATTAAGTAACGTTTAAGGCTGGGGCCTTATAGTTGGTATCAAAGGTCGGTTTAGACAACTTTAGGAGTTTGAAAATTGTTAAATTATAAGTTAATTTATAATATGATTGAAATGATATAGAATTTACAGATTACCATGTTGCTTCGCCTAAGATATTTCTGTGTTCAGAATGGTTTTCTACAGAGGAAACAAAGCATCTATATTGGGACGACATCAGGAGAAGACAGCCTTCCAAATCAGCAACCTGAGATGGTCGGAATCGGAACTGAAAAGTTTGTTGGAGTGATGGCACATTTGACTCTAGCTATAAATGGTGGTGGTATCCATGCACGAGATCATCCATATCAACCGCAGAGGAACATGTCAGTGGTGGAACATTTCATGAGGCAACATCCCCCATCATTCAGAGGATCATCTGACCCTGTGCAAGCTGAAGGGTGGATTAAAGCACTGGAGAAGATTTTTGATGTCATGGGGTGTTCAGAACATCAAAAGGTTATTCTTGTTATTTACTGTTTTGAAGGTGAAGCTGATCAGTGGTGGTCGATGGTGAAAAATATCAGGGATAGTGATGAGATTGAGGATCTTCACTGGGACGAATTCAAAGGTATGTTTCTTGAGAAATATTTTCCTAAGGTGGTTCATCTTAGGATGGAAAAATAGTTCCTAGAATTGAGGTAGGAGGATGATTCAGTGGCTGCTTATGAAGCAAAGTTCACTCGATTGGCAAGGTATGCTCCAAACTTCGTACGAGATCCTGATAGTAAAATAAACCGTTTTTACTCAGGGTTAAAGCCAAAGTATCGAAGGGCTTTAGCTTCTCGTGAGTTCAAAAGTTATGAAAAACTTGTTCGATGTGCGGAGAAGGTGGAAATGGAGTTTGCCGATGATCAGGTGTCCTATGACAAACAACTGAATAAGAGGTCTAGTTGGCAGGAAAAGGGGAAGAATTCATCAAAGAAGCAAGGAGGTAAGAAAACCAAATATCCATCCTGTGAGAAGTGTGGTAAAATGAATCCTAGAGAATGTTTATCCAAGTCTGTTAATAGATTTCGGTGTGGTAAGTCTGGTCATATTGCTCGTAACTGTAAAGAAGATGATCAAGCAGGCAATGAAAAGCCAACGGTAAGATGTTTTAAGTGTAATGAAATGGGTCATTATGCAAACGAGTGTCCAACGAAGAACTCTACTGGGGGAATTCAGCCAGACTACAAGCTGAAAGGGGTGGTGAAATCCTTTGCAACAACTTCAGCAGATGTTGGTCCATCGAATGAAGTGGTATCAGCTCCAGGGAGCTCAGTATTTTTCGAAGATTGACTTGAGGTCGGGGTACTATCAGTTGAATGTAAAAGAAGAAGACGTTCCGAAGACTGCGTTTCGTACTAGATATGGCCATTATGAATTTGTAGTGATGCCTTTTGGGTTAACCAATGCACCTGTTGTATTCATGGACCTTATGAATAGAATTTTCCATGAGTTCTTGGATAAGTTTTTGATTGTGTTTTGAGGTTTGGGATGAGATTATGTGTGCCTTGTGATTCACAGTTGAAGAATGAGTTGTTATGTGAGGCTCATAGTTCTCCGTTTTCAGTTCATCCTGGCAGTACTAAGATGTACAGAGATCTGTGGGAGTATTACTGGTGGGATGGAATGAAAAGAGATATTGTTGATTTTAATGTGAAGTGTTTGACTTGTCAGCAGGTTAAAGCAGAGAGGCAGTTACCTAAAGGGATGCTTCAGCCTTTACCAGTGCCAGAGTGGAAATGGGAAAACATATCCATGGACTTTTTTGTGGGATTACCGAGGACATCTCGAGGTAATAATGCAATCTGGGTTATTGTTCATCGCTTGACCAAATCTGCTCATTTCCTTGCAATACGAGATACTTTCTCTCTAGATCAACTTTCCAGATTGTATCTTAAAGAGATAGTTAGGCTACATGGAATTCCTCTCTCCATTGTATCTGACCGTGATCCCAGGTTCACTTCTAACTTTTGGAAAGGCCTTTAGAAGTCGTTGGGTACTGAATTAAATTTTAGTACAACTTTTCATCCTCAATCAGATGGGCAGTCAGAACAAACAATTCAGACATTGGAGGATATGCTACGAGCTTGTTCGATGGATTATCAGGGAAGTTGGGACCAACATCTTTCTTTGGTTGAATTTTCATATAATAACAGTTTTCATTCTAGTATACAGATGGCAACATTTCAGGAATTATATGGGAAGCGGTGTCGAACTCCAGCTTTCTGGGATGAAGTGGGTGAAAGGAAGTTGATGGGACCAGAATTGGTAGAAGAGATGGCAGAAAAGGTTCAGTTGATTCAGAAACACATGAGAACAGCTCAGAGCAGGCAGAAGAGTTATGCGGATAACCGAAGGAAGGATCTATCTTTCGAGGTAGGTGATCATGTTTTTCTCAAGGTTTATCCATGGAAAAGTGTGATGAAATTTGGTAAGAAAGGAAAGATGAGTCCAAGGTTCATTGGACCATATGAAATTCTGGAGAAAGTTGGATCAGTTGCTTACCGATTGGCTTTACCTCCGAGTTTATCTCAGGTACACAATGTTTTTCATATTTTGATGTTGAGGAAGTATATGCCAGATTCATCTCATGTTTTGACCCCAGAGGTAGTTCAGTTGGAAGATAATCTCTCTTAAGAAGAACAACCAGTCCAGATTCTTGACCGAAGAGAGAAAGTATTGCGAAATAAGTTAATTCACCAAGTATAGGTTTTGTGGAAAAAACATATGGTTTAAGAGGCAATGTGGGAATCTGAAAATGCTATGAGGGATAAATACCCCCACGTATTTTGATAAGTGAATAAAATTGCGAGGACGCAATTCCCAAAAGGGGGAAGGATGTAACATCCTAGGTAAATAAAGAATAAATAATTTTTATATTAATTAATATTTACGAACTAAATATTAATTTTAATTAAAAGGGGTTTCTACATTCGATAGCATACTCGATACGCAACGATGAGTTTCATTGAAATCTTACGTTGCACACTAGTAATATGATAATATTATTTTAAATGGTAGTTAACATGTAGTCATTGTACTGGAGGGAATGGATATAAATAACTAAAATATGATTATATATGTTTGTAAATGTTTTTATATTTACCCAATAAAAGATAAAGGCTTAAAATACAGAAAGAATTCAATTTTAGGCATTTATACCCTAATTTTCACTAAGGGTTCACTTATCAACTTTTGACGGCGAACCGTCATTAAATATTGTTTTGATCAATATTATAAATTCTATTGGACCAAATATAACTCTTCTTTAGAATCGGGACATCAAAATTTACTTTGTGTAAATTTTTGGTATCTTTCCGATAAAGTTCATTTTTTTAATGAATATTGTAAATGTTGTATTTTAATTCAAAACCTCTTTTTGATCTAATTTATTTATATGATTAGATTATTATTTGAATTGGTTTTAGAGTAAAATTAGAAAATATTTTTACCATTAAATCCAATAGTGGTCGTTGGAATTAATTTCACTTTGAAATCGGACTTAAACTAGTGTCAATCTTTTGATACTTATTGTTTCACAAAAACACGCTATTTGTCATGATAGCGGGAATTAATTATTAAATTAATTAATTTGACTTATATGTTTTGAATTTTGTAAAATGGACTTAATTTTTGAATTTGGAATATCAAATATAGCTTAGGGTGAATTTTTGGAATTTTTCTGAAAAACATCAATTTTTGATGAATAGTGAAATCACTAAGTGGTACTTATAAAAACTGATTTTCCATTTAAATGAAATTTTGCCACCTTTGTGTATTGAATTTCAAAAATCCGACATACATGGTTGCCACTAAGAAGTAAAATGTGGTTCAATGAGATTAAAATAATTTTTTGGTGAATAGTAACTTATTAAGTTTTTAATCGCGATAAGTGGTAATTAGTGTAGTTTAAGGTAAAAATAATGTTTTAATAATATGAGATGACCTAGACACATGTCCTACACTCATTGGATGTGTCATGGCCGACCAATACAAGCCATGGGTCAACTTGGAGACCCCATGGTGCCACTCTGGTTGGAAAAAGACATAAATACCTTTTATTTAATGTTAATGTTAAAAATGGAACAAACATGATATGTTTTACTAAAACAATTTTGTAAATGGGGTTATACAAGTCAGATTTTTTATTATAAATAGTCATTGGAAAGATAAAACGATTTCCGAGATCATAGTATTTTTTTATAATTTTTAGACATTAAATAAATTAAATTATTTATGATATAATAATGATGCAGCGATGACATCATTATTTGACGATTTAAATAAAATGGAAAGATAATGTAAAATATATGAACTACACATGTCCAAAACTTATTTTATGGGTGGATTTTGAACCCTTATCACCTTAGCCACGAATTATATCAATGTGGGACCTTTTAAAACCGAAACACATTTTCAAATAAAGTAATATTTCTTTACATTCCAAAAGTGCCTCTCATATCCTCTTATAAAAGGCCGCCACCTCTACCACCTTACCCACACACCCAAAGCCTTTGAATCGGCCAACCCCTGCCCATT
This sequence comes from Viscum album, assembly GCA_963277665.1. NCBI lineage: Eukaryota > Viridiplantae > Streptophyta > Magnoliopsida > Santalales > Viscaceae > Viscum > Viscum album. Next base: position 21,498,788 of record OY728166.1, on the reverse strand, counting down.
TTGTCTCTCCACTTCCTTATCTTACTCCTTGAAGTCTCACTTTGGGCAGAAGTCTTCCCAAGGAATCCTTTGAGCTCAAACCAAAGGGAGTTACCCGATTTTGAGGTAATGTATTCACTTGAGTCCTTTTGTATTATTTTGCTTCTCCAACCCCCTAAACTCGTTTTATTTATTTATTTTGTAACAAATACAGAATCTTCAATATACTAGGATGTTTTTATAATAATTATTCGAGCTACACTTACACACACCTTCATTTAATGGTTAAAGAACATACTGTTTCCGTGGATGGTGAATTTATGCCTCCCGAAACGATGATTGTTCAACATTCCTTTAACACCTTCAAAGGTGGCCATTAAGATGTCACTATATGTATATATGATATATAATATGTTTATGTTTTCTTTAAGCTTCTGTATTTTTCATTTTGGGCATACCTTTATGGTTTCCATTATGGGTAAACACGATATCTTCATTTAAGGAAGTGCGGACTACCGCCCCCTCAAAGTGATGTGATTCGTTAAAGCCATATGTGGGACGTGTAAAGGATGGATTTAAAGTTATTATATATTATGTTATACTAGAATTATAATATACCAATATATCATTATTATTTCTTTCCATTAAAGTATTAGATAGAAATTAAAGTTGCGTTCATGCGTACGTACGACTTACCGTCTCCATGAATGGTGCATTTCATTTCTTATCCCCAAATGTAATGTTCAATTAAAAGTACATGTAAATAATGGATATATATAATGAATGATATATCTAAATGATGAATATAATTCTGGAATTAAAATATACATACCTCTCATTTAGTTTTAATTCCATTAATATGACAAAGAAATGAAATTAGCGTTCATGCGTACGTACGGCTTACCATCTCCATGAACGGTGCATTTCATTTCTTACCTCTAAATGATTATGTAATATTATAAATACATTTATATGCTGGATATATATGATATATATGATATCCAAATCAGGGATGTCATTCTGGAAATAAATAACCTTTGACCACACGAACAACATAATTTGTAAGAAGTCCACTTTCAACATAAGAACCAAATATCGACAAAACAAACATTATTAACTTAAATGGTTACATAATGTTTATAACATGGAAATAAGTGATATAAAAGGAATAATGAACTTTAAAACAGTTCTTAATCAAGTATATATTAACTCAAGTTTATTATTCAGGATGTTAAAGAACGATCGAGTCAAGTCGGACCCAAGGTAAGGGACTTCATCTCAATCTCCTTTCATTGAGGCATATTTCATTTCATACACAACATTCTTTTATACGGTGTATAAACACATTTTACTTTTACTTTTATACAAAAGGAATCTTTTTCTACGAAGCGTTTTACTAAACGACAAAAAGGAATGTTTTTTTAACGTACGTGGTGACAACGACCTTTTCCGCAGCCGCAAGTATTATTTGGTCTTTGGCTTCCTCAAGAAGTCGTAATGTTTTTAAAATAAAATAAATACCATATACTCTTTTATGTATTTTGGTATTGAAAATGGTTTTGATAAAGTATTCTATTATGATATATTGTGATTGAAATGTGTAAATGTTATCATTACTTTATATTGGTTTTATGTTTTATGATTTTATATTGGTACTTGGACATTTGACGGGTGGTTACGTGATAAACCATATGACGGGTGGTGCCGTGAATACCAGGACGGGTGGTTACATTATAACCTCCAATGCATTGGGTATGGAAGTCGGCCGTATGGCTATTCCATTTAAGTATGTATGGAAATTGGCCGTATGGCTATTCCATTAAGTGATATTTGTGGAAGTCGACCGTTTGGTTATTCCACTTAAGTATGTTTATGTCCCAAGTTACCTTTATATATGCTATGTGTTATTTATATGGTTTTTATGGTAATCTTTTGGTTACAAAAAGGTATGTAATGATACTTTATTCAGTGAAGAGTTTTTACTACTTCATGATGGTGAAGGTATTACTTTGTTAGAGTATACATGGTTTACGTGATGTTTGAAAAAGTAACAGTTTTCATTCTTTGTGTATCCCTTGCTGAGCTTTTTATGCTCACCCCAAGTTTTTTTCGAAATGTTTTTCATAGGACTTAAAGTGGAATAAGGTCAAGGATGGGTTCAAGGGAATGTCATGCTATATAAGACATGGAACTAGACATGTTTCTTTTTAAGAGTTTTTATTATTATTTAATCTTAGTGGAAGTGTCAACTTTGTAATCTTTTTAGATGTAATAGTTATGTTCTAATTCTCTAAAACTCTAAACCTGAAAATATCCTCAATGTGAATTATTCATTTAATTCAATATTAAGTAAGGTTTATGGCTGGGGCCTTATAGTTGGTATCAAAGGTCGGTTTAGACAACTTTAGGAGTAATAAAATTCTTAAATTATAAGTTAATTTATAATATGATTGAAATGATATAGCATTTATAGATTACCATGTTGCTTCACCTAAGATATTTCTTTGTTCAGAATGGTTTTCCGCAGAGGAAACAAAGTAGCTATGTTGGGATGACATCAGGAGGAAGAAAACCTTCCAAATCAGCAACCTGAGATGGTCGGAATCGGAACTGAACAGTTTGTTGTAGTGATGGAACAGTTGACTCAGGCTATAAATGGTGGTGGTATCCATGCACGAGATCAGCCAGATCAACCGCAGAGGAACATGTCAGTGGTGGAACATTTCATGAGGCAACATCCCCCATCATTCAGAGGATCATCTGACCTTGTGCAAGCTGAAGGGTGGATTAAATCACTGGAGAAGATTTTTGATGTCATGGGGTGTTCAGAACATCAAAAGGTTAGTCTTGCTATTTACCGTTTTGAAGGTGAAGCTGATCAGTGGTGGTCGATGGTGAAAAATATCAGGGATAGTGATGAGATTGAGGATCTTCACTGGGACGGATTCAAAGGTATGTTTCTTGAGAAATATTTTCCTAAGGTGGTTCATATTAGGATGGAAAAACAGTTCCTAGAATTGAGGCAAGAGGATGATTCAGTGGCTACTTATGAAGCAAAGTTCACTCGATTGGCAAGGTATGCTCCAAACTTCATACGAGATCTTGATAGTAAAATAAACCGTTTTTACTCAGGGTTAAAGCCAAAGTATCGAAGGGTTTTATCTTCTCGTGAGTTCAAAAGTTATGAAAAACTTGTTCGATGTGCGGAGAAGGTGGAAATGGAGTTTGCCGATGATCAGGTGTCCTATGACAAACAACTGAATAAGAGGTCTAGTTGGCAGGAAAAGGGGAAGAATTCATCAAAGAAGCAAGGAGGTAAGAAAACCAAATATCCATCTTGTGAGAAGTGTGGTAAAATGCATCCTGGAGAATGTTTATCCAGGTCTGTTATGTGCTTTCGGTGTGGTAAGTCTGGTCATATTGCTCGTAACTGTAAGGAAGATGATCAAGCAGGCAATGAAAAGCAAACGGTAAGATGTTTTAAGTGTAATGAAATGGGTCATTATGAAAACAAGTGTCCAACGAAGAACTCAACTGGGGGAATGCAGCCAGACTACAAGCTGAAAGGGGTGGTGAAATCCTTTGCAACAACTTCAGCAGATGTTGGGCCATCGAATGAAGTGGTATCAGCTCCAGGGAGCTCAGTATTTTTCAAAGATTGACTTGAGGTCGGGGTACTATCAGTTGAAAGTAAAAGAAGCAGACGTTCTGAAGACTGTGTTTCGTACTAGATATGGCCATTATGAATTTGTAGTTATGCCTTTTGGGTTAACCAATGCACCTGCTGTATTCATGGACCTTATGAATATAATTTTCCATGAGTTCTTGGATATGTTTTTTATTTTGTTTTGAGGTTTGGGAAGAGATTATGTGTGCCTAGTGATTCACAGTTGCAGAATGAGTTGTTATGTGAGGCTCATAGTTCTCTGTTTTCAGTTCATCCTGGCAGTTCTAAGATGTACAGAGATCTGCGGGATTATTACTGGTGGGATGGAATGAAAAGAGATATTGCTGATTTTACTGTGAAGTGTTTGACTTGTCAGTAGGTTAAAGCAGAGCGGAAGTTACCTAAAGGGATGCTTCAGCCTTTACCAGTGCCATAGTGGAAATGGGAAAACATATCCACGGACTTTGTTGTGGGATTACCGAGGACATCTCGAGGTAATAATTCAATCTGGGTTATTGTTGATCGCTTTACCAAATCTGCTCATTTCCTTGCTATACGAGATAATTTCTCTATAGATCAACTTTCCCGTTTGTATCTTAATGAGATAGTCAGGTTACATGGAATTCCTCTCTCCATTGTATCTGACTATGATCCCAGGTTCACTTCTAACTTTTGGAAAGGCCTTCAGAAGTCATTGGGTACTGAATTAAATTTTAGTATAGATTTTCATCCTCAATCAGATGGGCAGTCAGAACGAACAATTCCGACATTGGAGGATATGCTATGAGCTTGTTCGGTGGATTATCAGGGAAGTTGGGACCAACATCTTTCTTTGGTTGAATTTTCATATATTAACAGTTTTCATTCTAGTATACATATGGAACCATTTCAGGCATTATATGGGAAGCGGTGTCGAACTCCAACTTTCTGGGATGAAGTTGGTGAAAGGAAGTTGATGGGACCAGAATTGGTAGAAGAGATGGGAGAAAAGGATCAGTTGATTCAGAAACACATGAGAACAGCTCAGAGAAGGCAGAAGAGTTATGCAGATAACCGGAGGAAGGATCTATCTTTCGTGGTAGGTGATCATGTTTTTCTCAAGGTTTCTCCATGGAAAAGTGTGTGAGATTTGGTATGAAAGGAAAGCTGAGTCCAATGTTCATTGGACCATATGAAATTCTGGAGAAAGTTGGATCAGTTTCTTACCGAGTAGCTTTACCTCCGATTTTATCTCAGGTACACAATGTTTTTCATGTTTTGATGTTGAGGAAGTATATGCCAGATTCATCTCATGTTTTGAGCCCAGAGGTAGTTCAGTTGGAAGATAATCTCTCTTATGAAGAACAACCGGTCCAGATTCTTGACCGAAGAGAGCAAGTATTGCGAAATAAGGTAATTCACCAGGTAAAGGTTTTGTGGAAAAACCATATGGTTGAAGAGGCAACGTGGGAATCTGAAAATGCTATGAGGGATAAATACCCCCACTTATTTTGATAAGTGAATAAAATTGCGAGGACGCAATTCCCAAAAGGGGGGAAGGATGTAACATCCCAGGTAAATAAAGAATAATGAATTTTCATATTAATTAATATTTGCGAACTAAATTTAATTTTAATTAAAAGGGGTTTCTACATTCGATAGCGTACTCGATACGCAACGATGAGTTACATTGAAATCTTACATTGCACACTAGTAATATAATAATATTATTTTAAATGGTAGTTAACATGTAGCTGTTGTACTGGAAGGAATGGATAGAAATAACTAAAATATTATTATATATGTTTTTAAATGTTTTTTATATTTACCTAATAAAAGATAAAGGCTTAAAATACGGAAAGAATTCAATTTTAGGCATTTATACCCTAATTTTCACTAAGGGTTCACTTATCACCTTTTGACGGTGAACCGTCATTAAATATAGTTTTGATCAATCTTATAAATTCTATAGGACCAAATATAACTCTTCTTTAGAATCGGGACATCAAAATTTACTTTGTGTAAATTTTTGGTATCTTTCCGATAAAGTTCATTTTTTTAATGAATATTGTAAATGTTGTATTTTAATTCAAAACCCCTTTTTGACCTAATTTATTTATATGATTAGATTATTATTTGAATTGTTTTTAGAGTGAAATTAGAAAATATTTTTACCATTAAATTCAATAGTGGTCGTTGGAATTAATTTCACTTTGAAATCGGACTTAAACTAGTGTCAATCTTTTGATACTTATTGTTTCACAAAAACACGCTATTTGTCATGAAAGAGGGAATTAATTATTAAATTAATTAATTTGACTTATATGTTTTGAATTTTGTATAATGTACTTCATTTTTGAATTCAGAATATCAAATATAGCTTAGGGTGAATTTTTGGAATTTTTCTGAAAAACTTCAATTTTTGATGAATAGCGAAATCACTAAGTGGTACTTATAAAAACTGATTTTCCATTTAAATGAAAATTTGAAACCTTTGTGTATTGAATTTTAAAAATCTGACATACATGGTTGTCATTAAGAAGTAAAATGTGGTTCAATGAGATTAAAAAAAAAAATTGGTGAATAGTAACTTATTAAGTTTTTAATCGCGATTAGTGGTAATTAGTGTAGTTTAAGGTAAAAATAATGTTTTAATAATATGAGATGACCTAGACACATGTCCCACCCTCATTGGATGTGTCATGGACGACCAAGACAAGCCATGAGTCAACTTGGGGACCCCATGGAGCCACTTTGGTTGGAAAATTACATAAATACCTTTTATTTAATGTTAATGTTAAAAATGGCACAAACATGATATGTTTTACTAAAATAATTTTTAAATGGGGTTATACAAGTCAGATTTTTGATTATAAATAGTAATTGGAAAGATACAAAGATTTCCTACATCATAGTAGTTTGTTTATAATTTTTAGACATTAAATAAATTAAATTATTAATGACATAATAATGATGCAGCGATGACATCATTATTTGACGATTTAAATAAAATGGAAAGATAATGTAAAATATATGAACTACACATGTCCAAAACTTATTGGATGGGTGGATTTTGAACCCTTATCACCTTATCCACGAATTATATCAATGTGGAACCTTTTAAAACCGAAACACATTTTCAAATAAAGTAATATTTCTTTACTTTCCAAAAGTGCCCCTCCTCTCCTCTTATAAAAGGCCCTCGCCTCTACCACCTTACCCACACTCCCAAAGCCTTTGGCTCGGCCAAACCCTGCCCATTTTGTCTCTCCGCGTCCTTCCCTTACTCATTGAATCCTCACATTGGGCAGAAGCCTTCCCAAGGAAGCCTTTGAGCTCAAACCAAAGGGAGTTACCCGATTTTGAGGTAATGTCTTCACTTGAGTCCTTTTGTATTATTTTGCTTTTCCAACCCCCTAAACGCTTTTTATTTATTTATTTTGTAACAACTCCAGTATCTTCAATATACTAGGATGTTTTTATAAGAATAATTAGAGCTACACTTACACACACCTTCATATAATGGTTAATGAACATACTGTTTCCGTGTTTGGTGAATTTATGCCTCCCGAAACGATGATTGTTCAACATTCCTTTAACACCTTCAAAGGTGACCATTAAGATGTCACTATATTTATATATGATATATAATATGTTTATTTTTTCTTTAAGCTTATGTATTTTTCATTTTTTGAATTCCTTTATGGTTTCCAATTTGGGTAAACACAATATCTTCATTTAAGGAAGTGCGGACTACCGCCCCCTCAAAGTGATGTGATTCGTTAATGCCATATGTGGGACGTGTAAAGGATGGATTTAAAGTTATTATATATGATGTTATACTGGAATTATAATATAACTCTATATAATTATTATTTCTTTCCATTAAATTATGAGATAGAAATGAAATTAGTGTTCATGCGTACGTACGGCTTACCGTCTCCATGAACGGTGCATTTCATTTCTTATCCCCAAATGTAATTTACTATTAAAATTACATGTATATAATGGATATATAATTAATGATATATCTAAATGATGAATATAATTCTGGAATTAAAATACACATACCTCTCATTTAGTTTTAATTCCATTAATATGACAAAGAAATGAAAGTAGCGTTCAGGCATACATACGGCTTACCGTCTCCATGAACGGTGCATTTCATTTCTTACCTCTAAATGATTATGTAATATTATAAATACATGTATATGCTTGATATATATGATATATATGATATCCAAATCAGGTATTTCATTTTGGATATAAAGAACCTTTGACCACACGAACAACATGCAATTGTAAGAAGTCCACTTTCGACTTAAGAACCAAATATCGACAAGAAAAACATTATTAACTTAAATGGTTACATAATGTTTATAACATGGAAATAAGTGATATAAAAGTAATAATGAACTTTAAAAAGGTTCTTAATCAAGTAGAAATTAACTCAAGTTTATTATTCAGGACGTTAAAGAACGATCGAGTCAAGTCGGACCCAAGGTAAGGGACTTCGTCTCAATCTCCTTTCATTGAGGCATATTTTGTTTTATACACAACATTCCTTTATAAGGTGTATAAAACCCTTTGACTTTTACTTTTATACAAAAGGAATCTTTTTCTACGAAGCGTTTTACTAAACGACAAAAAGGAATGTTTTTTTAACGTACGCGGTGACAATGACCTTTTCCGCCACCGCGAGTATTATTTGGTCTTTGGCTTCCTCAACAAGCTGTAATGTTTTTAAAATAAAATAAATACCATATACTCTTTTATGTATTTTGGAATTGAAAATGGTTTTGATAAAGGATTCTATTATGATATATTGTGATTGAAATGTGGAAATGTTATCATTCCTTTATATTGGTTTTATGTTTTATGATTCTATATTGGTACTTGGACATTTGATTGGTGGTTACGTGATAAACCATATGACGGGTGGTGCTGTGAATACCAGGATGGGTGGTTACGTTATAACCTCCAATGCATTGGGTATTGAATTCGGCCGTATGGCTATTCCATTTAAGTATGTATGTAAATTGGCCATATGGCTATTTCATTAAGTGATATGTGTGGAAGTCGACCGTATGGTTATTCCACTTATGTATGTTTATGTCCCAAGTTACCTTTATATATGCTATGTGTTCTTTATATGGGTTTTATGGTAATCCTTTGGTTACAAAAAGGTATGTAATGATACTTTATTCAGTGAAGAGTTTTTACTACTTCATGATGGTGAAGGTATTACTTTGTTAGAGTATACATGGTTTACTTGATGTTTGAAAAAGTAACTGTTTTCATTCTTTGTGTATCCCTTACTGAGCTTTTTATGCTCACCCCAAGTTTTTTTCAAAATGTTTTTCATAGGACTTAAAGTGGAATAAGGTCAAGGATGGGATCAAGGGAATTTCATGCTATATAAGACATGGAACTAGACATGTTTCTTTTTAAGAGTTATTTTTATTATGGAAACTTAGTAGAAGTGTCTACATTGTAATATTTTGAGATGTAATAGTTATGTTCTAATTCTCTAAAACTCTAAACCTGAAAATATCCTCAATGTGAATTATTCATTTAATTCAATATTAAGTAAGGTTTAAGGCTGGGGACTTATAGTAAACTTTTCTACAGAAGTTGTTGGTGTAGTAAATTCTTATGTTTTGTTTTAGGTGTCAGTGAAATCATCTCTATCAGACTGAATAATGAAAGTGCAAAAGGAAGATAGTGAGTCACCGAAAAAGGTATATCGGGTTAAGAAGGTTATGTTTCCCGATTTTAATGTTGATAATGATTGTGTTTTGAACCTTGGAAAAATATTATGTGTGCCTCATGATTCACAGTTGAAGAATGAGTTATTATGTAGAGCTCATAGTTCCCTGTTTTCTGTTCATCCAGGCAGCACAATGATGTACTGAGATCTTCAGTAGTATTACAGGTGGTATGGAATGAAAAGAGATATTTATGATTTTACTATGAAGTGTTTGACTTGTTAGCAGGTTAAAGGATATAAAATGTTATAAAAATTGATGCTTCAGTCTTTACCGATGCCAGAGTGGAAATGAGAAAATATATCCAGGGACTTCGTTGTGGAATTACCAAAGACATCTCAAGGTAATAATGCAATTTGGGTTATTGTTGATCAGTTGACTAAATTCTCTCATTTCCTTCCTATTAAAGATAATTTTTTATCAAGATCAACTTTCTCAGTTGTATGTTAAAGAGAAAACTAGGTTTCATGGAGTTCCCCTCTCCATTGTATCTGATGGTGATCCTAGGTTTACTTCTAACTTTCGGAAAGGCCTTTAGAAGTCGTTGGGTTCTAAATTAAATTTTAGTATAGTATTTCATCTGAAAAATGATTGGCAGTCAAAATGATCAATTCCGAACCTGGTGGATATGCTACATGCTTGTTCACTGGATTACCCAGGAATTTGGGACCAAAATAATTCTTTGGTTGAATTTTCTTATAATAACAATTTTCATTCCAGTATACAGATAGCTCCATTTGAGGCATTATATGGATAGTGTTGTCGAACTCTATAATTTTGGGATGAATTCGGTGAAAGGAAGCTGATGAGACTAGAATTGGTAGAAGAGATGGAAAAAAAAGTTCAGTTGATTCATAAAAACATGAGAACAGCTCAGATGAGACAGAAAAGTTATGCAGATAACCAGAGGAAGGATCTTTCTTTTGAAGTAGGTGATCATTTCTTTCTCAAGTTTTCTCCCTGGAAAAGTGTGATTCATTTTGGTAAGAAGGTAAAGTTGAGTCTGAGGTTTATTGCACCTTATGAAATGCTGGAGAAAGTTAGACTAGTTGCATACAGAGTGGCTTTACCTCCATGTTTATCCCAGGTACACAATGTTTTTCATGTTTCATGGTGGAGAAAGTATATGCCAGATCCATCTCATATTTTGAGTCCAAAGGTAGTTCATTTGGAAGAGAATCTCTCTTATGAGAAAAAAAAACAGTTTAGATTCTTGACCTTAGCGAGCAAGTGTTCCAGAAAAAAGGTAATTCACAAGGTAAATGTTTTGTGTAAAAACTATATGGTTGAAGAGGAAAAATGGGAATCTGAAAATTCTAGGAGGGATAAATACCCCCAATTATTTGATAAGTAAATAAAATTGAAAGGACACGATTTCCCAAAGGGGGGAAGGATGTAACATCCCGAGTAAAAAATGAAATAGTACATTCTCTTTTTTATTAATATTTTGTGAATTAAATATTAATTTTACTTTAAAGGGGTTGCTATGTTCGATGGTGTACCCAATACCCAACAACGGTTTTTTTTTTAAACGTACTTTTCACACTATTAATATAATATTATTATTTTAAATGGTAGTTTACTCTTTTCCATTTTATTGGATGTAATGAATAAAACTAACTACAATATGATTATACATGTTTGTTAAATAAATGTTAGAGGCCTAAATTGTTAATGAATCTAATTTTAATCATAATTTACTATAAAAGGTTGATTTACCACCTTTTAATTGAGATATGTTCACTTATATATGTTCTATTTGACGAAATAAAATTCTTCATTAGATTCTGGACATCAAAATTTACTTTGGGTAAATTTTTGTTATTTTTCTGGTAAAGTTCAATTTTTTATGAATAGTGAAAAGTACTGTATTTTTATTCAAAAGTGCCTTTTAATATAATTAATTTATATGGTTATATTATATATTTTATTGGTTTTAAATGGTAATTAGATTATATTTTTACCAATTAATCCAATGTTGGCCATTGGAATTAATTTCCATTTAAAATTGGTCATAAACAAGTGTCGATCTTTTGATAGTTATTGTTTCTTAAAAACATGTTATTTGTTTTCACAACGGAAATTAATTTTAAATTAATTAATGAAACTTAAATGTTTTTGAATTTCTTAAAATATACATCATTATTTAATTCAAGATGTCCTTTTGGTTCAAACCAAAGGGAGTTTCCCAAATTAAAGGTAACGACTCCTCTTCACTTCTTTTCATTTATTTTACTTCTTCATCCCCTAAACTCTGTTTATTACTTCTTTTATAACAACACTAGTATCCTCAATATACTAGGATGTTGTTATGAGAAATATTTTAACTAAACTAACACACACCTCCATCTAATGAGTGTACAACATACTATTTCTGTTGATTGAAAACTAGCGTCTCATGAAATGATGATTGTTTGATTATCTCCTACCACCTCTCATGGTAGACATAAGTTGACACTATATTTAAATATGATATATATTATGTTTATTATTTCTTTATTCTTCTGTATTTTCATTTTATAGAATACCTTTATGGAATCCATTGTGGGTAAACACGATAATTTCATTTGAGGATGTGCGGACTATCTCCCCCTCAATGTGATATGACTCGTTAATGACATATGTGGGACATATAAAGGATGTAGTTAAAGATATTATATATGATATTATACTGGAATTATAACATTCATATGTGTAATTATGTTTTAATTCCATTAAAAGATGAAATAGAAATGAAAGTAGCGTTCGTGCGTACTTATGGCTTACCGTCTCCCTGAACGGTGCATTTCATTTCTTACCTCAAAATGATATGTACTATTATAAATTCATGTATATGTGGGATATATATGATATATATGATATCTCAATCATGAATATCATTATGGATATAATGAAATTTTTACTATGTGAACAACTTGTAATTATAAGAAGTCCATTTGTACTCAAGTACCAAATATCGACAAAATGAACGTTATTAACTTGAATGATTACATAATGTTTATAACATAGTAATAAGTGATATAATGGGAAAAATAAACATGATAAATGTTCTTAAGGAAGTAGAAATTAATTTTAGTTTTTATTCATGAGATTAAAGAAATAACGGGTCAAGTCGGACACGAGGTAAGGGACTTCGTCTCAATCTCCTTTCATTGAGGCACATTTTGATAAAATATGCCTTCTTCTTTTACATGTTGTATACTTTGACATTTACATTCATTCAAAGGGAATATTTATTTCTATGAAGAGAATTACTAAATGAAACTGTATATTTTTAACGTTTGTGGTGACAATGACCTCTCCACCGTTGTAGTCGTTATTTGGATTCCTCTATAATCCTTAATGTTTTATAAAATAAAAAGGAAATTAATTATTCTGTTTTGGGTGTTTTGGTATTGAAAATGTTTTTTTAAATGGAATGATTATTTAAATATCTTGAAATTATTTCTTGTGATTGAAAATTAAATGTTATTAGTGAAATATTTATATTTTCAATATTTTATGTGTTATGATTTTGAAATGGTACTTATACATTTGACAGGTGGGTACATGATAAACCAAATGATGGGTGGTGTTGTGATAAACCATGATGGGTGTTTATGTTTTAACCTCTAATGAATTGGGTATGTAAGTCAGCCGTATTGCTATTCCATTTACTGACATGTGTGGATGTCAGCCGTATGGTTATTTCATTTAAGTATGTTTATGTCCCAAGTTACCTTTATATGTTATGGGTTCTTTATATGGGTTATATGGTAATATTTTGGTTACAAAAGGGTAAGAAATGATCTTTTATTCAGTGAAGAGTATATACTACTTCATAAAAGTGAAATGTATTACCTACGATAAATTATTCATGGTTTACTTCTTGTTTTTAAAAACTAATCGTTTTCTTTCATTGTGTATCCCTTATTAAGTATTTTATGCTCATTCCACGTTTTTTAAAAAAATTCATAGGACATAAAGTGGAATAGGGTCAAGGATGGGATCAAGGAAATGACATGTTGTCTAAAACATGGAACTAGACATGAAACTTTTTTTCATGAGTGTTTATTTTGTGAAAAAATAGAAACTAGGAAGATGTGTCTATATGTATTATTCATGTCACCATGTATATGTTATGTTCTAATTCTCTAAAACACTAAACCTAAAACTTCCTCAATGTGAATTATTCATTTAATTCAAGATTATGTAATTTTTAAGGCCAGGTCCTTATAGATAATTCCACAATATCATCATAGAAAAGAAACATTAATTCATCTATATACAGGTCATGAATTGGATAATTATTATAATTAGGATTTAACTATCCTGATGTATAATAGATCAACTTGTCATTTTTTTAGTGGATTCCCAAAGTACCATCCAAATATGAATCACTATAAAAAAATTCTTCATTGGTATTAGGTAGAGTTAACACATGTGTAGTAACAAATATCTTATTCTATTCTATGATACATTATTCTCATTATTTTTCTATATGATCATAAATATTTTTCAAACCAACATGGATAGTTCAGTATAAAGTCATGAAAATATGTCAAAAATAGTTAAATAAAATCATGTTAAAACAAGGATGATAGGAATCTCTATTACTGTTGTATGATGAGGTCACTCCTCTACAGCTTTTTTCATAGCATGGTCAACCAATATTCCATCATTTTTAATATTGTTCCCCAAGAATGATGCTGGTTGTACCAATAATTTTTATTTTTGTATTTTCCAAATATATTCTCATTCATTGGAGTTTTAATTATAAAACATAGATAACCCTCATGCTCCTCCCAGATTTTGGAATGTATTCAAATATCATTAAATAAATCTGCCATGAATTTATCAAGGTAATCGTTCATGACTAGATTATGAAAAATCATAAATATTATAGGATAATTTTTCAAGTTAAAGGGAATAACAAAAAACATATAATACACATATCATTTACAATGTAATACTCTCGAATATCTTCTTTATTCACCCAGAATTGATGATACCTATATCATAGGAAAATCCTAGAAAAAATTTAAACCCTATGAAGATGGTGAAATAAATTATTTATCCTTGGTAAAGGGTATATTTTACTAACTATGATCTTATAATGTTCTCTATGGTCAATGTGTACCCACATGACACATCCTTTTACTTTTCATATCGAAAAGGTAATGTAACACCTTGGCCCCAGTTACCCATAGTTGGTTCATTATTGCGTAACATTGGCATGATTACTAAAAATCAAGTCTCAAAAGACCGATTTGTTTAGTAGCCTTAGAAACACTAGATACATTCATAAGTCTTACATTACACCATAAAGTAAAACAAAACTATAACAACATCCTGTCTTCATATCCCCACATACTATCCCTACAGGTCATTCATAATATACTTCTTCATATCCTGGAAAAATTAAAACATTTGAAGGGGTGAGCTCAAATTCTCAGTAAGGATAACAATATAGTGGAAGCTTTCATAAATAAACATTAACATTTAAGGCAATGTATAACTAAAACAAAATCCTTTTAAACTTAAACTTCAGTATAATATGGAAAAAGTAAAATGAAATAATGCCATTTACTTATTCACATGGATATTCTACTAGTCGAATAATCACATGAAATATCAATAACCACTTTCATAATGATGGAATGCATAATGATAGACTATCATAACCACGTAGCCAAGGCCTCGTGCCAAGACTAAAAATAGGATTTTGTCAAGGTCTCATGCCAAGATACTAGTTTTCCTCATGAGACCTACCAATGCATCGAGGAGCTATAGCAGGATCCACCCATCACTTATTAAGTCCAATGCATTCCTATTATGAATTGGTTTAAACATATCATAAACAATAACATAATCGTATCACATAAAACATGCATAAAAGGTAACATAACATTTCCACATTTCAATCCCAAGATATCAATACAACACATTGATATAATAATAACATTATCAAAACTATTTTCAATACCAAAATAAAAGAAAATTAAAACATGGTATTTATTTTTCATTAAAAAAAAGTAATGGCTTGGAGAGAAAGCCGAAACTCAAATAATGGTCACAGTGGCAGAGAAGTCATTGTATCCTCATACGTAAGACAAAACATTCCTTTTTTTGTTATGTAAAAACACTTCATATAAAAATATTCATTTTTAACAAATGTAAAAGTCAAAGGGGTTTATACACCATATAAAAGAAAGTTGTGTATAAAACAAAATATGCCTCAATGAAAGGATATTGAGATGAAGTCCCTTACAAAGGTCATTTTTCTAAAATAAAATAGATCTATTATGTGTATTCACTATAAGTACACATAAATAAAGTACAAATACAAGATATGACATAATAATATAATGATATAATTTGAAAGTCGGAGATTAACTCAATGAAAGGAAATTGGGTTAAGAAGTTCCCTTACAAACATAATTAAAAAAAATAGATCAATTATGTGTATTCACTAGATTTACAAATAAATAATGTATAAATACAAGATAAGATATAATAATATCATGACATTGTTTTAAAGTAGGAGATTAACCCAAAGAACGGAAATTGGGTTAAGAAGTTCCCTTACCTCGTGTCTGACTTGACTCGATCGTTCTTTAATCTCCAAAATAACAAACTAGATTTAATTTCAACTTGATTAAGAACATTTTTCAATTTCATTATTCCTTTTATATGACTTATTAACATGTTATGAACAACATGTAATTATTTAAGTTAATAATGGTTGTTTTGTCGATCTTTGGTACTTGAGTCAAAAATAAACTTCTTATAATTACAAGTTGTTCATGTGGTAAAATATCCATTATATCCAGAATTTTATTCATGATGTAGATATCATATATATCATATATATCCAGTATATACATTCATTAATAATATTACATAACATTTAGAGGTAAGAGGTAAGAAATGAAATGCACCGTTCATGGAGACGGTAAGCCGTACGTACGCATAAAAGCTACTTTCATTTCTATTTCATATTTAATGAAATAAAATTATAAGTATATAAAGGTATTTAATAATTACAGTATAATATCATATATAATATCATTTACTCCATCCTTTATATATCCCACATATGGCATTAATGATTCAAATCACTTTGAGGGGGCGGTAGTCCGCACTTCCTAAAATGAAATTATCGCGTTTACCCATAATGGAAATCATGAAGGTATGCCATAAATGAAAAACACAGAAGCATAAGGAAAAAAATAAACATAATATATATCATATATAAAAATAGTTCCATCATAATGGCCACTATGAGAGGTGTTAAAAGAATATTGAGCAATCATTGTTTCGTGAGGCAGTAATACGTCACCCACAGAAACAGTATGTTCTTTAACCATTAGACGAAGGTGTGTGTAAGTGTAAATCATATCCATATCATAAAAAAAATCCTATTATATTGAAGATACTGGTGTTTTTACAAAATAAAGGAATAAAAAGAGTTTAAGGGTTTGGAGAAGCAAAATAAAACAACAGAACATAAGAGAAGACATTACCTTAAAATCGGGTAACTCTTTTTTATTTGAGCCAAAGGCTTCATTAGGAAGACTTCTTCCCAAAGTGAGGCTCCAAAGAGTAATATAGGTAAGTTGAGAGAGTATTTGGTCAGAGTTTGGCTGATCCAAATGGCTTTGATGTTGTGAATAAGGTGGTATAGGTGGGGGCCTTTTGTAAGAGGAGAGGAGGAGCACTCTTGGAAAGTCATGAAATGTTACATTATTATGAAATGATTTTCAGATTTTAAAGGTCCCACAATGATATATTTCGAGGATAAGGTGATAAGGTTTCTAAATATACTCATCCAATAGGTTTTTTACAAGGTTAGGTATTATATTTTACATTATCCTCCAATTTTATTAAAATCGTTAATTAATGAGGTAATCATTGCATCATCGTGGTGTCATAAAAAATTTAATTTATTTAATGTCTAAAAATTATAAAATAAATACCATGATGTAGGAAATATATTTAGATTTCCAATTAATATTTATAGTCAAAATTTTAACTTATATAACCCCATTTAATAATTGTTTTAGTAAAACAACACATGTTTGTGACAATTTTATTTTTACTTTAAATAAAAAGTTATTAATGTCATTTTCTTACACAAGTGGCTCCATGGGGTCCCCAAGTTGACCAATGGATTTTCTTGGTCGGCCATGATTCACCCAATAAGGGTATGACAAGTTTAAAGGTAATTTCATAATATTATAACATTATATTTACCTTATGTTACACTAATTACCTTTAATCGCGATTAATAGAACTTAAAAGTTACTATTCACCAAAATTATTTTCATCCCTTTGAACCCCATTTTACTTAATATTGACAACCATGTATGTCATATTTTTGAAATTCAATTGACATATGTGGTAAAGTTTCATTTAAATGAGAAATTAGTTTTTTAACTACCACTTAGCGGTTTCACTATTCATCAAAAATTGACGTTTTTCAGAAAAATACCAAAAATTAACCCTATGCTATATTTGATATTCCTAATTCAAAAATGATTTCTATTTTAAAAAATTCAAAACATATAAGTTTAATTAATTAATTTAAAAATTAATTCCCACTGTCACAACATATAGTGTGTTTTTAAGAAACAATATATATCACAAGATTGACAATTTTTTATGTCCAAATTGAAAGTAAAATTAATTCTAATGATCACCATTGGATAAAATGGTAAAAAAATATTATAATTATTCCTTAAAACCACTCAATATTATAATTTATTACTATTAATTATTTTTATTAAAAAAGTTGTTTTTAATTAAAATTTACTAATTTTCACTATTCATCAAAATTTAAAAGTTATCCGAAAAGTTCAAAAATTTCTCCCTAGGATAAATTCGATATTCCGAATAAAAAAATTAAGTCCATTTTGGAAGATAAAATATATAAAATTTCAAAAAGTAGGTATTACTATTCATAATGGCTTGTTTTATTGGTTGTGGTGTGTGTTAGAACTCGAAGTTGCATACAACACACGCTGCTGTTTCTATTCAAAGAGAAGTGTACCATGGAAGTTTGGGGTGTTACATTCTCCCCTCCTTCAATAAATTGCATCCTCACAATTTGAAATTGTTCTTCTAAAATAAAAGGTTGAAAGTAGAAAATTCCTTTGTGGAAAACCCACATCATAAATAAGGTTAATAAAAATATATCTTTAAAAGAAAGAAAGAGAAGTACAAAGGTCACCCGAGATAGCCCATACTAGGTTTATATGAAAATATAGATATGAAGGAAAAACAAACCATCAAGGTTTGATGGAGAGTTATAGAAAACAGGGTTATGATAAAGTTAACTACATAAAATCACAAACTTGTGATTGGTTAAATGATCATTGATTCCCCAATAGGAAAACTTAACTGAGAACGTTTTTGTTTTAAGTTACCTTTGATAAAGTTGAGGAATTTATTTAGGATATTTACTAAGAATACTTGTAATGTAGACTTTCATTCTTTAATAAATGTTTACCACAAACCCATCTTTCAGCCAAAAATATAATAGAACTCAAAAATATTATATTTATCCTAATCGTGAAAGGTTCCAAATATTAACACATACCATTTGGATTAGGAAAACTATTTTGTAATAACCAGGGACTTTCTGTAGGCTAGTGGTAGGTAAAAAAGGCATGTCGCACTATGGTTGTGGGTTCAATTCCTACATCTTTTTCTGACGTGATGGGTTATCTCACAACCTCCAGGTTGTCCTTTTCCTAAAACTATAGTATTATAATATTCCAATAATAATCATCATAAATGTTTTAACCTTAAACAATACTATCCAAAGTTCAACTTAATTCATTCCAAACATTATAGTTATCCAAAATACATCTGTCCAGACTTTCTCTAAAAGGTCTCTAAATTCCCAAATCAATTGTAAAATCAGATTCCCCAAACAAAGTAAAGTTTCTCTTATTGTCACAGACTAAAATATGATTACCTTCATCATATTAAAACCTTAATGAAAACAACAAGTACTATAGTACAATCCTTATATATATAACATTATTATTATAACCAGAATATATTCCTTGAGTCCAAAATCACCAATACATTAATTATTCCACTTCAACTATAGTAACAGCATAAGATTGTCCTTGATACCTTGGACTTTTCTAAGGTAAATTTACCTGACGCTTAGGACATTAATTTTCATAATTCCCCATTTCTCTACAATTATAGCCTTCAACATTGATAGCCTCTTTCTTTCCCTTAAAATCACGAGCTTGGTGACCTTTTTATACACATTTATACCAAACTCCCATTCCTTTTAGGCAAGTATCGGGGTGATTCTTCCCACAATTATCACATAATGGAAAATCCTTCTTTCCTTTTTTTTCTTTATCTGTCTCTTGTTCCATCGTTCTATTCTTCTCTTTCTTTACATTATTGTCATAATATTTAGAGAATTCCTTTTTTTTCTTGATAGCACATGAGACAATATCTTCGTACGACGAGAGATATTGTGAGACTAAGGCTCGGTGGAGAAACGGTTTTAACCCATCAAAAAAACGATCAATCTTACTTATTGGGTTACGTATATAATCTGCTTCATGCCTTGATAACCATGTAATGTTAGCCTCATACTTTGCGACATTCTCATCCTCATTTTGTCTCAGACTCAGAAATTTCCTTTCCATATCTGCTTGATGGTCACGAGGGAAGTATTTTTCAAAGAGAATCTCTTTAAACTCCCTCTATTCCATAATTTATACTTCATCATCTTCCTTCATGTTTTGAATCAGCGACCACCATTGATCAGCATCTCCACTGAGGCGATAAACTGTCATGACAACTTTATCCCTTTCGCTACTCCGCAAGGCGTGGCATATTTTCTCTAAAGAGTTTATCCATTGTTCAGCTACTAATGGATTTGTACCCCCATTAAATGTTGGTGGATGTTGCCTCATGAAAAGATCTAAATTGATACTCCATGTTGTGGATCAGGGTGCTCCATACGAGTAAGGTTATTATTCATAACGTAAGTGAGTTGTCCTGGTATGGTGATAAGTTGATCAGCACTAGTTGTATCACCAGCTCCACTATAATTATCTTGAGTAGGAGGGAAATCCCTACATGGAGTGTGTGCATTGATACGGTTCCCATTCCTCCCACTAGGCACCACTTCTAAACAATGGAATAAACTAGATTAGTTTAGGAATCAAAACACATAATTCCATACTTGTAAAACACTTAACATAAATTGAATAGTTTATGGATATAATCAATAATCATATAAAGGTTTTCTTTGAGGAAGTATATACTCATAAACCCTTCATAATGTTTTGTAATGAAAATGAGAATTATCCTAAGCATATACCCCAGGAGTGTCATAACCAAGAGTGTAGTAAGGCCCGTTGTCGTGCACCTGTTCCCGTTTGAGTCTAGCTCAAAGTGGTGTTTTTAGATTTTACCCCTAGGTACATATGTGCCAGAGCTGCCTCTACCTTCTTGTATCCAGATAGGGATGTATTGCTCGGAAAATTCACAAAATATCTATAATACCAAAATTCTAGGAAGTTCTTCTATAATAATACTCAAAGTCTATCTTAGGGATATGTGCTCTAATCAGATTTTATCTAAAACTAGCTTCCGAGGTTATTACTAAACTGCCTCTGATACCAACTGTAACGCCCCGGCCCCAGTTACCCAGAGTCAGTGCATTATTATGTAACATTGGCATGATCACTAAAGATCAAGTCTCAAAAGACTGATTAGTTTATTAGCCTTGGAAACACTAGATACATTCATAAGTCTTACAATACATCATAAAGAAATACAAAACTACAACAACATCTTTTCTTCATACCCCCTCTTACTATCCCTACAGGTCATTCATAATATACTTCTTCACATCATGGAAAAATTAAAACATTGGAAGGGGTGATCTCAAATGCTCAGTAAGGATAACAATATAGTGGAAGCTTTCATAAATAAAAATTAACATTTAAGGAAATGTATAACTAAAAAAAGCCTTTTAAAATTGTACTTCAGCATAATATGGAAAAAGTAAAATGTAATATTTCCATTTAATTATTCACATAGATATTATACTATTCGAATAATCACATGAAATATCAATAACCACTTTCATAATGATGAAATTTATAATGCCATACTATCAAAACCACATAGCCAAAGCCTCGTGCCAAGAATACAAATAGGATTTTGTCAAGGCCTCATGCCAAGACACTAGTTTGTCTCATTAGACCTACCAATGCATAGAGGATCTATAGCGGGCTCCACCCATCACTTATTATGTCCAATTCATTCCTTATATGAATAGGTTTAAATATATCATAAACAGTAACATAATCGTATCACATAAAACATGCATACAGGAAACATAACATTTCCACATTTCAATCACAAGATATCAATAAAACACATTGATATAATAATAACATTATCAAAACCATTTTCAATACCAAAATAAAAGAAAATTAAAACATGGTATTTATTTTTCATTTAAAAAAAAGTTATGGATTGTATAGAAATCCGAAACTCAAATAATGGTCACGACGGCGGAGAATTCATTTTCACCGCATACATAAGACAAAACATTCCTTTAGTCATTTAGTAAAAACACTTCATATAAAAAGATTCATTTTGAATAAAAGTAAAAGTCAAAGGGGTTTATACACCGTATAAAAGAAAGTTGTGTATAAAACAAAATATGCCTCAATGAAAGGAGATTGAGACGAAATAAATTACAAATATCATTTTTTTTAATAAAATAGATCTATTATGTGTATTCACTATAAGTACACATAAATAAAGTATAAATACATGATATGACATAATAATATCATGACATAATTTGAAAGTAGGAGATTAACCCAAAAAACGGAAATTGGGTTAAGAAGTTCCCTTACAAATATAATTTTAAAATAAAATAGATATATTATGTTTTTTAATTATATGTACACACAAATAATGTACAAATACAAGATACGACCTAACAATATCATGACATAATTTGAAAGTAGGAGATCAACCCAAAGAATGGAAATTGGGTTAAGAAGTTCCCTTACCTCCTGTCCGACTTGACTCGATCGTTCATTAATCTCCTGAATAATAAACTAGAGTAAATTTATACTTGCTTAAGAACCTTTTTAAAGTTCATTATTCTTTTTATATGATGTGTTACCATGTTATGAACATCATGTAATTATTTAAGTTAATAACAGTCGTTTGTCAATCTTTGGTACTTGAGTCAAAAATAAACTTCTTATAATTACAAGTTGTTCATGTGGTAAAATATCCATTATATACAGAATTATATTCATGATGTAGATATCATATATATCATATATATCCAGTATATATATATTCATTCATAATAATACATAACATTTAGAGGTAAGAGGTAAAAAATGAAATGCACCGTTCATGGAGACGGTAAGCCGTACGTATGCATAAACCCTACTTTAATTTCTATTTCATATTTAATGAAATGGAATCATAATGATAAAAAGGTGTATTATAATTACATTATAATATCATATATAATATCATTTACTCTATCCTTTATATATCCCACATATGACATTAACGATTCAAATCACTTTGAGGGGGCGGTAGTCCGCACATCCTAAAATGAAATTATCATGTTTACCCATAATGAAAATCATGAAGGTATGCCATAAATGAGAAAAACAGAAGCATAAGGAAAACATAAACATAATATATATCATATATAGAAATATTTTCACCATAATGGCCACCATGAGTGGTGTTAAAAGAATATTGAACAATCATCGTTTCGTGAGGTAATAATTCGTCACCCACAGAAACAGTATGTTCTTTAACCATTAGATGAATGTGTGTGTAAGTTTAAATCAAATACTTCTCATAAAAACATCCTTTTATATTGACGATACTTCTGTTTTTAGAAAATAAATGAATAAAAATAGTTTAAGGGGTTGGAGAAGCAAAATAAAACAAAAGAACAAAGATAAGTCATTACCTTAAAATCGGGAAACTCTTTGGGATTTGAGCCAAAGGCTTCCTTGAGAAGACTTCTTCCCAAAGTGATGCTTCTAGGAGTAAGAGAGGGAAGTTGAGACAGTATTTGAGCAGAGGTTGGATGAGACAAATGGCTTTGATGGTGTGAATATGGTGGCATAGGTGGGGGCCTTTTATAAGAGGAGAGGAGGGGCACTCTTGGAAAGTCATGAAATGTTACATTATTATGAAATTATTTTTGTATTTTAAAGGCCCCACAATGATATATTTAGATGATAAGGTGATAAGGGTTCAAAATATACACATTCAATAGGTTTATTTACAAGTGTATGTGTTAGATTTTACATTATCATTCCATTTTATTAAAATCGTTAATTAATGAGGTAATCGCTGCATCATCATAGTGTCATAAAACATTAAATTTATTTAATGTCTAAAAATTATAGAATAAATACCATGATGTAGGAAATATTTTTATCTTTCCAATTAATATTTATAGTCTAAAATTTAACTTATATAACCCCATTTAATAATTGTTTTATTAAAACAACACATGTTTGTGACAATTTTATTTTTACTTTAAATAAAAAGTTATTAATGTCATTTTCTTACCCAAGTGGCTCCATGGGGTCCCCAAGTTGACCCATGGATTGTCTTGGTCAGCCATCACTCACCCAATAAGGTTAGGACAAGTTTAAAGGTAATTTCATATTATTATAACATTATATTTAACTTAAGTTACACTAATTACATTTAATCGCGATTAATAGAACTTAAAAGTTACTATTCACCAAAAACTATTTTCATCCCATTGAACTGGTTTTTACTTACTAATGACAACCATGTATGTCGGATTTTTGAAATTCAATTCACAGAAGTGGTAAAGTTTCATTTAAACGAAAAATTAGTTTTTTAACTACCACTTAGTGGTTTCACTATTCATCAAAAATTGAAGTTTTTCAGAAAAATACCAAAAATTAACCCTTAGATATATTTAATATTCCTAATTAAAAAATGATGTCTATTTTAAATAATTAAAAACATATAAGTTGAATTAATTAATTTAATAATTAATTCCCGCTGTCACAACACAATGTGTTTTTAAGAAACAATATATATCAAAAGATTGACAATTATTTATGTCCAAATTCAAAGTAAAATTAATTCTAATGACCACCATTGGATAAAATGCTAAAATTATATTCTAATTATACCATAAAACCACTCAATAGTATAATTTATCAATATTAATTATTTTGATTAAAAAATTTGTTTTTAATTAAAATTTAGTAATTATCACTATTCATCAAAATATAAAAGTTATCTGAAAAGTTCCAAAATTTATCCCTAGGATAAATTTGATATTCTGAATCCAAAAATGAAGTCCATTTTGAAAGATAAAATATATAAAATTTCAAAAAAGTAGGTATTACTATTCATAATGGAAAGCTTGATTGGTGGTGGTGTGTGTTAGAACTCGAAGTTCCGTACAACACACGCTACTGTATTTATTCAAAGAGAAGCGTACCGTGGAATTTTGGGGTATTACAGGTACTCATGATGGAGACAGAGTTGGAAAAATAGATCAATTCCCCAAAATATGTGGAACTTTTTTCATCAATTCCTCTAACACCACATTTTCTTTTCTATATGGGGTCATTAATCTCATCTTGGATATAGAAATGAGTTAAATGGTTAACTATACCTCCCTTTTTAGGGGATGTATAGGTAAATAGTTAGGAATTATTTCAATGTATTCCTGAATTATGATGAAATTTTCTATATTTCTACAGTAATTTACTTCTCCCACTTAATCACTCATTTCCATAATGAATTATATGGTATGTTCTTTAAGACATTTCTCAACACAAGATATCTCTCCATTGAAAATAACTAATGTTTTTTTATTTAATTATATATAAATTTTTTCTCTTATGATGTTGATCATAGAATGGTACTTTTAGATATAGTCTATCACAAATATAGTGTTTAATTATTTATTAGGAATTACTACTATATTTGAAATGATATTTTACTTTCCAATGTTTAACTATTGTTTTTTACACTATTGATTCAAGGATAGTCACTCCAATATTATTGACTAATTACTCAAAATATATAATATCGTATTTTTATTATATATTCTATGAGAACATGGATGAAATAATGTTATGTTCCAAAAAATAATAAAAAACAATGTAATTTCTAGTTTTATGTGAAAAATTATTGCACCAACAACCACCTCATTTTGAGCCTCTACCTCTGTATTCATGATTTAAAATGAATTTTCTTTCTCCCTAGTCATATGATGAGGTTTATGATGATATTTTTCAATTAACATTTCATTTGGTATTTGATTTAAATGGTGAATTTTCTATACGAACTTGAAGAATTGAGCTTTAGACTAGGATTACACAATATTTCACTTGATAGTAGTGTTGATAAGTTGGGGATTCAACTCTCCGTGATAGTTTTAAGATACTTGAACATATATTATGAAAATGTGTATATTTCAACTAATATGAAAGGAGTTCCCCAAATAAATTTCCCCACATCTATTTTATTAAGAAATATTCAATTTCATTCCGCATATTCTATGATCAAAATTCCTCCCAAGATTTGGTTTCATTTCTCAATTATTTTACTTCAATAAATGTCACATATGTGCATCTAAAAACTCAAATTCATCCTACAGATATCTCTTCACTATGTCCTAATAAATATCATAGTACTTATTTGAGAAATTATTCCACATATGGGGTCTTAGTCTACCAAAGAATCTATCATCTATTCCCTTATGATCTATAACAATTCAAGATATGTATCAAAAATTTCATTTAATTTTTATTTCATATATTCAAATTAATTAACTTTACATATGATTCGACACTAGGAAATAATTCTCAAAAACATTTCTCATCGAATGAGGAATATATTTATTGAAAATTTTCCCCTTAAACCCTTCCCACTACATAGAATTAATCTCCATTGTGGGTACATGTTTTTTATCAGTTTATAACACTCATTTGTTCCTTTTAGATGTATAATTCTAGAATAAATTTAATTATCTATGGATAGTCACTATCAGAAATTTAAACTATATCAATGGACTTATAGCCACAGTTTTATAGGTGCGTGGATGTTGGTTGTTTATAGCCACACATTAATTAAACTTCCATGGCTAAACTTGGATGAATATCAGAATTTATTTTTTTTCGATTTCATTGGCCTCTCCTATCCTCCTTCCGCAATATGTGACCCTACTCTCCTAACCTTTTACAGCTCTTAACATGGAACCATCCTCCCGACGATCGAAATCAATGCACTCTCTTACGCTGTCGTCAACCTCTCTCACTATGACCCTCCACTCCAAACCACTTACCTCTATCACAAACTATCTCATGATGTTCACAGCGGCCCTTAAAAAGTAGGATTACACTGGCCCTTCAGCATGAAATTTATGTGTTCTTTCTGAATCTCCCTCATTCTATTTCCCTCCCACTATAAACCTCTTATGTTTTGTCGATCGAAGCATCCTCTTCCCATGGATGTTGTTCTATTTTTTTCATTATGGAATGATAATCACATGGTCTTGATGACTATAGAGAGTTGTCAGAGGAAGAAAAAGTGTATTTGGTTTTTACATCCTATACAGTTGGGAATTTATGATCATCGTTTCAATTTATTTAGTCATTGGCAGTTGCCTTTAGTTTTTTTTATCAAATAAATTTTTTCTACTTGGGCTGGTTTTCCTAGATTCATGTGGTGGTAGACTCGATGGCTTGTTTGTAATATCCATTCTCCTCTAGCTTTTCTTTATTGATTCATTTCTTTTCATGTGAAGTTACTTGCTAGAAGCAGTTTGAAAATTTGTATTCGATTTTCCTTTAACATCCCATGCTTATTTAATTTATCACGTGAAAATATTTTTTCCTGAAGAACCTACGCTTTTATGGTGCATTTAATGAAATCCCCCTTTGTGTTGTGTTCCAAGTAATTGGGGATGTGGGTCTTTATTTATCCTCATATTATGTTCTCTATTTATTTTTTTAAATGCTACTTTTTTCATTGATAAGCTTGGTAGCATGTCTTGTGGTTCAAATTTAAAGGTGTTTAAAATTTTTTGTATGTGGCTGCTGATTCTTGCCATTGAGTTATCATGTGGTGTTTTCCCAATGAAAACTGAGGAGAGATGCTTCTATGTCTTTCTTAACTACATTGAAACCCTTTGATTCTATAGCTCCATACAGATCTGATTTGAACACGTAGTTGAAATGTAATCATGGGAGGAACTAAAAACAATACCAATGCGAAGGTTTTTTGCAATACAAATTATATTTTTAAACCCAGATACATGGTCATTAATGCTTCCCACTCCCCAACCTATCCTTTTTTGGTGGTCATCAACTCCAAAATTGGTGTTCATCTTGGAAGTTAACTCCTTAAAACATATTATGATGTTCTCAACAAGAACCGGGTATTTAGGGTTTTAATTACTCAAATTTCACGCATGTATTTTCATCAATGGTTGTAATTTATATGTTTATGTGATTTTAGGTGGTTTAAAATATCAAATGATGGATGAAAACCCAGATACATCTTTGTTATTCAAATCATGTGAGTTTGGGTGTTAGGGTGGCATTTGGAGTATGATGGCTATGTATTGGGTATGGTTTTGATTTGTCTTTGGGGGTTTGGTTTGGTGGTAATCCCCCAAGTTAGTGGATCTTGTTAGGTTTTTCATGATGTTATGATGTAAAACTATCAATATAGGGAATTTTGGTGATTTTTGGGTGATTTTTGGGTGATTTTATTGTGTATTTTTATTAGTAAGTTTCTTGTTAGATCAGTTAAGGGGACAGAGGGTTTCTTATTATCATGGGTGAATGTGTGGGGTTTGGTTTTTATTCTTGGTGTGTAGAAGATTAAACCTTATATTATTATGATAAACCTTAGTGTTTGGTGTTTTGGAAATGATATTTTGTTATTAAGTAAGGATTAAAGGTAGTTTCATGATTTTTTGGTAATAATGTGTGCTTAGGATTGTGGCACGATGGGTTTCTAATTAGTAATGTTGTTATTACGAGATGATGCTAAGTCAAAATTCATCAAAAAATCATTTAATTAATATGGAATTGTGTTCTCATGGGAAATATTCCCAAGTGGTTGTTTCCCTCATGTTATGTTTCAACTACTTTGATCAATTGACCAAGGCCTTCGAAAAGGAAAAGCAATGGTTTTCTAAGTTATCCATGAGTTCTAGGAGTAGCAGTATCTAATTTTCAGTAGTGACATGGGATAGTAGGATGTTTAGAATATATTGAAGATATTTTAGTTCCTATTTTAAAGGATTGTAACTCTAGAGGATATATTGGTGAAACTAGAAGTTTCTAAATTCAAAGGAGATGAATCTGAATGGATAAATACATTTGATCATAAAATAAGGAATGAAGAGGTTTTATGGATTAAGTTTCATTCCCTCTTCTATGAGAGGTTATGGTAGATTTACATAATAAGAGATTGTTTTGGAGATTAATGGAGCTATATCATTATGGGAATAAATAATGGAGTATGACACTAAATTTGAATGTTTTATTAATTTCATTCCATCATACAAATGAAATTTATTCATAAAGTAATTCTATTTTGAAAATGGTTTTATGTACTCATTATAGGCATGAGTAGCTTCCTTTTATCTAGAAACCTACTAGGAGGTATTCAAGAAAGACTGAGCTATCTATGTAGATACATCCATTGCATAAGAAGGTGCATAGAGAAGGTTGGAAACCAAGTGGGAATGAATGTTGGTTGGTGAGACTCAGTATAAGGGTGACAGAGTAAATTGAATGAGTAATAGCTTATCTAAATATTAGAAAAATAAATGAACCCTGGTCTATTTCTTATGTATAAAGAATGTGTGTGCATTCCCTTTGTATTGGGATGTGAAAAATAGGTTTCATGAATATATAGAGATGTGGGTTTCTATATTATTTTATTGGGATAAGCCATCCTAGGTGAAGGGACTTTTAGTACCATACTTTTTGCGGTATTCCTAAAGTAATTATTTTTTTCTATAATTTGTATTTCTCTAAATAATATCTTTAAATTTATTCTTTTTGTTGGATATAATGTGTGTTTGAAATATGATAATTTTTAAATTAATAAATTTTGTTGAGATTATTGGGATAGGAAATTCTCTATTGATAATAATTTGATATGAGGCACTAGACATGTGTATGTAGGATTGATGATAGTATCGATAATACTATAGTGGGGAGATTCTATACTCGTCCTTTTTGAGTGAAATCCATATCAATGGATGGTGATCATTATCAAGGTTGTGAAATGTATGAACATAGACAGTAAATGGATGAATTTAGTGTGTGGAGATGGATGTTGGATGAATCATATTTGGTTCCAAGACCACACCAAAATTAATGATTTAACTATAGTGGTTGGTATAGCCACTGTGTTAAGTTAATTATTGGGAGTTTATATTGGTAAATATTCAATTTAGAGAATTCTTGTTTCTAAGATGTCATTCAGATCAATGTGTTTGGTTAAATATCAATATTAGATATTGTAGTGGGCTAGGGCTTGACAATTCTAGTGTGGACTTTGAAAGGGATCCTAAAAAGGGTACTATGAAGACCATTGAAAGTGTGTGTGGAAGGGAAACCAAGTAGTCCAAATTGTTAAGAATTTATGACATATATTATATAATAATAATTGTTGGAAGATAAAAGGAAACAACAAATTATCGCATGTTTGAAAATAGTTTTTACAAAGAAGGAATATATAATCAAGTAGAAGGAAGATCATGCACCAAAAGATTGTGTAATCATATTAGCAAACTGGTTTGAAAAATTCAAGAGGATTGAGAAAGAATAAAAGAATGAAAATTCGCTACTTTATAAAATTGATAAACCTATATAAACTTTGAATAAATGTAAATTGTAGAAAAAGAACATGCTAAAAAATGAGGTTTCAATCTATAAAATTAAAAAGGATATAGGAATGAATAGTTTTAGGTATTTTATACATTCATAGAATGGATTTTCTTGGTTAAGAACAATGTATAGTCCCTATTTATCACTTTTAAGTGCTGATGTAAGTTTACTTTATTCTCATATTTTGGTGATTTTTTATTTTTGAATAAGCAATTGAAGGTGATGTTTGAAAAATAAATATCTTTATTAATGATCATGTTATTTAGTGTTTGGATGTACATATCAATTAAAATATTTTTTATCACTGTTGGTTATGGATTCATGTATGATTTATCACATATAGTTGACACACTGATCACATATATATAAGAAGTCGTTATATCTCATTTCATTTCCCACTATTTTATTATAGGTGGTTTCTTATGATAATACTGGTTCTATCCACCACCATCGAAGACAATGAAGTCAAGATTTGGGTAAGGTTTATTCCATTTTTATTCATTGGTCCAGTTTTAATTAGTGATTTTTGGATTTTTGGGTCTCTTATATTTTTTTAGTGTGTTTTGGATTTCATTGATGTGGATTCGAGTTATTGTTGATGATGACTTACATCTGTATGCAAAGGTAGGAATATGAATATATATTTTCTCCCTTTATATATATTCACTCATGGTAGTATGAATATATATTTTGGGGATACTTGTGATTATATATAGATATGATAAATGCATATGCGTGTAAGTGTATAGTGGTATATGCAAGTATAAACATAATCTAAGGACCCCATTGTGCATATTTGTCCATTAAAATATGTACATAGGGGCTAGGTTTCCTTATATATATGTTATGTTTCATATGCATGCAAGCGGAAAAAAGTAAGATTCAATTTGTCATCTTCGAAAGCAAACGAGCCCTGAGGTTGAGGTAGCGTCCCTCTCTTAGCCTATATAATTCAAGAATGTTTTAAATTTCATTTAGTTTCCTTTCTAATTTTTCAGTTTTATATTAAATTTTAATTCTTGAATAAGTGTTAGTTAATATAATTGTTTTGTTTGATAAATAAGTCATGGTTTTTTAATAAAACCACTCCAACGGAGGTGCGCTAATCACGAAAACTCATA
This sequence comes from Viscum album, assembly GCA_963277665.1. Classification (NCBI taxonomy): domain Eukaryota; kingdom Viridiplantae; phylum Streptophyta; class Magnoliopsida; order Santalales; family Viscaceae; genus Viscum; species Viscum album. The sequence goes on along the minus strand of OY728166.1, from coordinate 21,467,335 downwards.
GTGGTATACCTTGTTTAACTTTATTGCATTAATGTTTTCTATATACTTGATGTCATTGTTAGTCATAAAGCACACATCTTACTTGAGCCTTTTTATATCCCTATAGGGGGTTTTCCTCTTTTTATTAAAATCGTTTTTTGAGCCAAGATACTCTGGAGGTGCAGTTAGACTTTTAAGATGGAATTGACCATAATGGCCAAGTCACCACTAAGTGAATAGAAAGATTTGGATGGAATGGATTGTACATGGTTTTAGTATGGTCAAACATATTCTTTTAATTAACATGAATTCTCTAAATATTTCTCCACAATGATATTTAGGAATCTTCTATTCATTACTTTTCCTTCGACTATGGACTTAAAGATGATCATGATTCCACTATTTTATAAATAATTTAAATTAAACATTACATCCATTAGTTTTACCATAACGTGGTGACAAAATACAATCCATTTTATATCCATTATGTCGTTAGACTTTTATGGTGGAATTTCCCCTAATGACCAGGTCACCACTAAGTGAATAATATGATTTGGATGGAATGTCTTGTACATGGTTTTAGTATGGTTTTAGTATGGTCAAACATTTTACTTTAATTCACATAAATTCTCTAAATATTTCTCCATGGAGAGATTTAGAATTATTCTATTCATTTTTATTCCTTGGACTATGGACTACAAAATGATCATGATTCCAATATTTTATAAATCATTTAAATGAAACATTACATTAATAAGTTTTACCATGACATGGTGAAAAAATACCATCCATTCTATATCCACTACGAGCATGGTCCATATCATCAATGGGTTGGTATTCCTCTCTTTGTTGAAACTATATTTCTGAGTCCCACATTAGACTTTAGTGAAAACATCCACTATTTAATCTCTCAATATGATACATATACCACCTTTGAAGTCCTTTGGTACTAACCTATACCAAAACCACTAGTTCTTGAATACTCCTTGGTTCCACCTCTCGCTAGGTTCTTATTTCCTCATCAACAAAACCACGTTTTAATATATTAATATTCTTGGTAGTCCCATACCACTTTAAATGTGGTCTTATAACACTTTTTTATATTCAATGATGGTTTAATACCATTGAAACGTTCAAATATAGATTTTACACCTCTTCAACTTTTGATCAAGCTCTACTTCAATTTTTCTTCATTATTCCAGCAAGAAACTCAACATTTGGATTTGGAAATTTAATGTGGATGTTTAAAACCACTTATTGAGTTATGTAAAACATTACACCATTTGTTTGATCCTTATAAGAAATTATTATTTTTGTAAAGGACAAATACCAATTAGGATCAGTAATATATCTGCATCATCTTGTTAAAGGTATCTCTTTTAGATCACCCACATTGTATTCCAACATCAAACATATGTGCCTTTTTATCATGGTCACACAACGAATCCATCTATTTTGAATGTATATATCCCATTTATTATACCTCCACCTTAGTCTTGCACCATTTCCAATATATATTTGACTAATTTATTACATGGTGGTCGTAGGGGGAGTGAGGAGGGGCAGGTCTGCCGGGCCGGGGGTTGGTCCGTAGGGGGGTCTGTAGGGCAAGGGGAAAGTGGGAGGGGGGAGGTATACAGGGGGCATGGGGAAGGGGGTATGGGTCCCATGTTGTGTGACCATGTCACATGGCATGTGATATTTAAATCCAACCAAAATATCAGTTCCACAACCCAGGGTCCCATAGTAACAATAATGTCAGATTACATGTTATGTAACCCGTGATTTTCCGAATCCCACGGGGTATTCCTCTAGATAATCCTACACATTTGTAGATCTCAAAACCGCACCAAATTAGTTATATCAGGGGTCATCCAATCCTCTATTAATCACATATTATCATTCATTTATTTAAATCTTGTGAGAAACATCCTCTCATGCCATCCATATCATCGAATTTGAAACTAAGTGGAATAGATACTCCAATTCCATTCTAATCCATCTCCAATTTTCCATCACCATAATTGCACCTAAAAACACCATAGATCAGAAATTTCACCAATTTTATCAATCTGTAGAACTAATGATTGGTCACCCAACGATCAAATCCCAGGTATTCATCAAACCACGTAACAAAAGAAATGAATGTGATGTACATGAAAAGAGTGGGTACAGAAAAACATAATCAATAATATTGTGATGACTTAACCCCAATCAATTTTCATTTACCATTGATTCATTATTCTCAAAAAATGTGATTGAATTGGAATAAACTCACACAAAAATAGTATTCCATCATTTTGAATAAACTGATGATGCAAATTTCATCTTTGTTCATTGAAATGATCCACATTCTTCAGGAGGTTCTGAGGTTGAAGTTATATAGGGTTGAAAATATTTAATGAACTCAAATTAGCATACAACACTTTATAAAGTGTGTAGGCTTCTGTTCCTTTCTGTCTTGAAAGACTTAACCTCATAAATAACATCTTGAGACATTTCTAATTACACCATTAGATGATTTTGGAACATGTACTTTTGAGATATAACCATAACACCAAGATCATTGAACTCAGACATGGTAGTTTAAACATGAGGTTAGTATTAACTTGAGTTATCTAATGCATTGAAAAAGGATTCCAGATGGATTAGTAGTAGATCCAAGCTTGGAGGAGGATGATGCTTTATGGGAGTACGAAACCTTTGAATATCCATGGTAATCTAGGATCTTCTACATTGTTTGTAGGGAAGGGGTAGGGGGTGGAGGGTGTAGAGGGGTCGGGGGTAGGGTTATGGGGGCTGGGGAAGGGGATGGGGGGCTGGGGATGGGGGCAGGGGGTAGGGGGTAGAGGGAAGGTGGCTGGGGGCGGGGGCGGTGAATGGGGTAGGGGGCAGGCGCAGGGGGGGAGGTCTGCGGGGTAGGGGAAGGGGCAGGGGGGAGGTCTATAGGGCAGAGGGTAAGGGGCGAGGGCAGGGGGCAGGGGCAGGGTGGAGGGGGGCGGGGGTAGGTAGTGGGGGGTCGGGGGCACGGGTCACGGGGTGGGGGCAAGGGGCAAGGAGCAGGGGGCATGGGGCCATAGTGGGTGGAGGGGCCAGGGGGTAGGGTGGTGGGGGGAAAGGGGTAGGGGACTAGGGGACTAGGGGCATGGGGGATGTCTTCAGGGCAGTGGGAGGGGGAGGGGGGAGGTCTGTAGAGTAAAGGGGAAAGGGAGAGGTCTGCACGGCAGGGATAACGGGTGGGTGGAGGGTCAGGGTGGAGTGGAGAGGTCTACAGGGCAGGGGCAGGGGGTGGTCTGTCGGGGGGGCTGCAGGGAAAGGGGAGTGGGAGGGGGTGCAAGGGGTGGGGTAGAGGGGTAGTGGGTCTATGGGGAAAGGGGGTGGGGCATGGGGTGTAGTTAGTCTCTAAAGGTTTCTTTAATCTCAGATAAGGTTGAATAACCATTACAATCCATCTCTAACTCCTCTATTTCTTCATGATTAGGTTTCTCCAAATATTCCCTCCTATTTACAATAGATTGCTTTAACTAAATCATGGCTTGATATTAGTTTCCACAAATCATATTTTGTGTGATACTACTAGTTGTTATTAGTATGGCTTTAACACCTTTTCTTTTACAAATCCAGGCCATTATGTCAACTTTTTTAATTATAGCATATAAAGAAATATCTGGATCCTGGTATATGTCCTCCATTTCTTTCCACTTTCTTATTTCTCACATTCTAAACATTTATGTTGAGGAAACATGGTTTTCTCTTCTTTCACATGATTATTATTTTTTTAAAATTCCATATTCACATGAGAAATTAGATAACTCTCAATGTTTTTCATTGTTTTGGTTTATTCTCTTATAACTCATCAAACCATATGATCAAACATTCTTTCTTATCATGTTCAAAAAAATTCATAGGTGTGGATCCATTTTTTTTTATGATATATTCTATTTGATTATAAATTGTGTCCTCTAGTAAACATTTATTATTGGGTGGGATAAAAACTTGTATCGAAAAAAACCAAATTAATCTGAAACTCAAGCCAAACTAATTATATACCATTAACAGGAATAATAATCGTTAATTAATAGGAATGTACTATTTGATTGTTTAATTTTGAAACACGGATCTATTTCCCCCTTGATTGAATGAACGTGATTTGACCCATGGGGCATTTTGGTTCTTATATATTGGGCATGGATGTGTATAGTCATAGGAGAATGGTATGTTTTTATTTAGTTTTTATTTTATTTTATTTATCACATTTTCCACATAGGTATTTTACTTCTTTCTGTGGAAAAAGGGTAATTATATTCTTTGATGGGGGGAAAATAGGGTTCAGATTGATTCAGTCTGCTGACTTTGATCTGAGGTAAGATTATACGGTTACTACTTGTCTTGTACCTCATGTATTTGGGCATTTCAGTGTTATTGACTCCATATTATGTTTTCAATAGGGCGTTGGATCATTTCATGTTGGTTCGGGTGGATTTTGTTCTTCTAATCGAGGTAAGGATTTAATGACGTTGGTTGGTTTATCATTGGTTATGAAGAATCCTTTATGTGTTTTAATGTTCTTAATATCTTTTGTGTAGTGTGTTGATCCCTGCTCATTGGTTTCGGGTAGCCCAGTTAAGGCAGACTCCCCTGCCTGTGCATAGGTAAGAAAGTATATGTATGTGGGTTCCCCCGTTACATGTATAGTCAACCATGGTAGTGATTATGCACGTATGGGGCTATGTGTTCCCATGTATATATATATATATATATATAAATTCATACATATGTGAGTGGAGACTGGTATATGCATATAAGCATATGTGCAAGGATCCCCTTGAACATGCTCATGGCCATGCGGGTGTGTGCATTGGGGATATGTTTCCATGCATGTGTGTGAAGGTGCGTATACCTAGTGGGGGAGAAACAAATTTTAGTTATAAATCTCTAAGACCTAAAGTAGAAGGTTTGGTTCCACCTTGTGGTAGGATCCCTCTTCTAGCCTATTTAACTCAAGAATTCTTTAAATTGAATTTAGCTTCTTTCTTAATTCTTCTAATTTATATTGAATTTCATATCTTGAATAAGTTTTATTTAAAATAATTGTTTCATTGGATAAATAAATTCTTGGTTTTAGAAGAAACCCCCTCTATTGGAGGTGTGCTATCTGCCAAAACTCACAATGATAGTTATGTTGATCTAGTTTCTTAAATTATTGGATTTTATTTGTCCTGATTGAGTTTTAGAATAAATGTTAAATATAATTTAAAGAATTTTGTGATAAATAAATTCCATGATTTTATAATAAAACCCATCTAATGGAGGTGCGCTATCTTATAAACCAAAGAGTAGTGATAGTTATTTGTATAATGTTTAGATTTGGTTTGAGTCTTTCGTATGCCTCTTGTTGGTGTTTTTTTTGTAGCTAGTTAGTTTTTGTTTTCTTTGAATAATATAAATTGGATTATCATAATCATTTAACTGAAATGTTATTGCCTGAGTAGGCATATTCCTTGACCATGACACTCTATTTTTCACGCTTTGAATATTATAAAAAAATTCCCAAGTTTAGGAAAAGTGAATGAATTTTTAAATGGTTTGTGTAGGGTGTATGATTGTTTTCTTTCATTTTGTATCCCTTTAAACGTTGCGTCGTTGTGCCACTCCCTACAACCTTCTCTGTCAATCTCTTGTTATAACTTATTAAATAGTTGATCTGTTCTTTCATCTGCCAGAGGGATGACGGTCGGAATGTTTCCCTGCCTCCTCCTGGTCCCTTCGCTCCTGGCCGAAAGATGATGCCCCGCGGATGTCGCTGGACCAGGAAAACACGTTGTGGTCACGCCGCGGTCATGTCGTTGTCACTTCGCACTCACGCCGTGGTAATGTCTTGATTTGGCCCTGCTCCAGGATGACACCCCACAACGGTCTGCAGTGACAGTATTGCATGAGTCTTGTGATCAATGTTCAGACTGACTAATCACAATTTCTACAGGTATGGAGATGACTAGAATGTTTCCCCAGCTCCTCCCGCTCCCTTCACTCCTGGCTGGAAGATGCTGCCCCGTGGATGTCACTGGACCGGTCCAACACACTGCGGTCACGCCGCGGTCATGCCACGGTCACGCTGTGATTTGGTAATTCTCCAGGATGACACCTCACAGCAGTTCTCATTGGTAGTATTCCTTGCATCTTTTGACCAATGTTGAGACTCAATAATCACAATTTTTACTGGCGGGGCGATGGTTGGAATTTTTCCCCACCTCCTCCCACTCCCTTTAATTTGGGATGGAGAATGATGCCTCATGGATGTCACTGGACCGGGCCAACACGCCACGGTCACGCCGTTGTAATACCAGGATTTGGACCTGCTCCAGGACGACACCCCACAACGTTTCGTAGTGATAGTATTCAATGAGTCTTGTGATCAATGTTGAGACTGACTAATCACAATTTCTGCCAGCTGGGCGATGACCGGAATCTTGCCCCACCTCCTCCCACTCCCTTCACTCCTGGCCGGAAGATGCTACCTCACATACGTTTCTGGACCGGACCAACATTCCACGATCATGTCGTGATCATGCCATGGTCATGTCGCGGTCATGTCACAGTCACGCCACGGTCATGCCAGGGTCACACCGTGGTCACGCCGCGGTCATGCTGCGGTAATGCCATGATTTGTTCCTACTCCCGCAACATCCACCCACACCAGCCCCCTTCCACCTTCATTTCAGCCCGCTGTAACCAGCATTTCAGTCTGCAATAGCCCCCCTGCCACCTTCGAATTAGCCTAAACCATCCCCCCAGCACCATCAACCAACCCCCTTCAACCAGCATTATAGCCCACTTCCACCTATTTTCGAGACCAAACCATCCCCAGCCACCTGCAATCTAGCCTGCACCAGTCACCACCCTCAAGCCTCCTGCAAAACACTCATTCCAACCTTCTACCACCTGCAAAATATCCCTATCCACCAGTTCCAGCCTTCACCAGCCCCCAGCCTCCAACATCCCAGCCCGCACCAGCCCCTACCAAATGACCAATAGCCCCCCACCCACCTGCAATCATGCCCACACCAGCCACCCCACCAGCCCCCAGACTCCTTCATTTTAGGATGTGCGAGAAACACTCTATTCAAATCACAAAAAGGAAAGGCAAAATAAGATCCCCTTTCCTGAGCCCTATTTTCCCAGAAAAGTAGCCATGTAAACTTCTATTAATGTTCACTGAGAACATTGGGGTAGAGATGCATCTTTTAAACCCAGATGAGAACCTAGCTGGATATCCGAGAAGATCTGAAGCATCCCATAAGAAGTCCCACCTGACCGAATCAAAATCCTTGAATAAATCAATATTGAACGACCACCTAGGAAACCCATAATAAAGATGGGATCCCCACAGTAATTCTTGGGTAACAAGATTATTAGGATGAATTGGTTTTGGTACTAAAGTTGGAGGATATTTTTATCCATATTTAGATTTATGAGTCTCTTAAGGTTATTTTTGTAACCATACTACTAGAGGGTTTGAGTTATAAGTGGCGGAAGTCTATGATTCAGACTAATCCAGACTAAGACTATCATTGGAAAAGTTTAAAGACCTTGTTCATTTAGCATTCTTTCATAATCATGTGAAGGTACTGATGGAAATAGAATTTTCTTGGAGGGGTTGTCTGGGTGGGGTTTCCAAGGGTTGTCTGGGGGGGTGCCGATGGGGTCTGTATGGTAGGGGGAGGGTGCAGGTGGGGTGTCTAGGAGGGGCTATCCAAGGAGGAGTATAAGGGTTATCTGGGGGGAATGCAGGGCAGGGAGTAGGTGGGGCGTTCAAGGGCTGTTCGGGGGGTTTCGGGGGGTCTGCAGGGTAGGGGGATTAGGTGTGGTGTCTACTAGGGGCTGTCGAGGGGGCGTCCAAGGGATGTTTGGAGGGGGTTTAGGGGAGGGGGTCTGTAGGGTAGGGGGAAGGGTGTAGGTGGGTGTCTAGGATGAGCTATCTACGGGGTTTCCAAGGGCTTTCTGGGGGGGTCTGGGGGTCTGTAGGGCATGGGGCAGGGTGCAGGTGTGTGTCTAGGGGGGTTGTCCAGGGGGGGTGTCAAAGGGCTATCTGAGGGGGGATGATGTGAAGAGATAAACCCACTATAAATAGGACCTAAACACATAGAAATAATTTTTATAATGATTTTTTGAAAGTTATTCCCAATTGCAATAGGTATAAAATCCTTTACATCCACAACATTTTCTTTCTTTGGGATCAGGGCATTAAAATAGGATTTGATTCCATAAGGCATTGATGCATGGTTAATTAAATCCCTTATAGCGTTAAGGAGTTCATCACAAACTCTATCCCAGTAGGATATATAGAATTAATTTTTGAACCCATCAAGACCAGCCACACTCTCAAAATTTAGAGAAAAAAGGGCACTCTTAACCTCCTTGTCATCAAAGGATGTAGCAAGGGAGATTGGTGGATTGGTGTAGCCCAATCCGGTTGGGCCGAATGCTTATGGCCTCCAATTTTTGCTGGTCGAGCTCCATGGTGAGATTTTTGGGGGTTGTAGTGGGCAACGTTCCCCTGCTCCGGGGGTCCAGGGGTCAAAGGCCACTGGTACAAATTTTCAGAAATTGTAGCAACTTTGACCACTGTAGCAGTGCGGACTTTGGAGTCCACTTTGCCGTTTCACTTTTGACATCTATCCAAAAGCCACTAGAGTATTGGATAAATATAGGAAAGGCTTCATAAGATTGAAAAACTATATAATAATATTTCATCAACTCTCCATACTACTAAATAAATCTTCTCCTCCTTGAACAACTTGAGTAGAGTTGTCACCACTTTCAACTGGTCAACCTATTCCTTGAATACCCATTCTATAGAATCTTCTTTAATTAATCCTGATGAGATGAATTCACATCCCCTATAACAACATGGAGATACTATTTTAATAAATACTAGATAGAATTAGCATCAACTAAAGTTGAGGGAGGTGGAGCACTAGATGTAGATGCAACAATAGGAGGTTCTTGATAACTCAAAATTCCACTGAAATCTAAAATAAGTCTTTCTCTGAAATATTCAAAATATATTATGGATACAAAATCCAAAGGAATTGGGGAAACAACACTCTCAAAACTATATAATTCATCTTATACAGGTTATGATTTGGTAGGTACATCAAAGGGAAAAGCCTGGAACTCTCCTTCTTGGTCAATCTTCTTTGATAAGGATCCCTTAGGATATGTACAAGGGATGTGTAAGAGGGGGATGATGTCCAGTAGGGGGGGCTATCCAGGGGGTCTAGCAGGGGAGCTGCTGTCTAGGAGGGGGTAGTCAAGGAGGGTCCATCAGGGGGGTTGTTGTCCAGGGGGGCTGGGGATGCTGTCTAGGTGGGTCCAGTAGGGGGGCAAGGGGTGTGCAAGGGGTGAAAGGGGGTGTGTCAAGGGGTGAAAGGGGTGTCGGGGGGTGCTATATAGGGGGTGCAAGGGGGGTCCAGCAGGGGTGCAATGGGGGTGTTCAGCAGGGGTGGTGTAAGGGGGTCCAGCAGGGGGGGCTGCTGTCCAGGGGGTCCAGTAGGGGGGAAAGGGGTCTGTAAGGGGGTGCAAGGGGGTGCATGCAAGGGGTGAAAGGGATGTGGGTGGGTGCTATCTAGGGGTGTAGGGGGTTGTACATCATGGGTGGTGAAAGGGGGGTCTAACATGGGGGGATGTTGTCCAGGGGGTCCAGCAGGGGGGTCTATTGTCTAGGGGTGTCCAGTAGGGGGGGGGATTCTTTCCAAGGGGGTCCAGAAGGGGGCATGTTGTCCAGGGGGTCCTGCAGGGGGACTGTCCACGGGGGTCCATTAGGGGGGATTCTATCCAGGGGGGGTCTAGCAGGTGGGAAAAGGGTGTACAAGGGGGTGCAAGGGGGTGTGCAAGGGGTGAAAGGGATGTGTGTGTGGGGGGGGAGGATGTTGTCCAGGGGGTGCAAGGGGGTCCAGCAGGGGTGAAAGGGGGGTGTCCAGCAAGGGTGGTGCAAGGGTGGTGTAACAGGGGTTTGATGTCCAGGCGGTCCAGCAGGGGGAGCTACTATCCAGTGGGGTCCAGTAGTGGGGGAGAGGCTTCTTTCCAGGGGGTCCAGTAGTGGGGGTTATTGTCCAGGAGTGTCCATCAGGGGTTTTCTGCTGTCTAGGGGGGTCCAGTAGGGGGCTGCTGCTATCCAGGGGGTCCAGCAGCGGGCTGCTATCCAGGGGGTCCAGTAGGGGGGCTGCTATCTAGGGGGCCAAAAGGGGGGTGGGGGTGCTGGTATCCACGAGTGTCCAGTAGGGGGGTGGGGGATGCTGTCCAAGGGTTCCAGTAGGGGTTTGGGGGGAAAATAGTGTTCAAGGGGGTGTAAGGTATGTGTTTGGGGGTGGCTTCTATCTGGGGGGGGGGGCTGTTTTTTTATGAAATGGGTAGGGTTTCAGCCACGGTTCATTGAATCGTGGCTGGTTTTTCTGTGGCTATAGGGCCAACCTATAGCCACAGTTTGAATCCCTGGATATAAGTCTATAGCCACTATTCTAAACCATGGCTACAGGGATATAGACACTGTTTGAAACTATGGCTATAGGTTCGTCCCTATAGCCACGACAATACTATCCATGGCTTGTGGGCTTATAGCCACGGTTCCAAACCATGGTTGTAGCCAAATTTTCTAGTAGTGAGTCAAGTAGAGAAAATAGTTTTTCTATAGATGTAGTATATTTCTATTTAATCAATGAGTTTTTATATCCACTAAAATTAGGTGTTCATTGATTCATAAAGAAATCAACAGCTTGTTTTTCACTTCATGGTGAATATATTCACTCAATAGAAATGAACTTACTATTTATAATCCAATATACATGATCCATAATCCTCCTAATGTTTTATATTCCATCTTCAATCATGTTTTGAAGGACATCCAAGTAACATCCATTTGACTCATCATTTATGGGGTTACCCTATTTCCTTCTATTTTTTAATAGAGGATATCCATACTGAGAAATGAGTTACTTTTAGAAATCTTATAATTCTAAATGGTGATTATGACATAAAACAACATGATTAAATATGTTATTAATAAATATCCTATAATAAAAAATAAATTTTCTAAATATCCATAATAATGATTCATAATAATAATTTGAATAACCAAACATATTTCCCATGAGTATTAAAATGGGTGTACAACAACGGTCATTATAGTGGACTTGTTGTCAATATAGTCTACATATATAGTGTTTTTTCAGGGTTGTTACACCAATATACATCTAAAAAATCTCCGCCAAATAATGTATATAGATATAGATTTCATTTCATGTAAACCACTAACTAAATAATTCACCAAAATTCATGGATTTATCCTTACATTTAAAATTTTTCCTAGAATTTATACTACTTTTTTCAAGTCTAAATTTTCAAAAAATAATAAATCGATTATTTAATAGAAAAAATGTAATCACACATTATTACTATATAAACAATTCATTACATGGAAAAAACACATTATATTTCAATTTTTATTTTCCTAGAATTTAGAAACACAATACATAAAAACATAAATCATAATTCTAATCCACATGAATATATTCATCCAAGGATAACCACAAGTTAATTTTACAATATCTGATATCATAGGGAAAACATCAACAAAAAGGGGTGAGCAAGATCCAAAAAAGGTAATAAAAAAATTATACATATATTATATAATCCTGAGGTATATCAAAAAGATCATGAGGTATACCAATATAAAATAATCAAGATAACATGAGATATATCATAATAACTAAACATTAATCATAACATTGAAATTTGGCTAAAAAATTTAAATGGGACTTTCGTAATCATATAACCTAGGTTCTACAAATCCCATTTACTAAGGTTATTAACTAGGGAATCGTAAAAAATTCATATCTAGAGATTAATTAATTACCCAATAAATCATAATGATATCATAGTACATAGTACATATGTATTAATTAACATGATCTATATAAAAAATCAATCAATTAATAAAATATGGAGACTATAGAACATGTTTTTTATTAAATCAGGACATACAAAATTCTTAATGACATGATCATTAAATCATTCGTAGCCCATAAATTAAGATTTAAGGGTTTATATATATAAATCAGGTATTCAATATATTATATTAAAATATAGTTGAATAACCTTGGATAATGAAATGGTTTTATTATATACCACATAATAATTTCAATAATAATGTGAAAATTTGTGAAGTAAATTTGGTATCTTTTCTGGTATAAAATGTAGATTTAGAAAACCATACAATTAGAGTAAAATAAGGTAAACCATTGATAAAAAACTATTTATTCAATAAGGGTATGAAAAAATAATAATAAAATATCGTAACACACTGTTTAGATTATGATTAGAAAACAATTTCTCAAATGGAAAAGAAGATGATGATAATTCCCTCACTATGATGTGTTTTTCCTAAATATTGAGTATTGAATAGTGGGGGATTAAAGAAACCATAGAGGGGCCGTTTAGGATTAAAATGATAATAAATTCATTGAGGATGTATTTAGAGTGAAGGGGGAGTGTGATATAGGTGGGGTTTAATATCATTAGTGGAGGAATTATTTAATAATTTTCAAATATAGGTCTTGAAAATATTTTATGGAAAAATAATAACAAATAGATTTCCCATAGATATTTCTCATAGTTATGGAAAATTGAGCCACATTTTATGTCATTTTAATGAATTATAACCACAACACATTTCATAACACATCTTATGACTATGAAATTTATACATTTCAAATACAATAATGTTCTGAACATAAAATAATCCATTTTAGACTTTGGAGAGACTCTTATTGGAATAGAGATTCATTAAAAGATATTAAAATACTATATACTAAGAATATAAAAAATTATTGGTCATGGAATATGGTAATTTATTTTTATATCATTATTACATAAATATGAAGTAATAAAATATACTAAAAACCAGAAAACTTATTTATTTACTAATCATAAAAAATTATGGTATTTTAAAGAATTATAAAAAATTCACCCTTACATAATTCTGACTATATGGATTCAAATATAAAATTTATTTTATGAAAACAATAATTTATATTTTATATTTTTTAAATTTAAACAGGTACAAAAATATTTGCTGAGAAATTGGGGTTTTTACGACACAATAAAACATCAGCCACAAATAACAATATCATTTGGCATTATAAAATTATTGTATTATTTATATTTAATAAAATACTATTTTTAAAGAATATTTCACAAAATCAGGTATTATTTTAAATACCTAAATTTAATATAAATGATTATATATTTTACAAAAAAATTACCTTATTATTTTCTACCAATATTCATTTTATAGTATGTTTCTATGTAAAATTAAATTTCAGGAAAAAAATCATAGTAAAATGGAATTGATGGATTAAAAATTTATTTCTAAAAGGGAATTATATTTTATGTAACTATTTTTTAGAAAAATAACCCCTTATTACGTCTGCATAGTCCCTAGGTGTTAGGTGTCTGATGGTGGTAATTTTATGTGGTGCCTCATCAAAAATTAAATGAGTGGAAATCAATAATGACTTAAACATATCACATGAGATATTTTGTTCAAGAATCATCTATTAAATAATTGATTAGTCTTATAATAGTGAGGGAACTGGTGATTCTACCACCCTTAATAGTACGAAAAATTGGGATTAAAATGAAATAACATTATTGGTTGAGGCCATCATTTCTCAATTAAGAATCAATTATATTTTTTCATTACAATCTATAAAACCTAATTATAATTTTAAAATTATCACATATGGGTATAGTTCCCAATTTTAAAATAGAGAAATTTTTATATTGACCAATATACTATTTAAACAATAGTAATATTTTACCAATGGTCATATTACTATTCTAATGGCTGCATTATCCCTATATATTCCACTTAATTAATTTACTCAATATTCACTATAATTAAACCTATGGTTATATTCTCATATACTAAGATGTAGATTGGATTACTAATTTTTTCATTTCTACAGTGATGGATATGGAAATGATGATTCTAGCAGATTGGGAAAATATATATTTTCCCATTTTAGATTTTATATTTTATAGTTTTTTTCAATTATAATGTTTTTCAATTTAGTAGATTTCGTAGATGAATAATATAAATATATTAATTAATTAGATATGGTTTTTTTGGTCTCACTATATTTTTATACGTACAATGTTATATAATATATCCAAAAAATTCATAGGAAACAAAAAATATTTATAATACCCCATGTTTTTAAATTGATCACTTTGGATTCCTAGAGCATCCATGATATGTTCATGGAGAGGAGAATTCATTTATTAGGTTCCAATCTAAAGATTCTACACTTGGAAGTTTCAAATTCATAATATTGAACCAGGATTTTCTTTGATAGATATTAGTTTTTTTTTTACAAATATTCATCGCATTACAAAAACACCCACCTTAGGAATGTAATAGTTTACTGCCTTTGTAAACATTGAAATATAAAAACTGGTCCATAAGTGATCTACATCCTCTCCCATTAAATTCATCACCACTACCCCCATTATTATAAATATCGTACATAATACATTTATCATAATTTGTGGAAAATAATCACATGCAATGATGATATAAGATTCTCTATAAGGGTATGCAATGATGATATAAGTGAATAAAATAAATATAATTATATGAGAACATGAAAATAGAATTTGAAAAGAATACCATGTATATAAAAGACTTTATTATTGTATTATGGAATAAATATTGGATGTTCATAAGAAATGAATTATATGTAAATCAAGGAACATGATACAAAATATCATAGCTTTGTACTAAGATATGAAATTGTTGGCATACACATATTCATTGAACATAATCTCTATATTTGTCAAGAGAAATATCATATGATATCATATTGGAATGGGTTCACTCCACATACCAACACAATGGAAAATGTCCCTAATTAATTTGGGTCAACAATATGTCACATCCATGTCAAACTAAACCACGTTCACTCACAGATCCATCCCAATCTTATAGATTCATATTCACTCATAAATTCATTCCTTATTATCTCATGATTTATAAATAAATATCAATTTCAATATAGGGAGATTTAGTACCCACCCATCACATAATTAAATCATTCAAATTTATACCAAATGATCATGAAACATTCAATATATCATAACCCATGAAATTGAATGGGTATCATAAAGATTTAATCAAATCAAGATGTGTCAAAAATATGCAGGTTTAATAATAATTTCATTTTAATTTATCCCTTGAAAATAATTGTTTTTAATAACAATATCCTCATGATATAAACCACAAAAAAGAAACATGATTCGTAAACATCATTCCATAAAAAAATAAACCATTCAGAAAAAGAATATGAGTTGTATCCTTGGATCATATCCACGATAAGGTATAGGTAACTCAACAATATTCCATATTAGTTATAAAATGATATTTAAATATATTTTAAAACATATATTTAGGAAAATATATATTCAACTTTTAAAAAAACTTTTTTAATCAAAAAAAATCTGAAAAACAATTTCCCTTAAATTAAACTTTAAATATTATAAGAGATCTTTGATGAAATGATCGAAAAAGACGTCACAATATTCTATTCATGTCTTGTACATTAAAATTAAAATTCCTTTAAAATTTTCAATAAAATTAAAACATTCATTTTTTTTGAAAAACATCAGGAATATTATGATAAATAATCTTTTTAAAAATTTAAAATATGGTTAAAATTTTATTTTTAAAAACTATAATATGTTAATAAAATTTGAAATTTTTTTTACAAATATATTTTTTCGAAAAAAAAAATCTTTGAATAAAGAGAGAAAGTATTTAATGTTTGTAGAGAAAAATATTCATTATATATTTGAAGTAAAAATTGGTGGAAATATTTATGTTCTAAAGGATAAAATGATAAATAGTTAGGGTTGGTTGAATTTCTTGTTCAAATTTATAAGTTAATATATATTTTGAAACTAAACCCCTAAAAACAATTAAGAATTGTTTCCTTGATATCTTTTATAAATACTAATTCATGAAAAATTATGAAATAAATTAAATCAAAAATGATTTATAGGTTTTTCCTTAGTGTGATAACTTAAATCCTTGTAATAGATACTCCCAAGGATCAATAAAAATCCACTATTATGAATATGTGAATACAACTTGTGCAATCTCCTATTAGAAAAATTATATCTCTGAATAAGAAATATTATTATAACTCCAGATAGTTTACAATTTTTTCATATAAAATAATTGATACCAATAATTGAATAAATTAATTATTGAAACTGAACCATAAATTCTTAGTCCAAATCCTCCGTCAGATTTTTTTGGATAAAATTTTCTCAATCCGATGAGTCTGAATATGATTCTATCAATATGGAGAGTCTGTATCTAATTCAATCAATATGATGAGGCTGGATCTAATTCTTTCAATATTTTGGAACCATTCTCAATCTAAATTACTCAAACTATTCTCAAATTCTTAATTTAATGTTTCTCAGTCTAATTGAATCAAAATGATCTTTTCTAATCTATTAAAAAAACATTCAACTATATAATACTCCTCAAGAGATCTCTGGCTACCAAACACCTTCACATTATTTATTCAGTGCTATGACTTTTCTACATTAGTGAAAATTCCACCATGAATGAATTATCTGAAAAAGTATTTATAGGTGACTCAGAAAAGTTAAGACTGAAATTTGAAAACATTCTCCGCTACCTCGAATTTCAAAATCTCCAAAATTACAATATATTTAAACTAAATCAATGAATTCATCAATTATACATATATTTATATGATATTTGAAAAAAAATTAATTTCATGTTTGACATATTAAACTATTAAAGGAACTTTCGGAATTTTCATTTTGAGGCTTCTTCATTATCAACTCATTAAGAATCAGTTTCCTTCTCAGTGCATTATGAACTTTCTTTCCTTATCATCTCATTAAAATATTTTTTTCATTATCATATAATTATGATAATATATTAGCTTCACCTCAATGGAATCCAAAAAATGATGAAATTATCATTGTGATTAACTTTACAGTTATGAGGAAACTACCATTCTGATGGAAATCCAGTTACGATGAAATTACCGTTATGATTAAATCTTTATAGTTCAACTTTAGAATTATTCAATCATCATGATCATCATACATTATGTGTTCTAGATATAATCTTATGAAACATTTTTCATTTTAGGGATTTATTCTTAATGATAGAATGTTCTTGAAGATGAAATTCTCATTATGAATGAATTTCACATTACAATGGGAGTAATCACACTGTAATTTTGAATTTATTCAAACAACTCCACCATTTCTTATAAAAAAATTCATGAAATCCTTCATGATTTTTGAGAACTTATTGGTCAGTAAAAAATCATATAATTTTGTTTATAATGTATTGAAAATATTTAAATCATAAATTCACAGTATTCTTTTAGAACTCTTTATTAACTATATGACTTTGTCCATTAGAAACACCTTTTTTCTAACAAACATCATTCTTCATCTCACTACTACAAAGTTATATTTTTAGTAATCAATAATTTCTACCAATATTTCATTTGGATATGATTATCTGAAGAGGATGTAGATGAATATGATACACTGATTATATTGAATATTCCATTCAATGGATTTGGGTCTGATTCTTGAATAACAAAAACAATATTTTACAAAGAGGTTATTTTTCAACAAGTTTTTTTGTTAAAAAACATTATCACAAAGTCTCTTCAATAAAACCATCTGTATTTGTAGAAAACCGTTGTTAACAACTTTTTCATTTCTCGTAATTTTTTTACCACTCAACTTTTTAAAACAACTCTAGTTTCTCTTAATTTAATCCAAATGTATCCTTTCTCAAAAAAGTGAGTCCTGAGACCACCCTTCAAGAAAATTTAATGTTGTTTATGGAATTACATCCTTGGGTGTCTTGAAATTTTTTTGGCTCTGTGAATATACTCTCCCACTAACTTTTATGTTTTCCACTCTCAATTATCTATTTCTATACCCCATTATATGATAACCATAACTTCAAATTCATTTAATAAATATACGTAAAAACTTATTACACAGTATAAAGTTGTTAATTTCTCTCCCCATTGATCAACATAATCCAATGCACAATGGGTTTATTCTATATGATGTTTATAATGACTTGGTGGGAGGCTTAGTATGAACTTCTACCATCAATTAAAGAATCATTTATTCTGGAATTTCTTTTGAAAAGATATCAATAATATGATATGATGTTGAAATGTATTCTATAAAAACATCTCGACTAGAAAAATTATATTTTATAATGTGAAACATTATATTAATGTTTTTTTTATTTTTAATGTAGGATATTATTCTTATAAATATTAATTTCACTCTTATTATCACAAATTACCTTCAATGGTTTATAATATTTTTCTTTAAAATTTTACACCTAAACTATAATCCATAACATTTAAGCATAAGGTTGGGTAGCTGCAACATATTCAAAGACCTATATGCTTAGAGTCACAAAACATTGATTATTATTTTTCCAACTCAAAAAAATTCAACCACAAAAAATGGTCCTCTTGAGGTAGATTTTATATTATTATAATGTCCAACCTAATCAGCATTAGTATGACAATAATTTGTCATCTCGACATTTATTTTGTATAACAACCCATTTGAATTTGTTCCTTTGACATATCTCAGAATTATATTTTCTAACAACATATATTATTCTTTATTATTACATTGATACCCAACACAAAAGGTTACAACATAAACAATATATGTCCTTGATGATATGAGAAAATGTAGTCTTTTTATCATCTTCTGAAAGAATTTCGGATTCACACTTATTCCTGATTCGTCTTAACTCAAATTTTTTCCCACTGAAATAGGAGTTGAAAATTTATGGGATTATTCCATCCCAAACATCTTTAACAATTCACTAGAATAAATTTAATAAGATTATAAAATTTATTTTTCCTTTTTTGGACATGTAGGACAAAGAAGAAAGTTAATTATCCTAACATATACATTTAAAAGTTATTCTTCATTTCATCATAAAATGTTCTAAAAATATATTCTCTATCCCCAGAAAAAGTTATGTCATTCACATAATATATTTAAATGACATTTCTAGTGTATAATTATTTCAGATATAAGTTACTACAAACATTTTCATTAGAAAAGTTCAACATAATCATACAATTTTTTAACATTATAATACGTATAACATGGATCTAATTTCAACCCATACAAAGAATTATTCAATTTAAAAACAATGTTTTCATCCTAATAAAGTAACACCTACCAAGGTGGTTCAATATAATCTTCTTCCTCAATATTTCAATTTATGAAATCTAACTTTACATCCATCTGATAAACATTATAATTCTGAGGTGTAAAAACTGAATGAAACATTAGAATAGATTTAAATTTAACAAGTAGGGAAAAATATTCTTCAAAATACACACATTCCACCTGTTCAAAGACTACACAAACACGCCTTTTTTTCTTTTCATTAAACTTATCAAAGTTCATTTAACATGATTCATTAACCCCACAGGTTTTGATAACATTTTTTTCCTGGCCATGAATCAATTTTCATTGATTCATTCTGTTCAAAATGATCCAACTCGTCATTTATATCATCTACCCATTCTTTATGTTGAATAACATTTAATAATGATTTCATTTAAACTTTTTAGATAAATTATTCTTGATTTATTAATATCAACTTCATACTTGCCTAAATAATATCTTAATGATTCCCAATAATATTTTCATATTCAACATGTTTTGTAAGGTACTAAATTTTGTAATTTTCCTCCCCATTTGAAATTTCCTTATCACATGATTCTTCTGAACCATAATATGGTTGTTTTGAATGACATTCACTATTGTTGGAAATCTCTAGCTTACCCTCCTAAAAATTTTAAAAATATTATGATAAGGAACATTGATTTTAAATTTCCTTCCCATCATATTTGTCCACATACTTTTTTAAATGTTTTTTTATAGTAATTTTCACCACTTCCTTTTGGTAAAAATCCCATAAATTTTTCTTCCTCATCATTATAATCAATGTTTACCGAATACAAATTTATTATTTTCAGAAATCATGGAATTCCAAAAAAATTTATCTATTTTAATGATTTTTTTGTTATAAATAATTTCATAAAGAGTTATGTTAGTTTGGGATCTCAAAAAGACTATATTTTAAACATATAAAAAATTATTAACATTATTTCTCCAATAGAAGTTTGAATTTTTGTGTTCTATTAACATGCATTTTCCCATTTCCACCAAACAACAATTATTTCATTCTGGTAATCCAATTTATTGTGGAGTATATTGAGCACTATACTGATGTTTTATACCATGATTACACAGATAAGTTTTGAATGAATTATTTTTTATTTCTGTACCACTATTTATTTTCAACTTCTTTATGGAAATCCCCATTTCCTTTTCCATATATTTTATGATGAATTTGAGCATTTCAATAACCACTTAATTTTTTTTCATAAACATGTTGTTTTTTGTCTATTTGAAATCACTAATTATAGTGATATTTTATAAATCTCCTTTTGTTTATTATGGTCTCATCATCACACATAAATCTGAACAAATAATTTCAAGAGTTCTATTAGATTTATTCAAAATTTTATTATTAATTTTTTTAATCATATCTACTTTATAGAAAGTAATACTGTCATATTCATATCATATTTTCAATTTTACAAAATTATGAATAGCATCAAATGTAGAAATTTTTCCAATACTTTTATTTCCAAGATACTAAAGTATTTGTGCCATAATTTGTTTTCATCTTTCACACTCAAATAACCGGGGTTGATGAATTCTCATATCTGTAAGAGATTCCCATGGGTTCTTTCTCATTTTGTAATAACTTTTCCAAATTTAACACATTTGATGATACAAAAAAGATTTTTAAAAACAGCATTATTTCTATCATCAAAATGTTAACAAACACTAAGAATGTGATGTTTTTTCTCATCAATATATAGAAAATACTTATATTTCAATTTTTCCACCTCAGTATAACCCTTTCCAATTACTCTGATTTTCTTGAACTATCATTAAAAAATGTAACTACTCCTCTATAATGACATTAAATATGTTTCTTGATTTTTATATCACCATTAATATGTTATGAACAACCACTCTCCAGTATCCATGGTTCCTTCCGTTTACTTTCTTTAAAATATTTCTCATCATGATATGATCTTTCCCCACATTTTTTCATTATATATTTCCTTTATATTCTGTCATAAGAAACATGTTCAAGATGGATTTTCATATAACCTTTGGTTTGTTGAATATATTAATCACATATTTGACAAACTACATCCAATCATTCAAGTTGAATTTTTGGTGGAATGTTTCTAATATATTGATCATTTAATTTTTACACTTTCCATAAGTTTGGAAAGTTACTCATTATGTATTAACTATTTCATCAACTATCCTCAAACATTTTTTAGGTTACAGATAATTTCTTTTAAACAATTATAAGATTTATTACCATAGATTCCACAACACTATCAACAACCATCAAATCAGGATTTTCTGTTAAATAATTTCTTCTCTCAATATATACATTAATGAGGTTGGTATATTATTTTATAAATAACATACTCCAGATGTAGACTATGTTTTATTTTGTGTGAGATTTATAATTTTTGTAGATATGATCAGTTTTTATCATTCTTTATCCAACCAATATTTCAAAAAACTTATTCTAGAACCTGAAATTTTAAAAGAATCAAAAGAAATAATTTTTCTGAAAGAGACGATTTCACCTGATTCTCATATTGGGCTTTTTCAGCAACATTAGAATTCTCATTTATAAATTCTAAAGAATTGTAGAAATTTTAATTTCATCTTCCTCTAAGTACTTTTAGATCGATGAAATTTTTAATGAATATCTTTAACTTCTTATTCCTTGGATACTAACTTTTAATTGAGATATTTAGTCTTCTTTCCCTATTAAAAAATTCTATGTTTTTAACATAAAATCTACTCAATGTATTAATCCTACTACTTGATGACATATTTCACTCCATCAAAAACTTATTCATAAAAATTATTCATAGATTTAATATATTTCGGAAGAGTTTGTTTTATCAAGTCATGAAACATGTTCTTCTAAAATTTGATACTCTCTATATTATTCTTCACCACCTTCATCACCATCTAATGAATAATTTGTTTTCTAAAATTTTCTAATGAATTTTTTGAATTTCAATAAACATTAATATTTAGAATAAAATGATTTTAATTGATTATGAATCAACTTTAAAACTCAGCATACATCCTTTTTTTAGTAATCATATTTATATTTCATGGAATACTTTTCTTCTTTATCATTTTTTTATACTTCGTTATGATGATCTCCAACATTATCCATTAGGGAATTCACAGAAATGTGTCTAATTCCACCAAATTCAAAACATTTTAGAGGAATAGTACCTCCATAATTTCCTCTTCTTATATGACCATTCTTGGATATAAGTGAAAATATTTTTCCGTACAAATCATTATACTCTTTGTCTTCAAACTCACAAGTATCGGCTTTTTCAACATCATAGATTTTCATATCTATCATAGCTTCAAAATCTATTTCATGTTTCATATTATTTTTAAACATTTTAGCAATCAACATTTCCTAAGAAACAAGAATGTAATGAAATTACTTAAGAGATAAATCATATTTATTTTATAAACAAGAAATTATAGAATCTAACATGTCTATTATATTTCTCATAAGTTTCCTCCAAATTGTAAAATCATATAAAAAATTGAATCCAATTATTTTAAAAAAAATCATTTACTCTGGAAAAATATTCATCAATTTTTTCTTCGTATATCATTATGATATCTTCATATTTTTTGTGCTATTGTTTTATCTTTTCATCCCAAAACATTAAAAGTACCATACACAACACCTTCATTCTTTTCCCACATACTTTATAAAGTATTGAGAACCATCATCTTGTAATTAACATTCTATGATAAGGAAATAATGATTTAATTTCATGAATATTATTCGACATAAATATCACTCTTATCAAAAAAATGTCATATGATCATCTTTATCAATATATGTAAATCCAATAGTAGTGGAATCAACAAAATTCAGGCCAGGATTTAGGATATTTGGAATCGTCCTATTCTTCCATCCATAATAATGATTTTTATCAAATGATGGAATTATTCTATTATTGATACAATTGATATAATCCATGAAAAGGATTCAACTAGTGAACCTTTACTCTGATACCAATTAATATTTCAAATGATCAATGAAAAAATAATAAGTTATTTGAATCAGATGATCACTTTTTATTAGTTTCAAAAAATTTAGAAACATAATAACTACAACCTATAATGTTTTATTTTCTAAAAAAATAGTAAATACACATGCATGAAAAATTTGGAAAATAATTAAAGAACACAATATTTGAAAGTTTCATCCTTAGTGTGGGAACTCATATCCTTTCCATATCCACTGAAAATCATCTATAAAAATCCACTATTATGAATAAGTCAATAGAAAATGTTCCACCTCCAATTAAGAAACCGTTTATCTCCTAATAAGAAAAATTATATTGAATCCTATTAGATTATAATATTTTTTTATAAATTAATTGACCCCAAAAAATGATTAAATACTTTTTTGAAACTAATCCACAAATACATAGTTTGAATCATTAATCCAATTTTGATGGATCCAATTTTCTCAATACGATGAATAAGATCTAAATCTCTCAATATGATGAGTCTCTTTCTGATTCTCTCAATACAATGAGGCTCGATCTATTTCTATTAATACAACGAATCCATTCTAAATATGTATTAAAAGATCTCTTCTAGAATTCCTTATACAATCATTCTTAGTCAGATAGAATCAACACAATCTTCTCAATACAATATTTCTCAATCTATTAAACAAACATTCATTTATATGATACTCCTCACAGGATATCTAGCTGGTAATAAATTTATCGTGATTTCTTCTATGATCATCCATTTAAAACTTCATCAAAATTCCACAATTAATGACTAATTTAATCATGCTTTTATAGAAAAATCAAATAACCAAGGTTTGAATCTTGAAAATGTTCCCTACATCCTGAAGTTTCAAATCCTCTCAAATTATCTCTCATTTCAACTTCAAATTAAACTTCTTCAATCCTCATATGATTCCATCTATATTTACAAAATTTGAATTTGGTTATTAAAGTCTTAATCTTTTAACAACACTTCAATAATTTATTTTTTCATTCTTCTACATTATTAACTCATTATGAATATGTTTCCCTTATAGCTCAATACAAATTCTATTTCCATCTCAACTCATTATGATTTATGTTTTCATTTTTATTCTCATTATGATCTGCCTTTAGTTTCATCCTAATGGAATTTTAAAAATAATGTAATTTTCATTATGATGGATTTTACTGTTATGATGAAATTCACATTCTGATCGAAATCCCATAATGATTATATTCTAATTTAATTTAAATCTCCATACTTCATCTTTGAAATTATTTAAACATTATCAACTTCAAACAAGATTTATTATAGATATGATATTATAAAACATTATTAATTTGATAGATTTCTTCATAATTATAGAATCCCCATTATGATGAAATTCTCTTTACTATTACATTTCTCATTATGATCGAATTCTTTACTCTACAATTTTTAATTGCTTCAACCATCTCAACTATTTCATTCAATTATTTTATTGTGAATGATTTCATTGTTTGTGAGAACTTATTAATCAGAAAAGATTCATCAAATCTAGTTTTGATTGTAATAAACCTTTATAACTCTCTACTTCACAATCTTCTTTAATTACTCTTCAATAATAATATTACTTATTTCGACAGCAACACCTGGATCTCTAACAAAATTCTTTATCTGTTTTATTAGAGTAATGGTAAATTTAAATCAATCAGAAATTATGTTTCATCCTATTAATTTTTATATTATTATATGACACTGATGAAGATGAAAAGGATAATATGACTCCATTTAATATTCATTTTTATGAATATGGGTATGATTTATAGATGGCAAAATAGTATTTTACTATGAGGTTAGTTGAAAACAACTACAAAAAATTTGTTAACAAAAGTATCATAAAGAGTATTAAAAAATGTTAATTTTACTTTAATATTTCATGAATTACTATAGAGGTATATAATTGATTATAATTATTGAAATATATATCATGATATTTCTACATTTGAGACTAAATCATAAGAAATCTTAATAAATGATATGATTTTAATATAAAATCATTACCATTTTAGTAACAATGATTAATAAGAACCAAGAATGAATTACATAAATTTATCCATAAAATATCCTGAGTAAGAATAAAAAAATTATATTACATTTAATTTAATCTGTATATACAAATCATTGAAGAATATAATTTTATAACATAATTTTTTTATCAAAAATTGAAAATTGAGAAAAAAATCCCTTTCATTAAGTCATGAATTCCATCAAAATCATTTTAAACTCATGTTTATAAATATAGTTTAATTACACATATATTAGAGAAATAAATTATTATATAATTTAAAACATATTATTTACTCATGCACTTTTTTCCCATATATTAACAAATCTTTGTTTAAGTCACTTTAAGAGAGAAAAATTTGTGGTTTTTCATGTTTGAATTGATTTATTATTTTTTTCAACCTTTTAATTTGATATTTTCTTTTTAATATCCATAATTTAAATCCTAATATAAATATAATATATATTAATTATATATATAATTATAGTTATCCATAAAATTTAGTGATACAAGCGAAATACATTATTCATCGAGACAGTATGTCGTGCATATATATAAATATTGATCCCATTTTATTGTGAAACATGTAGAATAAAAATTATATAAATTTTTTTATCATTAAAGAATAGTTTTTAGGTCAAATATTTCACATATTTTCATCAATATCATCTTTAATATATTTCATGTATTGTGTGAATAAATCACATCAATTCACATAGAAGTAGCATATAGTACACACAAACGACATTATTATATTCCCAAAAAATTTAATTTATGAATGCTTGTGTGATATAGACTTCTCAGAATCATAATAACATATTAAATAGTATATATAAATAATAAAATTGTCATCATTACTATCCTTGAGAGGTGGTAATGAAGAAACAGTTGACATCAACTCGTGAGGTGGTTGTCTGTTGTACACATGAATCATTATTTCATGGCCATTTTAATGGATATGGAAAAGGTTAAAGTTCATAATGAAATTATAAAAATCCATTTAAATATATTTTATTTAGGTTATTATATCAAAATTATTTAAAAAATAATTGATGAATTTGGATAAATAATTAAATAAAGATGCTTATATAAGAAAATTACCTCTTCTTTGAGTGTCCACCTTAATGTTCAACCAGAACCCTTCCTATGTTGTATTTATGTCCAAAGTTATCCTTATAAGAGAAGTAGAGGGAATTTGGGATATGATTTTTTATTTAATATATAATCTAAAAGGGTTTTATGGTTTGAAAAAGATTGGATATGTGGTTATATTTTAAAACTAAGGTGATGGGTACAGTGGTAATGTTTTTCAAAATATTATATCATACAATAATATATATTTATATGTAATGAAAAAATACACCTAAATGGTAAATTATAGATACTAAGATATATTAGGTATAAGTACAACAACACAATGGGTGTTGGAAAAGTTGGTAGATTATATCTATCCAATATCATTTTTTAACCCCTAGTTAAATTTGTTTTTACCTTAACCGAAGCAGACAATTCTTAATAATTTCATTATTCATTTTAGCCAAAAATAAATTATCCCTTATTAGACATTATAAATTATTTTTATTCCATATATGTAGTCAATTATTACTAATTTAATTCAAGGAACTAAAATAATTAATTTATTATTAATCCCTCAGATGTGTCATGAAAAAGGGGTTCAAAGGGAAAATGTTCAAAACATTACAATGTTTTTATCATAAATATTAATATGAAATTTCTAAAAATTGACTAAATTGTATTAATAGATGTATAATTCAACTAATTATAAATTAATAAATATCTAAAATATAATTAATATTTGTAAATAATTTAGGTGGAAAGATAATTTTTTATTAAAAATCAATGGTTTTCACTATTTATCAAAAAAATAAAAATGTTCAAAAAAAACTGAAAAATTAAACCTAAAATACATTTTCTATTTTGAATTAATTTTTTTTTGACTTTATCAAATTAATTGTATTGAAGTTTCATAAAATAATTTTTTTTTTCATAAAAATACTTAAAGACAATTTTTGAGAGAATTATAGATTTGAAAAAAATTACGCCATTACTGATTATTATTTATTTCATTCCCTATATGATTTTTTAATAAAAATAGTAAAATTAATATCTATAAATAATTTATTACTATTTTTATCACTATTTTAAAAACCTATGTTATAACTATCATGTTTAAATAACCTTATCAATAATATATAATTATTTTTCTAAAACAAGGTTTTGTTTGTAACATAAGCTAATATAGTGTTGTGTGTAGTGAAATATTGAAATGGGGTTGTGTATAATGCAATATATATATAATATTTAATTATTTGAAAAAAAAATCATAAAAAATTTATCTCTTCAATTCTAAGCTCTTTTAAATGATTTTATCTCATGAAATTCATCATTATGATATAGATAAATAAGAAATATAATTCTACATAATATCCTCATGTTTCAATATATCACCCTCAAATTAGTGGTTTCTCCACAAAACATTAACCTTGTGAGTTGTCTTCTTAAATATAATTTTCTCTATAAGATTCTGAATCTCCACCTATTCTTTCTTATTTGAAATATCATTCTTTATTTCAATGACCATTGAGTTCAATACATGCAGAGGGTTAGGTATGTACTTATTGATGATAGATATATAGAACACATTTTGGGTGTGATATTGGAATGATGTAAGCACCAAAAAATAGGCTATCATCCCAATATAATCAATAATTTCGATGTGATCAATATACCTAAGGTGTAGTTACTGATTCTCCCTAATTCTCATAAACTTGTTCCATGTTGAAATTGCTAGAATCACCTTATCACTGATATAAAATTTTAGACCAAGTTGGATATCTTTTTCTTTTCTTTTATAATGACTCATAGATACCTTGACGTGTTTCCAAATTGATTTACTCACATTTTTAGGTTATTCTATGATATTAGTTCATAACATATTTCCTTGTCAATCTTCATTCCAACACACTGGAGCTATACATTTCATTCCATATAGGTCATCATAAGTATCCATCTAAAAGATGGATTTAATTCTTTTATTGAATGAAAATTAAACTAGATAAATGTATTGACCAACCACCTTTTAGATCAAAACAATATGATCTAAAAATAACTTATTGGTTATAAATTTTCATTTTTTATTGACCATATTTTTGGGTTTGATCAATAGTTATGAAACTCAATTACTTATCAGGATCCTGGTGAAGATATATCATGTAATTTGAGGTATAACCATGATACTGATCAGACTTAATTTAATGACATACTCCTATAAATATCACTACTTCCTTGATTTATATCATGGAATGATGATCCAAATAGATGTATTATCTGATATAGAAGGACTATTTTGACAAATTATTGTGATTGAAAACAGCCCATATGTCAATATGCCTTTTAGATGTTTTGGTTAGTCCAATGAAAAAAATCAATGGTGATGTTTTCACATTTCCTTTCTAGTATAGGTAACTGATGAATCATTCCTTTAGTTTCATATCATTCATCCTTAACAAGAAAAAATACAATGAACTGAGATACAATCTTTGTGATGTCTTTTTTTATTCGATCTGACCAAACATATTCCATAAAATCATAGTATGTCCTAATAATTCTACGATGAATAGAGAATGAATAACTATGATCATACTCTAATAACTAGATCTTCAAGTCTGGTATGTATGGAACACATGAAATGTATCTAAACATTTACATTCCATCACGATCATGATTAATCTTTGGAACCCTTAAATCCTTTTTTTATCTCCATACCTTCTTTCTGCACATCTTTAATCATCACTAGGATGAGTGATCGAACATTCAATTAGAAAAAATATTATTTTTTCCTTTATTTAGTATTTCTAGATACATCCATGGAAAATAAAATAAAATTGAATATTGTTTAATTCTCATCATGTATAAGCTAGTACGATCCCTCTAAATAAAAGCATTTGCTACCATATTTTCTTTCCCATCGGGTTAATATTTTTTTAGTCAAAATAGTTTATCATCTTGAATAATATTCTTCGTATCATATTCATCACCATCTATGTGAATATATATTTAAAAATTTTATGATCACTATATATATCATGATTCTTTACATAGATAATATTTATTTATTTTTTATATGAAAAAATAACCATACCTAACTCCAAATCATAAGTTGTGTAATTTTATAAACGAATAATCAATTCTCATTATGAATAGTCTATAAAAATGTAATTATTCACAACAACACATCTTTATAAAGTATTAGATTCATCACTAGATATTAAAAAAATTCTACTAAAGGTTAATTTAATCACATGTTCAGTGACTAATCTCTAATTTACATCCTTGAAATTTTCATCACATTTATCTATCTAGAGTAACTTGAATCCCTTAGGAGTTAACATGGTTTTAATAATAGATATTCATGAAAAATTATCAAAAAAAACCATAATATCTTTAAAAACCATGAAATCAATGGACCTCGGCCACCATAGTTGTTCTAGGAGAACATTCCACAACCTTTATCCTTGCTGGATATAATGATATACTCTCTCTCATGATTATATAACCCAAATATTAATATTATTTTTAATGAAATTATTAATTTATAAATTTTTCACATAACTTCACATTCCTTTCTTTCATTGTCCTGATTATAATGTGGTCTTCATTATCATCCTTTCTCTTTTAAGAGAAAACAATATCACCAATAAATACTACTAGAAACTGATCATTATAATATTGAAAACACTATTCATTAAATCCATGAAGATAGTAAGGATATTTTTATGACTAA
Source organism: Viscum album (assembly GCA_963277665.1). Lineage (NCBI taxonomy): Eukaryota > Viridiplantae > Streptophyta > Magnoliopsida > Santalales > Viscaceae > Viscum > Viscum album. Next base: position 21,437,162 of record OY728166.1, on the reverse strand, counting down.
ATTAAATCACTATATATTAAAAGTATCATACCTTGTACATATTTTTTTATCTATACTACTTCTTAACACTCAATTTTGGATTTTGATAATGGTTCTCATTGTGTGAAATGTATTTCTCTCTTCATAATTTATCAAGGAAGTCATAAACTGAGAGAATATGATACTTTTTCATAATAAAGATATTTTTTTATAACCTGGTTTTATAGACACAGTCATTTCCATTCATCATTCTTTTTACATAAAATATTAGGATCTTCCAAAGGTGACAGAATTAATGGAATATATTCCTTGTCATGGATCTCATGGAGTATATTCTATAACTCCTATAACTCACCCAAGAATATTCTATAAGGAGTCTCTAAAATTTGTTTTTTTACCATCTTTTATTTCTGTTGAGAAAACAATGTCACATTTTGTTGGAATCCTAAATTCTCTTCTAGAATGAAATCAAAAAAATATTAATGAATAGGAATATAATCGAGGTTGAATTTTTCCCTAACTATTTGAGATAAATACACCTTTTGAATTTGGATTAATACCCTTAGAATGGATGTGATATCTATCGAATTTCATTTTATAATCTAACTGATTGATCGTCATGGGATATTTTTTAATATCAAATATTACTTCCCTCCAATGAAATTAAATTTGGGATTTATGTACACAAATCTAATCCATGTCTATGATGATTTTTTTTCCACAAAAAGAATAATGGAATGATTTTTAGGAATCACATTCCCAAAAACATCAACTAGATTGGAATAATAAACACTAAATGTGATTATAATATCATTAGGGGTTTTTAATTCTAAATATACTACTAATAATTTATGTATAATCTTGATATCTAGAGAAAAATATTTAGATATGAATGGATGGGTAGATCTAGAGTAATACAATACATTGTAAATTCTATAGTTGATGGTTATTGTGCCTTCCACAACATTGCAGTCAATCCCCTCATTAGAAACTATGATCATATGGGATTTCACTTTCTCCCCCAACTTATGTGTTCACTAACATAGAACAACATCATTAAACATCTGGTATTGGACCTAGTTAGCATAATTACCATTTTTATAAAACATGAATCACAAATGTGTGTGTGGTGTATTCAGGGTTTCCTTTTCTCTATTCACATTGTTGGATAAATTCATCCATCACATCAGTAATCATTTTCATGATGAACTTCCCATTTGTAGTTAAAAAATATATTACTCCAATTTTGTAAATTTCCTCTATATATCTTCCTACAATTGTTAATAATGAAAAATCTTCTTCTCTTAATGGTTCTTAGATTTTCTTTCGAACTCCATATTACTTTTATTTTCAAAATGAAGTTATTTATGCATAACACCAACCTTCATTTCCACCTTGATGTTTCATCAAACAATATCATCATTTCTACTGACGTCTCTTATGTCACTATCCCTAAAGAAATTTGGTTTCAAGAAACTGTATAATTGATAAACCTGAATTTAAGGTTGGATAATAATACTAAAAAAGTACCTTACACACCTTTTAAATTTTTCCTTATAGGTACCAAGATATTCATCATCCATTAAAAATAACTCAAAGGACCCATTATCCATCCTCATATGAAGAATATGAGAATTGACCTTGTTAAAAAATATGTTATTGAACTCATACCTATCTATGGAATCAATTTGTCTTATTGAAATTTATTGTTGACAAAAACCCACCATTGATAAGCTTCACATTCCAAATGATAAATATTTGAAACGAATTATTAATGTTTTTAAAAGTGGAAAATGAAAATATTTTTTTAGTGATTTAGATCCATTTCTCAATAACTAGTTGATTATAAGACTCATTGATTGAATATTGATGTTTCCTTCAGAAGGAATAAAATAAATGTTTTCCCCTTTTTTGTTAATTTGGTGTTTCAATATGAAACACAACATGAAAGTGTTATCTGATAATATCAATTAGATTTTTCATTCACATTTGGATGCTCAGAAGAAATTTCATTAAATTTTTTGTCACACTAAGCATTAATTTATATATTTTGTGTTTCATCCATTAAATATAACAAATAAATCATAGACTAACAATTGATAATCATTTTAGGGGAATAAAATAATCATGAAAAAAATTTATCATGTCTAAATCATTAAGCCTTATTTTTAATTTATGAATCCTATAGTTTATACTAGGTCATTCATATTCATCATATATTTTAATTCATCATGATGGTTCAAAATAATTTGGTTAATTTCCAAATCATATTCCTTGGGAATTTCAAACCTGTTGTGTAGAAATCCTTTCAGTCAAGTGCTAGTACCTAAATGAGTTTATCTCAATCTAGTTTTTTTGGGTTGTTACCCCATGGTACATCAATTCTAGAGACACAGCCACTTATAATATCTAGATAGGTATGTAATTTCTTAAATTCCACATGCTCAATCTATTACCAAAATTCCAAGACATTTAAATATACATTGATTAATCCTTATACATATCTAAAGGCATGTCGTTAGGGATATAAAAATGGTTTTAAGACCCTAGATTATAATGGTTAAGAAAACCTATCCTATAATACAAACTATAAGGACCAATTATTTTAATACATTGATATTACATCGTTTTTTATGAATATTCATTAAATTATACAAAAACATTAATTTGGACTGTAATAGTTTAGTGAATTTGGAAACTTGAAAACATAAACACTGGTCCATAAGTGAGATACATCATCTCTCACTATATTCTACACAAATATAACCAATCTTAGACATATCTTACAAATGTCATATCTTCATAACTAAAGGGAAAGGAAACATATGAAATTGTGAGAATAGATAGTCTAAAAGGGTAAAAAAGGGAGATACATAATCATTACATATATATAATCCTATGATAAATTAGAATACCATTTTAAAAACATGCATAGAAAAAAAATATCATTATTTTGTATCATGGATTAGTGATCTGTATTTCAAAAGACATGATTCATAAGGAAATCCAGGAACATGATCTGTGAGATAATAACATTTTCACAATACATGAGTGCTGTGGAATGCACATATTAATAGAAACTAATTATCATACTATTCATGGATCACTATTAATGTTATCATAATACAATGGTTTCACTCCCAAAAACATCATAGTGCCAAATTTTCTTTACTGAACTAAGTCCACTCACCATACCATCCATGTCTTATAAAATTGAGATTTCTCTCTATTCCAGCCCTCTATAATTGACCCAATTTCAATCCCCATTATACTCATGTTCATCTCATAAGATACAAATCATTACACAATTAATTGGAGGGAGGTATAGGTTCTAAACCTCACCTAATGAAACCGTAAATATGTGTGCCACATGTTCATAAAAATAACTATATAAAACCAATATAATAAACATTTAGAATAGTTTTTTCATTATATCATAACATATGTAAAATAGAGAGGTTTTATATTGAATTCGACATCGAATAACCTATGACAAGAAGTGGGTTTTATAAGAATTTACCCATGGTATAACCCATAGAAGATAATTAGGTTTCGTAAAAATTATGCATAAAAAAATATCCATTCATAGAATAAATATAAAAAAAATCTTTCGATCATATCCCTAGAAAAACTTTGGTAACACCAAAAGATGGCATTATTGTTGTAAAATGATTTTAAAGTCAATTTTAAATATTTCATAAGGAAAATATCCTTTACACATTGAAAAATAATTTTTAAAACATGAAACCCATTGAAAAAATTTATGTTAAAATAACATTTAAATGTTAGGAAAATATGCATTTCATTGATTGGCCATAACATTAGAATATTCCATTAATGTCTTACACTTTAAAACTAATATTCATTTTTCAGTTTCTATAAAAGACAATAATGAATTGTTTTTCAAATGTAATGAATATTCCATTATTTTTTGTTCAAAAAAATAAGACATGGGTAAAATAGAAATTTTAAAATAACAAGAGTTTAATAAATTTTTTTTTGTAATTTTTTTAGAAAAAAAGGATTCAGGAGAGAAAACGTTTATTACAAAATAGAAAAACAAAGTTGGATTTTATTAAAAAAAATCATAATTATTTAAAGTACAAGAGACTATAAGAAATTTACTATTATTTAAAATAAAATGAATAAATAAAGGCATATAAATTTTCTAATAAATAACAATATGTAGATCATTATATTTCTCTATTGGAGACGTAATTATAAAAAAAATACTTTGAGATTATGAAATTGTAACATAAAATATTTTCCACTTTAGTAACACTGAATAATAATCCCCATAATTTAATAACAAAAAATTAAAAATAAAATATCATAAGGATGAATAAATCAATTATATTAAATTTAAAAGGGGTTGTATATACACCTTGTGGGAGAATATTGGTGAATAAGATAACATGAGTCTCATAGAAGGAAAATTGAGACAAAACTCGTTTACCTTATGTCTTGAATTATGTCATACTCATTGAAACCTCCTATTTAATAAATATTTATAAATTGTAAAAAAAAATTAAAGAACAATATTCATATGTTTCATAACATATATTATTTACATACGTCATTTCATTACATATTTATTAACAATTCTATGTAAGATTCATGCTTTGGATAGTAACTGATTGCTCATGTTTGTTTTGATTTTATAGTTTATCCAACCTATTCCATTAATATTTATTTTATAATATAAATAATGTAAAATATTATAAAAATATGTTTTATATTCAGAGTATATTTATTTTAAGTAAATAATTATAATTATTGAAAGTAAGTGAAATACATTGTTCAACGAGGTAGTAGGCCATATGTACATATTTACATTGTTTCCATTTTATGGTTAGATTAAATGAATTAAAAAAGACATATATATTATCATTATATAATCATTTAAATTTTATATATTTTACATATTTTCATTAAAACCATCCCTCATTCATTCTACATAAATTGTTAACAAATCACATTGCTTCCCGATTTAGTAGTCCACCGTACATAATAACGATATTGTAGTATTCCCAAAAAAAATTGAAAGTATGATGGTATGTGTGATATAATGTTTTTATAAAAACTATTAAATCATAAATATTATATAAAATTTATAAATCCATCATTATTATTATCCTATATTGGTGGTAATGATTGAATGATTTCCATCAATTCTCAAGGTCGTAGTTCTCCTTATACACAAACTTCAATTTCATAGCCCATTTGATTGAAGTGAATAAATATGTAGGCCATGAAATTATTATAAAAATATTATATTATATGAATGATACAAAGGATATTTTATCATAATTGTTTAAAATTATTTTAGTAAGTGTAGAAATAATTATGATAAAGACACTCATTAAAGAGCACTACCTCCTCTTCAAGTATCCTTCTTAGGATCCAACCAAAACCATTCACATGACTAATTCCTATATTAACTAAGTATTATAGGATGAGTAGAGGGAATTTATATTTTTATTTGGGTAGTAATTGGATGAAATAAATTTTATTTATTGGTTTTATAAAATAAGATAGGGTGCCCATTTATAACTGAGGTGGGTGTCAAAATTGTAATTGTTTCAAATGATTCAAGAAAAAAAACATATTTATCATCACAAAAAGCTCAAAAATGTTAAAATATAGATATTGGATGATATAAAGTCTAACTATATCCTTAAAATGGATATTTTTCTAGCTGGTACATCTTTTTTAACCCTTATCCTCATAGTTTAACCCCATAAATTCATTTTTCCTTAACTGTAGTAAAACATATGTACTGTTTTCATTATTTATTTTTTTTAAAAAAACTGTTGAAAATAATATAAATTATAAATTATTATAATTGAAAATATTTTATACATTTTTCGACATTCCATTAATATATGTATAAAAGATCTAATTGAATATCCATTCTATAAATTTTTAAGGAATACTTTTTCTAAAAGAGAAAATCATAAAATGCTTAGAATGTTTTAAAATAAAATACTTATTTCAAAATTTATCTCAATAAACTGAATTAGATAAATAGATGTATAATATAGCTTATTTTTCTTTAAAATAGTTAATTTATAATTTAAATTTTCAAATATTTTTAGAAAAAAGACAGTTTTCATTTAAAATTAACAGTTATTTAATATTAATAAAAAATGAATCTTTTCCCAAAAATCCAAAAAATTCACCCTTTGTAAAATTTGACATTATAATTTTAAAAATGATGTTTATTTTTAAAAATTTATTTAATAAATTTTTCAGAAAATGATTTTATTACTATTTATAAAAATAAATAAAATAATTTTTTGTGAAAATAGTTTTTTGAAACATATTAACAATTTACTTAAAGTTCTATGTTTTGTTAATTTTTTTATAGTTATATAAAAAAATAAATATATATTAATTAAAAGTAATTTTTTTACTGTTCATATTGTTATTTTTTATAGATTTCTTCGAAATTTTTCATTTAACTATCAATATTATTAATATATTGGGTTTTAATAAACTCGGTATTTCTTACACAGACAACTAAGATATTACTATACATATCATAAGATTAATGTGGTGTTACATATAAAAAAAATATATTAGAAATTTAATTTATTTAAAAAAATCATAAAAACTCGGATAGTTACATGCATAGTTGGGCAATATAGATGCTCCTTAGAGAACCATCTAGATTGAGGTCCTCATTCTCACCTCAGCCATCAGTGGACCAACCATAAATATAGCCAACCAATTTTCATTTCATTATGATACCCTAGTATTAAAGACTCATGGTACTCTCATGGGGTGCAGCTTCATCACCTATATTAGTATTCATCTTGGAAAATTTTATATCATACAACCTATTTCATATATTCAGTCGATCGAGTCGATAGACCTCCTCATTCTCCAGAGGATGAAGCTATTAAGGGGGAATGAGGGGAATTGATAGTGGGACATCGTTTACTTTAAGGATCTTGCTATGGATCTTGCTCAACATTCCCATTCACTTACACCATCTCATGATCCCCATATCCACCTCGTCCCATCCTACCACATCTAAAATCACACCCATGAACACAAAACCACCCGAACCACTAGTTCACCTACCTAATCTATTCCTTATGAAATCTAATATATTCATCAGTGTATTCTAAAGAACCAAATACATATTATTTTCCACCGCATCATTCCATTAATTGAAAAATTCAAGATTCCAACCCCCATCCTCACCACCCACCTCTACATCAATTACCAACCCACCTACATATTAATATGACGTACCCTTAAATAATACATTCCCTACCACCCTATAGTTGTTTACAGTAGAGAAGGACTTAATAAGAAATGTCCTCACTATTCTATCAACCATTAATGCCCCACTTATTGATCTGGATATCATACATTTATCCCCCATATGAATCGGTATCTCCATACCAACTATCTTGATCGATCCTACTTGAATCACAAAATCATCGATTATGATATTAGATTTACTACCCCTAGTGTATATACATGAAATAGATAGTTTGAGGAAACATCATGAACCCAATGCATGGGAGGTGGCTTCTCAAGCAGATAGTGGTGACATTGTCTATACTATTTATTTATTCCAATGTCTCCATCCCATGTTTTACACTATTCTTGGAGACTCATATATTATTTTAATTTTATTCCATATTCCTTGGTGTACTATTTTTAAAACCTATCGATGATTCATTGTTTTTACTACACTACCTTTTTTATTTTTTTCATTTATACATCTGAATTAATTTATCTATGTCCATCTCTATAGTATCATCCATGGTAATGATGAGTCTATAAAGCCACAACCTATCATCCCGCATTACATATATCAGCATGTGGCTCATATATAGGTCAATATTGAAAATCTAAAGGTCTATATCTATATTCATATAGATTCTATTACATTATTTTCATGTAATTTACTGCTTCCACATGAGTGTTTTCTATAACCAATTCTTGAGGTGGTCAAACCCACCAAAAACTCTTTTTATCTCAATTAAACTAGTAGTAGTTCATGTAGAAGGTATAGGTAATCTGTGATGATGGAAAAAACTATCTATTTTTTCATCAATCTGGTTGAAGATGACATAGTGATTCTTTTAGGGTTAGAAACCCATTTTTTGATTTTTATGTATTTATATTCTTCTTAAGACAATATTTTTCTTCTATATAACTTTATATTCACCAGTTTTCCTAAATTTTATTTTGTTTAATTAATTACATTATTTAAAATAATTTATCCTAATATTTAACAAGTGCACTAACCATTTTTCTACTTCTATAATGATTAACCCATTTCTATTAATTATTCATTAGGTGTTTTTATTTGATTTATAAAAAACATTGAAGTGTGAAAAATTCCCCATCATCATACCGCATTTTCCACCGTGTCATTTATTTCAATATAATAATTTATTGATTCTCAATTTAAAGTTCAAAATTTTGATTTAAAAATTTTCAATGCTTTTTTTGATATCCCCCCTACATCACTTTACAGAATAGTGTAGACACTGTTTCATTTTATGTGTGGGGTAGTCTTTATTATGCATTTTTATATGTACACTTTTATTATTGTTTATTTCCAATATTTTAAGAGACGGTTTTCATAGAATCGATGATTCAACATTTAATATCATTATACCAATTTAAATAAAAGAGAACATGTGTGTGTAGATTGTTCAAAACAATATTTATTCCTATTTATATTTTAATAATGTTTGTTGTATTTAATAACATAATTACAATTCTATATTTTTTAAATTAATATTGATGGACTTATTATTGGATTCTATTCCCTAATTTATTTCATGTTATTTTATTCATTCCAAATCTTGATTGGATTCTTGAGACACATTATGATATTATTTATAAGAATGATTATTTAGAGATATATGTTTCATATAAATAGATAAAAATATTCACTCGTATCTTGTCGAGGATATGGTTGAATAAAAGAAATGTTAAAAATTTTGAATCAATCTCTTTTGATCCATTAATCATGAGACCCACCAATACATTTTTCCTTCTTAAACACATTAAATCCATTAATGAACTTTATAGTATTTATCCATGTCACATAAAAAAAATTCACATCATAATCTAATAATGGTATAACTACATGACTATAATTTTAGTGATTAAATGGGAGCTGGCCACTACCAATGGGAATGAGTTATTTTCTACTAGAGAGTTTTATGGTGATTATTTCACATGATCTATGGGATTTTGTCCATGGTTCTATTGATGTACAATTAATGACTATCCAATTAAAAAATGGTGTATTTGTATTAAGATGGAACAAAATGACTATTTACTATAACAATGAATCTAGTTATCAAACTTTTGTGGTTTTGTGATTTATTAAAGATCCATCCTAGAAATGAATTTAACAAATGAACAAATAAAACCCTTTTTGATTTTAGGACACTTCTATGGACCTACCATGATCTTTTGAGTGTTTGTAGATGCAACATTCTGGATGAAATTTTTCATTTATTTAGTTCTAATAGCAAAGTATTATATAGGTTAGGTATCATTAAACTGAGCATTATTTTTACAGATAAAATCTTACATTCATTCATTTATTCATTTGAACCATATTAATGAATCCCTCATGATTAATATTTTGTTTATCATAATAAAGCGGATATATCCGAACCAATTCCATCTTCTGGTTAGGAACATGTATTCGAGAACTGAGAATAACCCCATTTTTATTTTTATTTTGATGATGAAAAAATATTAATTGTTATGTAAATAGAAAATGGGTACATATTCTGGTGTTGTGATATGATTTTTAATTAAAGGAATATTGACTATAAAAAAGAACGTCACTATAATGCATGAATAATTTTAACCACAATGTTTCTTCGAGAGGAATCCATTATTCTTCTAGCATATAGTATTATTTTATTCATTTTAATACATGTTTCTTATTTAATTTTTTTATTTAGAATAAATATTTATAATATTTTTTATTAAGTACAGTAAATTGATCAAGTGTGAGAGAATTTGGTAAGATAAATTTATATAAATATTTTAAATACAATTTTTAAAGCTTTATTCGTGATTTATTTGATAATAAAATAGTTTTTGATGTGTTTTTTAGGAAATGGTAATTAATTAATCAAATGGAATGATGTTGTAAAATCCTAAAATTCTACAATACATGTCTTGAGGTTGTAGTAGATGATGTTTATTCTTTGGGAAGAAAACCATATAGCTGAATTATATGGTTTGATACCCATTTCACTTACATGAAATGGGACCATGATATAAATAAAAATTACCAGTCATGAAATATTTAAGGTCTAAAAATGAATAATATATATAATGTGAGCTCAATATATGAAATTAAAAGATCAAATGTTCAATCTCGATGATTATACAAGAGTTGAAATCCACTAGATCAAAACACTTCAGTGAAACCGGTAGACCTGAATTAAAAATTGTCATAAAATTACATTTCATGAATTTATCAAGGTATATTTCACATTAATCATGTTATATATTTGAATCATTTACAAATATTGAACCAATTAGGACCATATATTTTCAATAGCCCTGGATGCACAGAGAGAGTGGGATGCTACATGAACAATTCCACTTTATTATTTTTTTATTTTCCTCTTTCATATAATCATTGTTTTTCTCCTTTTTATTATTTTATTGATTCCATTATTATGGATTTATAGTTCAGTAATCGTTTATTTTTTCCTTAGGATGTTCAATTCTAATTTTTTTTTTCATGAAACTACAAATTTTGATCATTTCTTCATTTTTTTCTTCATTCATGTTAGTATATCATTGACTTTATTTTTTTCAAGCAGGTATTTTGTTTAATTGATTTGTTTAACATATAGATCATGTTTCATGTTTCCCTAATTTAATTTAATACCATCATTAGTGGATAATCATATATGGGTTAGTGGTTAAGAGTAAGGATTTTTTTAACGCAATGAATCTCGAAATATAAACTTGGTAACCATATCTTGATTAATTAGGTTATTAAAAATTGAATTATCTCATTATTTTTTACTAAAAAACTAGGAGAGATGAAATATAATGATCATAACCTAGTTGGGGAAGATCACACTAAGGTATAAATCATGTGATACTTTCTACCTTGAATCAAATCATATTGCACCAAGGTTTTTGACTATATGTTGACCAAATAATAGATATAACATAGGTATATCCAACTTGTTGAACCAAGATCAATTAGTGAACTTTGGACCACTACTCATTCTAATATATAGGGTTTTTTAAGTAAAATTTAGGATTACCCATTTTCAAAAAATAATGAAATTTTTTCAGTATCCCTTGTTTTCAATATGATTTAAAACTAAGATACACAATTTTAGTTACACCCAAATTCTATAGAGATCACGAGGAATCCAAAAACATGGTTATTACCTATATATTTTTTGCATACCCATTCTCCCTTATTTTTTGACACCACACTACCAATGTGTTTTTTTCAGAAGACATAGGTTCTAGGAATATAAATTTTACTTTAAAATTTACCATATATAATCAACAATGTCATTTAGGCTAGTAAAAACCCAATAAATGGAAATGGTGTAAAATAAATAATAATTAAAACTATAGTAATAGAATGAATCTATTAAGAAGAAGAATAACTTGAATCATCACATTGTATAAAATCATATAATGAGGTTAATTCTAGATCTCAATGCTAAAAAATTTATTGATACCTACTGTAGTGATGATTATTTGGATGAATTAATAAAGTTGGAAAAAAATATAAAGCACAAGTTAATTTCTTTCATTAAGAATAATATTATACAAAAAAGGGTACTATTTAACTAAAAATAAATAGTATAATATTGTAGATAGTAAAATTTTATTTATAAAAAATTAGGGATATTCATTGATAAAATCAATAAATAAAAATTGATTTTTCATTAGAAAGATATTATGTTGATAAATCTCGATGATAAAATGGTTTTTAAATAAGAAAATATATCTAAGAGAAATTAAATACTTATCATAATTCAAAATTATATAAAATTGATATATAATTCATTAAAAATAATGTTAAGCTTAAATATGATTCCTCTCATGATAGTGGAAAAAAATTCCATAATAGGTGAAATACAACATTTCACGATCACAACCAATGTAAATATATTTTTTATAACATTTTATATTAAACCTAAAATTAAAAACTATTATAAAAAAGGAGACAAGATTGAGACACTTGTTATCATTAATAGAATGGGTAAACCTATTATTAATACCCATTCACCAAATCGAAATCCTATAAAAAGATATAGATTTAAAAACAAAACCTTATTTAAAATAAAATATCCTCCTCAACAAGACAAGTGTTTCGCAGATTTCTATTGTGTTATAGAGTCTTTAGAAATTAATAAATTCCTTTCTAGTTTAATCTGTCCATACAATAGAATAGGAAATAACTAAGGATGAGTTATATTGGGAATATGAAGATAAATAATTTAGAGATACAATCTATTAAGAATCGTTATTATAGTTCAAAATTCAAAATAAATTTTCATATTATGAATATTGTTTTTTAATATTTGAATAGGATTCTCATTGAGTATAGGGGTGAATGAATATACTAACATGACTAGAAAACAATATTTTGATTGTAAAGGATGCTTAGAATGTAATTAGATAAAAGTTTATTCTATTAAGACTAACAAGAAGAGATTTGAAAAATTCAACGAATCTATTCTTGCTAAAAAATCATAGCCAACATGTTTTCAATAATAGTTTAAAATGTTAATGAAAATAGATGGAGTTAAAAAATGTTTTAATGATGAAGGAATATAAGTTTATTAAAATTAGTACATTAAAAAACTTTTGTTATTTTCAAAAAGTGACAAAAATAATATTCAACCACATCTATGTTGAATATGTGATCATTGTGTACATGTAATGAAAATCAATGTGATCATTCTTCTATAACAGGTAAAATGGATGATGAAAATGATATGAGAACAAATTAATTTTGTTATATTGATGTTTGTGAAAAATAATTACACTCCACATATTAAAATAATTCAAGTAATGAATTTAATCATGAAACATATAATTTCTAATGATTTGAAAATAATGATACCTAATTATTATATAGAATATATGTTATAAACTAAGGGATCATCATTGAAAGGGAAACTCACAGAATTTTTTTTTCAATTGGGAAGATAAGATATCAACCATATTTTAAACATTCATGTTCATTTATATAAATAAGTGGATCATTTAAGTAGACGAATAAATGGAAGTCATGGATGAGTATTTTGTTCATTATAAAACAATATAAGAGTTTATAAGGGATAGGTAACACTACATGGTCAAAGAATAATTGAGCTTAGCCTTTTTGGTGAAGCATACAAGAGGTGAATAATTGCAGAAATATACTCATTTTAGTGAATTTAGAGTAAGTGAAGGATCCATAAAATATAATGTGGTGGTATGAAAATAACTCTCCCAACCCTATCAGGATTTAAAAAAAATATTTCTCATGGGGGAGTTCATCCCATGTTAAAAAAATTTATATTCATATCATCGAGTAGAAAATTAAAAATAATGTTTTTAAAGATTAGTGTTGATGAAAATATCCTTTTATTTGTAGATTAAAATAATATAACGTTAGTGTTGTGAATTGGTATAATATGTTCAGTGGAATATGGAAAAAATTGGTACCCTTGGATATCCCCTTATGTTATATACATCTTATTATCACATGTGGACAAATAATTGACTTTCTAAATGATTATTACTATAGAAATAAGTGTGTTCACAATTTTCCCAAGAAGTGGATCAAAATGTATCTATAAATAAAAAGGGTTTATGAAGGATTTTGATAACTTTTTTGGATCTCAAAGAATATATGAGTTAACTAAATCACTTATATTCCTTTTAATTCATTATAAAAATTAATGATAAGTAAATGTTTAATTTTTAAGATGTTATGTATTGAAATGAAATCCAAAGGGTGGGATTAAAATGACCAAAAAAAAATATAATCATGAAGGTGTATTTTTCAATTTAGACCATGTTATATAGAATTAAAATATATGAGTTGATAATACGAATAATGGAAAAATATATGGTGTGTTGAAACCAGATAGAAGACATGTATAGATGGGATCAATGAATTACCCCCAAAACATGACCATTATAGTGTTAAAATTAATGTGAAGACATGTGTGTATTCTAATTCTGAGTAGAAATTCTTTTAAAACATGATACATGCACTGATGAATATGTGTATAACATTGAAATTGAATAAAAAATTATTTTTAAGGAGAGAAATTAGAGTATTTATTGAATAATTCATCTTTCTGCAAGTTTTATTAAATTTCAGTCAAATTAGTGACGAAATACATATTGATGAATATTAGAATAAACTGATGTTCACGGATTGAGGCCTGAAATGGTAAGGTAGTGAAAAAAATTTTAATTACTCAAAGTAGATTAATTAAATACACTTTGATTCATCAAAATTATATTTAGGTGATTTAGAATTATTTTGAATATTTCGAATGATATTTTATAAAATAGTTTGTTGATTAGAACATGAATACTCCTTGAAGTTGAATGAAAAAGATATATAAAATTTTCTTATTTGGAGATGGAATTATGTATTCTAATGGATAATATTATAGATGATTAATTAAAAAACATTCACATTGTGTCTGTATATAAGATAATTCTCAATCACATACACAATTATAGTCCATCGGTATAGGTTTAAGCTATATTATAGTCATCCAAAATTGGTTATTGTTTATCAGAGGAATTCATGTGTATGTTAAAATATTTGAAGGATGTGGATGTGTAGTGGATGATATGTAGGGATACATGATGATAGAAGGTTGTAATGCATGGAAGCTTCATGGTATTTTTTAGGGTATTAAAAACATGTTGGGTAACAAAACATCATCCTTTTGGAATTTTGTTTTACGTGGGAATGTCCCAACATGATGAATTTATCATTAGTAAGAGGTATTGTGTTCCCTAATTAGAACACCACGACATCTATTCATTTTCTATGTGTATTATGCTTTTTATGTGCATATAATTTATATAGTGTAATTACTTAGTGCATAATGTTAGTGAAAATGATCAAAATTGATTACTAACATTATTGAAGCTTGACACATTAATTTAAAATAATAATGTAATAAAAATTTCATACACATTCATAGAAAAATCGTGTGTTCATCAATCCATTGTTTTGAAGCATCAATATTGGTTCAGTATAAAATTATTGTTTTTTGAACATGAATGTGCTATATAAAAATTTGTATATCAGATATATTATAAAACATTTCATGTAGTATGGAAACATGAATTGAGTATGTTAATAAAAATTTAAATACAAAATATTTTTTTAAAATTATGATTGTATATTTTCTATCTTTAATGGTAATGATTAGCTAAATATTGTAAATATACATGTTCTTAAATGTGTTAATAATTTAGGATGGGTTCTAAATTTCATCTGACTATATTTGTTGCTTTTTAAAAAAATATTGGAATATAATTATGAGACTTTGAACAAAATTAATTGGCATTATTATATGTGCATAAAATAATTAGAGTTGTTACAGAGGTATTTAGAGGGATTAAGAGGATTTAGGGACTACACAAAGACTAATATCGGTTGATTGGAAATCTGATTAATGACCACCGTATACCCAATAGGGGAAAATATCAAGATGGTGGGACATATTAAATATTTAATAAGGAGTTATTCTAGTAATTTTTTCAAGGCCATCCCATTAACCCCAAATTTAATATTATTTCCCCCATTTAGTATGTTGATTCCCCAATTTCCTTTTTATCCTCCATTATGAGGGTTAAATGGACCTCTACTATAACAATTTTAATTTTGATTCTATCTGTGACATTTGGGAGCTTATGTTAATTCAACAAATCATTCACCATATTTTCCTTATTCCTTTTCTTTGAGAAAGATCACATTGTTTAAGTGTAATATGATCTTTTTTATGGTTGATATTTTATTCTTTGATCCAAACCATTTCATCACAAACTAAATTATATTTTCAAAAACATGGACTCAAATTTTTTTATGGTGGTTATTTCATTATGGTAAATATAAATTCATTCTATTTTATCTTATGTTAATATGTGTATGTCTTTCTATAATTTCTACCCATTGACATAAATTACATTACTTTTTGTGTTAGAAAATTTTTATATTTTATTTTCCGATTATTATGTCATGAGAAATAAATATAGGTGTTCCAATAAGAATGAGGCACTTTTACGGTTATTTTCATTTTTTATTTATGAAATAGTATTTTTCTCTTTTTCATAGAATTTTTCTCTCTGTTATTCATAAAAGTGATTTTTTATTATTTATTAGTTGAAATAGAAATGGGGTTTTATTTATATAGTTGTGAAATAGAATTTTAAAAAACATAAATAATAATGGGGTGTATTTTAATTATTAATTGGGCCTTTAGTGAGTTTTTCCATGATAATTTTTTATTTGATTATTTAAATTAATTTATTGATTTTTTTCATGAAGAGTACCATAGGTGATATATAAGCAATCATAAGTTCATTGGCTCTATTAATAATATTTCATGGCAATCATTTATTTTTCATATTTCTAAATGGCCTTAATTTTATGATACTAAATAAGTACTAGGGGACTTGGTTGAATAATGAATTAATTCTTTTAAATGGAATGTTACATGTTATGGATTTTATTATTTTGAAAGTAAAAAAATGAAGAAGAAAAATGATTTAATGTCATTGATTTCACTTTCTATTAGAATTATTTTGGAATTAATTAGATATATTTCCTGAATTCTATATGAATTTCATTAATATGGAATATTATAAGTGGGCCCAATATTCTAATAGGGGACTCCAATGAATTTCTAGGTGTACTTACTCCCCTAAATTAAATTAGGTATAATTCTATAGACATCACTGAAAAATTCATTAGATACTAATTACATTCATAATCAGGATTATCATGGCATATATTCACCAATTTTTTTATTTATTTAATCTCATTGAATACTATTTTTCATTCTTATAGGATATCCTTATTGATTTTCATAGGATGAGCTCCCCAAATTGAAATTGATGTATTTTTGTGAAGGAATTGGGTACATGTTTTGGATTAAAATCAAATCATGTTTCAAAATTTAAAGCAATGTTTATTGAGTTCAAACTGTAAGAAATGATAAATTGAATACCATTGGTCACCCCTTTGGATTCCATATGTGATTTATTGAGAGGAAATTCTAATTTGATCCACATGGATTCTAATACAATATTTTTATTACAGTGCTCTTGGTGTTATACTATAGAAATAGTCGATCCATGACATATACCATGATCAGAGGCTCTCTGGGATGTGTTGAAGCATCTATTAGACTAAATATCTATATCACTATAGATCCCTTGGATCAGTGGTCATTATACATTAAATTCTACATAGGCTATTAAATTATTAAAATAAATAAATATTTATTTCTATCATTCTTGAATATTATTCTTTATATAGTATGTATCTCAAAGATTCCAATTTTTTTGGCCTATATAGTTATAATCACACCCTATTTAGATTTCTATGGAATATGGGTTCCTATATAGCTTCCATTTTTGTCATTGCTGATTTTAGATCGAGTATCTTCCTAATTCTATGGATTTTATGATTTCTGGGATCTAGTATGTAATTTGTAATAGGGTTTGTAATCAAGTTCATTTGGGATGTATTATCTAGTAATTTTTCTTTTCCTATTAAATATATTTATTATAGTCTCATATTCATGTATGTTATGTTGGGAGGCTGACTCCAAATATACTATTATTATGTGTTCAGAATGGGGTAAATGAATTAATGAATGCCCTTTTTTTAGATTTCATTGGAATCATATACTACTGAAGGAGGATTATCATTTTTGGGATATAAAAAACCATATCATTTCATGGACATGGATTTCCAAAAATCATACATAGACTTACATGAACTAGGGGTGATCCTTGATCGGAAAATGATGTATTAAATGTTTGGTTTTCTTGAATAATGGGTTAGTTTATCTACATAGTTTTTCAAAAATTGAAGCTAGGGAGTGCCTAAGGGTGGCCTTGAATAACTAGGGGGTTATAAAAAATGATTCCATCTATGAATTCGTGAAGGATAGGAAATTTCATGATGCTAAAAATGATTTTATTTTTTATGTTTCATTCAAAAATTTCTCCATTTGGCAAGAGTAATAGTGGTATTTGATTTTTTGTCCATACATTTATAATATAACCCATTCATACCAGATGGATCCCCTAGAGGATATGATTACATTTTTAGATCTATTACCCATGTAATTTCTCTTGATATTAATGCTTTTGACAATATCCCTAATGAGTAAGAGATCAGGGGGTCATTTAAAATCCAATATTATTGAATATCTCTTATTCTTGATGGATTTCTGTGTTCATCATATAGATAATTTTGGGGTATCATCAAGATTGAACTATTGGGTATCATTTCAAACTATTTATGGTGATGAATTCTTCCATGAGTGTCATATCCCACAACCTTGAATTTTATTCCCAAAGATAATGATCCATGATAATGGAAACAATATATTATATTCGTTATGTTCATGTTCCATATAAAATACTTTAAGTTTTTATTAACTAAAGTCTCATAATGAATCTCTATAAATGAATTTATAATGACCATTAGGGTTTCATATGGGGAAGGCGTACGTGACCCAAAATTTTTCTTGTCCTAGAAAAAAAATTATATAAACAAGAACATTTCATGTTATAACATATCAATAAAGTAGGATATGGAAAATGCTTTTAACAAGGTAGATTGGAGATTCATCATTAGATTCATAATGTACATAGTATTTTTAGAATAAGTTTATTATCTTTCCTTCAAAAACATTGGCACTACAAGGTTTTATGTCACCTTCGTTAGAAAAATATATGATTTATTTAATTTAGTTCAAGAGATAATGGATGTTATACCTTATCTCTTGGTGTATTCATTATTATCCAACACACTTTTTGTATGTATCTAAATATATGCAGTTGTGGTGGGAACTTTTATCCATTTCGATATTGAGAAAATTTCACTGGGATTAATCACCTCTTTTTTATGGAATAAATTATCATTTTCATCAACAAAAATAGTATTTCCATTCTAAAGAGGAACCATATTCATGATCAACAATTCAAATGGTGAGGTCCAATTATCAATCAATGGAATATGTGAATATATATATCCTGGTTATCCTCATATCAATGGGGAAATGATAATTAATATACAATATGTGTATCTAAAATAAAGTTTAAAATGGAATATTTATGTGCCCTGATCTCCACCAATAATATCCATTTTTCTATTTTGATTGTATTCTTGAAAATATTTCTTCTTATAATATTAATTGAAAAAATAGTTTCATTTCTATGGGGATGTGTAACACTAGTTAATAGTATCATGAACTCAATTTAAATGAATGTGTTGTCAGCCACCATTTTCTCCAAGATTCTTCTATATAATATTGATAATCTCTTTATATGATCCATATGGGATGTAAAAGAGGAGGGTAGGTACCACTATGACTCATGGAAATGGATTTATCAAGAGGCTAATGATGGTGTCATCAAACTCAGTATCATTTATTAAACCATGATGTTCCTATTAGATAATATTTTATATGACGTTATCAAAGGGTGATATTAATTGACATGTTTAATTACTAAAAAATAAGGTGAAAATTTTGATAACATAGGATGCTGATGTTCAAAGCCTTTGGAAACAACCTGTTTACACATTCATACACCCCAATAGCACTAGTGGTAGATAGTGAAATATGGAATAATTTAATCCAAAAATGGTAATTTAGTGGGGAATATCCTATACTTCCCTAGATATTTAATGAAATATCTCTCCTTCTTACAAGGTATCTACTTTCCCTTCTTCTCCAAAGCTATTATTAACCCCTGACAATAAAATTTCTTCCAATGTATTTTTAGAACCATCATACAGGACCTATTTTTTATTAGGTCATCATAATTGTTTTTTATATTCAATGGAATATCAATGTCTTCTGTATGAAAAATGTGTACATGATAAATGGTGTGGTATATTATTGAGAAAAACATCCCTATTAAGATAAACTTCCATATTTTGTGAATTTTTTACCAATCTCCAACCAATGATAAGTGGGTAAAACACATGGTGGTCTCCGTTGTTTCTAATTGTGCCTATTGTTATTCTTAGAAGGATGAGATAGACTCTCACATATTAATTGATGAAAAATAGGAACTCTTAATTAGTAATGGCTTCGTTATATTCCATATATCTTATTTTTAGGAATTGTTTTTGATTTTTTACTAATTCATTGTTCCATAACTTAGAAGATAATTTTCATGAGTGTAAGGTGAGGAAAATTTTTTTGGTGGATGGACGTTATATTCAATAGAATGAACATAATAGTTACATAAATAACTGATCCTTTACTAATCAGTTGGAAATGAATTCCTAAAAAATTTCCTTGGTTTTGGAGATGGTTTCTTTTGTCAATCAGGGGGATTTATTCTCATCACTATTTTATATTATGGTTGATTGTGGTCTCATGGTTCACCATAAATCTCTATAAGGAAAAATGGTTCATTTAATTCCTCCTAAGAGTGTTCATAAAATGAATATCTATGGTTCTTGCAGAAATGGTTACATATATAAAGGAGGGTCTGTTCGAATAAGGATGGATTCATAATAAATAATTTGAATTTATGTTGTAGAAAGGTGACTCCTTCTAGAAAGAAATTATTACCATTCTCAATGGGTTGGAATTATACCACTTTCGTGGTATTACTTTTTATAGGATGGAAACTGATTCCTTGATCATTCTTCGCTCAATAGATGATGTAACATATATCCCCTATAATATCACATATTTCATTGTCTTGTATATGGTTTTTATCAATAGTGTCATTGATCCTAACCACACATGAAGAGAGGTAAAGAAGGTTCTATACTTCCTGGATTTTTCTGCTACACTATGTTACCAATTTAAAATATTTAATTGTACTTAATCCATTCCCCAATGCAGATTAATCTTATACAGATAGTTTCCCTAGGATATCACTATTTTAGACCCCTATAATTTTTTGGACACCTTTCCCTATTCATAAAAATAATACTTTAAATTGGATTGAAGATATATTTGTATGGATTTCATACTATGTATTGTCAAAGGCTCTTTTATTACTACATGGTTATTGATTTTTCATGGAACTTCCCTATATGTAATTTTTCAGATAATATATCTCAATCATGTCTTTAATATCATTTATTCCTCTATTTTATTACTTTGATATTAATTTATAGTTTCCCCAAGACACCACCTTCAGACTGCGTTGACAAACAACATGCTATAGAAAACATGGAGATGTTCTTGAGGAAATGTGAAATGTTGTCCTATAGAACATGTTCAGGGGAACCTATCATATGGAATTACTTAATTGAATCATATGTATTTTTCATCAATTTTATTATTTTAGATTTATAAATAATAGTATTAATTTGTGTTTGTACATGGTATAAAGATTTTACCTAGTACTATCCACCACATGTTAGATTATATACTATGTTTTAGGCGATGGCACTGCATTTATTTCTTTTCACATTTATTATCGATATGATATGACCTTGACTGATGTACTTGATTATGTGGTTATTATTTTATGTGTTATTCCTATGATCCTAGTATATCAATATATTCTGTGTTAAGGCATCATATCAAGCATGTTTGATTCACATGTCAGTTTTAGGATTTCATGTAATAGATTACTTAATTGTGTGGACTATGATAATGGTTCATTATTTAATGTTTCTATCTTCTTTCTACATAAATTTCATACAAATTATTATAGAGTAATCAAACTTAAAAAATACCCACAAAGGGGTAATGGATATATAGTGTGATTATTTTTCGATTTTTTATTATAAAGAATAAAAAAATTAAAATTCAAATGACAACTAAATACAAAATTACCTATGTAACATGTAATTGAAATCATAATTAATTGATCGTCAGATGTGACATATTATGGTTATTTTAAATAGCTAAATATAAATAATTTTATTCCATTTAATGTTGTTTATGTGATGTAATAAAAATAAAAATCTATTTAGAACATATAATGGGTTCCCCTCTATACTCATACCAGATTTCATTAGACTGAGCCTCTGTTATGGAAATTATTTTCAATAAGATTATATAATGAATTTTTTTGAACCCTATACATATTTTATGATTGTGTTTCTTGGGTCATTTTTATTTGGACCCTATTCATGGGTTGTTAGAGTGGTGAGACTGAACATGTAATGTCATATACCTATGGGGTATGAGAACTTGTTTTTTGGAAATGTTATTAGATTTAGTTTTTAGTTTATGTGGCATTACTGTGATATTTGTATGATGGGTTATTCAGGGATCCATTGTTTTTAGTCTCGTGACAGGTCATTATGAGGGATGTCACATGACATCAAATAGGGATTCTTTCCACAACTATGTTGAAGGAAGGATATTTTTTGTGGTAACGAACTGGATCGATATATAGGTGTTATATAAATGGAATACCAAAGTAATGGTATGATATAAATAATGATTAAGTGGCTAGATATTATATAATTAAATAACATTGAGTATTGGCTCTTCAATTATTTATATTATTTTCTATGGAATGTATTATTAGGTTTTTGACCATATCCACACATGATGCTTCTCCAAGAATAAACTAAAATCATAAATGAATTTTAGTTGAGCTTCAAAAAAATTCGTATATTTTTATAGTTAATTTAGATAGCCTTATCAATGTGAGATGCCTAGTTCTGTAATTATTTTAGGGTTATCATAACATCATGGTACTGGCTTGTGGAAGAGGCATGCCCAATAGCATAGTCATGGGAGCTGAGTTTTGGAAATATTTAAACGAATAGAGTTAAGTTTCATCATTAAGATGGATTTAATATGAGGATGAAAATAATTACCCTTGATAGAATATGGGAGGAAATTATGTGTTGGAGCTATAATTTTTTATTTGTCTTTTTATTTTGTAGAATTGGAGAATACTCCATTATGCTAAATAAGAAAGCAGTCATGGCATTGAATTGAGGGCTGATGTGGGTACATTGAGGGGAATTGCTTCATTTTGAAACAAGGATATCTAAATATTCTTATGTTGATCTATCTTTAGAAATGTTAATTTTTAATGATATTGGAGGAAAAATAGTCCATTTATGGTAGAAGAATCATGGGGATAACTGAGGTTGATGTGAAAAATGTGGATAAATTTCTCAAGAGTAGGGAAACAAGGATGGTTATAATTAAAATTATCTATTATGGTTCTATAGGATCTATAAGTGATGATCCAAAATGTATTGAGAATTATATTTGTCATTCAATGTTTTGGCACTTAATTTTTGTAGGATTTATTATGAAATCATGGGCGGATGGTCTTGTGATTGGTAGTGGAAGTTATTTTTTCATTTGGTATGAATATATAGTGTGAGAGGATTCATAACCTCTATGTATCATGTTATGTGAATGACATGGAATTTTATAAAAAATTAAAAATTAATGGTTCAACTACATGAAATAATGGATTTTTGCTTAGTGAGGTATGAGATGTTGGCCATGATGATATGGATCACCCATCAAAAAAAATTGTGTTTGTGAAACTGGCTACAAGGAGGATTTCATGGATTTTTGATACCAACATATAGGGGGATCCAAATTCATCAAGATTCCATAGTGAATTCCATGTATGAAACTAGATTATGTTTTTATAGAATAATGACACTCTTGATATAACATGATCATGATAACTAATGACTAATAGTTTTATAATGGAATGAAATCAACTGTAGGATTATTCTATGTTGGACATTCTTGGGATGCATTGATATTTCTAAGTGCATATGAAAAATTAATTGGGAGTGTTGAATTGAATCAACTATAATTTTCAAGCACAATTAAGATAAGTTATGTAAAGGATATTTGACTGTATTTATCAGTTTGAATTTGTTGGAATAATAAATTGATAGTTGTAATAAACTCTAATCGATGTTTAATGGGATATAATTCACGTTTTTTTGGATACCATAACATAGGTATCGTGGATCTACAAGAACATGTTATGGTAATGAATTGATGAGGCTCAAGGGACTATAGATTTTAATTGACATATTTTAGTTGTTTCTTATTTTGGAGAGCCCTGAATGATGGCTTAGAAATTGGAGGTAATAACCTCAACAATTTTATGGTTGAAAAGAACATATGAGAACCATATCCAAATATTTAGGAAAATAACTACCATTTGAATGGGGTTTAGTATGTAGTTTTCAATGTTGTAAAAAGGCCATGTGTCTAAGTGTTCATGAGGTTTTAACTAATATTTTCACTAAAATAGCTGATGACAATAAACTATAGTGGTCCAAGGTCCTCAATCAATGATGTTTTGTATTAGAGGATTTGGGATCCCAATAATTCCCCTAGAAATATGGTGCCTTGGTGGAGTTAATTTGGAAGACTTTCACTATTATTCATGGATCAATTATATTTTTTATGGAATTTTAGATTATGGTGTATTCACATAGAAATAACCAACCTGAGGATACTATATCATAATCATTTGGACTTAGTCTAATAGATGAGAACTTGGAACCTATTATGTTCCTATTATAAAATCATGAAGACTTCTAAGATGAGTAATATATCATATGTAGTTTTACAATTCCATCATCTCATGATTTTGTTGAGTGGTTTTATGTTCTTGTTAAATTCTACAGGTGGGATTCCTTCATGTCTGAATAAAGGGAATATTTGTCTCTTAGTGATGGGGTTATTTATTCTTGTGTATGTTTAGTAATTGATTTTTTTTATTCATGAAGATATATCTTGAGAATAAACTTTTAAATTAACACGATATTGTAAAAAAATGTGTTTATAGAGTTATTAAATATGCCTATGGTGTTATAAGATTGAGGTCAGTGGATGGGTAAATTTTTGAACTGGTGTTTGGAATGGAGTAATGATACTCAAAAATGTAAATATATATTTTTTATAAATTTTATAAATCTTGATGATGGTTGTATATGTGCTCAGGTGGATGGAAGGAGGTGGGACCTATAGTAATACTACTATAGTGTCACCATCATCCCCATTTAGGGCTACAAGCTAGAAGGTGGTCCTTATTGTTATTTTTAAAATAGGGGAATCCCTATAATTTTACAAGGTCCACCTCATAACTCAAAATTAAAAAAAATCATCATTAATAAATAAGTAGCCCATCTTTTATTTTTTTCTCCTAATCCATAATGATTTGATGTATCTCTTTTATCCCATGCAGAAATTACCATCTCTATATGGCTTTTGTGAGTTTTATGTATGGCTACATATCTTCCTATATCTTTTCTTTACCTAGTTTTTTGTTGGGAAATATTTCACTATATGACACTAAAATAACTTTTTTATTAGTGCCTTTTTCTTCTTTTTTGATTACCTTCATTTTATCTTGAACTGTAAGATAATATAAGACTTTAGACTCACCAATGGTTACTGTATGTGGTCCATTAAATTAAATTCAGGGTCATTACTATATATCCTATGGAAAAAAATTATATTATTTCAACATTTCCAAACATTAAACTTATATTATTTCAAGGATCTTTATGGTTCTGGATTAGGATTGATTCACTGATTATCATGCCATTAAATACTAGGATGTTCATTCCAATATGATTAATCGTATTTTCTTCATAGTTAAATAATATTTTGTCTTATGTATATAATTGTGGGAATATTTTATGAATATATCCTTATATTATTAAATAAGAAATTAAATGTTTAATTTGTTTAAAATTAAATTGGGTTTTAGATTGATGATTTTAATAATGAAATATCACAGTCAATGGTAACCTTTGGGTGAATTATAATCTTGAAAGGGGTTTTAAGTGATTTGTTTAATGATATTTTGGTTTTTTACTATATTATTAAATTGGTAGATGGGTACATGAAGAGTAATGTAGGTGATTTGATAAAAATGAAAAATTCATGGAATTCAATGATGAGATTTCATTATAATCCATAATTGTTTCATGATTTTTTATGCCTAGTTTTTATGTAGGTTAATTGGAAACAATAGACTTGGTGTCTTAATAATTTTTTAGTTTTAAATGAATAGTTTTATGTTATAGAGAATATTTAATGATTATTGATGTATGTATCAAAATATGAAAGATATGATTTTTTTTTATTTAATTGATGATGTGTTAGTAATTCCTTGTAGATATTCCATGGATTATTTATCATTGGAATTAGTGTGGAATTCCATGAGTGGGACAAAAATTATAAAAAGTTACCCATAAGAAATATGGGGTATAATTTAACCATTTGATTGATTATGGGTTGATTCAATGTAATTCCTTGATAAAGATATTGGATTCTTCATTGATTCGGTTTTATTAATTCTTTGTGGCCACTCCCCCATTGATTTCGGTAATGTGTACATTTTTTAAATTACATGGATTATTGTCATAGATTATTATAGCATATCCCCATTTAATTCCACGTGATGAGTCTCAAGATTCATATTGATCTATTTGGGAGAAATTACATAGCAGTTGGATATAGATTATAATCAAGATATACTTGAAATTATCATGGGTAGTTCATTGAGTTCAAATAGGTAGAATGGTTTAGTTCAATACAATGGTCCAACCACCTTTAATTATCCATGATATTTTTTGTGTGGCATTTCCATATTGATCCAGGTGGATTATCTTATATTCTTGCGACCAGGATTATTTATATTTTATAACTTTTAATATGCCAAAAATGATGTTTACCATGATTAGGAATGAACAGATTGGGATGAAGAATGTGTTAGACCGTTGTTGTGTGTCACTGTAGAAAAAAGAAATCAATGTTTTTTATACATTCCATTTTACAAAAATTATAAAAATACTAAATTAACTAGATTTATATATATTTAAAAAATTCATTCAGTTAAAAAAATAAATTTATTTTTTGGATTATAATTATTTTTTCTAACTGATGTGTTCTCATACACATCTTGGAGAACGATGAAAATTGTGAACTCAAGATGCTTTCATTATTTCATTATAGTTTCATATTAATAAGAGAAATTGATGATTTATATTTCTTGATTTTTATGATGGTTCTTGAGTTTTGGGATCGAGTTTGGATATGGGTCTATTTTTGTTGTAATATAATGTATTTTATCTTTAAAAATCAGTTTATTGTTAACAGTTCTTTATTTTTTTTATTATTTTGAAAATAATAATTGTCTTTTTCTAATTTATTACAATATGGTTATTGATTATTTATGTAACTTAACTTAATATGTATTTTTAGAGTTAATATCACTATATCTTATATCTGATTTCATTTATAGAATTATTACATTAATTTGAAATGCATGTATAGTCTCTCTAAAGTATTACATTAGACCACTGAAGTTAGTCAGCATCAACAAGAAAATTATGAGGCCAACTTGTGGTCATGTGGGATATTTTATAGATAATCACTACACTATATCTCAAGTAAGTGCATTACAAAAAATGATTTGAGGAATCATGGGAGCAATAAATATATTATTTATCATATATATACCTCGTATCACTAATGTTAAGTGGGTGAATAATTTGTAGAGTATATAGGTGTTAGTGAAATTAAAATAATCTAGTATTATATTGAACATCGAAAACAAACATTTCATGTATCATAATTTTGTTTTATATTATTTCATGTAAAGAACCATTCATGAAAATAAGGTTGATAATAATTTTTTCAAAGGGAGTATTCCAAAATAAAGTGACCAAACATGAGGGTTTTTGTATGAGGATGATAAAGTGGGTAGAAAAACTTTTATTTTTTAGAATTTTGAGAATAAAAAATATTTTTAGTAAAATATAAATTTTGTGAATAAATTTTGTATCTAATGTGCTAGATTTAATGTGAAGAATCATTAAAAATTGATATTAATGTAAAATTGAGAATATTGTGTTTAAATTAGTTGTGTAAATATTGATATTTTTTAATATCTAAAAATATGATACATTGTTTTATCAATGAGAGAGGATGAAATATGTAGCTGGGAGACTTTACAAAAGGAAGACAACTATTTTTCTTAATCCATTAAGAAGTTTGGGTGAGAATAACTATCATAACATAACATTATCATGGACTAGGAATGTATAGATAGAAGTGAGCATGAAATAAACTATTGATCCCAATGGATTTATAAAGAATATCGATTTGATGTGGTGTTGAAGAAATCAATAGAAAAAAGGAGACCGTTTGTTTACATGTTTTGATAAGATTATAGTTGGAGGAAGGTAGCTAAATTTTATATAGAATTATTGTAAGAGTATAATCGATATTTATACTATAAGGTTTAAGAAAATCTCAAATATATACACATTGGTATATGGGGGAGAATATATTATTATTTTGTCTAACTAACCACAAAAATTAGTTATCTTTCACCCCTAGTAATATAATGGGACATTCGGTATATAATACCATAACTATATCCCCTTAATATTATAACTACATCAGAATACACCTACAAAAAATCCATGACAACATCATCAAGGAATAAAATGAAATTACTTTGGATTTGAGTGTTTATTATTCATCTGTTTTCAAAAAACTAAGTTGTTCAAGGTTTACCTAGTACCAAAATCTATACGGGCATCAATTATCATATCTATAATGGGTTGGAGTGAATTGAAATGTTTAATAACATATCATTATTTTATAAAATAATAAAATAAAAAATTATTATACTTGTTAATGTAAACAAAACCAATTAAATTTCTATTATCATATATTTGAGTATTAGTGTTGGTATTGGATTTATTTTCAACACATGTTGATGTTGTGAGAAAAAAATGTAACAAATATTCTTTATAAGGTACTAGAATATTTTTCATTTCATACGGTGATGGGTTTTTTGTCAGAACATGTTGAATAAAATATATTGTCAATTTGAAAATAATTTTTTAGAAGTATGAATGAGTCCATTCTAAATGAATTTTCATAAGAGGATTTGTACTCAATTATTAATAAGAGATTGTGGTGTGTATAGAATGATGTTTTTATTGAATTTGATAATTGGTATGTAGATATATTTATTGTCTCAAAGTTATTATTGAATAGAAGATACATATATTTTAGACATATTTGATATGAAACTATTTTTAATGGTTATGATTGAAAAAATCCATTTATTATGAATTATTTCCATGTTTTGAGGTCTTGTTAGTAAGATTCATGAAAACATGGCTTACGCCCTAATGGAATGTTCATGAATCTATAGATTCATTAACATACATTTCTAGAAATTCAATTTTCATAATCCGTATATTTTTATGTTGATTTTATCAATTGATTTTCATTTAACTCAAGTTTTCGGTGCGAATGGAATGTTTCCTAATTATCCACTATATAATATTGATTATACATTATTTACTCATGATATATTATTATCTATATAACCATTAATGAGTATCTAAGATAACCGTTTATTTATTTTCCTATTCACAGGATATAAAGAATGATATTGTGAATCATTTCATGGGTTCATGAATATTTCTAAAGAAGTATTTATATATTTAAAATTTAATTTTTGAATCAAGTATTTATATATTTTTCTATGACTATAAAACTAATAAATCATTCATGAGGAGAACTATTTTTTCTATTACAATTTTAATAAAGTAAAAAAAAACTAGATCTAGGTTTATAGAGTATGGTTTTTACTAATGGTTTCATATGGAGGTGTAGTATAAAGCATTGGAACATGATATTTAATTTACATATATATCATGAAAATTATGATAATTCATTTAGAAATTTCAAAACATTTATTCATTAAAAAGATTTTCATTTTTGCCTCTATATTCATGATGATTATGAGCTAACTCATTGGGTATCATTGTTCAGGGATGAAACCTAGTGTAATGAATGTAATAGACACTTTAAGTCAATTTATAGATGTATCTACTAAGAAAGATAATTAATTTATTTTTGGGGATGAGCTGATATTAGTCGTATTAGGGAAACTAACTATAATTATGACAAATAATGGTTCCTGTATAGGGAAACCTAGTATTATACAACACAATTCAACCATCTTAGATTGATTAATATAATATAAACTAAATCTTTTAATATAACTAATAAAACATTTGTAAGTGAATAATATATTAATTCCCTCAAAAAGATATTTTGGGCTGCCTTAAGTAATGAATGAGAAAATATTATTCATTAATTGCTTTTTATGATGGGATAAGTTTATTAATGGGGTCCATTCATATAAAACACTAAATATTTAAATTAAGGATAATTTATTGAATTTAAAACATTGGATGTGATTTTAAATTAGAAATATTGTCGTTAATAACATTGAAATTGAATTGAGATGAATTTCCTAGCTATGAATACACAAATTTTAATACGATTTCTGTCTTGAATTATTACATATAGATAAACCTATTATGACTCCATAATATTTTTAGGAATATTGTATATGGTTAATTAGGTACCTAACATTAAAACATTAGATATATGTATAATAGAATTTATTGAAAACTTCCATAACATGCTCTTAAAATTCAATAATTCTCCAACGATTTAATGGGATAACTAGGAGATGTACATAAACAATTTGAGATCTATGAATCTTAATAAGAGAAAAAAATGATTTTAATGATGTAAATAAGTACATTTGATACAGTGGTAATATTAAGGAAACATAACATGTTTGATAATCACAATCATGAACAATGATTCGTGATATAACATGATAATAGAAAGATAACATGGAAATGTGGAAACAATATAAAACATGAAATCATAAGCATAATTCAAGGATAACCACTAGGAAAAAATAGAGTGAGATTACTATAAAATATCATAGAACATACATGTAATCAAAATAGATAAAAATATTACCTAATAAATTAGAGGTAAAAAATTCATGTCCAACCATCCACTTTAATATCATGTAGATGAATAAGTCTTCACAATAGATCATTAAAAATAAGAATTTATTTCATCACATTAAATCCCATGACTAAAGAGTGTGATATAAATACATGGTATACCAAATTAAATGATGAATAGGTATATCTTTTTTAATACTATTTAGTAGATATGGGGATGGGCATTTACTATACATAGGTTTGGAATAAAAACAATACGGGATATTTTTTCCGCATAATAGAAAAAAATAATGTATCATAATAGGGACTAATGGGAGTGAATGTGATCTCCCAAAACATTTAAATAATAAGAAACTTTTTAGGGGTATATAGGTTCATATCCAAACATTAAAATTTGAAAATTAAGTTATAATTCAAAGAAGGTGCCTTAATAATGAGGAAAAGGAGTCGATTTACTTTCTTTTGAAGGAAATTATAAAATTATGTGATGAGCATCATAAGAGATTGGGAAAAACTATCGAGGGATATAGAGAGATAATTTTAATGTAGTTTTGTTCCCAAAGGATTTATATGGAATATGACTTGGATTTTGGGTAGGTTTTTATTTGAAAATATGGTAACGTTCTTTATTATTTAACAAACATAGGTTTTATAATCACTCTATATAGTTGTCAGAACTAAAAAATATTCCAATAGTTTTTCCTATAGCTTCCAAAAATTAGAGTAGCTTCTCATATTTTACATGTCTAAAAAATGAGTTTATTAAAATAATACCCCTTATGATGCGGTTGTGATTCATGTGTTACAAATATTAGATTTTAAAACATTAAATTATAATATTGGTTTTGGGGGATTCATTAAGGGTTTATAAAATTATAAACATAAAATCAAAAAATAATTTTTTTTGAGATAATAGATATTTTTTCATGGTTACATTTTATGGACAATAGTACATCACATTTGGGTCTTTAGGATGTCATAATACATACTATATATTTATACCATTCTTTATTTTTTTGCCATAAAATTTGATTATCTTTGAAAATTATGAAAACATCACCATTTAATGATTTTGAAATTCTAACTCGAAAAATGACATTAAGTTTATCAAAAAAAATTATAAATGATAATTTTGATTTTTAAAACAAAATATACATTTATTAAAAAGTACATTTTCTATAATAATTGTTTTCTAACCCTTATAACAATTAGATTTGACTTCATAAAAATTTATTTTAATTTATATTTAATTATTAGTATTTAATAATAATAAATTATTAAAATAATTTTTCTATAAATTATTAAATTTATAAAAAATTGTGTCTTGATTGAAATAACGTATTTCTCAAAAATACAATTTATATTTCATTATATAATATTATTATTTTCATTTAACACATTATTTAATCATTTGAAATAATATATTAATAATTGGGAAATATAATATATTTTTATTAAAAAAATATTAAAATTCTTACAATTAGTTTATTGGTTCATAAACCATTATTACACTAAATAATTTGTTAACAATATGGTGTGTGATTGTGAGATATCACAATGTTTGTTCAGAAAATTGTATTTTTCTCAAGATCCCTACAATCTTGAATATCTCTAATAATTCGTTCTGATCAGGCATTAGTTATTAATTCTCATCTTAGGCTTGTTCAAGGAGAAATTATTGTAATGTCACCTCCCTCCAAATATCTGATAAATAGTCTTCATTGGTTTTAATTCTACTATCCAAGGCCATCACTTCCATTGACTTTATCAAAAGGAAATTATCATAACCCTTAATATAACAATAAAAATGTGGAATGTGAAATATCAATATAATCAATGGTTATGATTCCTAATGGGATTTTAAATTTTAAATACCAACTAATGGTATAAAATTACTAAACTAGGTCTTATATTCTCTATAATTACATTTTTAATAAGGGATTTAGTACTTTAGAAAATTAATTGCATTTATATATTTCCTTGTTTTTACATTATTCGTCCCTTCATGAATTTAAAACATTAAATTTTAATTCTGTACACTGATATAGATAATGGTAATTCTTTTCATCCCCTCTTCTAGCTCTCTTTCCACATCCTCAATATGATTGGTCCACCACAACACATTGAACTGGTGAGTTTTCTTATTTTGTGTAAACTAGTCCCTACAATCTAATGTTTTCACCATTATCTCCTCATATGAGGGATCATTCTCCAAGGATACCAACTATGGATTTAGTACAAGTGATGGTACTATTATTTAATTCTTCAATACTGATACATGGAGGAGATCATTAACTTGATATAGGTTATGTGTCAGTAAAAATTGATATGACACCAATCCAGTGTGATTAAGTATATCAAAGGGGTTGATGTATCTATTACTAAGGATTTCAATCTTCTAATACCTCATTAATATATTACAATGTAAAATATGAAGGATAGTTTTATATTTAACCTCAAAATCTATGATATTTCAGTGATTATCAGAATATAATTTCTATCGACATTTTACAGATTTCATGTTATACTTAATGGTTTGAACCTTCACTATCATTTCAATGAAATGATCATGTCCCACCATAATTCTCTCTCCAATATCATTTAAGCATGAAATATTATTAGACGGCTTCCCATACAGAGCCACATATAGTGTCATTTGAATTCCTGGGTGGAATATTTTGTTATTTGATAACTCCAATGGGATGGTAGTGGTTGATCCAAACATCCATGGGAATCCATTGAGAATGATCTTAGTGTATCATATATAGTTTAAATAATTCTTTAAGTCCAAAATCTATGTGTGGGTGATAAGAAGTGAAGACTATAATTTCTACATCAAATGATCACTAAATGATTCTCTAAAACATCATTGAAACCCTTTTATATTAATCAGATAAAATAGAGAGTGGTACACCAAGAGCTCTTAGCATATATAATTTATAGATCATAGTGAGTTGTTAATGAGATAAATCAACCTTGAAAGAAAATAAATTTACTGACTTGGTGAGGTCATCAAATACCACCTAGAAGTTGTTATATTCATTAGTTTTCATGGGGATTCATATGAAAAAATACATGGTTATGTCATCCAATTTCAATAATGTTTTGGGAAATTGATGCATCATACTACTAGAAAACTTGCATTTTCCCTTGACCTGTTGGCATACAATTTCAAGATACTAACTCCACAATATCCATATTCATATTATCCCACCATTACTTTTTTCTTTTAATCCATGTACATATAAGTTAATCTGGAATGAATAGAGAATGAAAAGGTTCGAGAATCATCCATACATTCCATGACCAGAAGTTGTTTTTATGGAAAACATATGCAGGTTAAAAACCATATAACTCTACCTTCAACAATGTTAAACTCTAAAATAATTTCAACATTCATCTGTAACAACTAATAATATTTCAAGGACTCCATGGTTCTCTCATAAAATGATTTCTATGTAGTAATTTGAGAGAGGTAGGATATATATCATTTTATTATTTCTAAATCCACCAAATTCATGTCCATGAATATTACACCTCATTCATTCTTCATCATGGACAGGTTAGTGTGATGTTTTACTCTCGAAACCATTACTACATTGTTTCCTTATCATAGTGGTAATATATTGAACAATAAAAAGAATTCACTAGCTCTAACCACCATCACTTATTCATAATAATCTCATTTCTGTTAATATATAATTCAGAATCATATGATCTGTATGTATCATACATTTGTTTCAGATATAACTTCCAAAATATTCAATTAAAAGATAACTACTACCAATTTTGTATCATTCATTATTTAGATCTTCTTAGGTATCATTAATTTATGAGAGGCATAGGATATCACATTAAAATATTTCACGAGCATATAACCGTAGATATTTTTCCCCATCACTATAGACAACAAATCATTCCCTACTACTATGTAATTTGAGTATAGGTTTTGGAATTATCCAATTATTTATCCCATTAAATATCTCTTCTCATTCATGATTATATGAAAACATTACACCATTCCATTTTCTTCTGGTTAGTGGGATTTATTAACATGTTATTTTTCTCAAAAAGTTATGATAGTACCCTACCTATTCATGGGAAATCCTAATTTCTGTCAAATATTTCGATGCTCACAATCCTTTAATTGCCTTAGTTTATTATATATTAATATATATATCTTTATTGCAGATAAAATTTCACATTATTGTTACTTTCTACAACCAAAACTCATTTTTACTATGATTTTTGTATAAATTTTCCTTCCATAAGGTTAAGAATATAGTATTTAAATTCCAATCATGTTTCTCCAATATTTTATAGTATATAGAAATTTCCACCTTAAAGTCTACCACAACCTAATCAAGATAATCCCTAAAGACTCTATTCATTATGTAAAATATTATTTTTTTGAGAATTAGTGATTATAGATGGCATAACTATGAAATCTAAGTTAGAATACATTTTATGAGAAATAGTCTATAGGATATCCTTATTCATCACTATTTCATGATTACATCCAGACTATTGATTCACCTTGGATGTATATTGGGAATGAAATAAATGATCAAATAAGTCATAGATCTATGAAATATAATACTTGTTATTTATTTTTATGTTATTAATCTCATGACAATCAATAGATAAACTACTAGGCCCATGCGTCTTTTTTCTGAAGAAAACCAGTTCACTCCAAGGTGAAAAATATAGGAATATAAAACCATTATTCTAATTATCCTATAGTTTTTTATATATTAATGTTCAATAATGGTCATTCTATATAGATTTATAACTATTATAAAATATATTATCATGTGCTCAATTTATAGCTCAACCTCATGACTTTAAGGAAGTCTAGGAAATCCATCCAGATACATATATGGGAATTATTTTTCCATGGTATTATCATCAATGATGATCTATACTTTATCCTCTATCATTAAATGTAGATACTCTTTCTCATAACAGAATAATAAAAATTCATGAGAGGGTTGTGAAGAAGAATTTTTATCGTCCTTCATTCAATTGTATATAATTAAATGGATATTTTCAATAGGTTGGGTGATTTCTATCTCTAAGAGATTTATGGTCACTCAATATAAGTAAATGAATTCAATTCCTAGTATTTCTAAAATACCTCTTTAGGAATATTCAAATGATTTTATCAGAAATTTAAAAAAACAAATTGAATGGGTATGTGTTATATTTTTGGGAATCAATAACTCTCCCATTTTTATTTTACATAGATACCTCCACTTCCATGTTTTGAGGAGCTGTATGAATGTTTCTACTATGATTGAGTGATATGACTGTATGTGTAAATCAATAGATTATATGACTACATTTCAATATATGATTATTATTTACATCATTTATTTCATCAAAAATACACATTTTTTCCAATTTTATTTAATAATAAATACATAAATGGGAAACCATGAATATTTTTGGGATAACTCATAAATGATATATAATTTTAAAATATGAATTTCTATGTTTGAATGTCTATTTTCTATTATTTATTCCATAACATAAAATATAATGGGATTTTTTCCATTATTAATGGTTTATAAAGAGATTATTAATATAAAAAATATTGCCATTGGGAGAGTCAAACCATGTATGAAGTAATAATAATTTCTATATACATTGTAATGATCAAGTCTTGATCAAAATTCCCAGTTATGTTTATTAACATAATATAAATCTGTTATAGAGCCGCATCTACATGTATTATCCATAAATGTGTATATTTTATTTGAATCCAATTACTATGTATTTTAACAAAATTTATTTATTTTTCTATTCTATAGCTGTATCCATAATTATTTTACTTGAAAATTTTAATTTGAATCCCCGAAATAACTAAAATTATATCTGATACCAACTATAACAACCCATATTTTAATATAATTTATCTCATGTGTTTTTACATAATGATACACAAAATACAACCCCATATGATCATTAGGCCAATTTTATTTCTTCTATTAGGTACATAACATAGAAAAATTCAATATAAATAACATAATAATAATTTAAAACATCTTCTGCATATTCCTAATATTCCATTATTCTTCATAAACCAGATTAGATAACCTCAGGTTGTTCATAAGAAATGGGTGAGAAATAAATCCCAAAAGGGGGTAAAAGATTAGAATAACTTAAATCATTACTTGTGGGCCAAGGAGAATATCAAGGAAACATAATATGGGTGAGAATCATAATCCTGGACAATGAGAAATGTTATAACATAATAACATAATGGTAAAATGGAAACATGAAAACAATATAAAAATTAAATAATAAACATATATCGATGTTAAATTCTAGGAAAATTTAGCATATTGTGCATATGATAACCTATAATACACTATATGTGGCATCTCATGGGATTAAAACATTACCCAATGTATTGAATTACGATATAATTCTAGTCATATGTAGGTCACCATTATATCTTGTACATGTATAATTGTTCTCCCTATATCATTCATCATAAATATGTCTTCAATAACTTTCAATCCTGTGATAATGGAGTGTGATATAAAAAATGATTTTTCCAAATCAATTAATAATAGGTAAATATAGTTAAATAAAATTATATGCAATTGGTGATCTGTATTCATGGGATAGATGTTGGCCATGAAAAAGTGAATGTAAATTTTGCATGTGTAACAGTTATACATAGGGGTAAATAAAAAGCATTATCGATAGTAAAAAGGGTATTTCATCATATTAAAATCATAATTAATGTAAAAAGGGGGTATATAAGATATTAACCCATTATGAACAAATTATTATTAAATTCAAATTCTAATGAAGGTGAAAGAATAAAGAAATAAAATAGAGGATCCATTAGATTATGAGGGGAATCTAAAGTCATGGGAGGAGATTAATAAGTGATTGGGGGACCAACATAAGGATATAGAGTGGTATAGATAGAGTAAACTAATTATCAATTATTTGTTAGTGAATAATATTGGGAGTTTTGTTACATTTATATAGAGAAAGGGAATATAATTTTTTACTAATTTCGAATCCTAGATTTTGGACTTTTTATGATAATGTAATCAAAACAAATTTACATTCCAAGGTTTATTACCATTATTTTTTCCATATTGCTGTGGTTTTTATTATTTTACATTATTAATAATTTATATCGTTATAATAATACCTTTCATAATGAAAAACTATGTCATATTTACAAAGAATTTATTTCAATGCCATAAAATATAATATAGGTTTTGGAGGATTCATCAAGGTTTTATGAAATCAATCCAAAAATATATAAAACAATTTATATTAAAGGGATAATATTTATTTTATATTGGATAACATTTATAGATTATATTACATTAATTTTCAGTAATTATAATATCTTAATATAGACTGAATATTTATAATGTATTTAATATTCACTAGGAAATTTGAGAGTCTCCCAAAATTATAAAAAAACATTGATTCCAAATTTGAAAATGATTAATACAAAATTGATATTTATATTATTCGAAAAAATTCATTATATTTGATAAATTTAACTATTAGTTCATAATACCCTATAGTTTAAATATACTAATTTTTTTGACAATAACTATTTTCTGGCCCTTATAACAATTACATTTGACATCATAAAATTATTTTATCATTTAAATTTATTTAATATAATTTATTGATAATAAATTATTATAATAATATTTAGTTGAAAAATTATTAAATTTATTACGATGATATTTTTGATTAAGAATGAATATTTTCCAAAAATAAAGTATCT
Source organism: Viscum album (assembly GCA_963277665.1). Taxonomy (NCBI): domain Eukaryota; kingdom Viridiplantae; phylum Streptophyta; class Magnoliopsida; order Santalales; family Viscaceae; genus Viscum; species Viscum album. The sequence continues at coordinate 21,398,367 of OY728166.1, read as the reverse complement.
CTTTCATTATATCAGAATCTAATTTTTATGATACTAATTATGTAATCATTGTAAAAGTAACATAAAAATGAGAAAAATATATCCATTTTATATAAAAATAAAATATAAAAATTCATATTTTGTGTTCATATATTAATAAACTTATTAAAAATAGAAAATTTCAAAAGGGTAAGGTCTGTGATTTTTTTATTTTCAAGGGTGGTTTGAGATACAAGATTTAGAACATGATCTAGAGGAGATTGAACTTTTGACACAAATAATTTCAATCAAGCATCATTTTTTTCAATAAAATATTCACCATGGTCAAGGGAAAATACAAGTGATTATATCATCATAAAATTCATTCATAAATTGGATTCACAGTGTATGATCCTATGGGTCTAGCATATTCCTTCATTCTCAGTGTCAGAACAACTTTATCATAACCCTTAATAAAGTATTATTAATGGTCACTATATAAAAACCATATTATCATTGTTTATTATTATTCCTAAAAATTTAAATTTTTTAGAACATGTAAGTGTCCAAAATGACAATATTTTTTCATGTGTTTTCTATAATTGAATTCTGTACTAAGTAATTCATTAATTTAAATTGTTAACATCTTTTATAAAAGTATTGGTCATTATATTTTCCAAATTCTAATTTTTTTATTCCAAATATTTATCTCCTACACTAAATATTATGTTGGTGCTTCATTATTTTCACCACATTTAGTTCCCATGTTTTTTAATCAAACATGTGGTTATTGCACAACACATCGACCTGGTAATTTTTCTTACATCATTGAGATCAATCTCTATAATCATAGATCTTCACTAGATGATATTCAAATAAAATATCATTATCTAATTGCACCACCTCTATATTCAATACATGTTAGGTGTCTAGTATGCACTTCCACATGATGGATGCATAGAACACATAATGTAAATGAGATAAACTATGTGGGAGTGCTAGTTGACATAACACCACAAAGATATAATAATGGATATAAATGGTGTTGATGTATATTGGAAAAAGGATTCCCTTCTTACCAAAACTCATGAATTTCTTCCACGGTGATATATGAAATAACACTTTATATGTGTCCTCAAACTACATATTCCCTAAATGATTATCTATGTTTTTTACTATAAACATTGTATGGATTTCAAATGATAATGAATGGTTGGAATATTCTATATCATTTCATGGAAATTATTAGGGCCCACTATCATCCACTCTATTAACGTCATCCCAGAATGTCAATTCCAAAAAAAATTACCATATAGAGACACATGTGGTTCCATTTAAATACTAGAATATAAAGTATTATTATATGATAACACTTCAACAGTGAGATGTTTATCTTAAATCATTGGAAATCCAATGAATAAGATCTAAACTTAGTTTGTAGATCTTGAATGTTTCCTTTTGACATAACATCCATCTGAGGGTGATATATTTATTATATTTTATGTTCAATAACTGGTTTATACAGAAATATTATATTAAACCTTATTGTAAAACTCATACCTCAATTATATACTATAGATATTGGAACTCCACACAGTCTTACCACTTCCATTATGTATATATTGGTTAGTGATTCAATTGATAAATATTATTTAACATCATTGAAATATACCAAATGAGTTAGGTGATTGACTACCACACATATCAAATTATTTATATTAGGTGTGTTTGGGTGTCTTACAAAGAAATCTGTTATCATTTTTTTATTTACACACTCGAATAAGAAATGGTTGTATGAAACCCTAATTATTCCCTCATTCTAACTTTAATTTTTCGTATAACAATAATTGTGATGAAATAATATACAATCTTCTTCTTTATGTTATTCCAGCAATTTTTTTTCTACAAATCACTATATATCATTTTTCATCTTGAATTAATAGAGATGGATGATCTAGTAACATCATCCTGAAGTTCCATCATTAGCTATAGTTTTTATGAAAAATATATACATGTTCTAAACCATTTGACACCATAATAAAAAGAATATAAAAATTAGAATGATCATTACCTTCATCTGTAAAAACAAATCATCTTTTTGGGATACCTTTATTCTCCAAATAATAAATGGTTGAGATATTATTTGAGAAATTTATGATGGATATCCTTCTCTTATTCATATATCTATCCATGGAATATCTAAAAATATTAGATCCTGTTGAATCACCGTTATGTATAGGGTTTTGGGATCCATTCTAATCAAAGAATCTGAAATATTATTTTCATTCATTTGATGGAAATGGATTAAACAATGATAAACATTGATAAACTCTTATTATCTTCATCTTTGAATATTATTCTCATTTTTGTGGGAATTTATGCATGAGGCTTTTAAGATTTGTATATATTTCATTATTTTCAATATAGGGTTATTATCACTAAATAATCAATGTTAATATCAAATTAAGCAATTTTAGATCATGTGATGGGAAGTTCTTCTTAGTAGTAATTAATTAGGGGGGGCGTAATATATTACATTATCATCAATTATAAGTATAAGACCTAGAACATTTTTTGTAACATCACAATAGATCAAATATTTGTTCCCACTTCTGGGTGATGTGATCATATGAAATTTGATTATCGACTTTATGAGACACTTAAATATTTCTTCATATTCCTTAGTCTAAAAAATTTTGAAACCATTCTATGTCATCTTGTTTATTGGGATTGAAAATCATTTGAATTTTCCCACAAATCAGTAATATCACCCAGTCAATGTATAAAAAATTCTTATTTATTTCATAGATATTGGTTATAGATATCCTTTAATTAACTCATTTATTGGAAGATGCCTACCTTTTCTATTATTAGTGATTACATTTCACATAAAAGTTACATTCTCCAATAAAGTATCAATTTTTTTGTACATTGTTTTTAACTTTTCCTTTGACATGGTCTTTAATACAATATTTAAATACTCCTCATGTTTCCCATTTATTGTTTCTTAAATAAGAATATCTAATATAAGTATTAATAAAAATTTATCAATCTAATTCCTAAATAACATATTTATTAAGGCAATGAATGTTTCAAAAGCATTATTTATTAGACATTACATCATAATGAACTCATAGTTTCCATCCCTTATACAATAATCATTCTTTGGGATATCCTCCTATTTCACCTTTACTTGGTAATACATAGATTGAAAATCCACCATGAATATGTATTGGAAGACATATAGATTATTGAACAAGTAATAAATCGATGTAAATGTATAATTTTTCATTATAATGCTTTTATTATTCTCATCATAATCAATTCATACATTAATTGAACCATTTTTATTTTTAATGAAGAAGATCAATTCACCCCATGGTAAATCACTTGGGAGTATAAACATTTTTTCATGGTTCACCTGTAATAATTTCATCATCTCACAAAAATCTAAACCAACCATTATATTTGAAGCCTTTAATATTGTAAATCCACATGGTATGATCATGATTGAGAACTCAAATTCTTTACTAGGAGGAAGATAATGAAATAATTTAGGAAACACCTTATTGAAATCCCTTAAAATTGGAATGTTAATAAGTATTTTATTTTCATTAGTCTCAATCATTATAGCTACATGTTTTTAATCATAAAAAATTAATAAATATTCATGAAAAATAAAAACAAATGAAGATCCATCCTACTCATTTAACTTAAAAGGAATCGGAGGATTATTTGCAATATATAAGGTAATTTATATCTCTCAAAAATTTATATTGGATAAATATAATGAAAATCATTCCACAAATATAATTGATTCAAATTTCACAAAGGTCAGTATCACAAGGTTTTCTAGGAAATTAAAACCGCAAATTTGGATAGGGGATGGGTTATACACATTGGATGTAATAATATCCCCATTTTTATGTTTTAAAATCTATCTCATCTTCTATGTTATTATGTGGTGATTGAATTGTTCCATTAAAGATGGGTGATGTGAGTTAATGCATAGAATGATGGCAGATAATCTTACCTTTAACTATTTGAATATTGTTCTAGTCACATTCTTAATCCATAATATACATAGGGATGATAATTTGTAAACAATGAAACCCATAAATAAAAAACCATGAACATTAAACAGATGAATCAGAAATGAAATATATCCTTTAACTTAAGAATTTCTAGGGTTAAATCTAATTTTTCCCTGATATATTTCCAAACATGAAATATTTATCTTATTTTTTCTATTAAAACTTTTTCATAAGGAAACTATGAATTTAAATAATTATATCCCCTATGAGTTTCAAACTAGGTGTGTTGTAAGGAGTATTTTCATGCACCATGTTACGATTGAGTCCATCTCAATGTTCCATTTTCAGGTTTATTACCCCAATATAAATAATTTCTTGAGATGGAACCTCTTATAGTATCAAGAGATTGTATTTTATAAAAAATTAACTTTAAATTTTCCATAATTTAGGAATGTTTTTCTTGGATTAGTATCACCCCTTAGGATTTTAATAGATATTTCTGACATTGACCACAAATATAACTGTTCTTCATTCTGATACCAACTATAAAAACCCATACTTTAATAAACATTATTTTATGAAATTTTACATAGATATGCACATAATAAAACCCTATATGATCATGATACAAAGGTCCCATGGTTAATTATGTACATAATATATAAACATTCAACAAAAATACAATAATATTTACAAAAAACATCCATAACATGCTTTTGAAATTCAATAAATCTTTTATGAATATACATGACTCTCATTGGATGTAAATAAAAAAGGGGATATCTATACAGAATAGTATGGTAATAAATATAATAGAAAATGGTAATGCAGTACATGTAATCTAATTGGCATATCATTGAAGGAAAAGTGGGGTGAGAATCAAATTCTTCAAAAATGTGGCCTGAAGTAAGATGATAACATAAAGGAACATGGAAATGACAAAACAACATAAAAATGGAGTCATAAAAATATGTCAAAGATAACTAACTTGAAAACATACAATAGTTATATTTGGATAAAATATCATGCACAATACATGGAATCGCATGAGATAAAAACATTATCCAATTTTTTAAGGGGTTATATTATTCTAGGACCACCTATCACTTTCTTGTCATGTATATGAATAAGTGTTCTACATAGATCATTCAATATAAGGATTAATTTCATCACACTCATCCCTAAAATTGTTTAGTGTTATATAAGTACCTATATTTCCACACTAAATGATAAATATTTATGTGTATTTGAATATGATTTAGTGGAAATATGGATAGTTATATAGTACACAAATGTTTTTCCTGAAAACATCACACGATAGTTTCCTTAGCATCACGATGGAACATATATAAAATTGAAAAGATAAAAGAGAGTGAAATTGGTCTATAATCACTTAGATAAATTAATTTAGGTAATACGTATATGTAAAAACATAGTTTATCATGGTAATTGGAAATTAAATGCATAGTCCAATGTAGGTTCTTGAATAAATTGTATATGGAGAGGAAACCATACTTTGAGATGAGTCTTATAAAAGCTTGGGATGAGTTATTATGATATTGGGATAACCCTAAGATGCATCTAATTAGGTAAGGATAGAATAATTTCTTGATCCATGGGTTTTTATGGAGTTGGAATGAATTTTTTGGTGAATTTGTAATGAAAAATGAGTGGAGAATTCCCAATTAATTTACAATGAATGTATTTGTACTCTATATGATAAATTAATAAAAACCAAAAACCATCCCCTACTTTTTCCCAAACGCATCAACCAATGTGGATTAGTTTTAATTATGTTAAATAATTATTAACCAAACATGTTAAAATAATACCATTGGTGGTGATGAAGTGAGTGATATTTAGAAAGAATTTATTTTTAAAGACATAAAAATAATATTGGTTTTATTGGATTCATCATAAGTTTATAAAATTATGAAATTAACTTCAAAGATACAAATATTTAATAGTTAAATATGAATTTGTTCATAGTTATATTTTATGGAATATATCACCTCACTATTAAGACATTATGATTTCATAAAAAACCAAATATTTAAATTTTATTCAGTTTTTACAAAAAAAATACACTTTAAACATAATATTACAAAAATTATAATTATTTTATAAAAAATATTCTCGATGTATGTGAATTTAAAAGATTTAAAATGTATTGAAAATTCATATATTTTTTAACTATAACATTTTTCTATCCATTATAACAATTACATTTAACTTTTTAAAATATTATCATCATTAATATTTGATAAAAATTAGGTAAAAATTTATTTTAAAAAAGTATCACTAATTTCAGAAATTATATTCAAAATATTGATTTTCTTGATTGAATATATATATTTCCAAAAAAATCCAATTTTATTTCATCTTATCCGAATATAATTTTTATGAACCTCAATATTTAATAATTTAAAAATATTTATTAACATGGATAAATATAATCAATATTTAATTAAAAAATATGAAAATTGGTGCTATTAGGTTTTAGATACATATAACAATATTACAATACATATTTCCTTAAAGTTAATGTCTGGGAAGGTGATATTTTCATGGGGTGGCTTATTAAATGTGGCATGGGTTGTGATCTCGATAATATTGAATTTCTCCTATAAAATATTTCACTCAAGGTTCAGTTTTTGTATCTAATATTGGGCTTATTCAAGGATAAAAACTAGTAATTCCATATCCCTTAGAAGAACTATTAATGGGAAATATAGGTTATGATCTTTCTAGTCGAGGCCATTTCATCCATTGTCTTTATCAAATGGACATCCTCATAACCCCTAATAAAATAATCTTAATAGTAACTATTATAATGAACTGACCTAGGTTACCCATAAATTTGGCACCCGACCTGATCCTCCACATGCCTAATTGGAGTTCTCAATCCCCATGAGATGGTGAAAAGCACCCAGGCATCGAATAACGCACCGGATGGAATTATTTTTCCCAAAATAATAAAAACACATGTAATATATGTATACACGTAATTAATGAGATTTTGGAAGACAAATGGAATATATATTCTATAACAGTAAAGATACTGTAGAAATAAACAGCTGGAAAGGTAGTCAAATCTCCAAAAACAAGTCCAACTGCAAGGTCCAAATCCAAATACCTACTCTATGTAAGGGAAGGGACAAAATGCCACTATCTCCCGAGAATATACTCAAAAATAGTTGAAATAAACCTCTCCACCTCAATATGGATACTTTCTATTCCCTACATTGGAATACATATAATGTAATATACACTACTATGGAATTGCGTAGGGTGTGATCTAGAGGCTCAGTATGATCCCACCTAGGATTTCCATATCGAGTCTCCTAAAAAAATTCATGTATGATTATTTTATTACAACATTGATTGATTTCTAGTAGAACAATTAATAGAAAATATGGTAAAAATTTTCATTTTTCAAAAATCTATGAAAATTAAAGTATAACATGCATATAAAGGCTTACTAGTAAGTCTAATAAGTACAAAATAGAAGAAGAATCAAATGTATCTATGTCAAGGATAATTATAGGCCAGACTCGTAAAAAACACATACAATAATAAATCATGTGCAAAATCCATTTCCTAGAACATAGGCCTAGGAAGAAGAAGAATACACCATGATTAATCCCACAAACAATTTCAATATACATACCCTTGAACAACGAGCCTAGGAAATAGAGGAAATACATACGATAAATCCTTCTAATAATCAAAAAACATAGATAATGGCTTCTAAATAAACCTTCCAAATATGTACCTAAGGTAACCCATGTTCTCATTTTCAAAAATCAATTTCAATTTATTAAAAGTACCAATTTCCATTTCTTTTATCAAAAATGATAAAAAACCAATTTCATTTTAAAATTTATTTTTCATCACACTCAAACAGTCATGAACATCTGAGAAATCAATTTATAATTCAAGGGAAATCATTCGTTTTATCATAGGCTAGAGACAAAACCACATACCTCAAAACTAGGGTTTCACATGCCATAAATATGATCCACCAACAAAAAATACAAAAATAAGAGTGGGAACCCTAGAATCCTATCTGTACACCCTAGGATTGATTTTATTGGAAAAGTACAGGCTTGTAGAGAAGAGGAAACCCCATACCTAAAGAATTAATTCCCATAGAACCAAAACAGACAATGGAAAGACATCCAGAAAAGAGATCTCATAATGGATATTGTGAGAAGACAAAAGAAAACTCCAACTTAGACCAAAGGAACCAATAATGCAACCTACGGGTGAAAATATGATTAATAGAAAAGAAAAAAAGAAAATGTATCTTACCCATAGATATGCAGCACTTTAGAAATAGAGATCAAACACTGATAAGATAGATATAGAATGAGAGTAGTCACCCAAAACCATCTAGTCATTTCCTTGGTTCGAGTAAAAGTGTGACTAGGGAAAGATACAAGATTAAACCGCTACTCATCAATTTTAAAAACTATATGTGGTCTGTTACAAGACATGGAACCTGGTTACAAGCCATGAAATACATGGTGTTCAAGTATGCTGATAAATCCATCACCATAGATTAAAAATATGATATTTAAAACATACAGGTCATGAAACTTACATTCATGACATTTAACCATTCATATAATGACCCCTTTCATCACTTGCAACTAGAAACCATTAAACATTGTGTGCCCTAGTTATATGATTTGAAATCCTCCATCCGCCTGTAGAAAAAGCTTATGAAATATGAAATTCCCAAAAATATATGAATTATCCATTATAGGTATCATCCAAATTCACTATCATCCCTATTTAGATAATGAGAAAAGGAAAACCACAATACGATTAATAGAGTACCTCATAGATCGGTAACGAGAGGTTATATACTCCCCACCATAATTTCTTTTCGTCCCCAAGACGGAATGTGTAAGATGTAATACTTATAAAAAATATGCGGCCACTACTCCCTCATCAACATTTCACATTCCCCAGTCTCATGATTATCTAATATGTGTTTCTATTATATTCGGAGAAATTAAATCAACTGCCCGCATAAGTCTTTCACTTGGGTGTCAACAATCATAACTGGTTTCTCCAAAACAAAAACATTTGGCTCTAACTTGATTTTTCCCCCACTCAGAACATGAGTGAGATCATGATGCAACTTCTTGAGTTGAGATATGTGGAAAATATCATGAATTCCTATCAACTAAATAGGTAATAATAACTAATAAGCAACCTATCTAAGTTTCTTGATGACCTCAAATAGTCTAGCATATCTCATATCCATTTATCATTGTTTTCCAAGTCGATGGTGACCCAATAGAGGATAAAATTTCAAGAAAACCCAGTCTTAAATGGAATACTCCAAAGATCAATGCCCCTTATCAGTATATGATTTTTTTTTGTTTATGGGTGTTATCAGATGATGATATACATCCATATTCTTAGCACATGTTTCTAGAAGATAAAATTTTCCAACTAAAAAAATACTTCTCCCACCTTATTCCAAAAATATATGATCTACATGGGTGGCCATATAATGACTCAAAGGAATATATTATTATCTAAGACTAATAACTTTTGTTGTAAACAAACTCAACCAGTCCTAGATTGCTATCACATAATCCTCTAAATTCCAAGACACCGGCATGGAGCATATCTTCCATGATGTGAATCACATGATATGTTTGACCATCTATCTATTTATGGAAGGCTATGCTCAACATGACCTGAGATACCATTAACTCTTGAAGGATCCTCCCCAACCACAATTGAAACCTATAATACCTATCCAAAACAATGGAAAAATGAAACCCATGTTACCTCACATTCTCATGCACAAGCAGTTTACCCAAATCTTCAACTTTAGTTATGTATTTGATTGGAATGAAATAAGAATACCTCTTCAAAAGATCAGAAATCACCAAGGTAAAATTACTCCCTTAGATACTCCATGGTAATCAAACAAAAAAACCATCAATACCTCCTTACATATAAAAATATTCACTGGAAGAGGATAATGTAAAGTAGAGGGTTTCAATAGCTTTGACATTATCTATTGGAAGGTGAAACAATGAGACACAAATTCTGTGATGTCATGCTTTATACCTGGACACCAAAATCATTGTCTTATATCCTAAAACATCATCATTGTGCTTTCATGAATGGACCATAAAGATCTATTACAATCAAACAAGACTAAACATCTTATAGATAATAGGATAACAACCCACTTCCCAAAGTGTAGCATTCCATCTAATGAGAGAGATCATCAAGAAACAGTATCCCCACCATAAATGATTTCTTAATTATGATGAAACACATCATCTTACTATGGGCTCCAAAAAAAAGACTCCATGAGATATGATGAAAATAGAAAACTTTTTAGAACCATATTAGATATATTCTCATGAGTATGCATGTAAAATTGAGTGAAAATTCCAATAAGGTTCTACTCCTTATTTGATTCCAAAATAGCATATGATGATGTGTTTCTACTAAGAGAATCTGCAATGACATTTCCCTTTCACAGGGTGTAGGCGATATTGAAGTCAAACATATGAAGGTATTTTTACTATCATCTCTATCTGAAATTTAAGTAAATTTGATAAAAGATATAACTCAAACTCTTATGACCAGAGAAGACCGTGAACCTCTCCCCCAAAAGATAGTGCCTCTAATATTTCAGCACATTCATGACTATGATAAAATATAAATTGTGATTGGGGTAATTATTCTCAGGAATTCGTAGCTGAAGATAACTATATGATTCCACATGGTTATCTTTCATATCCACGAATCATATACCAGCAAAAAAAAGCATCCCACAACACCCTGTATCTCTTACTATGATCAGGTATGATTAAGATAGTAGACAATGTTATAATTATTTTAACTTCATCAAAATAGAACTTTCACTTTACATCCAATGTGAATTTTACTGATTTCCAATAAATATAAGTCAAAGGTGACACCAACATAGATAAATCATTAACAAGCCGTATGTAGTATCCTAGAAGGCCAAGGACGCTCCTTGTCAATAAGTCATTTTTTGGTTCCTTCTATTAAAAATTATCCTTCACCTACTCTATATCAACAGATAATCCATGTTCATAAATATTGTTCCCTATGAACTTCACTTCTAGAATCAAGAAACTACATTTCAAAAGCATTCAATACAAATAGTGTCTTCTCAAAATCTGCAGAAAAAAATGGGATGGTTCTCATGATCATTCTATAATTTTTAATAAACCATAATATCATCCTTGAAAAATAAAATAAAAGTGTTGAGATATTAATTGAATATCTGATTTTTCAAATCCATAAAAAATGTTGTAGCATTAGTTAGACCAAAAGGAATGTAAAGATATTAATAATGGATATACCTTCTCCTGAAATTTTTCTTTATTATATCAGACTCATGAACAATTGGTTGATGATAACCCAATTGAATATCAAACATTGAGAACCACTTTTCCCCATATAACAAATCAAAAAAATAATTTGTTCATGGATAAGTATATTTTTTATTATCTTTCACCTAGTTCACCTTCCTAAAACACACACATAACCAAAATAAATTATCCAATATATTGGAAAAAAACATAGGGGATGCCCAAGGTGAATCACTAGGGAAATAAAAAACCCTTTTCCAACATGTCGTCCCATTGTATCTTGATCTATTTTAGCCCAGTTGGTGTCATACGATATGTAGGTATCAATATTATCTATGTATCTGGAATTAGGTTAATTGTAAACTCTACCTATATATATATTGAGGAATACAAGATAATTTTTTTGGGAAAATTTCAAAACAAATTTCGCAAATGATGAAGGGAAGATAAATAGTAGAAGAACAATCATTATACTCAATTACAATAGCAGACAAAAACATATGAGCTCTAGCCGGGAAGGTCCTTCATGACCAGAGCTCATGTCCCACTTTCCATGAAACTATAGAGCGCTTCCATCAGCATCAAGAAACTAAACATTCCATTGATAACAATCAACCTCGTATCATTGACCAACAAGACAATACATATTGGTTATGATATCAAATAGATCCAAATCCGTAATGATAAAATCGATGACTAACTTTGTATCAGGTATCATTAATGAACAAGAACAAAACTAAAACATGTGGTCTTTCTTATTACTATGATGTGTCTCTAACTCCATTTTAGAGGACATATGTTCTATTGGATGTTTAATAGTATCATCAAAACCTATAAATATAATACAGTTAGAAGAAATGGTATCAAATAAATCAATTTTTATAGAAGATGAAAAAATGATAGTATATATCTCTATTTTCAAAACTAATTTGACATCTCTTGGACACTCATCTACTATTTGAACATGATTTACTAATGAGGATTCTGGCTGAATCCCTCAAGACATTGAATCTTTTGACTGCACCACAATATGCTTTAGAGATGATGAATGCTAAACATAACCAGGCATAGTCATAACCTAACAGAAGTGATGTAATTTACCAAGGCATCTAAAAAACTACACTTATTTTCACGCATATGAAAATCATGCATTGTGTATCCATCTTTTCCACTATGATAGGAATTCATAGGCACATTTCAAACTGCAATAGATGGTGCAGAGGATCATCATTGCTGATACACACCCCACCACTTTTACAATGATCCATCCACTTTCATTTCTTCCTATACTCACCCCAAAAACTATCCCTAGATCAAATAGAAGGGTTGTAAAAACTGACCTTCCCTTCCATATGCATCTCCTCCATCATATCTATATCTACCATCTCCAAATAGGTTTAAGGTTTCATCATGAACACTTGTGATCTGAAATCTTGTCTCAAAACCTAGAGGTACTTCTGATCTATTAGCTGTTCTTTCCCCACTACGTATGGAGAAAAAAGGTCAAGCTCAAAAAATTTGTTGGTGTATACTGACCGTGAAGTCTATCCATCTTGAAAAGACAATAATCTGAGATCCATCTCTAGCAATAGGGAATCTGGAAAAAAAATGTTACAATAAAAGGCTTTTGAAACCTTTATAATCCTTGTTCATGTGTCTTTCTACTTGGACCACAGAATCCCACCATCACTTACACAAACCCTCAAGCCTAAATGTTACACACATTAACTTGATATTCTCATGTTTTTTTATGATGTAAAATATTTCATTGATGTTATCCATACAACTCTCCATCTATTCAGGTTTAGTTATTCCTTTAAAGGATGGTGGCTTCTCCCATAAGAACTCATATGATGTCTCTCTCTCTCTCTCCTCGAACTCAACCAATGCATTCTGAACTCGTGGCACATCTTGATAAATAGGATAGACAGCCCATAACATAGCCTCGATGATATTCTGATCAATTTGTGGATTCCATTGAGGAGAATCAGGTACACCTTCTTACAATCTCACGGAAGACATCTCAGAGGCATACTACAGTATAGAAAAACATAAGAATGCTCATACAATATAAAAATCATTGTTCAAACAAGAAAACTTTTTAGAGAAACTGATATTCCAAACCAAACCCAATAATAGATTCATGTATCCTAACATCCTATGGAAACATGACTCTTGTTGGGAAAATAAATGTCTAGTCACTCATCGCATTATACCTCTCAAGTCCAAAAAATCTTATATTCATTCTAACAGATCATCCAAGACAAGTAATCTTGAGGAAAAACCTCCTTTGATACCATTTTTTAATGAACTAGTCTGTGATACACTTATATTTTTCACCTGATCCAATTTTCAGCTTAACTAATAAGCATTCCAGATCCCCAAAGGTTGGCGAAAAGCACCCGAGAATCAGATAACATGCCAGAGGGAATGATTTCACCCAACCTGAACAAACACCTGGAATATATGTATTCACATAACTAAAGATAAACTGGAAGACTAATGGAATATATATTCCATAATAGAAAAAATTCAGATGATACAAAAAACTACAAAGGTAGTGAAAACTCCAAAAATAATTCCAGGTGTAATAACTATAACCAAACATCTACACCATGGGATTTTTTCGACTAACTCCCACCATCTCACTACCAGCTACAAAACACCAACTGTATCACCCAGATGTTTTTATGTAATATTTTCATTAAATAATTTTACAATAGATTACATTGCATGAAATAATGATTTTAAGAGAAGAAAGAGACACCCTTAGTATAAAATGACCATTTTAACCTAGAAGTTAGGTTACCGGGGATAAATATAAATAACTTATGAAAATTAATGGTGAAGTCATTCACTAAAAATTATTTATGAAAAATATAAATCAAATATATATTTTTATTTTGGGATGAATAAATTTAGTGAATTACTATTATTAAATGAAATTAATGAAATATATGTGTTATATACATAAAAAATATATTTATGATATACATGCAATATATTTTTTTCATAGGGTACGAAACAACCCTAATTGTTGTATGAAAACCAATATTTTTTAAAGGTGTAGTTTGCCACCTTTTAATTTAGAGCCCATTTTAAAAAATTATTTTGACTTATTAATAATTTTTATATGACAAAATAAACATGTTATTTGTTGGGCAATATAACAATTTATTTTGGATGAAATTTTAATATTTTTCTGATAACTTTATTATTTTCATGAATTGTAAAAATAAACAAAATTTTAATTGGAAAAAAACATTTTTTTCATTGAAATAGTTGATATGGATAAATTATAATATTGATGATTTTGAGTTTGTAAATATAATATATTTTTTATTCAATAATATTTAATTTTTTAGCATTAATTTTATATTGAATTCAGATATAAAAAAATACCAACCATTTAATTTGTTTTAACTTTTAAAACATGGTCTCTCTTCCCAGCAATGAGATTAATTTAAAATTAATTACTGAAATTTATATGTTTTAAAGTTTGAAAAATTGATTCCATTTTTTAATCAGTAGGTTTAAATTATATAAATATCTTTATTTTATTTTTGTTTCATTATGAATAATGACTTCAGTAATTTGGATTAATATGATAGAAAGGTAAATCAGGTAATTAAGGGTAATAATATTATTACAAAATTAACATAACGCTTGTCTTGATAACATTGGATGAGTTTTTATCAACTAAAATCATCATTAGGTCGAAATGGTGTCCTTGGGAAGCCACTTCGATGAGAATAGGACATTCAAGTTATTCAATTTAAATAAAAATTAAGTATTTCTATCTCGAATTTTTTCAACATTACCAATTTTATAATAATGTTATATTGAAAATAAATTTAATTATAAATACTAAATCAATATTTAGAATTATTTTCTTTATCATGGAAATTTATTTTTAGTTTTTAGTAAATAAATAATTACCTTAAAGACTTATAATTTGATGATGTATAAATTAACTAATTGATGTGAAAGCAATAAAACCATTTTTACTTGGATGATAATAACAATCAAAAGACCCAAAACAGTGAAAAACTCTTATTTTTGAAGTATATCTCGACCATAACCATCCAAGGGTCGAGTTAGGGACTATTTGGAGACTTAAATAAGAGAATGTGACACTTATATTATTTTCTTTAAAGTGATATCAAATTTATCACATTAATAATTTAATAAGTATGACATTTTAAATGATGTATTTTCTAGAAGATCAATTAATCGGAAAAAAAATTATTCTGAAATATATTATATTTATCTTCATTTGAGTATTTTATTTTAATTATTATTGAACATATTAGTATATAAAATAATTGCACAAATTTTATGTAGTAATTATTTTATTAATGGAATTAACAAATAAATGATATTAAAATTATTAAAATAAATATAATTTTTCTCGTCTTTGAATATAACTAAATAAGTGGTTTTACGTTATCTTTTTATCATAATATTTTAAAAAATTAATTAATTGAATAGTGTCAAAATCGATAATATTGATTTTTTATCAATATAATGTTTTATTAAATTATTTAAAAATAATATAACTTTTTTTTAAATGTTTAATAATTATTATATGGTATAAAATGATATAAGGTATTAATTTATGGTCTAATTGACATCAAATAAATATATATTTCACGTTTTTAATATAGAAATATTTGTTACCCTAGTTAAAAATTAAATAGAATGACTATGTGTTAATTAAAATGATGTGGTTTAAATTGAAAAAAAATTGAATAAAATACTTTATTTGATGATATTACAACCCTATCTCATCTCATCTTTTACATTGGGACATTTTGAGGATTTAAGATGTGGATTTATTTTATTATAAATTATCATTTTTTAAGATCCTAAAAGTTCCTCTCACTTCAATTATAAAAGGGTATATCCTACCTCACCTATTCACTTTACTTTTAGCCTTCAAGATCAAACATCCCCTGAAAAGTTTCTTCCCAATTTACATTTTTTAATTCTAGATGTTTTTGTCTTCTTAAAAGTCTAACTCTAGTTCTTTAGGAGAATATTTCGAGAAAACACATTGAAGAAGAGGTAATCTACTCTACCGATTCTTTCAAATTTCTTTTTTCCACTACTTACTCTTCATGATTTGTTTCATTATAAAGTAAAAAATAAATTATAAATTTTATAATTTTATGATATTATGATTATGTAACAAAAATTTTCTCCCTTCAAACCATCCTATGAAAAATGAAATCACCACGCGTGCGTACGTACGACTTACCGTCTCCACATCGTGTTGTCATCTATTTTTCACCACCACCTTGATTGGATGGGTATATATATTTAAATAATAACTATATATTATTATTATTACATGATATAGATTCTGAAATATTATACACCATTCACTTTAATTCCATTCAACAAATTATGGATATAATATCATCGCTCGTGCGTACGTACGTCCTACCATCTCCATGATGCGATGCGATTTATTATACATGATTATCATTAAAGAATGATTATATAAACGTATATATTGAATAAATATGATATATATAATGTTAATATCATTTTTCAATGATATTACAGTTACCTATTAAGGATAACGACAACTTATTTGAAAACACATGTATAACAAAGTGAAACGGTTAATCCCTGAATAACAATTAAAAATGAAATATTTTTAAAAAAAATAAATTTATCACATTTGATATAATAAAAATTAATATCATTGTGAATAAGTTAAGGATATTATTTAAATCATTATACAAGTGGTTCAAAAACATACAATGAAAATCGGACCAAAGGAATGGGATAATTCCGCAATCTTATTATTATCTAAGATTGATTAAATGTAAGTACTTACTGGTGTATATTTACCATCAACATCCATGTTTCCTAAATATTTGATATTATTTCTATTCTTATATAATTTTTTCAATTCAATTTTAATAATTGGTTAAATTTTATTAAATAGTTTGAAAGAAATCTTTTTTCATTATTTGATACGAGTTATTTTTTGACTTTTTCAGAAAATGTTCGAGGAGAATGTTTTTTTTACTTATACAATAGAAATTTATTTTAACATTTTCATGGTGAATTATTTCCTTGAATATTCCTCTAAAAAAATTTATGTTTATTTTAAAATATATTATTTTCATTTAAAATTTTATGTCATTTTGATGAAATAAAATGTTTTGAAGTCGAAAAGATATTTTACTCAATAATTAATTTTAAGTGTTATATCAAACTTATTTACCATCTAAGATGGAATTAAATTATAGGGTTATGTTTCTAGAATAATATCCTTATTATTATTTTTATTTTATTATGTTTTTATGGAATTCTATTTATTAAATCCATTTTTACATGGATTATGTTATGATGTAATGATGTTTAAGAAACCCATTTTTTTCCTTGGTTTATGCTATGATGAATGATTTGTGTTTTCCTGGAACATGAAAGAATAACATTATTATGAGATGGGTGGGACCTATATATCCCTCAAATTAATTTTCTAATAATTTATATCTCATGTGATAGAAATTTCTAGAATGGGAAGTGATCTCAGTTTATTAATATAAGGCTAGAACGGGGAGTGAACTCTGATTAGTATTATCCATTTTCCACAATGATGGTCCTAGTAATGAAGCTTGAATAATATGAATTGATTTTATATTCTTATGTGTATTCCAAAAAAATCATTTCTTATATATGACTTTTGGGATTGAGTTCATTGATTCTTGTGGATTCTTACGATTTATCCCATGGTATGATATCACTATCTTTCATACATAGGAAATGGTTTTTGCAATGTTATGTTCTTATGTATTATGGTTATGATATGATTAAAATCTACCTTATTTACCATTATTTATCATCTGAGCTGACCCTTTTATATATTTCTTTTCCCTACATCTTAGAGAAGGGTATTACTTAATATATGACTTTTGGGATCTAGTTGTTATAGAATAAGTAGGATAGCATGAACATGTATTATGAACTAGTTGTTTGTGTTTCCCAATTTCTAAATACACAATACCAGTATGGTCCTATAGTTTATTTGTTATATTTTGTAATGAATATTTCTCAACATTGATGTAATATCAAAGTATGTAATTTATGGGACATTATAGTTCGTATTAGAGTAATGGTATTTTTAACTTTGGAAAATAAAATGAGAACCCCTTAGTAAGAACCCATAGGATATGTTTAAGTATAGGTTACAGTCTATAAATGATCATGAATTACCTACGATAAAAACTAAATTTTCCTATATTTAAATTTTATTCTTCATTATATGGTTTTCCCATTTTGATTATTGTTTCTCACACTATGCCTCTAGGTTTTAGTTAGTAGATGGAACTTGAAGGAGCCGAGTTAATGCAAAATCGGATGGGCACTTCAATGATTGACCTCTTGAGTAACAAAATGTTATGCAAGATGGAATGAAAAATCTTGTAGCTATGATCACAAAAAATTCTCAAGCAGTGAATCATGAAGGACTTCCAAACGAGCAATAGAGGGAGCAATATTTTGTTGAGTCCCTCATAAGGCATGGTACACCTTCTATTACGGGTCTTCTGATCCATTAGTGGTTGAATAATGGTTCGGTACCACTGAAAAGATATTTTGAGTTCTCTAATATTCAGAACATGATAAAGTCATCTTATAAGTCTATCATTTTGAAGGTGCAATAGATAAATGGTTTTATCTTATCAATAATAGGAGGAAAAGATGGAGAATGAATTAATTGAACTTATGAAAATGGATGATGAATATATTGGTACCTACAAAATAATTTTACAGGACCTATAAGGTATACTTATAGAATTATTATCCAACATTAGAGTAAAATTTCCCAATTCACTATTTTCTTAAAACCATGTCTTTAATGGGAATTTTCCATAAGGGACTTCAATATCTATAACGAAATTTTCTAATGTGCTCTCAACATATACAAGGATAATATATTATCCCATCATTCATATGGGTTTTATAAGAAGAGAAAAATGGAATCAATGTGAAAATATAAATACCACACTAAAAAGAATATGAGATTTACCTTATGCTCATAGTGTGGAAAGAAACATGCTAGAAATTTTCTTAAAGGGATTAGTAAATGTTTTAGGTGTGGAAAAAAAGGTAATTAGGTAGTTGAATACTGATATGATGGGAAAAATATGTCTAATTATGTGAATAGAAAATATTCTACACTAAATTCACCACCAACACTTTAATGTAACAAGTGAAATGAAATTGGGAATAATTCCAAACAATGCCCTAATCCAATGGTTATTAATAATGATCGACCTTGGAAAACTCTTAAGGTGGAATACAAAGGAAAGTCACATGCAATAATTATTGGGTAAGTGGAGTATGATAATGATGTGGTGAAAGGTACACATAACATCCACTATAAAGTATAAATTTTTTTATTTCATTCTGGATCCACCCACTCTTTTATTTATGAATATTTTTGTAAGTGTATCACTGTATTATCTCAACAATTAGACGTTGAGTTAGATGTGACAACTCTTAATGGAAAATTGGTAACATTGAAGGTTTATAATACTTCTCAAGTTGAAGTTTTTAGTAAATTATTTCTTTAAAATCTTGTGATCCTTCCAATAATGAAATTTTATGTGATTCTTTGCATGGACTGGATATCTCTATATAGATATCATATAAATTATCATGGATTTGAAGTCACATTTCATATTCTTGATCAATCATTGATCATATATCCATGAAAGGATGTATATAAACTTCTAGTAAAAATTTCTCCCATATTATGGGTGTTGATCCCTCTAAATGAAAGTTAAATATCTCATATAGTTGAGAAGAAACTCACAATTAAGGATAATCCCATTGTATTGGTGTTTTATAATGTATTTCTAGAATAATTTACAAGGACATCCACCTAATATTGATGTTTAGTTTGCAATAGAACTCATACTGGGTGATATTTTTATTACATATACACCATATAGAATGGACACAATTTAGTTGTAGGAATTGAAGATTCAACTCCAAAAGAATCGTGGAAAAGTATTCATATACCCCAGTGTGTCACCTTGGGGAGAACCTCTTATATTTGTTAAGGAGAAAGATGGATCAATGTGACACTACATTGATTATTCATAACATAACAAGATCACTATCAAAAACCATATACCCTTTACACATTGTTGAATTATTTGACCAACTACACGGAGCTCGATGCTTATCCAAGATTGATCTTGATTCAGGATATCATAAATTAAGGTTCATTAAATAGTATATGCCAAAGAAGGCATACCGTACAAGGTGTGGACACAATGAATTTATAGTTATTCCTTTTGGTCTTACTAATCCCTCTGTATGCTACATGGATCTAATGAATAGAGTCTTTAGAGACTATTTTAATCTATTTGTTGTATTATTTATAGACTATATTCTTATTTATTTGATAAGAAGAGATGAACATGAAGATCACTTTGTAAATGTATTGATGGAACTGAGATAGAATAATCTTTATAAAAAAATGTATGAAGTTACAATTTGGGCTTTAGAATGTTTCATTTTTTGGTTAAATATTCTCAAAAGTGGGGATATATGTGGATCCAATAAAAAAATGTTACTAAAAGTTATTCGAGACCAGAAATGGTAACTGAGATCTAATGTTTTCTTGGTTTGGGGAGATATTATCAACATTTTTTAATGATTTATCCTGATTATATAATCCACTCACCATATTTACTTGGAAAAGTGTTAAGTTCACATGGGTGGAGGAATGTGAAGATAATTTCAATGAGATAAAAATAAGTCTATCCAGTGCACCTATGCTCACACTTCCTTGTAGTGGAGAAAGTTTTGTGATCTATACTGATGTATCCAAGAAGGGATAGGTAGTTTCTCATGAAAAATTATAAGGTGATCACTTATGCATCATGGCAATTGAAAATCCATGAGGAAAAATACCCGACACCAGATTTTGAGTTTGTTGTGATAATCAATCCACTAAAGATATGGTAGAAATATATTTATGTTGAAAGGTGAGATATTTATACTCATAAAAAAAGTTTAGTTAATATTTTAATGGAAAATGAGTTTAATATGTGTTAATGAAAATGGTTGGAGGTGATTAATGATTATGATTGGTCAATACATTTCAACCCTAGAACACCGAAAAATGTGGAATACTCTTTGAGTTGAAAATAACATGCTCTCCAGTAACATCCCAAGAAAATAAATAATATTACATTTTCATATTTATTAATTTCTATTAATTAAATATTAATTATACTTTAAAGGGGATTCTATGTTCGACAGCGTACCTGATACACAACAATGGGTTTCTTTGAAATCTTACTTTGCACACTATTAATATAATATTATTATTTTAAATGGTAGTTAACGACTAGTTTTTTTATTGGTGGTAATGAATATAACTAACTACAATATTATTATACATGTTTTTTGAACATTTTTACTTTTATCAAATAAAAGTTAGAGGCTTAAAATACATAAAGAATTTGATTTTAAGCATAAATACTCTAATATTCACTAAAAGGTCGATTTATCCCCTTTCAATGGAGAACCCTCTTTAAATATAGTTTTTGTATTTATTATATATTCTATTTGAAAAAATATAATACTTCTTTAGAATCGGGACATCAAAATTTACTTTGGATAAAATTTTCATATTTTCCTGATAAAATTTATTTTTTAACAAATAGTGAAAAATACTGTATTTTAATTCGAAAGTTCCTATTAATATAATTTATTTATATGATTATATTATCTTTTTAATTGGTTTGAAAGTGTAATTATAATATATTTTTTTCATTTAATCTAATTTTGTTCATTTGATGTAATTTTAATTTGAAATTGGACATAAACTAGTGTCAATCTTTGGATAGTTATTATTTCTTAAAAACACGCTATTTGTTTTAACAGTGAGAATTAATATTAAATTAATTTCAGTCACTTCTGTGTTTTGAATTTGGAAAAAAGGATTCCAAATTTTTAATCATTAGGTCCAAATTGTGTAAATAGGTAACTTTTATTTTTAGATATTTTAAATATTTACTTCAGTAAATATTTTATTTACCATGATTAAAAGGTAAAAATAATAAATAAGGGTAAAATATAATTTTTATGTTTTCCTTATGCTTCTGTATTTTCCATTTATAGTATACCTTTATGGTTTCCATACTGGGTAAACATGATAATTTCATTTTAGGAAGGGCGGACTACTACCCCCTCAAAGGGTTGTGACTCATTAATGCCTTATGTGGGATGAATGAAGGATGGATTTAATGATTTTATTTAATATATTATATTGTAATTATAATATACATATGTATCATTATTCTTTCATTCCATTAAAATACTAAATAAAAATAAAAGTAGCGTTCATGCGTACGTATGGCTTACCGTCTCCATGAATGGTGCAGTTCATTTCTTACCTCAAAATGTTATATACAAATATAAATATACGTATATACTTGATATATATGATATATATGATATATACATAATTAATATCATTCTGAAGATAATTGATATTTTACCACATGGACAACTTGTAATTATAAGGTGTTCATTTTTACTCAAGTACCAAATATCGACGAGACAACCATTAATAACACAAATGATTAAATAATGTTTATAACATTATAATAAGTGATATAAGAGTAATAATAAACATAAAAAGGTTCTTATGAAATTAGAAATTAACTTTAGTTTATTATCCAGGAGCTTAATGAACGATTGAGTCAATTTGGACATGAGGTAAGAGATATCTTATGTCACTTTTAATTCTGTGATATTTCCATCGTTCAACACTTATTTATTGCATGTGGTGTATTGTGTACATCCATTTGGTATTAATTATCATGATTCTAAATATATTAATGGTATTCTATGACTCATTTAGTGGTTATTAACTTTTCTCATACGACTCGATTGATTACATCATGTTAAGGGTTTTTCTCCCACTTTTATTCCTGTGAGATTCATGCTATATTAGCCACTATATCCTTTCATGTGGTGGATGTACTTCAAATTATTGTATTGTTTGTGTAATATACTTTAATTTATTATTATTTAAATATTCATTGTGTGATGTTTCTTTCATGGGGTGTATGTTTTTTATGATACCAAATCGGTAAGGGAACTTTTCACCATCCTCTTTTTAAAAGGCTTCTTTTTGTTTTGTATTTTAATTTACATCTTGTTATGTTCAGATATGTTCTTTTATATCCTTATTGATTTAAATTTTATTTCTAAGTGATGATATATAATTTTCTCTCTAATCAACTTATTTTCTTAATTTTAAAGTGATGTCGTTTTTCTGTCAATTTTCTTTAAGAAAACTTTTTAACCCAATTTCAATTTTTGGGTTAAACATATACTTCTTGATTAAATGTTATTCCTCAATTATCTGTATTCTAGGGTCTCTTGTTTTGTTAAAAACTTTTAAACTAAAATATCATATAAAATGTTTTAATTATTTATTCTTAAAATATTTCACATTAATGTTAATGTTTTAAAAATGGTTTTAAGGATTTATTCATATGGACATTAATGTTTTGAAATTTAAATGTCTTTAAAAATCTTCAAAGTTGTATGGGACACTTTGATTCAAAAATCTCTTTATTTAACATTTTAAATGGTTTTGAAAATGGTTTGATAAATGATTTGATTTTGTCAATATTTTTAAATGATATATTGTGATTAAAATGTGTAAATGCTATCTATACATTATGTTTGCTTTAGGGGTTATGAATATGTTATGGATATTGGGCATTGTTTACTTATACAGGTGGTTTCGTGATAAACCTAGGGTGTGTGAGCCCATGATATCTCTCCAATGCATTGGGTAATGTGACGGAGGTAAATGTTAATGTTTCTCATAAGAGATTTAGGGAATATACTATTATGGGTATTCCAAATGCGACTCCCATTATAGATGTGATAGCTACAATGTAAGTATGTTATTAATGCGGTAAGTTACCTTTATGATTTATGATTTCTATTTTTTGTTCATAAATCTTATGATTTCATGAGGTATGTTATGATTGAAAATTATGGTTTCATTTTTTTGTATTTATTGAAGGTCTAATGTATTAATTCGTTATTTTATATCCCTTTCTGATAATATTATGCTCATCCCAAGTTTTTAAAATGTTTTCCACATGAATTAAAGATGAATAAGGGTCAACGATGGGATCAAGGATAAGTCATGCTATCTAAAACATGGAACTAGACATGACACTTTTTTCAAGAGATTTTATTTTATAACAAAAATGGATACTGAGTAGAATTTCTTACATGTAACATTCATGTCATTATGTTATGAAATAATTCTCTAAAACTCTAAACCTGAAAATATCCTCAATGTTAATTATCCATTTAATTCAATATAATGTAATTTTTAAGGTCGGGTCCATATAGTTGGTATCAGAGGTCGGTTTAGACAACTTTAGGGAGTAGGAGTTTTCGTTAAACACATGGTTAGTCCCTAGGTCTCTTATTTACGTTAAATACTTGTTTTATAACATTTTACAGATCAAGGAAAGTTAGTTACAGATGGAAGGAGCGGGATCTCAAATGACATTCCTATCTCTTCCGGATGACTTACTTGCAAAAATTATTGCGAAGTCGTGTTCGGATGATTGTGAAACTTTTTCTAACATACAACTCACTTACAAACAATTTTTTGAGATATCAAATACCTCCACTATACCCTGATATCATTGTGGATCATGGGTTGTATTTAATAAATTCTTATTTTCACAATATTCTCATATTTTCAAGAAAGGTAAAAATTTTCAAGGAATTTTCAAATATTTTACCTTATCCCAAGATTTTGAAGCATATTATGAATTTGAAAGAGTTGTTGAAGAAGGATACCCTTGCGCAACCTATTTATATTTGATTTTAAAATATATTCTCTCAACACATACTTATGGTATTTTAAAAGGACCAATAATTGATTGTTTCAACTCAACCTCATTCCAACTATTTTATAAAAATCAAGTTTTATCAGATGTTCTGAAATTATATGTCATGCATGATTATTTTCCAAAACTATTTTTTTGTGAACACCCATACAACCAAATATGTACAATGTGTACTTGGATGAAGGAAGAAATGATTTTGAAGGATCTCTAAATCAATGTTGCAATGCTTGGACCTTCTACCTAAGTGAACAAGATAATGGTGAAACCAAATGGACACCATGATCAAGGTATGAGGTTCTTTATTCTGGGGATCATTTCATTTTATTATATAGTGTTGAAATTAAAATATATATATATATATATAAGATGTCAAGAATTAAGATAAGGAGATAATAATGGTTTGGGATGAAAATGAGAGGTATAAGGAAACCTTTGAGGTTAAAACATGTTAGGTTTATTTTTGAGTTTTATAAAAAGGACAACACGTAGACCTTATGACAACCCATCACATCGGACAAATCTGTGAGAATCGAACCCACAACCAAAGTGCAATTGGGATTTATCGCCTACCACTAGACTACGTGAAGTCCCTGGTTAGTATGACTTGTTCATTTAAGTTAAATGGATTTATGGATCAAGAATAATTTGATTTGGTAAATTTCTGTTTTATCAAATGGAAATCATTATTATAGGAAAATTATTTGGTGATTAAGTGATAAAGGTTATTTTGGAAGATGTTATCTCTTTTGAAGAAACACTTTATGCCTAAGGAAAATAAAATACAATAGGATTTCAATTGTGGAGGAGTGATTTAATTTTTTTATAAGAATCTATGTATTTATTATGGACATATAGTGATTTTGGTTATTTCTAGAAATTGATTAACCTACCATAGAGAATATGTGATTAGATTAATTACACTTTAGTATGAGACTTTAAGAGTAGTCGATGATATTTGGAGATAAATTTTACGATATATAGTGGAAGAAAATGTGATTATATCCTTCTGAGTTTTGGGTTTCAATATTAAATTGTATTATTTTGAAGAATATTATGGACAATTATGTATTGAATGGTCTTTCTTGAACATTGGGTAATTTTTGTTGAATTTTGGAGATTAAGAGTATAATTTTTTTTTATAATGGATTATCCTTTTTAGGTATTATATGATCATGTACTAACCATTTTTGTTCTAGTTGATGTCTAAAAACAAGGGAAATATATAGTTCTTCTTTTTTCGATTATATGATTCTCTAGAATATGATTCTTTTGCTTTTGATGTTACCAAGTCTTTTTGAATGCTCATTGTTTGAAGAAAAGATATGCTTTTGGTAAAAACATATTAGAGGATGAAACTCTACTTGAAGGTAAGTATATTTCATTATATTATTATTCTATGTAGTAAATGAATTATTCAAAATTATGAAAACTATTGTAAAACAAAAACATTTGTTGGTTTATGTTTCGCACTGCATGATCAAAGGCCCTTTAACATATATAAGTTTGTGATTTTATTGTGGTTAACTTTCTCCTAATCAAGTTTTCCATCACTCTCCCTCAGAACATGACCATTTGTTTTCTCTTCCATATCCGTGTTTCCCTACATGAAATCCTAGTATCGGTTAACTAGGGTGACGTTTGTACTTCAGTTTCTTTCTTATTAAGTGAGAGTTTTGATGACTCTTTCCAATGTGGGACTTTCATTGAAGTTTCCAAGCCCAATTTTAATTGCGAGTACGCAATTTCTAAAAGGGGGGGAAGAATGTAACATCCCAATAAAATAAAGAAAATTACTTTTTCATATTTATCAATTTTCATAAATTAAATATTAATTATACTTTAAAGGGGACACTATGTTCGATGGCATACTCGATACATAACAATGGGTTTCTCTGAAATCTTATGTTTCACACTAATAATATAATATTAGTATTTTAAATGGTAGTTAACTCCTAGTTGTTGTATTGGAGGGAATGAATATAACTAACTAAAAAAAATGATACATGTTTTTTGAACATTTTTACATTTATCCAATAATAGTTAGAGGATTAAAATAATTAAAGAATTCGATTTTGAGCATAAATACTCTAATATTCGCTAAAAGGTCGGTTTACCACCTTTCAATGGAAAACCCCCTTTAAATCCAATTTTTGTAATTATTATATGTTCAATTTGACAAAATAAAATTATTATTTATAATCGGGACATCAAAATTTACTTTGGATAGAATTTCGTATTTTCCTGATAAAATTCATTTTTTAATGAATTATGAAAAATAATGTATTTTAATTCAAAAGTTACTATTAATCTAATTTATTTGTATGGTTATATTATCTTTTAAATTTATTTTAATGTGTAATAAGAATATATTTTTACCATTTAATCTAATTTTGGTCATTTGATGTAATTTCATTTTAAACTGGACATAAACTAGTGTCAATCTTTTGATAGTTATTATTTCTTAAAAACACGCTGTTTATTTTAACAGTGGGAATTAATTTTAAATTAATTTCTTGAACTTATATGTTTTTAATTTGGAAAAATGTATTCCATATTTAGAATAGTTAGTTTCAAATTGTTTAAATAGATAAATTTTATTTTTATACATTTTAAATATTTACTTAAGTAAATATTTTATTTACCATTATTAAAAGGCAAAAATAATAAATAAGTGTAAAATATATTATTATAATAATATAAATTTTCCCTAACATGAGTCCTAATTCTATTTGTTGATAAATATCCAACCAAAGGAAACCATAGGTTGAATTTGGGACCCCATGGAGCCACATGGGAGTAATAATGACATTTTATATTAATTAATTTAAAGTAAAGACAAAAATGACATAAACAAATATGTTTTAGTAAGTAAATTTTTACATAGGGTTATATAAGATATATTTTAGACCATAAATATTATTTGGAAATCTAAAACAATTTCCTACATCATGATATTTTATTTATAATTTTTGGACATCAAATAAATTAAATTATATTTGACACAATAATGATGCAATATTTTCCTCATTAATAAATGATTTAAATAAATAAGATTATAAATATTAAAACAATATCCAATACCAGTACAATTCTTATTGGACTATTTTATTTCAACCATGAGTAATCATAAATTTGATATTAACAAATAGGTGACTTTTTGAAACCGAAGAAGAGGTTATAATAAAATAATTGTTTCAGACTTTCCTAAAAGCCCCTCATCTCCCTTATAAAAAGCCCTCACTTATAACCCATTTCCCACACTTCTCAAGACTTTGGCTCGTGAAACCTCTTCTAAAATAAGCTCCCAAGATCCCTCTATTCATCCTAGAAGCCTTAACTTAACCAAAAAACTCTTTAAGAAACCCATTCAGTTCAAACCACAAGGAGTTACCTGATTTAAAGATAACATCTTATCTTAAGTTATTTTGTTTTATTTTACTTATCCAACCCATAAATATCTTTTTAATATTTTATTTTATAACAACACCACTATCATAGATATACTAGGATGTTTTTATGAGAATTATTATAACTACACTTACTCACACCTCCATCTAATGGGTAAATAACATAATGTTTCTGTGGATGGCATACTAACACCTCATGAAACGATGATTGTTCAATTATCTCTTACCACCTCTCATGGTGGCCATTATGATGGAACTTTATTTTTATATAATATATATAATGTTTATTTTTTTCTTATGATTCTTTATTTTCCATTTATATCACACCTTTATAGTTTCTATAACGGGTAAACATGATAATTTCAGTTTAGGAAGTGTGGACTACCGCCCCCTCAAAGTGTTATAACTCGTTAATGAATTATGTGGGATGAATAAAGGATAGATGGAATGATTTTATTTAAGATATTATACTGAAATTATAATATAAATATGTATCATTATGTTTTCATTCCATTAAAATAATAAATGGAAATAAAAGTAGCGTTGATGCGTACGTATGGCTTACTATCTCTATGAACGGTGCATTTCATTTCTTACCTAAAAATGTTATGTAATAATATAAATACATGTATATAATGTATATATATGATATATATGATATCTAAATCATTAATATCATTCAGAAGATAATTGATATTTGACCACATGGACAAATTTTAATTATAAGTTGTTCATTTTTACTCAAGTACCAAATATCGACGAAACAACTGTTAATAACATAAATGATTACATAATG
Organism: Viscum album; assembly: GCA_963277665.1. Taxonomy (NCBI): domain Eukaryota; kingdom Viridiplantae; phylum Streptophyta; class Magnoliopsida; order Santalales; family Viscaceae; genus Viscum; species Viscum album. Next base: position 21,368,853 of record OY728166.1, on the reverse strand, counting down.
TTTATAACATTGTAATAAGTGATATAAGAAGAATAATAAACTTGAAAAAGGTTCTTAAGAAAGTATGAATTAACTTTAGTTTATTATTCAGGTGATTAAATAATGATTGAGTCAATTCGGACACGAGGTAAGGGATTTCTTATCTCACTTTTAATTCCGTGAGATTTCCATTGTTCACCACTTATTTATTGAATGTGGTGTATTGTGTACTGAAATTTGGTATATATTATCAGGATTATATTTATATTTATGTTATTCTACAATTCATTTGGTGGTTATTAACTTTTCTCATATGACTCGATTGATTACAACATTGTAAGGGTATTTCATCTCACTTTTATTCCTGTGAGATTCATGCTATATTAGCCTCTATTTCATTTTGTGTAGTGGATTTACTGCCCATGATTATATTCTTTGTGTAATATTCTTTAATTTATTGGTATTTACATATTAATTGTGTGATATTTCTTTCATGGGGTGTATTTTTCATAACATACCAAATCGGTAATGGATCCATTCACCATCCTCTTTTTAAAAGACTTCCTTTTGTTATTTCTTTTAATTTTCGTCATATTATGTTGGGATATGTTATTTTATATCCTTATTGATGTAAATTTTAAGTCCAAGTGATGAGATATATTTTTCTCTCTCATCAACATATTTTATGAATTTTAAAGTGACTTCTTTTGACAGTCAAATTTCTGTAAGAAAACTTCTTAACCCAATTCCAATTTTTTGGTTAAACATATACTTCTTGATTATGTCATGATATGAATATGTGTGAATAACCTCTGATTTTTTTACACTTAATATCTACTTATATTGGGTATATTTATATTTTTCACACATAATTATGTAATTTATTTATCCTTAATCTAAGGATACAGTTTTTATAAGGGATTTTGACTAAATTTACATTTCCATTGAGACTCCATTGTTGACATGCACCAATTCACTCTTATATGGTGTATATACTATATTTTGTCATATTATATCGTGAATAACTTCATTCTCACGATATTATTATGTTCTGATTAAATTTTATTCCTCAATTATTTGTATTCTAGGGTCTCTTATTTTGTTAAAAAATCTTTAACTAAAATATCGTTTAAAATGTTTTAGATGTATATTCTTATAAATCTTTTAAATTAATGTCTATGTATTAAAAATGGGTTTAAGGATTTATTCATATGGACATGAATGTTTTGAAATTGAAATTTCTTTCAAAATCTTCAAAGTGTTATGGGACACTTTGATTCAAAAATCACTTTATTTAATATTTTAAATGGTTTTGAAAATGGTTTAATAAAATCTTGGATTTTGTCAATATTTTGAAATGATATATTGTGATTACAATGTGTAAATGTTATCTTTCCATTATGTTTGTTTTATGGGTTAAGAATATGTTATTTCTATTAGGAATTGTTTAGGTATACAGGTGGTTCCATGATAAACATAGGGCGGGTGAGCCCGAGATAGCTCTCCAATGCATTGGGTAATGTGATAGAGGTAAATGGTAATGTTTCTCCTAAGAGATTTAGGGAATATATTGTGATGGGTATTCCAAATGTGACTCTATTTGTAGTTGTGATATCTACCATGTAAGTATGTTATTTATTCCATAAGTTACCTTTATGATTTATGATTTCTATGTGTTGTTCATAAATATTTTGATTTCATGAGGTATGTTATTATTGAAAAGAATGGTTTCATTGTTTTGTATTTATCGGTGGGATAATGTATTCATTCCTTATTTTAAATCCATTACTGAACTTTTAATTCTCATCCCATTTTTTTGAAATGTTTTCCATAGGACATAACTATGAATAAGGGTCGTGGATGGGATCAAGGATAAGACATGTTGTCTAAAACATGGAACTATACATGACTCTTTTTTTTCAAGAGTTTTCATTTTATGAAAAAAATAGAAACTTAGTAAAATTTCTTACATGTAATATTCATGTAATTATGTTATGACCTAATTCTCTAAAACTCTAAACCTGAAAAGATCCTCAATGGGAATTATCCATTTAATTCAATATAATGTAATGTTTAAGGTCGGGTCCTTATATAGCATATCCATGATGAGGATACAAAATTATCAAATACTTATTGCTATTCAAAGTAAGTATCTTGAAATTTTAAAGTAAGTGGAGAAATATTATCTATCACAATTGAATGTTCTACAATATATACAAGTGAAGATTATGGGGGAACAAAAGTAAAATGTAGAGCTACGAAACAAGGTGAGAAATGTTCCGAAATTCATCCTTGATAATGACAAAATAATAAGGTTCAGGAACCGGGTTTGTATTCCACCCATACCAGAATTAAAGAATGATCCATTGTATGAGATTCATAGTTCTACATTATATATTCATCTTGGAAGAAAAATGATTTACAATGACTTGAAAGAGTATTTCTAGTGGGATTTCATGAATAGATATGTTTCTGAATATGTCTATTGGTTCATGGTTTAATAAAATTTATGGTTGAGAGAAGAATTCTAAGGGGATGTTTTAATAATTACTGATACCACAATGTAAATGTGAAGACACCATTATGGACATTGTCTTCAAACATAAAAAAAATATAACTTACAAAATTATATACGTGATACAATTGATCTCTTTACTAATTTGGAATAATTCATTGATATTATAGAGGATTTCTCTATTTTTCATCTTGCTAGGATATATGTAAAGGGATTGGTAATATTGCATGGAGTACCACATTATATTACATCTGATCGGGTTCTGAGGTTTACCTTGATGATCTGGAAAAGTCTTCATGCAGACCGGGACACGGATTTGTGCTTTATAACTACTTTTCATCCTCAGATGTATGTTTAGTCTGAGATGAAAAAATCAATCTCAATAAGACATGTTGATAGTTTTCTATATGGATTTCAATGGTTATTGGAGTCAACAACTACCTTTGCTGTAATTTTCTTACAACAATAACTTTTAATCTAGTATTGATATGGATCCTCATAAATACCTCCATATAAATAAGTGGAGAACTAAAACTTACTGGTATGATGTGGGGGAATGAAACCTATTAAGACATGAACTTTTTCATGATATAGAAGAAAAGGTCAAATCTATTCAACTACACATAAGTGTATCTCATATCCAAACAAAAATCTAGGATGATAACCAAGGAAAAGATCTAGAGTATAAAGTGGTTTATAAGTTGTTTCTAAAAATATCTCCTTGGAAGATAGTAATTAGATTTGGAAATAATGGTATGTTTAGCCCAAGTTATATCATCCCTTTTGAAATTATGGATTATATTGGGAAGGTATCTTACCAATTGGTGATTCCACTGAATATCTCTAAAATTCATGATGTATTCCAAGTATCTCACATAATAAATCACATAATTGATCCTTCACATTTACTAAACTCATAAGTTATACCGTTGGAGCAAGATCTTTCCTATTAATAACTACTGATAAGGATTATGCATCATAGAGAAAAAGTTTTGTGAAACAGTACCAATCAATTGGTTAAAGTTTTGTGGTGGTACCACCAATTTTAGACAGCTATGAGAGAACTTGATGATATGATGAGGGATATATATATCCTCATTTTTTTCTATCCACATGATGAATTTTGATGAAGAAATTTGGTTTTTAAGGAGGTTGTAATGTATTACCTAGATGTGTTTATAAAATATTCTCTATAAATAATTTTTAAATGGCTTCCATTGCTAGTAACAGTGAGTCTAAATGAACCATGAGACACCCTTAGTATAAAATGACTTTATTATCCTAGTTGTTAGGTTGGTGGTTATAAATATAACTAACATATGAAAATTTATAGTGATGTCATTCACATCAAATTATTTATGAAAAATATAAATCAAATATATATATATATATAAATATGTCTTAATAAATTGATTGAATTAGTATTAGTAAATGAAATTAATGAAATATATATGTTACATAATTAATATAATATTTTTATATTCATCCAAATGATATTTTTGTAATAGTGTATAAATAAACCCTATCTATTGTATAAAAACATATATTTTTTTGAAAGGGTTATTTTACACCTTTTAATGGAGAAATGATTTTAGATTAATATTTTCACACATTAATATTTTATTAAATGAAAATATAAACTTTTTCACTAGAAGAAAGATATAAAAATTTAAATTGGATGAAATTTTATTATTTTTCTGGAATCTTTTAAATTTTGATGAATAGTACAAATGCTTTAAATGTTTATTCAAAAAAATCACCAAAAATAATTAAAATGGTTATATTATAATATTTAATGGTTTTAATTTATAAATATAATATATTTTTATCACTCGATATTATTTAATTCATTATCATTAATTTTATTTTGAATTCAGAAATAAAAACCTTTAAAAAAATTTGCAATGTTTTGTCTTTTAAAGCTCCTTCTATTTCTAACTATAAGATTAATCTTAACTTAATTACTATAATATAATTATTTTTAATTTTTAAATATAGATTCCATATTTCTTATGAGTATTTACAAATTATGTTAATAGATTAATTTTATTTTTGGGGATTCTTAATAGTATCTTCGGTGATTTTTGTTAATATAGTAAAATGGTAAATCTGGTAACTACGTTGGAGAATAATATTATAAAATTACCCTAACACTTTCCTTAATCTTATTGGATGAGTTATTTGAGATCTAAAACTTCTTTGGTTTGAAATGGATTCCTTTGGAATTAACATGGATGAGATAATAACATTTAATTTTTTCCATTTGAAGAAAAAATTAAATATATCTTACTCAACTTTTAATAGCTAAAACATTTTAAAATAATCTTATATAGTAGATAAATTATATTATATATACTAAATTTAAGTAAAAAATGATTATATTTATCCTGGTAATTTATTTTTAATTATTACGAAATAAATAATTGCCTTCAATACTTATACTTTGATGATGTTAAATTTAATATATTGATGAGAAATCAATTAATTTTCTTTTATTAAAACGCTGATAACCATAATATACCCCAAAAACATGACCAAATTTTGTTTGTTGACTGTATCTTGACCATAAAAATCCAAGGGTCTAGTTAATGACCATATAGAGCCTTATAGAATATATTGTGATACTTATATTATTTTATTCAAAGTGATGTTAATGTTGTCACATTCATAATTTAATAAGAATAACATTTTTAATGTTTTATTTTATAGAAGATACATTTTACTAAAAAAATTATTTTGAAATATATTATATTTATCTTCATCATAGAAATTTATTTTCATTTTTATTCAGAATATAATTTTATTCAATAATTAAACAAAATTGATGTTATAATTATTTTATTAATGGAAATAACAACTAAATATTTTTAACAATAATAAAAATAAATATAATTTGGAATAATTAATATGTCTAATTAATTTTATAGATTACCATGCTCACTATTTATTAATATAATATATATTTTACAATTTCATTTTATATATTATTGTTTTTAAAAATCAATGTACTGAATAGTGTCAAAATTGACACTATAGATTGTTTATAAAAATACTATTTTATTAAATTATTTAAAAATCATAAAACATTTTTACAAAATATAGGGTAATTATTAAAAGGTCTAAAATGTTCTAAGGTATTTATTTATGGTCTAAGTGACATGAAATAAGTAAATATTTTACTCTGTTATTATTTCAATCTTTGTTACGCTTGTTAAAAATTAAATAGAATCACTAAGTTTTAATTAAAATGATATGGTTTAAATTAACAAATTAATATTTCAAAAATATATTTTGTGATTATATTACAACCCTATATCACTTTATCTTATACATTTGGATATTTTTGGGTGTTCTAGAATGGTGTTTGAGTTTATTATAAATTAATATTTTTGGTAATCCTAAAAGTGCCATTCACCTCAATTATAAAAGGGCACCACCTCTCTCACCTATTAACTTCACTTTGATCCTTCATGATTGTCCATAACCTACCCTTTTCCATTCTAAACATCCATATTTATATTTTATAGTTTCTTTTCTTATTAAAAGACCAACTCTGGTGCTCTATGAGAAGATTTAGAGGAAGCACGCCGATGAAGAGGCAATCTCTTTTACCAATTATTTCAAAGTTCATTCTTCTTATACTTCCTATTCATGATTTGTCTCATTATATATTAAATACTATAGTATCACTTATAAAGTGAAATTTTATTAAGATTATTGAACAAAAAATTTCCTCTTTCTATATATGCTATGAAAAAACCAATCACCACACGTACGTACGTACGACTTACAATCATCATGCCATGGTATAATCTATTTTTCACCCCCACCTAACATGGATGGTCCTAATGATGAAAATAATAAATATATATGATTATTATAACATGATATTTATTATTAAATATTACACACCATTCACTTAAATATGATTCAATAATTATGGGAATGATATTGTCACTTGTGTGTATGTATGACCTACCGTCTCCATGATGCAACGTGATTATTTCTACATGATATTAATTAAAGAATGATTATATAAATGTATCAAATGAATTTATGTGATATATATATATATATATATTATTTTAATATCATATTGGAATGGTATTATTATGAAATATGAAGGATAACCGAAACATAATTGATTAAATATGCACAACCAAATGAAGCAGTTAATACACAAATAACAAGTAACAATGTAATTTTATTAACAAACTGATGATAATATGATAACATGTGATATCATAAAAATGAATACGATTATGAAATGTGCCAATAAATTTATATAAATTATTATACAGGAGGTCTGGATACATACAAATTAAATCGAACTAAATATAAGGGATAATTCCTCAATCTCATTTTTATCAAAGATTATTTATACGTAAGTATTTACTAGGGTATATTTATCTTACACATCAATGTTTCATAAATATATATTTATATTTATATTCTTTTAAAATTTATTAAATTAAATTTAACCATTTTCTGAATTTTTATTAAATGTTATAAAATGAATCTTTTTTCGTTATTCGATACAATGTACTTTTTGAATTTTCTGGAAAACATGTGAGGATAAGGTTTTTTAAAAATATATGGCATGGTTGTATTTTCATGTTTTAATAATGGATTATTTTCATGAATCTTCCTCTATATTATTTCAAGTTTATTTTCAAAAAAAATCATTTTTTAAAATATCATTGTATTTTGAGAAAAGAATTTTTTTTGAAGAAAAATGGATGTTTCCAAAATAATTAATTTCAAGTGTTATATCAAAATTACTTTCCCTCTAAGTTGGAGTTACTTAATAGTGTTATATTTCAAGTATAATATATTTTTTGTTCCTATTATTTGATTATGAGTTTTATAGAATTCTATTTATGAAATCCATTTTTTTACATGGATTATGTTTCGATGGAATGATGTTTAAGAAACAAATTTTAGTCATTAAGTTGTGATCTAATTAATGATTTATGATTTGGTAGAAAATGTATGGATGATTTCATTATGATATGGTTGGGACTTATATCTCCCTTAAATAAATTAGATAAATATTTATATCTCATGTGATAGACATGGATGGAATGGGAAATGATCTCAGTTCAATAATATAGGGATGGAACAAGCATTGAATTCAGTTGAGTAATGGACTTTGTCCACTATGATGGTCTTAGTAATGAGGCTTGATTAATATGAATTGATTTTATATTCTTATTTGTATTTCAGAAACCTCATGTCTTATTTTTTTACATTTTGAATTACATTCATATATTCTTGGGATCTTTTATGATTTATCTGATGACATTATGGCACTATCATTCAAATGGAGGAAAATATTTTAAAATGTTATGTTCTTATATCTTATGGTTTTGAAATATTAATATCTCCCTTGTTTACCCTTACTGTGAATAGTATCTCACTCTTTCATAAGATTCTTTTCACCAGTTCATGAAGATGGGTATTAAGTAAGATTTTCCAAAAAGATGTATATTTGTGACGAAATAATTGGGAGATAATGGAGATGTCTTATGAACAATTTGTTTATGTTTCCTAGTTTCTAAATATACTATACCACTATTATGTAATGTTAGGTCCATTATGCAAGATACCCTGAGAGGGGTTTGAATTACTGTTTGACAGAATAAAATGACTACCCCATTGATTTTGTTTTGTTGTTAGACAAAACTCTCTTATATCTCTCCTTCCCATTGCTGAGTATAAAAAATCTATAAGAATTTGTAGGACACAAAACTTTTAATCAGTTCACCCTTTCTGAGCTAAATCTAAGGATCATACACCAAAATTGTGTCGATGTACCAAATTCACTAAAAGTGAACTACTATTTACAAGTTCAAAGTAGACTCACTATCCATTCTGGTCTACAACCATTCACCATTTGAGAACTCACTTCCCTCTCAACTGAATTGAGCTCACTACATCATTAAAAGATTCACTCATAGTTTGTAGACATGTAGGTCTCTTCATTAAAATGAATAACTACATCCTATACTATTTGTAGATTCTATGTTGAAGTTCTACTTCTATCCACACATGAATACTACATTACCACATAATTGAACTGGGAAACCTCCAACTTTTTGTACAACCCCTGTTGTTCCTTGCACACAATTCCCTGGCCTTGCACGCAAAATCTCCTTTTTTGTGTGCAATGCCAAATATACTTTTTTCACAACATCAACAATTTAGGGTAGACATCATTTTATTTGAAACCTTAACTTTTACATGAAACATCAATTTTACGTGCAACGCCAAATTTTTCTTACAACTCCCTTGGAATATTTTTTATGTTCACCAGATCTTAGATCTTCTCTATCTCTTGAGCCTTACCGAATGATGGGGTCACCTCTTATTTATATGCATCACTGATTCCATAACCCAAAAACCTTTGTGTCACACAAAACTCTCATTTTTTTTACAATCCATTTCACTCATGAACCATGCTCCGTGAAAATATCCAAATTTTTCGTGCACCTCATGCCTTTACTATTATTCAGTGTTCTGACCCTGAAACACGTTTTGTGTGAAAATTACAACCAGCATTAACTTTTGTGAACAATAAATATTTCACATTCATTCCATGTTTTTTTAAACCACTCCATTATTTCATGAATCTTCCATTTCCAACAACACATCTATCCATTTTCTTATTTTCAGGGACAAAAAATTGTAAAACACTAGAAAATGGTACCACCTGGTATCTGATTTTTTTTTTACCACCACTGGATTGTCCATTACATTTTTTAGGTTTTCTACCAATCATGAATTTTGAACAATATCTCTTGAACTTGAAAACTCGCCATGGATGTCCCCTTTTTCATCACACTAGACTTAGAAACCCACCTTGTCAACGAAAAATACATTGAGAACTACTTTTTCAACAATCACAACCAACCCAAAAATGCTTCAACGATTCATTAATGTATTTTTTACGGACAATATCCCCCTTTTGGTTTGTTGAAAACTCATTAAAAATGATACTTTTTTATAGCTCTATCCACCTTCTGCAACCATTTTCCTTTTGAGAAATATATAGTGACTACTAATTTATTCAACAAATACTCTAAGCCCACATGATCAATGCTCGACCTGAGAAACAAGAGTATAATTAAAATTTTATCAACTAGTCACTTCATTCCTGACACCACTTTTTGATGCCATTATGACACCACTCTTCCTCTTTCATCACGAACCTTATCCATCGTGATATCTAATCATTGATTTATAACTTATAGAATTCTTAGAATTATTATTATCCCCCTATCTCATTTATCCACATATATCACTTCACGACTTGTCAGCTTCTCCCTGTGTCTAGACTTAAGAAAAATTCTACCATAAATAAAAACTTTCTCCCCCTTGAACAGTCACATTTTCTCTCCCTTTTCAACAAACACAAAGGGAACTTTCTTGTGTTCTGTAATAGGTTAAAAATGCACATTAGTAAATTAGGAACAAACACATCATACCTCGGGGAGAGGGGGACCCTCAACCACATTTTTGAATTGTAGGGATTTGACTGAACTTCCAGAGCCAGCTGATGCCTCTCAAAAGCTTCCTTGGGTATGTCCTATATCAAAATGTTCGCAACCTGTAGTTCTATAGAAACATACTCCAACATCACACTACCCTAATCAACCTTCTCCTTGATAAAATGGTGCTTTATCTCAATGTGATTTGACCTTGAGTGATGGATGGTATTTTTTCTAATATTTATAATTCATGAGTTATTGCACTAAATTCTGATTGGGTACTTCACTTCATCGTTGATATCATCAAGCTACTGCTTCATCCACAATAATTGTGTGCATTCTTGAGTGGCATCAAGATACTAAGCATATGCGGTGCTTAATGATATTAAATCTCTATTCTTGCATGGACATGAAATAAACAAACCACCAAGATTAAAAGAACCTCCCGATGTAGATTTTGTGTCATCTGCTGATCTAGCCCAATCAGTATCTGTATATCCCAAAATCTCTGGCTGAGATATATCATTATACATCAAATCAAAATCTATAGTGCCATTAATATACCAAAATATTCTTTTCACTGCATGGATATGGATTTCTATTGGGATTTATTTAATATCTCCTAGATGGAATGTGGTGAAAACAATATCAGGTCTTCTCACAATCAGGTATAGTAAACATCTAACAACATACATGTATTCTATTACATTAACTACCCTTCCATCATCATCTTTAGATAATTTAATTCGGGTTGAAACTGGAGTCTTAATATCCTTGGAATTGTTCATTACAAATCATATCATAACCACTTTTGAATATTTTATTTAGAAATTAAAGATTCATTCCTTTCATATGTCACTTGTATACCAAAGAAAAACATCATCTCTCTAATCATTGATAATTTGAACTCATTTTTCATGAAGTCATAAAAATGTCTGCACTGAGCTTCATCTAATCAGCCAAATATTATGTCATCGATATAAACCAGCACCATCATCCTTTGATTACTATAATTGTGAAATAGAGATTATAATCAACTCCACCATGCTAAAATTTAAGCTTCTTCACATAATGACCAAGCCTCGAGTTCAATACTCTTAGTTCTTGTTTCATCCCATATAGCACTTTCTTCAATCAAAAAACATATTTTTTTCATTTTCATGAATGATAAAACCATCTAGATTCTCAATATAAACTTCCTATTCTAGAACCATGTTCAAAAATGCATATTTTATATACATCTAGAACAACTTGAACTATTGTTTCACTTCAAGGTCTAGGAATAATCTGATAGTATACAGTCATGAATCCAGTTAAAATATCTCATTGACATCAATACCCTCTATCAAAGAGTATCATTTTCACATCAGCCAGAATTTGTTTCAAATTAGTATTCCATATTCATTCATCTTATTGTGAAAAATCCATTTATTCCTAATGAAATTCTTATCTGTTGGCCTCAAAACAATCTCATACATATGATTCTTCCCAATTTTTTATAGCTTTTCATTCATATCCTAAACCCATTTTTCATCTTCAGCTGCATCATGAAAGCATTTAAGATCTACATGAGATAGGAAAAATGTTTGTTGTAGTGATTTCATTCTTCATGAATGAACTGAAGTTTACTGATTAAATGATATTATACCTATCAATTTTATATCAACTCCATGGCTTCTATGTAGAAACAAAATTTACTCTTTCATGCTCATCATGAATATAATCTTCGGAATAAGCATTAGCTACATATTCTTCCCCAGTGTTGCTTTCCACTTCATCACATTCATCATTAAATTTTTCACTATGATGTTGATTGTTATCTTTATTCTCCACTACAGTGATATTATTGCTCTCAACTACTTTTCTCATCCTCTTATTAAAACATTTGTACGATTTCATTTCTCTGTAGTAGCCAAAGAATATCCCATCATCTCATTGTGACTCAATTTTCTTATGTTTTTCATTGTTGAGAATAATGCACTCTCTTATAAAGATTCAAAATTACTTCAATTTTGAAATATTTTTGTACCACATCTCATACAGAGTCTTTCCTTACTTTAGACACAACTGAGTCCTATTATAAATGTGGACCGATGTCAAGACTACTTCCTTCCAAATTTTTGATGGTAGGCCTTTTCAATGAGCATCATTATAGCCATGTTGATGATGATACAATTTCTCCTTTAAACCACTCCATTCTGTTGGGGAGTTCTCACTAAAGAAACATGATGCCTTATCCTATGTTTCTCAAGATAGTCTTCCACCTGACTGTCTGTTATTTCTGTAACACTGTTAGTACCAAAGATAAGAATTTTCTTCCCAAGCATCCTTTTAGATTCCCTTAGATAAGGTTTTAGGAAACTGAACACATCAGACTTATGGTAAATGAAAAATACACAAGCCATTCAGCTATAGTCATCAATTAAAAGAACATAATGCCCCTTTCCGTCAAGGTCTCTTATTGTGATAGGTCTACAAACATCATCATGCACCAATTCAAGCACTCTTGTTTATTTCTTTTCCTTTTCCTTGTATGTATTTATGACAATCTTACCTTGTTTACATGAATATCATGATTGTGTATGATCGCATGATAGCCTAGGGAGGTCTCTTGATGCATCACACTTTACCATATCTTCCAGGCATGGTAAGAGTAGATGTCCATGTTGCTTATGCCACAGCTTTTTTTCTTCCTCTCTAGATAGTAAGCACATATATTCCTCTCCACATACTAAATAGAGATTTCCCTATGTAATTTTTCATGGAAGAACAACTGAAAAATCTCTTCATTTGATGAAAAAATGTAGTAAATCCTAGAGATTACCCTGAGTCACATAGCTAACTGACACTATGAAAATTGTTACTGGGACCTTCTACTACAAAGATATCATCACGTCTCATTTCTTTTCCCAAAAACCTGGAGTTATCTAAGCCGCTGATATTTATGTCTTCATTATTTAAAAAATTGAAAACTTCTTCATTTTCATATTTTATGCATATATTAAGAAACATATTACCATCCATGTGGAGTGTGAAACCACTCTTAAGAATCCATTCACCAGAATGGTCTAATGCTTTAAGGGATATTTTTTCCACCACTAACTTCTCATCCATTTTCTTTTTGATCTATGTATTTATTCCCACAATCGGTGTAGTTTGAAAATATTTATCTTCCTCGGATTGGGATTGATCAGCTTCATCCTACATGGTTGTAAATCTATTTTTTATTTTCAACTCACCTGTGGGTTTTTTTATTTTCTACTGGTGACAATTTTGATTTTTCCTTTGTACATTTTTCTACAAGGTTGATGTAAAATATGTAGCCATGTGCCCAAAATTCCCCACACCCAATACAATTTCCCTCATAGTATATTATATAATGTCGATCTCTGTTAGGATGAAACTATTTTTCTTGTACCCTTCGATATCTCTTGCCTATGGAAGACACATAATATGAATGTCCCATATTTCCACAATAATAACACCTGATATATGTTTCATTCCTACGTGTCACTTCTGTACTTCCAGTTTCCCCATGGGCTCTCTGAGTATTCTGATTTTTCTTTGTTTACAAAACTAATTTTAATCTAGGAATGGGTGACTGCGTTCTAACATCAAATTTCATAGATTTTTCTTTTTGATCAATCCCCACATCAGTCGTAACGTCAGAACATGATTTTTTCTTCATTTATAGTCAACCACAATTCTTCCCATACAATTTTTCCACCATTTGAGTGATCTTCTTTGTCATTATCATATTGGGAGTCATGATTTTTTCCGATTGATTAATTTTTTTTCAAATGAAGACAACATCATCTTCATATTTTTTGATACACATGATTTGATCTTTCACTTTTTTATTCAATCAATCAATCTCTATTTTTTTTCTTCATCCTTGAGCTCCTGTCAATCATCTTTTTCTATGCTCTTTGGCCTAGAAGACTTATGTTTTTAAATTTCTTTTACCAACTTAGACTTCTCATCTTCTTGTTTTTTCATGTACTATTTGGCATCATGTACAACTTTATTGGATTTCATCATTTTTTTATCCAGATATCTATCTCTTCATGAGATCCTTCTAATTCATCTTCTAAGTTGACTCTTCAATCAACTTCTTCTTCTTCATCAGCATCAGTTTCATCCTTTTATAGAGAACTACTAACAACTACCACCATATAATTCACTCCACATTCTTTGTAGTTATCTATCTCTTCATCATCTTCAACCTCGGACTCATATGAACTATCGCATTCTAGTGAAAAAATATTCTTTTTCTTTAATGAATTTCTCTTGAACTTTTTTTTTATTTCACATTGGTTGAAAAATTATTCATGGAATTTTTGACTTCATCCTCATAATCTTATTTTAACTTCATGGGGAACCTTACTGCAAGGTGTCCAACCTTCCCACTTCAAAAACAAGTAAGTGGATTTTTTCATTTATACATTCCTTTTCTTCTTTGAAGGATTGAAGAAAGGAATTACATAATCTAATTTTTCACTTCTTCTTCCAAAGAATCATCAATGGTGAGATTCTTTAAGGATTTTAATTCCACCTATTTGGATTTCCATTTTTTGATAACAACATCATTATCATTTCATATTTCATATGCTATTAGAGTACAATACAATTTATCCAGTGTCAACTCTTTCCAATCCTTCTATTCTAATACTGAAACCCCGGGATTAATGTGAGGTGAATGTATCCATTGGATGTGATTCTCAAACTTTTTTTCTTCATTGACATCACAAAGACCTTTCATGTCTTCCAGTAAAAAAATTACCCTATCAAGGAATGCATCAACAGACTTATTCGGGATCATTATAAGATCTTCATACATGTTCCACAACACTTACAACTTTGCTTCTCAGACCATTGAATATCCTTCATATATGTTCAAATTTTTTTCCCACATGGTATATAATCATTTTCATGACATCACCTCTGTATAGATAGCATTGGAAAGGGATCCCCGTAAAGCATTGATTCCCTTAGCATCAGCATCCAATTCAATTCTCTCGGCATCCGATAATGCACCACTATTAATATTGGCTATTATAAAAATCATTGTTGTTGTAAGCGCATCCATTCCCATAGATTAAAAGTATTATTACATCTAATTATTCCATAGATGAAAAATGTTCCCATCAAATATTGGAATCCCTTTATGGTTTACCTCTATTTGAGAGAGGAGAAATTATAACAACCATTCCTTCTGATACCAATTGTTAGGTCCACTAGGCTAGATACCCTGAGATGGGGGTGAATTAGGGTATGAAAGATTAAAACCACTTCCCATTTGATCTTGTTTCATTAGTAGGAAAAATGATATTATCTCTCTCCTTCCCATTTCAGAGTATAAACAAATATTAAGCATGCATAGGACACATCAATTTTACTTGGTTCACAACCGCTCTGCTACATCCAATGATCATACACTGGCAATGTTCTGATGTACCAAATCCACTAAAATCATATTGTTGTTTACATGTTCGAAGAGGACTCAATGTCCCTTCTAGTTTACAACCATTCACAATTTGAGAACTCGCAGCTCTCTCAACTGACGTGAGCTCAATGCTTCTTCAGAAGATTCACTCACCGTTTATGGACTTTTATCTCTCTTCACTTGAATGAATACATACATCCTCAATTTTATATAGATTCTTTGTTGATGTTCTAATTTCATCCATAGATGAATACCATTTACCACATAATTGAACTGGTAAACCTCAAATTTTATGCGCAGCCCTTACTGTTCCTTACGTGCAAAATATCTTCTTTTGTGTTCAATCCCAAATATAATTTTTTCACAACCTCAACACTTTTAAATAGCCTTCATTTTATGCACACCCTTAACTTTTATACTCAAAATAATTTTTATGCGCAACACCAAATTTTTATAAAAACTCCCATTGCATATTTTTTATGCATACTAGAGATTAGATCTTCTCAAAGTCTTCCACTTTACAGAATGAGGGAGGTCACCTATTATTTATAGGCATCACCATCCCCCATTTTCAAAACCTCTATGTTGTGAGAAAGTTTTCTTTCTGAATGAAATACTTTTCATATATTTACCATTTTTCACACACATCTCTAGATTTTTCAGGCATCTCATTCTTTTTCCATTTTTTGGCATTTTGATCCCAAAACACATTTTGCATGAAAATTACAACTTCCATTAAATATGGTGTGAAAAAATGATTTCATGAAAATTCCATGTTTTTGGCACACCACTTCAATATTTCACACATCTTCCTTTTCCAAAAACACATCTCCCAATTTTTTTGATTTTTAGGACCAAGAATTTGGAAAACACTTGAAAATAGTTCCACCTTGTATATGCTCTTTTCTAACCGCCTCCAGATCATTCATTACTTTTTCGAGATTCTTCTATCGATAATTAATTTTCAACCGAATTTCCTGAACCGAACAACTCACCATGGATTCCCCCTTTTTCATCACATATGACTTTGAAATCCACCTTGTCAACAAAAAAAACATCAAGGCCCACTTTATCAACAAACAAAACCAACCAAAAAATGATTCAATGATTCCTTGAAGGAATTTTTTTCCTAACATCCAATAATGGTTTTTTAATATTTTTTAATTAATATTCTTCAAATTTTATGTAATATAAATGTTCGTAACATATGAGCCATTATATGAGCTGGCATGAACCTTACCACTTCACCACGGTGCCTTTCCCTTCCCTGCATTGTAAGAAATACAAAGGTCTTTGATCCACTAAGGGGTACGAAGGGTTTGAGCTTTTAGGCTCATTAGGATCCCAACTAGGTGTTCCATATCAAGTCTTAATAAAAAATCATGTTTTCTTTTTTCAAAATAAAATATTGCCTGATAATCAGTAATGTTGTTTTATAGAAAACATGGTAAACATTACCAATTTTCACAGTTCTAAACAAAAGAATGTATGGCATACACGTCAATGATAACTTAGAATTCCAAGAAGTACAAAATAGAAGCAACAACATGGGTATCAATACTAATAATAACTATTGGTCATACTAGAACACTGCTCGTACCAAAATAAAAGAAGTTCAGAATCCAGTTCCTATAACACATGCCTAGAAAATAGAGGAATAACCCATGAGTAACCCCCCCCCCCCCCCCCCCCCCCCCCGCGACAATGTCAATATCCGTCCCCCAGAACAATATACCTAGGAAATACAGGAATTCCCCATGAAGAAAACATATGATATTTTGAAAACCTGGACGGTGGCATCATGCTAAAACATCCACCAAATCACCCAAGGTATCCAATGTGATTTTTTCACTAATAAATTTCAATGGATAAAAATTACCCATTTCCATTTTATTTTAAAAAAATAGAGAAAATATTTTTACATTAAAAACAATTTTTCAACACACACAAAAATTCATTCCAAATCAATTTATAATAAATGTGATATCAGGATTATTATCATAGGCTTGAGACAGAATCACTGATCTCAAAACTCATGTCACACATGACCACACTGGGATCCACCTATAATAAACCCCAAAACACTAGTAGGGACCCAAGAATCTATTCAACACACATTAGGATTGATTTAATTGGAATGGAAAAGGGTCGGTGGAGAAGAGGAAACCCCATACCTCTATAAAGAATCCATGTCGCACCACAACTAATAAAGGAACATCCTAAGGAAAAGATATCACACAATAAATATTGGAAAAAGAAAAAAACACCAACATAGATCAGCAGATCCAATAATGCAACCCAAGGGTGTAACTAAGATCAATAGAAACATATATGTGAAAAGTCCCTTAACCAGAGAGACACACCAAAATGGAAATGATGGTCAAACTCTGATGGGATCAATATAGAATTATAATACTAACCCAAAATCACCTAAGAATTTCCCTATGTAATGTGGAAGGGCTCTGTAAGAATGATTCGAGAATAAAACAGCCACTCGGCTATTTTGAAAACTATTCATTGGCCATTACACGATTTGTAACCAGTTACATGATGTGTAACCTTATTACACACCATGAAATCTAGTATGTTCAAGTATTCCTAGAAATATATCACCTTGGATTAAAAATTCTTTATTTTAAACATACATGTTGTGAAACCAACATTCACGAGGTTTAACCTTTCATAGACTAACCCATTTCATGACTTGCACCAAATAACCATTACATATCATTTAACTTAGTTACCCCACCTGAAATAATATTTCGTCTTGTAGAAAAATATGGTTAAAGTAGAAAGACCAAAAAATCTATGATGTAACTATTATAGTTATACTTAAAATTCTTTCTCAACCAAATTTAGACTATGAGTAAAGTAAAACCACACCATTGTTAAAGGTGTACCTAAAATATCTGTAACTGGTTGTTACAACTATAAAATTTCTATATTATCAATAGTTATTATTCTTAATAGACTTTAAAATTTTAATGACTTTATAATCATCCAAAACAACCAAATTCCTATATGTGATATCTTTAATTAAATTTGACAATATTCCATTTTCTCATTTAAAAAGGGAATTTCATTATTTATTATTCATATCGTTATACTCACATAAAATTAGAATGAAGTTGAATTTGATATAGAGTATGAGGGAAAGTTTTTAGGGTTATCCTGGCATGTTGTAGAATACATATGTAATCTAGAAATAATGATTAGATATATACCTTACTATATTAAGCTAATTCTATAAATCACTCTAGTTTCTCAATCATTTTCATCATATGATAAGGTAGTTTCCTGAGAAATCCTGGAAGAGGAATATTTATCTTTATATTTTATATTAAATATATATTCAGAAAATATGATTTCTTCTAAGCACAAAAAAATGTTCCATTGAATAAATAAGGGAGTATGGGATTTCCATCATGGGATAATTGTAGAAAAATCACCCATGTACTGGAATAATGAGAATAGGAGTTTGTTTCATGTGAGGAGAAAGTTATTGAAATGATATTGAATACAATGTAATGTAAGAAACTACTATTATCCAATGTTTCAACATTAATGATATTGGTCATTATTAAAACCATTTCCCCAAGAATCAAAGGATCCTTGTATTGGTGATACAAAAGGGAGAAGTTTATTTTCTGTGATGACTGCATCTAGGGAAGATATTACAAATCATGTAGTAAAAGTTTCATTTATTATTACTTCAAATTTAGCTAATTATATACTTAAATATTCATCATAATAGTATGTTACATCTTTTATACATTTAAAAGTCATTATATATCTCTCTAAAACCATGATATTGGACTTTTTAATGAAGACTCCTAATATAAATATTATTATGACTTGGATTTGTTATGAAGATAAATTTGTAACCTAAAGGAAATTATATTTTAAAATATGATTATTACTCACATGGTTGACATTTATGTAATCCTTTATATGTATTGGATTATAAATCTTATTGTAATAACTTATCATCTAGATGAAGGGATTATGATTCATGATGTGGATGTGGTATCCCTTTACACTAGATGGGAGACTACATCATATAAATCACATCTGGATCCACATTTAGTAGCTATTATTAATGAAATTACAATATTATAATAGGGAACCAAAGCTATTAATTGTAATTGTATCAGATGAATAGAATATAAAAATAATTTGCAAGAATGCATTGATATGTTTCCTAAACAAATTCTCAGAAATCCACATGAGTGTGAAGTTGAGTTTTCTATTGAACTTATCCATGATGAAAACTCAATATCTTTTAATACCTAAAAAATGAACATCATGGAATTCTGGGAACTGATTAAACAACTTCATGTGGTGAGTGATGAAGGATTTATACCCCCTTAGTGTTCTACCAAGTGGTTCCTTTGTTATTTTATATAAGAAATATATTTATAGTGGTTGTGCATTGATTAATGGGATATAAATTCCATTTATAAAAATATAAAATATCCACTACCATCATTGATAAATTGTTTTATAATCATGAATGAGATCGATATTTTTTAAAAAATTATTTTCATTCTTGGAATCATTAACTTAAAGTAACAGAGGAAGATATCACAAATATATAATTTCAAATGGGTTGTGTACATTAGGAACTTGTATTAATACCCTATATATTACCTAATTATCCCTCTACTATTATGGATATGTTTAATAGAGTATTCAAGGATTACCTCAAAAATTTATTTGTAGCGTTTATTGATGAAATCATAATATAACTTAAAATATACAATTAAGAAAATAGTTTTTCGAGAATAATTGATAACATTGTTAGAGAGAAGAAGTTATATGTAAAATTTTGGGAATTTGATTTCACATTTCAGGGTGTTTCATGTCTTTGATATATTTTCTCTAATTATGGAATATTGGTTGAACCTTCAATGACATCGTCAGTGGTGAAATCGAAAATTCCAATGTATATATATGAGATACATTGTTTCATTGGATTAGTAGGTTAATATTAAGGATTTTTATAAAATTTTGATAGATTAGAATAATCATTAAAAAATTTATATTTAAAGAGTTTATGTTAATAAGGGATGAGAAATGTAATGATGATTTTTAATAATTAAAGAGTATATTTTTCAATTCACCTTTTCTAACATTACAATAGTTAATGGATGGATTTTTTATTTAATAGTTTTAAA
This sequence comes from Viscum album, assembly GCA_963277665.1. Taxonomy (NCBI): domain Eukaryota; kingdom Viridiplantae; phylum Streptophyta; class Magnoliopsida; order Santalales; family Viscaceae; genus Viscum; species Viscum album. Next base: position 21,348,246 of record OY728166.1, on the reverse strand, counting down.
TCAAAGAATATACCTTGATGTACTATTTTAAATAATGATATATTTATTTCCCACATGTGAATCTATTTAATGATTACTGAAAAAATTATGTAACACGTTATCTTGAGTTTCTACCAATAATATTTTCATCAATGATACAGAGGCATTATATTTAAGATAAACAAATGTAAAATATATACAAATAAAAAAATGTATAAATAAATACTCACATATAAATAACTCAGTATAAGGTAATGATGATGGTTAAAAGTACATAAAGATTATGATTTATCAATTCACTCCCTCCCTAGGAAGGAAAATATTGTTTCTAATGGAATGAGTAAGAAAGATCATTGGGTTTTGGTTAATATAAGGATTAAAAAATAACATATATATATGGATTTAATAATGTTCTATATGGGTATCATTAAGTAATGGGAAATAATAAAAATATTATAAATGATATTTATACTAACACTTTTAGAGATAGTAAAACATTCACAACATGATTATAAGAATTTTGAAAATAAATTCAATTCCGTGAATATTGGTAACATAATATACATCATGTATGATAATGTTGTAATGAAATTTTTTGAGAGGCTATCTATTCTATCTGTGAGTGAGATAAAAATTAATTTATTGGTTTTATTTCATTGATGATATTTCTAAATACACATTTGTATCACCATAACAAATATGGATTTCAAGAAACATTTTTCTAGATAATATTAAATAAAAAAATGAAATAGATATATCATGATTATTCATTTATCAATTAGTAAACTATAATATAGAACAACATAAAGGATTCATGCATCCTATAATTATTATATTAGTGAAATTAGATGATATTATTTTGAATCTTATCAATATATTTCCAAATACTCTGAGAATGAATGATTCAATATCCATTATTTTTTTCACCTTTTGAAGTCTATAAATTTACACTCTATAAGTGAAGAATTTATTTTTGATAACCTAATGTGAATATATACTAATGATTTTTTGAGAATTTATAGTGAACCTATTTTGATTTTTTCGAATCATGACCAAAATTTTATATCAAAATACTAGAAATATATTTATGACGGTCACATCACTAGGAAGTATATGAAAACTACTTGTCATCTTCAGATATATTGAAATTCTAAAAAGAATCATTGGACATCAAAAAATATGTTTTGGTCATGATAACATTACATTATGGGTATTTGGGATTAGTATTTAACATTAATAGAATTTTTATATAGTAATATCTTCCAATTGTTCGTTTAAATGGAATCGTATGATGTATTTTATGTGAAAATATTTAATACACAAACATATTATGATGATATTTTCTAAAGGAAGTATTAAATAAATGATCTTGTTGAGGATCCAATGGTCAAATTAAGAACACCTCATATATATAATGGAATCTCAATGAAGTGAAAAGTGATATGTGGATAACAGATTTTGGTATTTAGAATTTCAATTTGGGGACTACGCTTTCATGAAGGTATCTCTATGGAAGGGTGTTACATATTTTTGACAAAAAATGGAATGTAATTCCAAGTAATATCAAATCTTGTTTAAATCATTAAATGAATTCCAAATATAACTTAAAATTTAATTAATTTCACTTACCCTCTCTGATGTTCCTTACATGATCCATATCTCCTTGTTGAATAAGTTAATAAAAACTCCATCGCATGTTCCCACCTTTGAGAAAATATTATTTCTACCTTACTAATCTTATTTTGAGTATCCAACCCTAATTTTTGACACTAGAGAATACATTTTTCCGAATTTGATGACTCGGTTTGTGAATTTATATTACAAAAATTATAATTCAAATGGGGGAATACAAAAACAAGATTAATTTATCATGAATTACAACCAACATTTGTTCATTTAGTGTAATTCTACAAATTTCAAATAATAAATTCTTCATGGATAGAATAATGTAACCCCCAATATTCAATTATAGTAAGTATTATTTTCATTATTAGTAAGCTGTAACATAATGATGATATCATTGTACAAGAATGTGATTAAATCATAAATTCGATAATTTTATTAATACTCATTTATGAAATGAATTATATTTTTCAATTTTAAATTTCCAAATTACATTATTATGAATTTATAATATTTTTCCAAAATATTAAATTTTTATGTAAAGTATGAAAAATAATGATTTTAGAAAACCATCTATTTTATAATAAATCAATTATATCATAATTATATAAGTTATTAATAGACATATTTTGTGTAAATTTTTTATATTATGTAAATAATATAGTTAAAATAAAAAAATATTCTTTATCAAAGAAATAACTTCATAATATTTTGGAAATCTATGTAATGTTTTTGTCCAAGTAAAAAAATATTATTTTTTTAATCTTGTAATATGAAGGTACATTATGTTTTAGTTTGGTTTGAAATGATAATAATTCTAAATTAATTTATTTTATTATAACTAATTCCTTGAAATTAAACATTATTAATTATTTTGTTGAAAAAGGATTTTCTAAAAATAAGTATTTTTATAAAAATTGTTTGTCGTTGTATTTTTTGAAGATATCATAAAAAAATCTAACAGTTTTCAAGGTTGAATAATTTAAAATTTATTCCATATTAAGAACTGACATAATTAATATTAGTTCATACAACCAACATAATTTATTGTTATATAAAAATTTTACCAAGATATATATTTTGCACCACGAGTAAGGATAAAATCAGTTAAAACAATAACAAATAGATGGTTAAGGCTTCATGATTTGAAAAATTAATTTTATAAACCACATTTTTTATAAAATCATAACTATAACATTATCATCATCTAATATATGATACATTGGAGGCACTTCAACAAGAAAATGAATTTATATTATTAAAATAAGTCAATTATTTTCATGTGTTCCCCCCCCTAACAATTATAAAATGGATCCACTTCTCCTACCCAATTCACAATCATTGAATAATATAAATTTTCTATCCCTAATAAAAATAGGACACGTATTAAATTCATTCTTCATGTGTTCTAGGTATTTCCCAATGACCCTACTTTGAAGGCCTAATATGTATTTCAAAAGAGGATACTCAAAGAAGAGGTAATAGTCTCTCTAGAAACATTGAATGTTTGTTAGTATTTTATAACCATTAAACAATTTATTTTAATTATAACATATTTAATCTATTATAAAAAATATATCTATGTATTATTTTGATTCCAAGAAAATGATTTTCCACCTCTTTTACTTCCTATGAATAATGGAAATATCTCCCTTGTGTACGTACAACCTACTATATGCAGGTACATGTGTAATTATTATTTTTTGTTATTGATTTAATTTGATGGTTATGGAGGAGGAATTAACGAAATGTATATGATATTTATTAAATAATTTTGATTTTTCAAAATATAATATATCATATATCCTCTTATAATTTGATCTATTGGATAATTATAATGTCGCTCATGGGTACATGTTGTGTCACAACTCCTCCCCCAAGGCTCGTGTTGTGACTACCCCAAACCTACCTTCCAAAGTCCAGGGGATGGTGACAAGCACCAGAATGGATTAAGCCAAAAGGGGATGGCATTGCCTTTATGCTTGTACACACACAAATAGGGAATACCACACAAAGCAATCCACAAAGGAAAGAAAGTAGTATAACCACCACAAAGTAACACTAATGGGAGTAAAGTTCATATACTAAAAGTAAAGGGGCTAGAATACAATACCAATAGACAAGAAAGTACAGAAAAAGAAGTACAAGCACTGGAGGTCATCCACCAAAGAACCTACCTGAAGGGTAGGTACAGTTCTATGTCGGATGTCCTTGTAACACACCACATATATTGGTGCACCTTCAAGCACCATCTTACCCTACCCCCCCCCCCCCCCCAACCCCAATCACCGCATCAAGGTTGTCTGTCATCTGAACAAGACACAATTGGTGTGGGTGATGATCAATTATGGGTGAGTATAACAATACTCGTAAGGGACCCTAATACCCTAGAAGGTATCTTTATAATCCATGAAGGAAAACACCACAGAGAAAATTCCACTAAGGTAACACCACCCAGCAAGATCTCAAACACATAGAATAAAGTTAGAGATGCATCTCACACCAAGTATAATATAATAATAAGAGTAAATGTGATTAGTTATAAACCTAGATCATCTTATTCTATCTAGAGGCTCTTCTACTGACCCGAACAGGGTCACAAGGTGTTGACCCATAAGGGATTGCTAGGTGCTGACCCCAAGAGGATCACTAGGTGAAGACCCACAGAGGATTTCTCAGTGTTGGCCAATAGAATATTGCTAGGTGCTGACCCACACAGAATAAATAGGTGCTTACAAACTCATGATGTCTAGCTGATTACACATAAAGGATCATTATTTGTTCTTCATGTCACAGCCAGCCACTGTATTCTTTCACTTAGTATGCTTGATTCTGGGAGGATCCTCTCATCAATCCATCAGTCATACCTCAACCAACATGAATTCCCTCACATATTAACCCTATAGTACTATCTTGTCATAAGTGTCCTGACGCAATAGGCGGTGCATCGATCGGATGCCCGATCTTTAAGTTATAGAATTTTTGTAAAAATGGATCATTTGGATTCGAGTCTGATACAACACGGCCATACTGAAACATCCTTCAAAACTCAAGTGGATTATATCAGAAGGACCGCTCCATTTTAAGGGTCCCAAATCCACTAAGGATGCGTCAATTGGACATCAAGTCTGAGAGATACATGTGTTTTAGTGAATAAAGGTCGGTTGCCTCCGGTTCCGGTCTGACTCAGTTGGACCGACCAAACCTACTCAGCCTGAGGGTCCCACATACACTAGTTTATTTAGACGGACTCGACCAGACCCAGTTTGGGTTGGGTCGGTCTAGTCTAGCCTGGCTAGTGGGCCAGGCCCAATGGGCCTTAATAGACGCAGCCTGGGTTGGCCGAGTGTCCATCCAGTCGGGTCGCCCGCCCCAGCCCAAAGGGCAGTGGTCTGGCCTGTCAGTGCAGGTCCAGTCCACTGGGCAGTTCGAACCCTTCCTAGTCCTCATTGGGATGTGGTTGGATGATGCTTCTAGTCTACTACCATCACCTCATGGTCGTCCAGAGGCACCTCCTCTACCACAGTCGAGTGACCAGAACCCACAGTACAGGATGTGGCACAGTGTCATGTCTGTGGCCCTCCAACGTAGTCAAGTAAATGTGTCCACCACCTCCATCCTCTATCACATCTGGTTGCTCCTCCCACTGCACCTCAAACTAATCCATCATGCCATTATGGCGCGCCGCTTCCGTTCTCGCGGCTGCCATGACTGACCACCACCGATGGACTCTTCTGTGGACCACCGGGTCCGCACAAGTTATCATTTATCTTCATTTCCTTCACATGCTCTCTACGAGGAACATATTATCTACCTCGAAGGTCTAAAATCTATCTTTACATCGATTCAAGATTTTTTCCATGAAGAATACCCATGATGGACGGGCTCGGGATGTTTCCATTTCAGCCCGTGTCTTCCATGTAAAAAAATTATAATCAAAGAAGGTATGGGGATTTTAATTTGAACAATAATGAAAATTCAACCTCAGATAAAGAAATCCCAAAAGAAAAGTCACCCTCCAATATAAATTCACTATTCTTTGATCAACCCATTCATGGGTTGATCCATTTTCGTCGTTTTAAAAAAATAACAGGGATGAAATTTTGAAAATTGAAACCCCCCCCCTACCTTGTTGATGTATGATTCCTAAGCGTTTTTCCTTGAGGTTTTAAAATGTTAATGTCGCTTCCAACTCCATTCTATGAGTAATGTCGAAGATGATGAAGTCTCACTAACGTTCTTCATTCTTGGATAGAGAGTAAATCATCTGGTTGTTCGCCAGAGAACCCCACCATTTAATTCCCCATTCTTCAACATGTTGGTTTAATAAAATGAATCATGTTGCATTATTTCTATTACACTATGAAATTTCATTGTTATGTTGTTTCATTTATGAAACAGCATCGCTGTTATGCTTAATTTTTTGAAGAACTATAGAGCATGATACTGGCTATTAATGAGCCTCATTAATGCACCTTGTCGCTACCTTGTTACTACACCACATCGTTGCAATCGACAACCCTACAGTGAGTAATGAAATAAATTAATTCCTTGAAATTATTTTATTATTTCATTTTAAATGCCTTGTGAATAAATTTTTTTCTCAGCCCTTACCAGCTGAAGTTAAGTCATTTCAATGAGAATCCCAGCATTCCAAATTCAACGGTGCCTTCGAATTTTTAATCTGAGAAGCAATTAAAAAGATAAAAAAATCATGCTCGCATTATACTGAACCTACCTTAAAAAATGGTCAAAATTTCATTCCAGGTTCTCTGGGCCTTGGAATCACATGCCGTCAAAGCCTATGGTATCAGAATAATTCTATATATATATAAATTTACACTGAATTTCTGAGACATTACATTATCCCCACCATAGAGATTCACGTTCCCAAAATCCAAAACAAAACTAATCAAACAAATCGGGGTACTGAGTACGAATATGAGCCTCATGTTCCCATGTGCTCTCTTTGAGATTCTTTCACTACCACATAACTTGTACTAGAAGAATTGACCACCCATGTAGGACCTTCTCATGTTGATCCTCTATCTCAATTGGGAAATCCAAAAATGCCTCCCCATATTCAATGTTCAAATCACCCCACTATATGATGTGTGATTGATTATTCACGTGTCTCCTCAACTGCAAAACATGGATAAAATCATGCAATCGATGCAGCTGTGTGGAAAGAGTTAGGTGGTACGCCACGTCGCCAACCTTGTTCAGGATCTAGAAAGGTCAGATGAACCTTGGAGATAGCTTTCCACCCCAGCCAAATCTTCATAATCCTCAACGGGGTGAGACTCGATGGAATACATGATTGCCCTCCTCAAACTCCAATCATATTTGTCTCCTCTCAGCATAAGACTTATGAATAATCTGTGCCATTTGGATATGCTCCTAGATGATCTTCATCTTTTCAGTGGTATCTCATACCAAATTTTTACCCCTGAGTGATGACTCCCATGGGTATCTCCATCATTGGTGTGATCTTCACGGTCTCCCGTACAGGGCCTCAAATGGTGTCATTCCAATGGTGGAGTGATTTCTATTGTTTTATGAAAACTCCACCAGTGTAAAGTAGTCCTCCCAATTGTGACCACAATCTAGGACACAAGCACGAAGCATACCCTCCATGGTTTGTATGGTCTGATCCATCTGACCATCTGTCTGGGGATGAAAACTTGTGCTCAAATGCAGTTGATTCATGAAAATCCTTTACAACCACTTCCACAATTGAGATATAAAGTGTGAATCACAGTCTGATATGATCATTAAAGGCACCCCGTGGAGTCGCACTATCTCTTAGACATAGAGGCGTACCTAGCCCTCTATCGATCCCTTCCCCCATATTCCTAGAATGTGAGCCATCCTGGTTAGTTGGTCAACAATCACCTGGATGGAATCATGTACCCTAGATGAACATGGTAACCCCATCACAAATTCCATCGAGGTAACATCCCATTTCCACTTAGGTACATTAACTGGCTGGGCCAAGCCTTTTGGAACCTGATGTCTGGCCTTCACTGTCTAACAAGTGAGGCATCAAGAAATTAACTCATCCACCACTTTCTTCATCCCTAGCCACCACTACTGAAAAGGGTCATCAGGCTGTGTTTGTTCGGCCCATTCCCTCTGCGTTAAGCGATATCAAATGGCTGAAGACAATCCAATGCATTCATCAATAACGAGGTATAATTTTATTCATTTAAAATTATAAAAAACCCCTACCTCGAATTCAAGAGTGCTGCACATCGATGAGTCACGGAAGATGAGGGTCGCGGAGGTCAGGCATCATGGAAAATGGTGTCGTCCCATCAACATCAGGGGAAGAGTCATTGTTTTTGGCGACGATTCTCGTGGGTGGTGTCTTCTCCCTTGACGTGGAGGAAGAATAATGAAGAAGGGTGTTCTTTGTGGGCGTTTTCGTTCTTCGTCAAGAGAGGATGTCGTTCTTCATTGGAAGAAATCTCCCTTTCCAATTCTCCCAAAACTCTACCAACACAACCTGTGCCAACCTAAAATAATATCTTAGGCTATTATTTTTATCCTCACTTGAATTTCAAAATAATTCAAAAAGTTGATCCAATTAATTAATTAATTAAGTTGGCACAATGAAGGGGAGGGAGGTGGAGAGGCTCCACCTTAATAAAAGAAGAATGGGTTGGCTCAAAATTTAATAGGGAAGTTCATGGGGGTTCAAGGGAGTTTAAAGAGAAGGTGAAGAGTTAGGTGCTCTAGTGGGACCCACCACACATTATCCTCTCATGGGAGGTTATGTTGCATGTGTTCCCCATCCCAACTTCCCTTTAGAGGAAATAACCACCACTTAAAAATAAAATTGTGTAACACAAAAATTTTATTTTAATTTGTTACGAATCCTCAAATTATAACTTCTACTCTCGACCAAACGCAACTACGGTAAAGGTCTCCTTAAGAGAATATTGGTGTTGTGAGTTCAACAATGTCCTCGGATTTCAATTCCGAGCACCGGTTCAAAATATATAAAATCCCTCTTGTACGTTTACTGAACATACCCGAACAAAACTTCAGAAATTTATTCCGGGCACACTGGGCCTCGGAATTGGTGTCGTCTGAAACTACACACTCGTAAAATTCAAAAGAATTTAAGAAAAAAAATTCCTTGAAATTTCATAGTCTTTACATTACCTCCACCTCAAGGATTTACGTCCCTGTAAAGCTACAACACACTCTAGGGAAATAAATTAGGTTACTGAGTAGGCATCTGAGCGTCCCACTCCCATGTGCTCTCCTGGAGGTTCCCATGCTGCCATAGAATGCACACCAGAAGAATTGACAGTCCATGTAGGTCCCACTCCTATCGATCCTCAATCACAACTGGGACCTTTGTGAATTTTTCCCCTTCATCAATATCCAGCTCCCCATGGATGATGGTGTGGGATGGGTCATGCACATGTCTCCTCAGCTGAGATACGTGGAACACGTCGTGAAACTGGTATAACTTAGGTAGAAGGGCCAGAGGGTAAGCCACCTCTCCTACCCTACTGAGGACTTGAAACAGTCCGATGAATCGTGGAGATAACTTGCCGCCTCGGCCAAATCACTGTAGACCACGTTGAGGTGAGACTCATTAGAAGATATGGTCACCATCCTCGAACTCCAGTGGTCTTCATCTTCTATTAGCATATGAATTATGTCTGCTCTGTGAAGTCTTCATTCTCTCCTGGATGATCTGCACCCTGTCCGTCGTAGCCTGCACCATCTCTGGTCCGACAAGTATTGACTCCCCTGGGTCAGTCCAGCACAGAGGTGATCTAGAAGGTCGGCCATACAGTGCCTCGTAGGGTGCCATCCTGATGGTGGAGTGGTAGATGTTGTTGTACGCAAACTCCACCAAGGGTAAGTGATCCTCCCAACTACGACCAAAGTCAATGAAACATACACGTAGCATGTCCTCGAAAGTTTGAATGGTCCTCTCAGTCTGGCCATCTGTCTAAGGATGGAGGTCAGTGCTCAGACGTAGTTGTGTCCCAAATGCCTCCTGCATCCCCTTCCAAAGCCAGGAAGTAAAGCGTGTTTCCCAATCGGAAATGATCGTCAATGGAACAGCATAAATATGTATGATATCCTGTACTTAAGGGTGTCCCATGCTCTCTACTGAGCCCAGCTCTCTGATCGGTAGGAAGTGGGCCGACTTGGTGAGTTGGTCGATGATCACCCAGATAGAGTTGTGATTTCTGGATGTGTGTGGAAGCCCCATCATAAGATCTATGGATATTCTATCCCACTTCCACTTGGGGACCTCAAATCATTGTACCAAGCCTACTAGTACCTTTTTCTACGCTTTCACCTGCTGACAAGTGAGTCATCGTGATACAAACTCTGCTACTACCTTCTTCATACCCAGCCACCAATGTTGTCGTCTGAGGTCCTAGTACATCTTCACCACTCCTGGATTTACCGCTAGAGGGGAAGTGTGAAACTCCCTCAACACTTCCTCCTGTAGTTCCACGGGTACCATTGTACACCCTCTGAAGAGTATGACGTGCTCCCAACCTTCAGAAAACCAATCAGGTGCCTACCCTAAAGATATCTGAGCACATCGTGTCTCACAGTCAACGTCTCTAGGTTGTGCCTCCCTAACTCGCTGATGAAGTAGAGAAGTGATTGTGAGAGACTATAGAAAGGCTGCTCTATCTATGTCCACAAAGGATATCTGCAGCAAGGCCAGCTGCTCTGTTTCCTCTCCTAGTAGTTGTATGCCTGATCTCTTGTGGAGAGAATCTGCTACTACTTTCCCCTTCCCAGGAGTGTAGACTATCTCAAAGTCATAGTACTGGAGGAACTCGAGCCATCGTTGTTGTCTCAGGTTCAGGTCTTTCTGCGAGAAGATGTAATTGAGACTCTGGTGGTCAGAGTAGACTGTAAAACGCTCGCCCAAAAGATAGTTCCACCACATATTCAAGGTGAAGACCACTGTTGTTAACTCCAGGTCACGGGTAGTTTAGTGATGCTCGTGTTGTCTCAATTTTCATGAACCATAGGTGATCACTGCTTGCTCCTACATTAGGACACACCCGAGTCCAGTCCCTGATGCGTCTTAGTATACTACGTACCCAACACCCTCCTTCGGTATCCTCAAGATGGGTGCACTATTCAATCATTTCCTCAGCTTATGAAAGCTCTACTAGCATCTATCTGACCACACAAACAGTTTCCCCTTCTTCATCAATGCTGAAAGCGGTGCAGCAACTCTAGAGAATTCTGGCACAAATCTTCGATAGTATCCAGCCAGACCCAGAAAACTTTGTACCTCTATCACACTCCTGGGTGGCTACCAAGAAAGTACTACCTCGATATTCGCTGGATCCACTACAACTCCAACCTATGAGAAGACATGTCCCAAAAAGTGAACCTCTCGAATCCAGAACTGGATTTTTGAGAGCTTACCATAAATCTGGTGCTCTCAGAGTGTGTCCCGTACTACCCACAAATGGTAGGCGTGCTCCTGCTCAGTAGTCAAGTAAATCAGTATGTCATCGATGAAGACTACGACAAAGTGATTGAGGTAAGGCTATAAGATCCTATTCATGAGACTCATGAACACTGCTAGAGCGTTGGTTACGCCGAAGGGCATAACCAAGAACTTGTAGTGGCCATACCGACACATGAATGTTGTCTTCTACACATCCACATCTCAAAATATGAGCTGGTTATAGCCTGACCTGAGGTCTATCTTCCAAAACCATCGTGCTCCCTTGAGCTGATCGAAGAGGTCGTCAATCCTTGGGAGTGGGTACTTGTTCTTCATGGTCACCTGATTTAGGCGATGGTAGCTGACACACAGTCGCAAGCTCCCATCTGCCTTCTTGGTGAACAAAATTAGAGATGCCCAGGGTGAAACACTGGGTCGGATAAATTCCTTCCCCTGTAAGTCCTCCAGCTGTACTCGAAGACCATAAAGATCAGTGGGAGCCATCCGATATACTGGAGTAGATATCGGTGTTGTGCTAGGGTATAGGTCAATCTAGAAGTCTACCTCTCTATGAGGATGTAGTCCTGGAACGTCGTCAGGAAAAATATTTGTGTACTGATCCACCACAATAGGAAAACTCGGACTCTGTACATCAACCGCTCCGAGGATGAGACTAGCCAACTGATGTGTGATCGGTTACCCCCTCCTCTTCGTAAGTCCATCATGAGCTGCAAATGCTCCCTTATCGTCAGTGAAGGTGAACCTGGTCCCATATATGCGGATACACCGCACTTTTCGCCTAATACAGTCGATCTGAGCATGGAATGTAGATAACCAGTCCATACCCAAGATGATGTTGTAAGGCCTCGATACCGCTACAAGAAGATCCCAACTAAAGCTCTTGCCTCCTAGAGTAAGTTCACGCTGCCGGAACTAGTGCTTAACCATCGAGTATGCTTCCGTAGGAGTCTTTAGCCGTAAGTATCGAGCCAATGGCTCCGTCGGAATTTCTGAGCTCTGAACAAGGGCAGCGGAAATAAATTAATCACTCGCACCTGTGTCTATAATTACTACAGAAAGGGTGAATTAGACATATATTGTACCTCGAATCATCTCAGGTGTGCCGTGGTTGTAGGCCTCGATTGCCTGGAGCTGATCCTTCCTCAGTCCGCCAGCCCCCTGTGGTCGGGGTGGACCTCCTAGTGGTAGAGCCTCGAAACATCGTCCACCACCTGCTACTCAGCCAACACCTCTGACACGTCTTCTTTCTCCAAGAAAACCACCACAGTCAAACCTCTTCCTCTACCTGAGAGGTACCTCTAGTCTCTTCTTCTCATCTGCATGGTGGGTCGGGCAGTCACGAGCCATATGGCCCTACCCGCTTCATGTATAGCATAGTATGCTCCTCATAAGGTTGGGCCTGTTTCATGTTCCCCACACAACAAAACATGTATCCTGAGGTCTCCCACCCGATGTCCTGGTCTTCTTGGACCTCTGTGTCAATTGTCTACTACCAGCTGTAGAAGACTCTTCTATGTGTCATCCTGCGGAATGTATCGCCGCTGGTGACTGCTCAGCGAGAAAACTCTCCACTAGAAGGGATCTCTCCAGCACCCCCACCTACGTCAGGATGCTAAGGGGAATTTTTGAAGCTCGGATCTTGTGACTTAGTCCCTGCTCAAAGGTTTGGGACCTGAAGAATATGTCTCATACCATATTTGTGGAGTAGAACGAGAGGTCGGTGAACCTCGCTAGGTATTAATCTACTGTCATATTTCCTTGCTGCAGATGAAGTAACTCCTGAATCTGCACCGCATGAAGAGTGGCTGGAACAAACTCCAAGGAGAAGAGACTCTCGAAGTCTGTACAGAGTAATGATGCCTCATCATGCACCTAGAGCATCAAGATCTACCATCTGCATGTCGCTTCATGTAGGAGACTCGCGGCAAGGATCACCATGAATTCGGATGGTGTCCCTACCAATCTGAAAACTCTGATGACAGCCTCCAGCCAATCCTCAGCTGCATGTGGGTCCATCTCTCCCCAGAACCTGGGTGGCCTATGGTGCTGGAACTCATGCAATGCACTCAGTTGTCATGCACTCTCTGCTGCTAGATCTGTTGGTATCGGTGGCCCAGTGGGTAGTGGTACAGCTAGTGCCTCCACTGTGATGGGGCCTTGCACCGAGGCCTCGCCGCTCTGTGGGCTACCATCTCGTACGTAACTCGAAAACCTTACTGGCTGCCTTCGTGGGGCCATCCTGAAAAGAAATTGGTGAGCCATGGTTAAACAGTATACATAGTGAGCTGACCCAAAGTAATCACAAGGAAAAAATTTTCAAAGGAAATAGACACGCAATCTGTGTTTTCATGCACTGAGTCGGAAATCAGAGGTCAGGGTCTTAATGTATGGATACATCGGCCACCGCACCAGCACTGGACTCCCTAGATTAAAAACCTCACTCAATACTCTTAACACTATTGATTTATAGTCAACAATGATCAGAGTTCTGAGTTTTGTGGTAGAATCGACTCCTTTGATACCAATTTGTCACAACCCATCCTCGGGACCCATGTCGTGACTACCTCAAGCCCGCCTTCCATAGGCCAGGGGCTGGAGACTAGCACCAAAGGCATAAATCCTGATAAAAGGGAGGCATTTCCTTTAATAATTAAACAAATACAATAGAGTATGCAGCTAGAAGTAAAAAACTAAGTCAATACTGTATAAAAAAGTGCTGAAAGGAAAGGGGTCAGAAATACAAGCCCAACAGTAAAGTACAGTACAACTGAAAAGCTAGTACAACTGTCGTAAAGTAAAACAACAAATATTGAATCGTCCTTCAGGAATCCCACCTAAAGGGTGGGTACACATGTCCTCCTCAGCACCCCAGGTCTGTCCACTCTGCTCCATGTACGTCTCTCCAAGTGATCCACCTCTGGGTACCGTTCGGTCCTGGCTCGATCTCGACCTCCGTCAACAATGTCTGTCATCTGCATCCAATACAATAAGGTGGGGGAATATCTCATGCAGGGATGAGTATAATGATACTCAGTATGGACCCCGAGACCCCTGAAGTTCTCCCAGAATCCACAAAGGATAAACCACAAAAGGAAATATACAATCACGAAGTATCAACCAACCCTACTTAGGTATATACCCATACATATACCTAAGTTATCAATCTCAGTTCGACTCCAACTCTCGAGCCCAAGTACAACCTAGTCCACATAGGAAGTAAAGTCAATCACATCAATGATAATAATTGAAAGTCAAGACTCAACTCACACAGCTATACATCTTTCGTAAAGCGATAGTGATGATCAGATGCAGTCATTGATTCATCTAAGTTGTCAGACCCACAAAGGATATAAGACTAGCTAAGCTGTCAGAACTATACAGGATACAAGACCAGCTACTTTGTCAGACCCAAACAGGATACAAGTACAGAGGTCAACACTGTCAGACCCACAAAGGATAAAAGAATAGTATTCATCGTCGTCGAACCCACGGAGGATCCTAGTATGGTAGTCATCACTATCGAACCCACGGAGAATCCCAGTACAGTAGTCGTCGCAGTCACAGCCAGCTCTAGGGTTCCCGCACAGAGCACGCTCGATTCTGGGAGGGTCCGCTCCTCGAGCAAAGGGGTTCGATACATCAACTATCACGAAGTCTAGATTTTATGTATCCCAAAGTTCTGTCTCATCAAAATAAACCCAACGAGACTAACAGTGCATCAATCAGATGCCCGATCTGAGAGTTATTGGCTTTTCCGTTCCTGGGGCCTGGTTAGAATTACACTCATTCCAAACTTGGATGTTTTCCAATGTTGTCCAAAACTCACTTAGAGTATTTCAAAAGGACCGTCTCATTGTGAGGATCCCAGTGTCATAGACGGTTTACCGATCGGACATGCATTCTAGAAGTTATTTACGTTTAAGTGAAATGGGCCCAGCCCGTCAAGCCCAGTGGGTTGGCGGGTCAGCCCGACCCAGCTCGGCAGGGCGGCCCGGCTCGGTGGAGCGTCGCCCACCCAGGAACCCAGCCCAGTAGGTCCGACCCGTTTGGGGGGTCGTCCCGGCATGGTGCCCCCCCCCCCCTCCCCCGCGGTCCCAGCCCGCGGTTGCGGGCCGGTTCGGCTCGCCCAGCGGTGCCGAGCGGCACCTCCCTCCTTGCTGCCCGGTCGGCCGGTTTCTTACAGCTCGATCGGCCCACACATCAGGCCTTTGTTTCTCTATAGCATGGTGCTCGTAGGCACCGCAGTTCCCTTCAGCCGGGCTAGCAGTCGACCGACTGATTCGTCCACCGAAGCGGCCTGCGGAAGCGGGCCATGGTCTTCCCGCAGTGTGGCGCCAAGGGGGAATCGTGGTCCTCCAACCTGGCCGGCTAAGCTGGATGATTCTTCCCGCAAGTGTCCTGCAGATGCGGGCCACACATCCTCCGTGCGGCACCTACGGGTGTCACGGTTCACCAGCCCAGCCGGCAATAGTCGGCCGATTCTTCAGCCTGAGCGACCCGCAGTTGTGGGCCCTGATTTTCCTCTACGTGGCCGGTGCACGGTCGCCGCCTCCGATCGCCACCACCTCTGGTCTCCGTCGTCTCCAGTCGTCGCCGCCAAAAATAAACAAGAACCAATAGAGGGTCATCAGGCTGTGTTCGTTTGGCCTGCACCCTCTGCGTTTTGCGATATCAAATGGATGAAGACAATCCAATGCATTCCTTAAGAACGAGGTATAATTTTATTCATTTAAAATTATACAAAACCCCCTTACTTGATTTCAAGAGCGTTTCCCGTCGATGATTCGTAGAAGACGAGCGTCGCGGAGTTCGGGCATCATGTAAAACAGTGTCGTCTCATCATCATCACAGGAAGAGTTGTGGTCGTTGGTGGCGTTTCTCGTTTTCGGTGTCTTCTCCATTGATGTGGAGGAAGAAGAATAAATAAGGGCGTTCTTCGTGGGCGTTGCGATTCTTCTTCGAGAGAGGACGTCGTTCTTCGTTGGAATAACTCTCCATTTCCAATTCTCCCAAAACTCTACCAACACAACATGTGACAACCTAAAATAATAATTTAGGGTATTATTTTTATCCCCACATAAATTTAAAAATAATTCAAAAATTTGAGCCAATTAATTAATTAATTAAGTTGGCACAATTAAGGGGAGGGAGGTGGAGAGGCTTCACCTTAATAAATGAAGAATGGGTTGGCTCAAAATTTAATAGGGAAGATCAAGGGGGTTTAAGGGAGTTTAAAGAGAAGGTGAAGAGTTAGGTGCTTATGTGGGCCCCACCACACATTATCCTCTCATAGGAGTTATGTGGGGTGTGGGCCCCACCCCAACATCTCTTTGGAGGAAATAAACACCAATTAAAAATAAAATTGGGTAACACAACAATTTTATATTAATTTTTTGCAAATACTAAAATTATAACTTCTACTCTTGACCAAACGCAACTGCGGTAAAGGTCTCCTTAAGAGAATACTGGTGTTGCGAGTTCATCAGTGTCCTCGGATTTCAATTCCAAGCACTGGTTCAAAAGATATAAAATCCCTCTCATATATCTACTGAAAGTACCCGAGTAAAACTTTAGAAAATTATTCCGGGAACATCGGGCCTCAGAATTAGGTTCCGTCAGAAAATACGGACTCGTAGAATTCCAAAGAATTTAAGGAAAAAAAATTCCTTGAAATTTCAGGGACTTTACATATCTTTCTTCACTTCAAAGACACAGGACTCATATAATTCTCTACTTATATTATTAACACATGATACTATTTCTTCATATTTTGAGAATACGTGGGAGACTATTTCCCTTCTAAATGTTATCTTAATACCATGAAATATTTGACCTTATTACTCTTTGGATAATACATATTGTTGGAGACTCATTCCTTCTATTGTGTACCATTTTTAACAATAGCATACACTAAGTTAGTTTATGAATTGCAATGAATAATCCCAAACTTGTAAAATACCTAACGTAAATTGACATGTTTATGGATATAATACATAATCATAAAAATGTTTTTTAGGAATTATTTACTCCTAAATCCTTCATAATCTCTTATAATGAAAATAATAATTATCCTAAGTATATCTCCTGGGAGTGTTGTAACCAAGAGTGCCACAAGTCCCGTTGTCGGGCACCAATTCTCGTTCGAGTCTATCTCAAAGAGATGTTTTCGGGTTTTACCCCTAGGTACATATGTACCAAAGCCGCCTATACCTACTCGTATCCATAGAGGGATGTATTTCTTTGAAAACTCACTAAATCTATACAATACAAAAATTATAGGAAGTTCTTCTATAATAATCCTCAAAGTATATCTTAAGGTAATGTGCTCTAATCAGAGTTTATCTAAATCTAGATTCCAAGGTTTGTACTAAACTTCCTCTGATACCAACTGTAATGCCCTGACCTTAGAAGCCCATATTCGGTGCATCATTACATGACATTGGCATGATCACAAAAGATCAAGTCTTGAAATATCGATTAGTTTAGTAGCCTTGGAAGTACTAGATACAATCATAAGATTTAAATTACATCATAAAATAGAAAACTAAAACAGAATTGTTTCCATAGATAACACTGAGATCCCATAGACTATCCCTACAGGTCAGTCATAATATAATTCTTCATATCCTAACGAAAATAAACTGTAGAAAGGGGTGAGCTCCGATGCTCAGTATGGATAAAAATATAGCAGGAACTTTCATAAATAAGCATAAACATTTAAGGAAATGAATAAAACGAAAACAAAAGCCTTTTAAAAAAGAACTTAAGCATAATATGGAAAAGATAAAAATCAAATAATGCCATTTACTTATTCACATGTATATTCTACTAGTCGAATAATCATATGCAATATCAATATCCACTTTCATTATGATGGAGTGCATAATTCCAGACTTTCATAACCACATAGTCACGGCCTTGTGCCAAGACTACAAATAATATTTTTTCAAGACCTTGTGCCAAGACACTAGTTTGTCTCATGATACCTACTAATGCATAGAGGAGCTATAGTAGGCTCCACATGTCACTTACTATGACCAATTCATTCCTCATATGAAAATGATTAAACATAAAAAAACATTCGTATTAAAAATAGCTTAAGAAATGTCAATACTTTATCCCTAAATCATGAATGGTATACAAATAACACATCCATATTCAAACATATCACAAAACCTTCAATACAATATGGTTGTTTTGTATCAAAATAAATCAACTTCAAATAAACTTAAAATCCATCAAAGGATGTTGACATAGATGAAATCAAAACCTATTTTACATAAATATCTCTTTCTATTTTGAAATCATTTAAAATTCATAAAATTATAAAAGAAAACATTTATTTTTGAAATATTCTTATAATATTTTAAGGGAAGAATTTATGATGTTATAATGGAAAAAAATAGTTGCACCCACTGCATAAGTTAAAAAAAGACATTCTTACCTTAATTTTGACAAAATGGTTATAAAGGACCTTGTTTGGAAAACGATGGAAAGATTCCTTTATAAACATCTTATAAAAAGTAAAAAAAGGGTATACGTGACTTTAACCCAGAGTCTATAAAATAGTAAGAGTGTTTTGAAATATATTTTTAAGAAACATGGATGCGGATGATAAATAGGTCCTAGTAGATACTTAAGTAAAAACAACCTCAGATAATAAAGAGATTGTGAAATTAACCCTTACCTTGTACTTTTCCTTGGTTGAGGGTAGGTTATCCTCTTTTATAATGGTGAAATAATTGTTATTAAATTATACAATAATCATATACATTAATATGATATCATATATGATCATTTAACATTGCATTGTTAATAATATCTTAGTATAATCATTGTTTCAGATGTTAACAGATTAAATTTCTTTTATATTATTTGTTATGTGAGTCATATTTTTTATAGATGGTATGTATATTATTCATATATATAATTATATCAAGTATTTAAACATTATTTCTAATCATATAATTAAAATTAGTCTTGAAAGGATACGATGGGGAATGAATCTCTTTGCGTTCGTGGAAATGGTAATATGTACGTATGCACGAGCGATGATGTCATTCTTTTGATTTTAAAATAATATCTAATTGGATGATATATCATACATATAGAATAATTATAATGTTATATTTATTTATTACATCAATTACAAATCATTATTATACCCATCCAAATAATAATGTATTGAATAACAATTACACCACGACGTGGAGATGGTAAGTCGTACGTACGCACGTATGGTGACATGTCATTCAAAGGATGGATAGAATAATGAATTTTGTTGTACCATAATTATCATAAAATCACATTTTATAATATATTCTGGAGATATTATTTTAGAATGGAAAAAATAAAGAAAAAAAGAAGTGGAAGAGGAATGGAACTTGAAAGAGGTGATGAAATATTTACCTCTTCTTTGGGTTCTTCTTTTTTTATTTGACCAAAATGGCTTTTTAAGTTGACTTTCATGCTAAAGTAAGCCCTATAGAATGTAGTTAGGACAGTTGATAGGGTATTTGGGCAAGGGTTGGCTGATCCAAATGGCTTTGAAGGTGTGAATTAGAGATAAGGTGGAGTTCCCTTTTATAAGAGGGGTGAGGGGAACCTTGGGAAAAGCTAGATATATTATTTTATAATAATCACATTTTCAGTTTCAAATGGCTCCCAAATGAATTATTTAGAGGCTAAGGAGGGTATGGGTCTAAAACCACTCAACCAATTGGTTTTATATAGGCTTGGGTCACTATATTAACCTTATTTTTTAGATTTAACTCTTTGTTAAATAATTTGACATTTACCATATCTCTTTGTATTTCTATATTATATGGTTAATAAACTTACTATATACTTCCAAGAGAACCACAAGTGGTTAATTAATGATACACCTATAATTATATAATTAGTTTATCTGAATATTATATTTTTAGTAAAAGAATATCAATTAATAATATAATATTTGTTTTCAAAACTCTTTTATGTCAATTTTGACACTATTTGGTATTTTGTTTTTTCTAAATTCATAACAGCATTATTACATCAAATAAAAATTAATCTAACCAACCCTAATATGTCATATAAATCTATAAAATTATTTAAATTCATAAAAAGTCTGAAATTACATTTATTGGGATATTTATAATATCAATTATTTTAATCTATGATTAATACAGTAATTACTGCATCATCATTGTGTCATAAATAAATTTAATTATTTAATGTCTAAAAAATAGAAATAAAATATCATTATGTAGGAAATATTTTTATTTTTCTAATTAATATTTATAGTCAAATTTATCTTACGTTTAACCCTGTATTAAAAATGTTTTAGTTATTAAACATTGAATTTAGCACTTTTAACTCTTCTTTGAATTAAATAATAATAAATGTCTTAATCTAATCCAAGTGGACCTAAAGGATCATATTTTATTCCTATGGTTATTCTTGGTCAAATTACACTTATGAAATAGAATTATAACATGTTTTAGGTTAATAATAATATCACTTTTACCCTTAATTACCCAATTTTTTCTTTTAACCGTGGTAAATAAAAGTAAAAAACTTTATATTCACCAAATATTATTTTCATCTTATTAAACCACATTTTACTTGCTGATATCAACCATGTCTCTCGGATTTTTTAAATACAACTCACAAAAGTGGAAAAATTAAGTTTTATGTAAATTTGCAAATGATACTGGAAGGTGGATAAAAGACGGTAAAATCTAAAATAAAATTATATATATATAAATTAATTATAAAATGACTCAAATGAATTATATTGAAAATATATCGATATTATATATCTATTTTGAAATAAAATAAATTTAAATAAAATAATTAATTATTTAAATAAAAATTCGGTTTTAACCAATAACGTAGTGTTTTTCACTATTCATCAAAAATTGAATGTTTTCAGAAAAATACCAAAAATTTACCCTAAGGTAATTTTGATATTCTGAATTCAAAACTGAATTTTATTTTACCAATTTCAAAACATAAAAGTTTAATTAATTAATTTAAAATTAATTCCCGTTGTCAAAACTAAAAAACGTATTTTTAAAAAATAATAACTATCAAAATATTGAAACTTATTTATGTCCAATTTTAGAGTGAAATTACTTACAATGACCTTCATTGGACTAAATAGTAAAAATATAATCTAATTATACTTCCAAACCATTAAAATTTATAATTCAAAACTATAAATTATTTTGACTAAAAAAAATTTCAGTTAAAATATATTATTTTTCACTATTCACCAAAATATGAAAGTTGTCAGAAAAAACACCAAATATTTATTGAAACTAAATTCTTATGTCCCGATTCAAAAGAAGAAATTTATATCATCAAATTAAATATATTAAAGTTTCAAATATTGGATTTAAAAAAGTTTATCCATTATTATCCCGCAAAATTTCATTTTAAAAAAAATACATCTTTTATCTGAAAAAAATGAATGTGTTTTTATATTATATCTAAGAAACTCATAATATGGATTCTAAAATTATAAGGATTTTAAAAAATTAAAAATTAAGTTAATAGTATTCATAACTGCTTTTGAACGGCAAGTTTGGTAAGTCATGGTGCGCTTGAACTCAGTGTTGTGTGTAGTGCAAGTTATTAAATTACTTTGAAGAAATAACGTACTATCAAATCTTGGGGTGTTACATATAAATTCTTCCCTAATATAAAAATTTCATTATAGAAATTTTATGGGTATCAATATAATAAAATATATGGATAGTTTTCTTCTATAGAATCCTTTAATTCTCATGTTACTTCTTACATTATGTAATTCCTCCAGAGTAGATTTACTGGACAAGACAGCTAGTTACTCAATACTTTATCTCTGGTATCAATAATCAGAATGGTTTATTCATATTATTAATGTTCAGGTTCTAATTAAACATCATCATAGGTGAGAACTTGTGTTGGATCTATTATTTATTTACTTACTAGAGATATATAGAACCCATATTTTACTTTTATTATATTTATAATAATATCCAAAGTATAAGAAATATCTCAAAACTTTTCATGAATATAGATGGTTATAACGTACATGGGTATCAATTTTCCTTTCCTAAAACCCCAGATAACACCCTTCTATGGAGATACTTTTAAAAAACCATCATATCCAAATTGAAAATCTAAAACATTCCTCTGATTATCAGCATAACTCATTTACATACTTTGAGATTATTTAATATGATCCTAGATAGCCTTAACTTTTTCATTATCTCATGAAAAATTTCAGATCCAATTATTTTTCCATTCACAAACTTCATTCAATAAAGTTGGAGTGTGAAATATCCTTCCATATAATTTTTTATACTGAACCATTTTAATACTAGAATAGAAAATATTATTATAATAAAACTATACCAATGGAAGGTATTGATCCAATGTACCTTTAAATTTGAGTGAACACAATCTCAACGTGCCTTTTATTGTTTTAATTGTTATTTTAGTCTATACTTCAATTTCGTTAAGGTAGGTAGTTCTCAAATTAATCTTATTATTAATGTCATTCAAAAGACTCTTACCGAATTTTGATGTAATGTGATATCTTTGTTAGACACAATTTATAGATGTGTTCCATGATTTTATAAAACATCATTAATATAGAGCCTTATGAGTAACTTAATATTCATGTCTTCGCTTATAGTATGTAACAATTTATATTTGGTTAAGCTATCATTGATAGCCCATATTGCATCATTCCTTGTAAGAGGCTTCGGTTGAACTATGAAAATGTCTTTATTAATTCCATCCCATTCCACATAGGAATAAAAAGAAATTACATTACTTTTTTAGAATGTCTTCATGGCCTACCATAAATATCCTCAAGTGGTTCCATATTTATTATTTCTTAATAACTATTCTTATATAACTCCACAAAATCTACATGCAACTCCCTAGTCTCACTAAATTCTAGGACACTTGCTCGCAACATGTCCTCTAGAACCTATATATTATGCTCTAACTACCCATATATCATTGTATGGAATGTTGTACATTGTAAAACATATAGACCAGGTTCCTTCTCCATGCATTTCTAGATGAACAAATTAATACATGAGTCACAATATGAAATAATACATCATTTCGCCCTATTTTGATGATCATTCTTATGAACATATAAGTATCCAAACTTCTCAACAAAGATAGTCTTCAGTATTATTATTAAATGTGATAACATTTTCAAATATTCCACAAAAAAACATCATTATACTATGGAATCCTCATGATACCAACAACAATGTATGATATAATTTTGTCCTATATTGATTTTTGAATTGGAAACATGTATAGTAAACTTTCATGTCATCGATGCCGAGTCTTCATTTATTAACCGAGGTATCATCATTTCATGAACCTTAAAATCTCTTTTTTCATTTCTATCCACCAAAAATATCATAATATGCCACATTACATTCTGGATACACCCATATGCACCACCCACATTGAAGCATGAAATTCAGGCATCAGTTAATCACTCATACTCATTGGCACAATATCCTGATTTCGGACATAGATGATCTCATCCTCATCTATGGTCCAATATAATGTTGAATCCCCATCTTATAGTATTTCCCGAAAGGATAAAAATTTATTAAACTCACACTACTTATCCTTGATATTTCCTCAAAGTGTAAACTCTGTTGAAATTGATATGAGATTCATATGCTCTATACCCTCATTAGCCACAAATCCCAACTCAGTAAGTAAATTTATCATCTTCCACTAATCACTAGACTCCTGAAATTATTAAGTCTCTTTTTTCAGAATTAAATAATAAATAAAAATATTTCACATTTAGGGGATACCTTCTAGATAAGAATGTAATTACTACATATACTCAACCAATCTACTCTCTCGCATAATCAAGTATCTTAATGAAATGTTATACTTTAAACTTTTTTGACTAGTATACACATTAAACTTTTCTCCCATTAAATAATTCCACCAACTCCAAAAATAATAAACCACTTTATCAAAATTGAGGTAGGTAATAGGGTAATTCTAATAATGTGGCCTCAACTACTAATACCCATACACCACAACTACATCACCCCCCCCCCCCCAATAAACTTTGCTTCATGTCTGATCCAAGAAGAATCACAAAACAAATTCTCATATCCATGCTGGAGTAGGATCAAGATTGGTGCTTATGTAAATCACTTATTCAAATCCTAGAAGACATTCTCGCATTCTTTTTTCCATTCAAAAATTATTACCTTCATGGTCAAGTCTAAAAAAAATTATAATGAATTGGAAAATGCCTAGATAAATGTCTAATTATATTTTCTAACCCTAACAAATTATGGATATCATAAACGATCTTAGGCTACACCCAAGTCACAACTTCCTGAAATTTCTATGGGTCCACTAACACAACTTAACTAAGATTATGTGACCTAAAGATGTGTACCTTATCAATCCCAAAACAAAATATAGATATCCTGGAATATATATTAACATATATCAATGTACTCAATATGATTTCAAGATATTGGGAATTATTTTCATGAGAAATGGAGTACGCCAAGATGTCGTCCACCAACACTACCACAAAATGATCTACATATGGATGGAATATTTGGTTCATCATTTCCACAAACATATCTAGGAGATTCTTCATCCCAAACGACATTAGTAAGAACTCGTAAATTCCATATATTCTTTTGAAAGTAGCATGAGGTATATCGGAAAGATGGAATCTAAACTCAAGATACCCCAATATAATGTTGATCTTGGTGAAAGCTTAAGAACCTCTCAAATGGTAAAATATATCATAAATATATGGAAGAGGATATCGGTTCTTCACTATCAGCTACTTAAAATTATGTTAACTGACACACAAGTGCAAAATATCATCAGACTTCTTAGAAAACAAAATAGCTAAACCCCATGGTGACATACTAATATAGATAAAACTTGTGTCCATCAACTATTCTAGCAGAGTCTTGAGATAATGATACTCTTTCATTTCTATTCATTATAGAGTAATTGAAACTAGATCAACCCCTGAAATGACCTCAAATAAAAATTCCACTTCCCTATCATGTGGAATCTTTGATAAGGGTTCACTAAAAATATATCCAAAAAATTTACACTATAGGAGGATAGAAATAATTCTACCCAACCCCATTATCTAGTAACAGACTAGAAACTAGGGATGTGAGCTCCACCCTGTTGCTGGTGAACTAGACCCCTTAATCCTTCCTAGATATCCCATTCTCCTTGGTCAGTATAGTTGTCACCCTTAGGTGATGTAAAAGTCAGTATCCTATGGTAACAATCTAAGTGGGTTTAGTATGATACTAACCAGTTCATACCCTAAATTAGGTGAAAGATAAACATTTTAGGATTATAAAGAAACCACAGAAAAAAATACTCCCTATATTCCAGAGTACACACTTTTCACAAATAGATGCAACTCAAACTTACTCTAATGGTGTATATATCGTAAAAACCATGCACCCAAACTCCACCACTAGGCTCAAACCATTCACTCGATTGTGATAAAATATATAAATGTGTGGCACCAGTATCAAGTAATGAACTATATATCATATAAAATACAAGAATAGGGCCTCTTAATATCGAAATTTCATCCTCACTATCCACAATTGTTGCCTAGATTGCATGTAATTTTTCTTCTCCTTTTCCCTATGATGTAGTCAGATTCCCCTTAGATACACCACTCTAATGATATGGGCTCTAATTACTAGAAGCTCCATGTATAATAGCTCTACTACCATAGAATGTATAGCTCTATCTACCTGACTAATATGGTGGAAAATATCCCCTTCTTACACTATTTTTCTACTTAGCTACTCCATTTCCACCCATATGTCATAGGTTCTTATAGAACCTGTGTAGATGTCCCATTCTACTATACCCTTTCCAAACTATCAGGGATCAAGGGTAGTGTCTTTATAAGTTTGTCAACCTACCTTAATGGGGACAGATCACATAAGAAAAAAATATTTAGTTGACCCTTCCACATAGATAATGCTCTAGATATCGCTGTAGAAAATAATATTGAAGCGATATTTGATTTTCTCAAACGTGGTACCTATTAAACACCTAGAAGAAACCACATATCCTTTATTGGAAAATTCATTCAATTTCTCCTTAGATATGAGATCCTAATTCACCACTTATGAAAACTTCTTTAGCCTAATGATATTCACAAGGGACTTAATTTTACATTTTTGTAGATCCGGAAACAATATCATTGAATTATCCTCATCCCATACCAACATTCTGGAAAGGAACTCAAAATCAGTAAATAATCTTTCATAGTCCACTACAAATATACTCTCATGAGTCAACCACTTGAAATTATCTTCTCTCTCATTCTATATTGTCTTACGTTAAAATTTCTCAAAAAATATATCTGAAAATTCCTTTCAATACATAGTATCTAGTTGTTTATCCAATTTTTGGATTTCCCACAATTTCTTCTTTTGACCACATAACATATAAGTATCTAATTGTTCTTAAATATCATAATGAGTCTCCAAGTTGACATGTATGGTTGAGATAGATTCAATCTAAAACTCATCTTCTTTATTTCCAACCTCTCAATTGAATGTCGGTGGTTGTGGCAATTGGAACATCCTCATATGATCATACATTCTTTTCACAAATTTTCCATGGTCTCTTTCCATGCATTTAAAATATAGAAAAATATTCTCTCAAATCAATAGAATTAATTCCTCATCCATCACTACCAGGGCCTCAAGATACAATACTAGAGGAGAATCTCCTGACATATCTTTTTATAGTCCTCTTAACAACTATATTCATTTAGGTATATCTCTAAAATTGAAAAAAAACACATTAGTACACCTGAAACCCATAACACATTTACAAAATAGTAAATAAAAACTAATCCACAAACATTTATTTTCCTCAAACCTCCCCACATGGCCAATGCTGAGGATCTATCACTACCCTTAACCATCGTTTTTCTAAGACATTGTTAATAATGGGAAAACACATTATCATTTTCCAAATTCTCATTTGGAAACCAGATTCTGTTTAAATTAATTACATCATTCAACATTTATTATTTTCAATTTCACATTTGGAAAAAAAATTAGATCAATTTAACAATCAAGGGAAAAAAATTCAATTTCAAGTAACATACCAAAAACCTATTTTCCCATGCATTAATAAAATGATGCATGTCACAAAATTTACCTGATTCCCTATAATGATGCATGAATACTCGACTCTCACCATTTTAGTCCAAGAGTACAATCTCATAAAAATAGGGAAACATAATCACATCACACAACAAGTGTGTCACTAGAGGTGAAATAGAATCAAATAGAACATCACAAAACACCAACAACAATACCGCAATGGGTAATTGTATTTTAACCACAAACATGTGTTATCTACTCCCTTGAACAGGATCTTTACAAATGCCAAGATCATACTATAATCCTATAAGATTTTCTCAGATAGTAAGACAAATTAAAAGAAAATAACCCCCATTTTATACCACTTTTTAATGTCCCAACCAAGGTGACACACACTGATGCCCCAAGCTGGTAAGTCACATGGATGCATGTGCATGTCCCCATATGCTAGAGGCTTCTGACTAGTAGTGAGGGTATAATATTGCCACGGTCAGATATTACCCTATATATCAATGTAGTAAAATAGATGAATAAATCATCAATTGAAAAATGATATTACCATAACCAGAATAATAAAAACCATGACATGATGACCAAAACCTGGAAGACAATATCCAAAAGCAAATAATAGATATTTCATACCAATATGTGTCAACTGTCAGTATGGAAAACCCAAAATAAATAAAGACAATGAAAAATACCATGCGGGACCTCACCTCAGGTGTGGTTCCCTCATCCACGATTCATACCATATCTTATATATAGCATAGGGCCATCTCCCTTAACATGTCAGAAAATAATGAAATATATCTTGGTTCTGATCAGGCATCCTGGTTAGGGTGTTAATATAACTCTATAGGCCACCACTAATGGTGTCTAAAATAATATACATTGAAGGAAGTGTAAACAGCTATATACATAATAAATAAAATCAATTAAGTTAATAATTTTCATTTATTCAATTACACTTTGTTTAACAACATAACTCTTAGGTTCTTGAGGAGACCTGAACTCTAAATACATGCTTCAGCACATACAAGAGTCTTAACCATACCATATATTCAATTCCTAATGTATTATAATAAATGGTATTTCATTATCTATTTCATTTCAATTACTAATATAGGAAATTAGAACCATATTCCAATTTCAACGGTTAGGTTTAAGGCCCCCATGCCTAAGAGTCTGTGGGATTTTGAAGCAGTAATATGGGTCTCAGGATCATTTGTCCAATAATCACACAAGTGAAATTTGGAATTTTCATACCATTTATGACACTTTTTTATATATCAATTTATCTCTATGGGACTTGAAAGTAGTGAACCATGTCCCACATAGGTTTATCAATCAACTTAACATTGTTATCATTGGAGGAAGCATACCATGTCCACACATGAAAATCAATCAATTTAACACAATGTGAATTAGAATCAGTAGGCCTTGTACCAAAAATTAATATCACAAATATCAAAATACCACATATATCACATCCATCAACGATAATCATAATTAAACTTTCTATCACATTTCCCAATCACAACAAATATTCTTTAATTTAACAATTAATTAATATAACTAAATCAATTTAATATTCATAATAATTCTTACAAATAAATTAAAAAATTAATTAGTCTAATTCAACAATATCAATATTACAATAAATAGTTAGACATTAAATAATTCTAACACATTACACAATCATGATATCTCATCATTACCACAATCACAAATTCTATTAAATAATTCAACAAATAATTAATTCAATTCAAACTAATTTCACAATCCCAATATTACATTAATTAATTCAAAATTAAATATTTCAATATCTCTATTCAATTTCCCTAATTATCTTAAATCTGTAACATATGGAAACTAAAACAATTAAATTTAATTATTGATTCAATTTCCCAATCACATTAATTGAAATTATTAAAATTACATAAACGTAATTTAATCAATACTCTAGTATTTTAATTTAGACCACCTACCGCAATTCATGGGCAGATTTCGCCCAATGTAAGTCCACAATTTATGTGCAATGGTTAATAACCTAACAAAAATCAATATCTAGATCCAAAATTTAACCAATAAATATCGAACAAGCCTAGTACTATATCGTACAAAAATTGATCTAGATATAAGAAAAAAAGGATAAAACCCTCAAAAAATTGAGGAATATGGTAGTTATGAATGAAACCACACAGGATAATATCCTCTTTAGGAAATGGTGAATATATTCAATTTGGGATTCGAATCTCCAAGAACAGAGGTCAATGCCTTATGAATTCATCTAGGATCCTCCAAAAAATACAGGAAAATGTTATGTATGATCTTGAGATGATTTGGGGTTAATATGGGGGTTTGAGAAATTTTAAATCTAAATATATAGGTAATGAAAAACACACTCATGTTTTCTTAGGTAGTACTGCATGGTTTTCCCTAACTGAGAATCTTACATGTGCCCCTCTTCTTCGATTGGGGTGTATGGGTTCTCCTATGAAAGTGAATAGTTTGAAACCCCATCAGCTAGCCATGAAATCACTCTTTTTGAGGGATTTAATGGTTTTCCTAACCTAGGTTCATGGTTTGGGAAAATCATTAACCCATAATTTACTACCCTTATACCTTCTAAATTCTCCCAAATTTCACCCAAACGTACTCAAGATAAAACCGAAAAAAAAGTTATCTACCCAAAGAAAAAGAAGACATCTAAATGTTCTTGGGAAATATAAAAAAAATGGGATCATATAACCTACATATCTTACATAATCCAATATTTTTGTTATGTTAGGTGTACGGCCTAAAACCAGACACTCATCAATCAAATGGATTGAAAAATAATAATTTGGGTGTATGGAGGACTACCACGTCATGGAATGATGTAATTCATCATTAAATTACAACCATTTATGGTTGGGTATGATGATGAATAAGAAGATTATATTTTATATTAATGGAATTAATATACATCAAGATTCATCATATCATATATAATATTTTCATTCATTTCCTCAATAGATATGATAATGTTGCTCAAGTGTATGGTAGATTACCGCCTCGCAAAGTGATGTGAATCATTTTTCAAATAACATGTTACATGGATGGTAATAATTCTAATGATAATAAATATATGTGATATAAATTTATTATTTATCATATTCATGACATATTATTCATATTTAATATATCATTTTCTTTTTACATTTTGACTTAGTGAAAAAAATGATAATATTGTCTATGGACATGTGGGCTAATTCCACCTCGATGCAATGTGATTCATTTTTCATAACCAAATAACATGAATGATATATTTAGGTATATATAAGTAATAAATAATTTAGTTATTATATTATTATTATTATATACAGATAAATGTACCTTAAATTATTTCAATAACGATTATTGAAAAATTGAAATGTTGATCATTATTATGTACAAAATACCTACTCTATGATCCTAAAATTAGTTCATTGTTCATAATTATTTTCATGATTTTTATTAATATTATAATTTATTTGTAAATTTGATAATTATTTAATGTTAATTAGTTTTTATATTTTTAATTAATAATGAATTTTACCATTATCGACCCACTGAATTCATTTTTGACACAAAAGCAGAATATGCTCAATATATCTAATGTAAACATAACTAATTATATAATTTTTTATAAAATTTCAATAATTAAAATAAAATTAATAATAATCATAAAAATTAGACTCAATATAATAAATAATTTACATAATATTATTATTCTGGATGATAAACAACAAGGGTATCAAGACTGACTTAAGGTAAGGGTTTTCTTATCTAACTTTTATCTCTATAAGATATATTCAACATTCACAATTGAGTTTAGTTCTATGGTGTATAGAATTATCTTGATGGTATTTTAGGATTATTATACATTAATTTTTTTGGATTTATATATCCATTTTTCAATATCACTTTCATGGGTCCTATAGTTTCAATGTAACCAACGCAAGAGGGATTTCTTTCTTGATTTTCCTTCTTTGAGAGATATGTTTTCTTATACACCAATATTATGTTAAGAAGACTATATACATCCCCATTAAAATGTAATATCTTGATTCTAATTATTCTCCTAATAATATATGTTTCATTAAATGATATTCTATCATGGGTATAATGATTCAATGTTATAAAAGTGGGAGGAGACCTTTGTTATAATCTACTCGTTTATTGGGATTGTGAAGGATTAAGTATCCGATGAAAAAATAATATAAATTATATAAATTATATTCTTTTTTGGTCATTCATGACATGTTTGAGTAATTGTAATAGTTTCCCACTATTTTTTACATTAAAATATCTATCATTTTTTAATTATTGAAATTAGACTTCAATTTTCTATTCAGTTGGAAATTTGTTTTCTTCCAAAATATTTTTCTCTAAAAAAAATCTAAAATGTTTTAAACATTAGTTTCCAATCATAGAATGATATTTTCCTATGGAAATCTATTATATAATTTTTAAAACATTTTGTATATCTTTCCATTTGTTTTCTAATGAATGTATCTTCAAAATGCTTTATGTTCCAAATAGTGATTTTAAAAAATGAAAAGTAGTGTTTACTAATCAATGTTTTTAATGATATTTTTATTGTATTTACATTCATAAAAATCAAAACCACTTGTTTTTTCTTGTCCTCCACTAGGAATATTTGTTTTTGATACCATCCGCATTATTTATTTGGATGGAATAATGTTTTTTGAAAGATATTGTTACAAATAATGTGTATCTTATATTTGTTAATCTATATTCAAATTGAATATTATGAAAATGTTTGTATTCCATTGTTAAATCATGTTATAATGATAATGTTATGATAATAATTTCTCTTACATCAGTAAATCATTTTTCATTTATATTTTTTGAAACCCATCTCTCTTACATGTGTTAATCATGATTCAAAGTGATTGTTGTGGAACCCATTTCTTTTCCATGGGGTAATCATATTTCAAATAGATTATTATCAAACCAATTACTTTTTTATTCTTTAATAAATTAATAATAAGAATAATTACTATTTCTAAGTGATATATACTTTATTCATGTTCTTGTTATTGGAAATAATATATGATGGGGTGGACCATATAGCGTCGGCAGAGCTCATTACATATTATTAAATAGGGTGCCCAAGAAAACATCGGCTAATCCTATAACAACTTATATAAAGGGGTGGCCTAGATAGAACATGGTGAGATTGCTATTTCCTATATGATTTCAATGCACAAATTACACTATGTGATCCCATATTAAATTTATTGATTGGTACATGTAGATAGCACTTTAATGTATTGGGTAATGATTATTTTAGAAATCAAAAATATGGTTATTAAAATAATAAAAATTGGAAGGGTTTTATGAATCTGATTATAAAAGTTACCTAAAAGGGTTTTAATTTATTTTTATGAGACTATAATGTTTGTTATGAAAAATAGTTGTATAAAATAGATCATGATTGTAGATTCTAATAAGTCTTATCTTTTCCATGTTTTTATATTTTATTAACCATGTATTGATGGATAAGTTTTGTTTTATCATTCGGTCATTATATCTAATTTTTTTATTATACCCTTACAGACATATTATGCTTCATTTATGAAATTAAATACTTAATTCTTTTTTTAATTTGATCTCAACATTATTTTGTTTCCTTTTCACCATTTGAATAAAAATGATGTTGAATGAGTTATTTATAGAAAGGATATCATATAGATGATGATGATGTATTAACCTAGAAAAGAAATATATGGTTATGTTAGTGAAATTATAAATTATTTTCATGTGAAATGTTTAAGAATTAGTTTTTCCTTATTCTCTAAAACGCTAAACTAATATGGTCCTAGAGGATGCATTTTATCCAATTTCTCCTTTCAATGTTGTATGACTGGGATGAAAAAATGGGTAAAAATTAAAATCCTAAATTCGGAAAATGTAATGATTTCAATTTCAATATCAAATCCCAGAGTGCAGCTTCTATGTTGTTATACAAAATTTCTAACGTTCCTGTTATTTCATGGGATAAACATTCAAACTGGTGGGTTATGGGTGGTATATTCCTACTCACAAGACCAACTCTCTCCATAATGAGATTTATCTCACCCATAAAGGATAATCTTTTACCATCCATTTTAAAGAATATAAATCATCTATATTGATATTAAATAAGGTCTAGTATCATGGATAATCATTCAACACCCAAAATGGCATCATATGGTCTCATCGTGATGACAAAGTTATCCAATAAAAAACTCTCAACACTAAGAAATTGATTCAAAACATGTATGATACATGATATCAAAGAAGTGATATCCATAGGAACCACATGAAAAATATATTACTATATTGTCTCAAATGGGATCTCTAACACTCACACCAAGAGTTTTGGGTTAATGTAATGACTCACAAAAATTTCTAATAGTACCGATGAAAGATTAGAATAATCAAATATCATATATAAAATAATATCTCATACTACATGGTCATAATCTTATATATCTTGTAGCTACCAAAATCATTGATCCATGAATGGGTAGTCTACTGGTTTTGGATGAAGTAGCTCAAAATTTCATCCACCACCACCAGTTCCTCCTATAAGATCCTCTCATGATACTCTACCAGCTCTGCCTCCCTAGGGGTCACCTTAGCCTCTCATGAGATATCTATGTTCAGTGAGATGACTCTATTGTGGTGGTGAATCCCCTTAATATATATGCTACTAAGCGTTTTTTGATGATCAATCATGTTCCATATGACCTTTCCCATCACATTCATAGCATCACCCCACTTTATGATTCCCTAGTCCTCAACGTGGTCTTTATGCTTGTTGACCATGTCCAGGATTCTGTGAATGTGTATGCATCATATACCTTGACACATGTCACCTTCCAGGTGATGAAAATGACAAATACCTTGGATTCTAAATGGTGGAACAATCTACATGGAATCCCCCAAATAGGAGGCTCTTGATCACCAGTTCTCACTCTAGCACTACAGTATATGTAGAAAGGGATGGGGTATCACACTTTCATTATTGTCTCTATATAGAACCTACTCGGAATCCACTTCCTTGAAGTAAAAATCCTAAATCATTTTTAAGAAGTAATTCCAAAGGTCATGAAACCTCATGTTATACTAATATTCTATCATTCCTCCCTTTTATTGCTCCAAAATCTCGTGAACCTAAACTGAGGGAAAGAAAAAATGGTAGTACTCCTCGCAAAATAGTTGATAGAGGTCATAACATGAAAATTTTGACTCATAAAGCATCTATATGACTAGGATGAATCTTTTCCCAACTAATCTGTGGAAAATAATATCTTCTAGAATAATAATTCCATCAATAGGGTTCCACAAAATTTTAAAAAAATAGATCACTAACTTAATCCAATATTTTGCTTCATGGGGATATTACTCACCACAGAACCTCAGTGTCTTATGGAATTGTAACATGTAGAGTTTTATAATCCTTCAAGAATCCTCATTATACTCTTCTAGTTTAATCTACTTCTTGATGTATGAGGATAATTCTACCTTCACATTTGGAGGAAAGATCTCATGAGATGGCTGCAAACTGATGTCGCATCACTCTTTAGGTCATTATAACAATCCAAAATCGGTATCCTAGATATAAATATTTGAAGAGGCATAGTAAAAGTATTTCATACATACAAATTTTAGATTAGAATATATATTTATTTATTTTATCATGAATTATAGTCCACCAAATAAATAAAATTCGATGAATATATTAATGTTCATTTCAACATATGCCTCATTATGAAAAGAAAAAAACATATTAGTTAGGGTCTTTTTGTATATGTACGTCTTCTTACACCCAAAATATGGGTTCCCTCACATGGATGATTGACCGAGAAAATTTAAGAACATATTTTTAATCAAATAATGGGTATTTTTTAATGTTTTCCAATGATAAACCCCATGTATTTAAATATTTTATTAAAATAATGGGTATTTTGAATTACATAATGAGAATGGTCTAAATTGTGAAAAGTGTATAATTCTGGATTTTTGACAGATTTTTACATCAAGGGTATTATGGTCATTTCATAAAAAATATAATTCCAATTTTTTTTATAATCCTTATTTTATTTCCGTCAACATTTTGTTCTAGACCAGGGTTTGATTTGGGCATCTTGATGAATTAAAAATCAATGATGTTGAATATTTTTCCAGGTGGACAACATGGCCCCACCACCATAACAGAACCACATCTCATCCAACACACCATTAATGTATGTGATTCTACCTGGTATAGAACAAGTCCACAAAGGCGTGTCTCTAAAATTAATTTTAGGGTTTTTTAAAGTCATTAAGGTTTTCATTAGATGTTATAATTTTGGAGGAAGCTTCCTGGAACCATCATCTAGAATAATAAACCTCCAATGAAAAATCATAAATCATACATTCGGTGGCCAAATGAGCATAATTATGGAGGTTGAACAGAAAAAACATTTATGAAAAACTTTTATAAAGGGTTCCATGTGTGAATCATCCACTTAATAGGCCAAAAACAAGCAATGTTCTAGTGGAAAAATTCTACCTATAAAAGGAGGCTCTCGCCTCCTTCCAAAATCATCATCTCGACACCCAAAACCAAGGAGGGATCCTACCGAGGCATTGGCCACTGTTTCCTCTCTCTTTCCACCTCATTTCATCTTTTTATATTATTTTCCTTTAAGTATTGTTTTAGTTTTAATTTAAATTGTTATTTGAATTTATTTTAAATAAATCCATGAATTTTTATTTTGGTTTCAAACATTTAATTTCTTCTATAATTATAATAATAATTATTATTGAAAACTATTATTATTATTATTTATAATATCTCAGTCAAAATTTCATATTATTTTACTTTATTTTTCACTAATATTACAAAAACTGTTTTCACAATTAATAATAATAATAATAAATATTATTATTATTATCACATTCATTATAGATTATTAATATATCTATCTCTAATCCATCCACATTTTTGAAATCTTACTCATAGAAATGAGAGGTTGACCATGATGCTTGGCCCATGGAGAGGTCAAGGTGTTCTTGAATTTTCTTTAGTGTTTATTCTAAACTTGTGATAGACTTGAGTAGTATGATTGGGTAAGGCGAATTTCCCCAAATGGGTGACGGTCCACAACGAAATATGACTCAATATATTTATATTCTAGAAAATAATATTGAATCAAACATGATATTTCATTTTTGAGTTATCAAAATAGAATCAAACATATAAAGAAGAATAATGGTGAATCACAGACTAAACCCCAAAACCAAGTCCTTTATTCCTAACTTCATTTTATTTAGACATTCATGTTTGTATAAATTTAAAATTATTACTTTCTATGTCATTTGTAAAATTATATAAAACAACAAAAGGAGATAGATTTTGTGAATAAGATAAAATAATGTAACCACATTGAATGGTTTCTCAAGAGTGACCACCCTGATCATCCATTGTGTTGCACTAAGAAAAATAAGATTGTTTTTGTCCACGCCCTATGACAGGTGTGCATCAAAACTGGAGTTGTTTCCTAGGAGCCAATCATTATTTCATTCACTTTTTCTATGTTTATATCTTAGTTTGATTTTATTTCTTTTAAAAACTAAAACAAATACTGCCATTATGTATTCAAATTCAAAATATTATGCATGGAAAAATTAATCATAGGTGAAGTAATAACAACAACAACAAAAAGAAGAAGAAGGATATTTTAGAAGATATCAGGTGAAAGAACATAGAGAAAGAATTTAACAACTGACG
This sequence comes from Viscum album, assembly GCA_963277665.1. Classification (NCBI taxonomy): domain Eukaryota; kingdom Viridiplantae; phylum Streptophyta; class Magnoliopsida; order Santalales; family Viscaceae; genus Viscum; species Viscum album. The sequence goes on along the minus strand of OY728166.1, from coordinate 21,311,192 downwards.
AGAAAATCTGAAAGATAGTTTGATTATGTTAGTGAACTAATGGAGAAACCCAACCCTAAGCCGGAGAAAAAAAATGAGGTATAAATGGAGGAATACCAACCTGTTGAGCTTCAAGTGGGAGATCAATAAAGATTGGATAAATTATAGATTAAATGTGAGGAACTTTCTGATCTCCCCATACATCACAAAGAAGAAGAGCTATCACTATTGAAGGAAGAAACCACCCATGTTGTGGAATTTGAAGTTAATATAGAGGATCTAGACTACCTACCTCTATGCTCAGAGAGTCTACTCCAAGAAACACTTACCACTGAGGCATAGATTGAAGTTGAACCGACTCGGGGAGTTAAACAATCATTTGACTCTGACTCTTTTAGTTTTATTGAATATAAATTTTTCATCACTTCTTATGGTTTTGATTATATAGAATCAGAAAATATTGGTTATTCCTTGGAGGACGAAGAAGAACCTAGATTTCCACCTACTGAGGAACATATAGAGCCCCCTGGAAAAATTGAATATTTGTTGAATGAAGTTCATGAAGAAATTATAGTGGATTTTTCTAAGGAAATCATGACAATAGATAATTACATTTATAGGGAATAATTTTATATTGATACCTCATGTTTTAATTTTATTCAAATATAATTACACTCTCACTTTCCCATTGACTATTTTTTTGATGTACGATACCTTGATGAACCAATGGATAGAGAATAATAGGTTGAAGAATTAGCAACCAAGAAGGAGGATGATTCATACTTCATCTGACCCCCACCATGAATGATATACCTCATCGTAAAGGGGGGGATATGGTGTAATCTATCCATGGATCATCCCTCAATAAAAAAGATGAAGAAAGTGTGGAAAATCCACATGTGGTTATTTGAAATAAAAGAAGCTTCATCCTCCATCAGACTTTGGATAACAACTTGTTCTTCCCTATAGAGACATTAAATATTCAGGACCCACTTGAGGGATCATAAAAAGATTTATCTTTACTTTATTTATAGGAATTTAGATTCCAATATTTTTATTAGAAGTAGTGTATCATGAAACCCACTCCCTCTATCATTTTTGAGCTTAAATTACATTAACCTTTTTCTTAATTGTGTTGTTTTATTTTATTTGTTTATAATGGTAGAAGGAATCCCTGGATAGTGAAAAATAAAGACTATGTTTCATGAAAAAATGGAGATCACTTTTCAAGTTTTATCTTTTAAACTCTCCACATTTTTTCCACAACATTTTTTAATATTTAAAGATAAAATTGCATGACCACAATTGAATTATGATTTACTTGACTAATCTAAGAGACACGAGTTTCTTATGATCCCAGTGATTCCATTTATTGTATTTAAATGTTGATACAATTAAATAAATTAAATGGAGAATTGAATTTTTAGATATGAAGGTTAGATATTGAAATTAAGACCCATGATTTAAAGGAATTAATTGATTAATATAAATAAAATTCCCAAACCAACTTTCATGCATTGAATTTCTTAAATTCATGTGAATTGATTAATTATTGTTAATCATGTCTTGAGTGATTGTCCCATCTCATATGTCTCATTCCCTATTGGATTTCTAGAAAAAGTACTTCATATTTATTCTTGATAATATTTCTTGAGTGATATTGGGAAATGGAACCAACGAGAACTTGTATGGAATCTTTTCAAAGCTATAACTAAGAAAAAACACATTAAAAATGATTGATACATCCTTTGAGAAGATAATTTTTGTAAAATATCACCTTTACATTAATCCTTATTTTATCCCATTGAGACCATGAATGAAATTTATCTGTATGAGCCATGTTTCAAGTCATTTTTATCCATTTCTACACTCCTATAAGTATTTTCATGCTATTTTGAAGTCAATATGAGGTGGTAAAGGGAATCATGGTGGATGGGATGATAAACATTATACCGAATAAGTGTAGGGGTATTACTGTGGGAATTATAAAAGGTTGTGGAATCATTAATTATACTCTATTATATTTCCCTCTTGAATTTAAAAAATCAAAAAATGATAAAAAGATCCAAAAAATATAAAATGGGTTGTGATTTGGGAGAACCAAAAATCACCATTATCCAGACTGATGATCTTGTGATCATACTTGGTTAGGTGATGGATGTGAGGTTTTATATAATCATTATTTTTGAAAAAAGAAAAAAAGTTAAAAAAATCAAGAGCATGCACAAATATTTCATTATGAATAACTTGATCGTGACCTTGCTTTTAGTTTTAGGGAAGTAGGTGTTGCTACTTTGAATTTTAGAATTTCATTACACTTTTTGATTTCATGCATTTTACATAATAGATAAACCTCCTCCTTGAGCCTTATATTTTAAAAGCATTAAATCCTACTAACCTTATGCCTCAGATTCATTTGAATCATTATTGCAAGTCCTCATGATTTTATGTGTCTTTTCTATTTACAAAGTGGAGAAAGTTGTTTATTTACAAGCCTATGGATGAAGAGCATGTTATCATGATATGAGAATTACTCTACATGAACTATATCATGAGTGATTAATGAAAAGAATAAGAAGTGAGGTAAATAATGAATTTCATGTTTAATAATAATGAATCAAGTAACATGAATCAATAAAAAGAGAAGTTCTGTCAATTTTCAAAGGGAGAAATTAAAATATTTGGATTGTTTTTTTAAAAAGAAAATTAAATTGATATTTTGGGCAGATTTTTGATATTTTTATTCCACATTGATTTTTTTTTATTGAATTGAAATTTGAGTATTGGTAACATTGGTTTCCTTTGATTTCAATGTTGAGATTTTTTTTTGAGGACAATCATGGTTTATGTGTGGGGGTATTTGACAGAACAAATTTATGTTCATATTTTTAATCAAATAAGGAAGATTTTTTAATGTTTTTCAATGATAAACCCCATGTATTTAAATATTTTATTAAAATAATTGGTATTTTTAATTATAGAATAAAAATGGTCTACATCGTGAAAAGTGCATAATTATGGATTTTTTATAGATTTTTACATCAAGGGTATTTTGGTCATTTATCAAAAATATAAATACAAACTGAGTTATTTTCTTCTTAGAAAACATATTTTATTACATTCATCTTTTTATTCTAGACCAGTGGTTGATTCAGGCATCTGGAATCCTTAAAAATCAATGAAGGTGAAGATGTTTCCAGGTGGATAGTTTGTACCCCGCCACCGTAATGGAACCACATCTCGGCCTACAAACCTTTAATGGATGTGATTCTAGATTTAATAGAACAAGGACACAATGGCGTGTCTCTAAAATTAATTTGAGAGAGTTTTAAAGTCATTAAGATTTCCATTAAATGGTATAATTTTTTAAGAAGCTCCCAGGAACCTTCACCTAGAAAAAGAAACTGCCAATGAAAAAAACCATAACGCATACATCCAGTGGCCAAATTAGATAAAATTTGGAGGGCGAAGCAAAAATTAATTTATGAATATCTTGTAAGAAAGATTATATGTGTGAATTGTCCATTTAATATTCCAAAAGCACGCAATGTTTTTTAGGATAAATTCTACCTATAAAAGGAGGCCCTCGCCTCTTTCCAAAATCATCAACTTGACACACACGGCCTATGAGGGATCCCACTAGAGCATGGTCTGTTGTTATTCCTCTTTCCCCCTTCATTTATTCTTTTTAATCTGTTTTCATTTTTTTAGTTTTAATTTAAATATAAATTTAAATTTATTTTAAATTAATCCATGTATTTTTGTTTTAGTTTCAATGATTTAATTTCTTCTATAATAATGATAATAATAATTAAAAACTATAATCATTATTATTATTAAGAAATTAATAATAATTATTTATAAATTATAGATTTAAAATTAAAATTATATTACTATCCCTCTCTCTCTCTTATTTTAATATCTATTTTCGTAATTAATAATTAATATTATTATTATTATTATTATTATTATTTTCACATTATTTATAAATTATTAATATCTCTCTATATATATATCTCAAATCCATCCACCTTTGTGATCAATTACTCTCAGAAATGAGAGGATGACTCCGAAGCTTGGTCTAGGGGAGGTTCTAGGTATTCATTAATTTTATTTAATGTTTACTCGAAATTTGTGATAGACTAGAGTAGTATTCTTGTGCAAGGTGAATTTCCATGATTGGGTGACAGTCCCCAATGACATGGGGCTGAATTTAAAACTATTCTAGAAAATAATATTTATTCATACATTAGATTTCTTGTTTGAGTTATCAAACTACAATCAAACATATAAAGGAGAAAAATGGTTGAATACCTTACTGAACCCCAAAACCAAGTCATTTCATCTTAACTTCATTCTACTTAGACTTTCATCTTAGTATAAATTTATAAATCTTTCTTAACATGTCATTTTTTCTTAAATAATCAAAATCCAAAAAAAGAAATATATTAGGTGAATAATATAAATTAATTAAACCACATTGAAAGACTCCTCAAGAGAGACAACCCTGATCAGCCACTATGTTACACTAGGAAAAATATAATAGTTTATGTACACTCCCTATGATAGGCAAGAATCAAAACTGGAACCATTTTTGAGGGTCTATTAATTATTTCATTTACTTTTTCAATTCTAATATTTTAGATAGATTTCATTTCTTTTAGAAAACAATAAAAAATACTTCCATGATGTAATCAAATTCAGAATATTATGCATTGAAAAAATACTCACAGGTGCAGCAAAAACAACCAAAACAAGAAGAAGAATATTTTAGAAGAGATCAGGTGAAAGAACATAGACAAAGCATTGAACAACTGACAAGAAAATCTGAAAGGGAATTAGATTATGTTTGTGAATTAATGGAACAACTCAACCCTGAGCTGGAGAAAGAACATGAGGTTTCAATGTAGGAAGACTTTCCTGATGAGATAAAAGTGATAGATCAACAAATATTGGTTGAATTATATATTTAATGTGAGGAACTGTCTGATCTACCCAAACAATACAAAGAAGAATAGCCAGCAACACTGAAGTATGAAACCACCCAAGTGGTGGAATTTGAAATCAAGATAGAGGATCTCGACTACCTTCCTCCATCCTCAGAGAGTCTACCCTAATAGGCACTTACCCCTAAGGTACAAATTGAAGCTGAACCAACTTAGGGACTTGAAACATTCTTTGAATCAACCTCTTCAAATTTTATTGAATCTAAATTCTACATCACTCATTGTCATTCTTGATTGTACAAAATGAGACAATCTTAGATATTCGTTAGAGGATGAAGAAAAACCTAAATGTTCACCTACTAAGGAACATATGGAGCTCCATAGACATGTTGAATATTTGTTGAAGGATGTTCATGAAGAGATTCTGTTGAATTTACCTAAGTAAACCATGAAAAAAGCTACTTAATTTGATGGGGAATAATATGATCTTGATCCTTCATGTTTTAATTTTATTCAAATATAATTACACTCTTACATTCCAATTGACTATTCTTTTGATTCATCATACCTTGAAGAACCACAAGACCAAGAAGAAGAGGTTTCACAAGTTGCAACCAAAAAGGAGGATGATTTATACTTAATCCTATACTCACTATGAAATATATACCTCATTGTAAAGGGGGTTATATGGTGTAATCTTTCCATGTATCTTCCCTCAATAACAAGGATGAAGAAAAAGGTGGGAAAATTCACATGTGGTGGTTCAAATCGAAGAATCTTAATCCCCCATATGAATTTGGATAATAGCTTACTACCCTCCAGAGATAGTAAAAATTCAGGTCCCACTTGGGGGATCATACTAAGAATTATCTTTACTTTATTTCTAGGAAATTAATTATCAGTTTATTTTCATTGAAGTTGTGTAGCATTCATATAAGGCCTCGGCCTTAAACATTACTTAATATTAAATTAAATGAATAATTAAAATTGAGTATCTTTTCAGGTTTAGAGTTTTAGAGAATTTGGATATAACTATTACATCTCAAAAGATTACAAAGTAGACACTTCTACTAAGTTTCCATAAAATAAAAACTATTAAAAAGAAACATGTCTAGTTCCATGTTTTAGATAACATGAATTTCCCTTGATCCCATACTTGACCCAATTCCACATTAAGTCCTATGAAAAACATTTCAAAAAACATGGGGTGAGCATAAAAAGCTCAGTAAGGGATACACAAAGAATGAAAACTGTTAGTTTTTCAAACATCAAGTAAACCATGTATAATTTATCAAAGTAATACCTTCACCTTCATGAAGTAGTAAAAACTCTTCACTGAATAAAATATCATTACATACCCTTTTGTAACCAAATGATTACCATAAAACCCATATAAAGAACACATAACATATAAATGTATCTTGGGAAATAAACATACTTAAGTGGAATAACCATACGGTTGACTTCCACACGTATCACTTAATGGAATAGTCATACGGACAACTTCCATACATACTTAATGGAATAGCCATACGGTCAACTTCCATACCCAATGCATTGGAGGTTATAACATAACCACCCATCCTGGTATTCACGACACCACCCGTCATATGGTTTATCACGTAACCACCCGTCAAATGTCCAAGTACCATTATAAAAATCATAAGACATAAAACAAATATAATGGAAAGAAAACATTTCCACACCTTGATCACAATATATCACTTAAATATATTGACATAAAAAATCCATTATAAAAACAATTTTCAATAAAAAAATACTTAAAAGAGTATATGTTATTTATTTCATTTTAAAAAACATTATGTCTGGTTCAGGAAGCCAAAGACCAAATAATACTCGCAGTGGTGGAAAGGGTCGTTGTCACCGCGTAAGTTAAAAGAAACATTCCTTTTTTTCGTTTTGTAAAACGATTTGTAGAAAAAGATTCCTTTTGTATAAAATTAAAAGTCAAAGGGGTTTATACACCATATAAAAGAAAGTTGTGTATAAAACGAAATATGCCTCAATGAAAGGAGATTGAGACGAAGTCCCTTACCTCGGGTCCGACTTGACTCGATCATTCTTTAACGTCCTAAATAATAAACTTGAGTTAATTTCTATTTGCTTAAGAACCTTTTTCAAGTTCATTATTCCTTTTATATCACTTATTGCCATTTTATAAACATTATGTAATCATTAAAGTTAATAATGGTCATTTTGTCGATCCTTGGTACTTGAGTCAAAAATAAACTCTTTATAATTACAAGTTGTTCATGTGGTAAAATATACATTATATCAAGAATTGTATTCATGATGTATATATCATATATATCATATATATCCAGTTGATATACATGCATTTATAATATTACATAGTCATTTAGAAGTAAGAAATGAAATGCACCATTCATGGAGATGGTAAGCCGTACGTATGCATGAACACTACTTTCATTTCTATGTCATATTAATGGAATTAAAACTAAATGAGAGATATGTATATTTTAATTCCAGAATTATATTAATCATTTATATGTAACATACATCATATATATCCATTATATATATGTACTTATAATAGTACATTACATTTGGGGATAAGAAATGAAATGCACCATTCATGGAGACGGTAAGCCGTATGTACGCATGAACGCTACTTTCATTTCTATATCATACTTTAATGGAAGGAAAATAATAATGAAATAAAGGTATATTATAATTCCAGTATAACATCATATATAATAACTTTAAATCCATCCTTTATACGTCCCACATATAGCATTAACGAATCAAATCACTTTGAGGGGGCGGTAGTCCGCACTTCCAAAAATGAAGATATCATGTATACCCATAATGGAAACCATAAAGGTATGCCATAAATGAATAATACAGAAGATTAAGTAAAACATGAACATATTATATATCATATATAAATATAGTGACATATTAATGGCCACCTTTGAAGGTGTTATATGAGTGTTGAACAATCATCGTTTCGTGAGGCGGAAATTCGCCAACCATAGAAACAGTATGTTCTTTAACCATTAGATGTATATGTGTGTAAGTGTAGCTCAAAATCTTATTATAACAACATCCTAGTATATTGAAGATACTGGATTTGTTACAAAATAAATTAATAAATAGAGTTTAGGGGGTTGGAGAAGCAAAATAAAACAAAAGAACACAAGTGAAGACAGCACCTTAAAATCGGGTAACTCTCTTAGATTTGAGCTCAAAGGCTTCCTTGGGAAGACTTCTGCCAAAAGTGAGGCTTCAAGGAGTAATATAGGGATGTGTAGAGACAAAATGGGCAGGTTTTGGCCGAGCCAAAGGCTTTGGAAGTGTGGGTAAGGTGGTAGAGGTGGGGGCCTTTTATAAGAGGAGAGGAGGGGCACTCTTGGAAAGTAAGGAAATGTTACTTTATTTTAGAATGAGTTTCGGATTTTAATGGTCCCACATTGATGTGTTTAGAGTATAAGGTGATAAGGTTTTGAAATCCACCCATCCAATAGGTTTTTGACATGTGTAGGTCTTATATTTTACATTATCTTTCCATTTTATTTAAATCATTAAATAATGAGGTAATCGTTGCATCTTCATGGTGTCATAAATAATTTAATTTACATAATGTCTAAAAATTATAAAACAAATACTATGATGTAGGAAATCTTATGACCTTTCCAATGAACATTTATAGTCAAAATTATGATTTGTATAACCCCATGTAAAAATTGTTTTAGTAAAACAACTCATGTTTGTGACCTTTTTATTTTAACTTTAAATAAAAAGTTATTAATGTCATTTTCCAACCAAAGTGGCTTCATGGGGTCCCCAAGTTGACCCATGGATTTTATTGGTCGTAAATGACACATCCAATGAGTTTGGGACATGTTTCAAGATCATTTCATATTATTACAACGTTATTTTTACCTTAAATTACACTAATTACCTCTAATTGCGATTAAAAACTTAATAAGTTACTATTCACCAAAAAATTATTTTAATCCCATTGAACCAAAATTTACTTCATAATGAAAACCATGTATGTCAGATTTTTGAAATTCAAAACACAGAGGTAGTAAAATTTCATTTAAACGAAAAATCAGTTTTTTAAGTACCACTTTGTGGTTTCACTATTCATCAAAAAATGAAGTTTTTCAGAAAAAATACCAAAACCTCACCCTAAGCTATATTTGATATTACGAATTCAAAAATGAAGTCCATTTTAAAAAATTCAAAACATATAAGTTGCATTAATTAATTTTATAATTAATTCCTACTGTCAGAGCAAATAGCGGGTTTTTATGAAACAATAAGTATCAAAAGATTGACCCTAGTTTAAGTCCGATTTCAAAGTGAAATTTATTCCAACGACCACTATTGGATTTAATGGTAAAAATATATTCTAATTTCACTTTAAAATCAATTCAAAAGATAATCTAATCATATAAATAAATTAGATTAAAAAGCGGTTTTGAATTAAAATACAACATTTTATACTATTCATTAAAAAATGAACTTTATCGGAAAAATACCAAAAATTTACACAAAGTAAATTTTGATGTCCCGATTCTAAAGAGAAGTTTTATTTGGATCAATAGAATGTATAAGAGTGAAAAAAAACTATATTTAATGATGGTTCTCCATCAAAAGGCGATAAGTGCACCTTTAGTGAAAACTAGGGCATATACACCTAAAATTGAATTCTTTCCGTATTTTAAGCCTTTATATTTTATTAGATAAAAGTAAAAACATTTAGAAAACATATATAATCATATTTTAGTTATTTCTATCCATTCCCGCCAATACAATGGCTATGTGTTAACTACCATTTAAAATAATATTATTTTATTACTAGTGTGCAACGTAAGATTTCAAAGAAACTCTTTGTTGCGTATTGGGTACGCTATCGAACATAGCAACACCTTTAAAGTAAAATTAATATTTAATTCGTAAATATTAATAAATATGAAAATGTTTTATTCATTATTTACCTGGGATGTTACATCCTTCCCCCTTTTGGTAATTGTGTCCTCGCAATTTTATTCACTTATCAAAATAAGTGGGGGTATTTATCCCTCATAGCATTTTCAGATTCCCACATTTCCTCTTCAACAATATGGTTTTTCCACAAAACCTTTACCTGGTGAATTACCTTATTTCGCAACACTTTCTCTCTTCGGTCAAGAATCTGGACTGGTTGTTCTTCATAAGATAGGTTTTCCTCCAGCTGAACTACCTCTGGACTCAAAACATGAGATGGATCTGGCATATACTTTCTCAACATCGAAACATGAAAAACATTGTGTACCTGAGATAAACTCGGAGGTAAAGCCACTCGGTAAGCAACTGATCCAACTTTCTCCAGAATTTCATATGGTCCAATGAACCTTGGACTCAGCTTTCCTTTCTTACCAAATCTCATCACACTTTTCCATGGAGAAACCTTGAGAAAAACATGATCACATACCTCGAAAGATAGATCCTTCCTCCGGTTATCCGCATAACTCTTTTGCCTGCTCTGATCTGTTCTCATGTGTTTCTGAATCAACTGAACTTTTTATGTCATCTCTTCTACCAATTCTTGTCCCATCAGCTTCCTTTCACCCACTTCATCCCAAAATGCTGGAGTTCGACATTGCTTCCCATATAATGCCTCAAATGGTGCCATCTGTATACTGGAATGAAAACTGTTATTATAAGAAAACTCAACCAAATATAGATTTTGGTCCCAAATTCCCTGATAATCCATTGAACAAGATCGTAGCATATCCTCCAAGGTCTGAATTGTTCGTTCTGACTTCCCATCTGATTGTGGATGAAAAGCTGTACTAAAATTTAATTCAGTACCCAACGACTTCTAAAGGCCTTTCCAATAGTTAGAAGTAATCCTGGGATCACGGTCAGATACAATGGAGAGAGGAAATCCATGTAACCTGACTATATCTTTAAGATACAAACAGGAAAGTTGATCTAGGGAAAAATTATCTCGTATGGCAAGGAAATGAGCAGATTTAGTCAATCGATCAACAATAACCTAGATTGCATTATTACCTCGAGATGTCCTCGGTAATCCCACAACAAAGTCCATGGATATATTTTCCCATTTCCACTCTGGCACTGGTAAAGGATGAAGCATCCCTTTTGGTAACTGCCGCTCTGCTTTAACCTGCTGACAATTCAAACACTTCACAGTAAAATTAGAAATATCTCTTTTCATTCCATCCCACCAGTAATACTCCCGCAAATCCCTATACATCTTAGTACTTCCAGGATAAACTGAAAATGGGGAACTGTGAGCCTCACATAATAACTCATTCTTCAAATGTGAATCACCAGGGACACATAACCTCTTCCCAAACCTCAAAACACAATCATTATCAATGTTGAATTCAGGCAACTTACCCTTCTGAACTAGCTCTACCTTTTTCTGCAACTCATTGTCTTCCCTCTGTGCTTGCTTAATTCTGTATGATAGGGATGATCTCACTGATACCTGAAACAAAACAGAATAACTTCCTGCACCAAAAAATTATATTCCAAAGTTCATCAAATCAAAAACCAAAGGATCTCATTCCAAATGTATCATGGTTAATGAAGCATTACTTTTTCGACTCAAAGCATTGGCCACTTTATTTTCTTTTCCAGGATGGTAATGAATTGTACAATCATAATCCTTGATTAATTCCAGCCATCTCCCATGTCTCATGTTCAATTATTTCTGAGTGAATATATACTTTAATCTTTTGTGATCAGTATATATTTCAAACTTTACTCCATACAAATTATGCCTCCAAATTTTTAAAGCAAAAACAACAGTAGATAATTCCAAATCATGTGTAGGGTAATTTACCTCATGAGTTTTCAACTAACGTGAAGCATAAGCAATTACCTGATCATTCTGCATAAGGACACAGCCAAGTCCCTTCAACAAAGCATCACTGTATATAACAAACTCACCATTCCTCAAAGGAAGTGGCAAAACTAGAGCATTCACCAATCTTCTTTTCAACTCCTGAAAACAATCATCACATTCTTTTGTCCAGATGAACTTAACACCCTTATGAGTTAGCTTAGTCCTTGGACTAGATAACCGTGAAAAAATTTCAACAAACCTTTGGTAGTAACCTGCTAAACCAAGAAAAATATGGATCTCGGTTACATTTGTGGGTCTTGTCCATTCTTTAACAACTTTTGTTTTAGCAGGATCAATAGTTATACCATCTTTTGAAACAATGTGACCCAGGAAAAAAATTTGTTGTAACCAAAACTGACACTTACTGAATTTTCCATATAGTTTCTTTTCTTTTAAGGTTTGAAAGATAACCCTTAAATGTCTTTCATGATCCTCTTTAATTTTAGAAAACACCAAAATATCATCAATAAAAACAACCAACATTTTTCACCTGAGTCAACTGAGCCATCACTGCAACAAACTGTTTAGTTCTAATTCTGACCATATCTGGATACTGATTTGAAAGATCATTTCCCTCTGTATGCCTTCCCATAAAAGTTGTTCTGTTTCCTCTATGAAAAACCATTCTTAACACAGAAATATATTAGGCGAAGCAACATGGTAATATTTAAATGCTATATCATTTTATTCATACCACAAATTAACTTATAATTTAACAATTTTCAAACTCCTAAAGTTGTCTAAACCGACCTATGATACCAACTATAAGGCCCCGGCCTTAAACATTACTTAATATTGAATTAAATGAATAATTAAAATTGAGGATATTTTCAGGTTCAGAGTTTTAGAGAATTAGGACATAACTATTACATCTCAAAAGATTACAAAGTAGACACTTCTACTAAGTTTCCATAAAATAAAAACTCTTAAAAAGAAACATGTCTAGTTCCATGTTTTAGATAGCATGACTTTCCCTTGATCCCATCCTTGACCCAATTCCACATTAAGTCATGTGAAAAACATTTCAAAAAAACTTGGGGTGAGCATAAAAAGTTTAGTAAGGGATACACAAAGAATGAAAACTGTTATTTTTTCAAACATCAAGTAAACCATGTATACTTATCAGAGTAATACCTTCACCTTCATGAAGTAGTAAAAACTCTTCAATGAATAAAATATCATTACTTACCCTTTTGTAACCAAAGGATTACCATAAAACCAATATAAATAACACATAACATATAAAGGAAACTTGGGACATAAACATACTTAAGTGGAATAACCATACGGTTGACTTCTACATGTATCACTTAATGGAATAGCCATATGGCCAACTTCCATACATACTTAATGGAATTGCCCTACGGCTGACTTCCATGCCCAATGCATTGGAGGTTATAACGTAACCACCCATCCTGGTATTCACGGCACCACCCGTCATATGGTTTATCACGTAACCACCCATCAAATTTCCAAGTACCATTATAAAAATCATAAGACATAAAACAAATATAATGGAAAGAAAACATTTCCACACTTTGATCACAATATATCACTTAAATATATTGACATAAAAAATCCATTATAAAAACAATTTTCTATACCAAAATACATAAAAGAGTATATGGTATTTATTTCATTTTAAAAAACATTACGGCTTGTTCAGGAATCCAAAGACCAAATAATACTCACGGTGGCGGAAAAGGTTGTTGTCACCGCGTACGTTAAAAGAAACATTCCTTTTTGTCGTTTTGTAAAACGCTTCGTAGAAAAAGATTCCTTTTGTATAAAAGTAAAATTCAACGGGGTTTATACACCATATAAAAGAAAGTTGTGTATAAAATGAAATATGCCTCAATGAAAGGAGATTGAGATGAAGTCCCTTACCTTAGGTCCGACTTGACTCGATCGTTCTTTAACGTCCTGAATAATAAAATTGAGTTAATTTATATTTGTTTAAGAACCTTTTTCAAGTTCATTATTCCTTTTATATCACTTATTTCCATGTTATAGACATTATGTAATCATTTTAGTTAATAATGGTCGTTTTGTCGATCCTTGGTACTTGAGCCAAAAATAAACTCTTTATAATTACAAGTTGTTCATGTGGTAAAATATCCATTATATCAAGAATTATATTCGTGATGTATATCTCATATATATCATATATATCCAGTATATATACATTCATTTATAATATTACATAATCATTTACAGGTAAGAAATGAAATGCACCATTCATTGAGACGGTAAGGCGTACGTACTCATGAACGCTACTTTCATGTCTATGTCATATTAATGGAAATAAAACTAAATGAGAGATATGTATATTTTAATTCAAGAATTATATTAATAATTTAGATGTAACATACATCATATATATCCATTATATATATGTACTTATAATAGTACATTACATTTGGGGATAAGAAATGAAATGCACCGTTCATGGAGAAGGTAAGTCGTATGTACGCATGAATGCTACTTTCATTTCTATATCATACTTTAATGGAAAGAAAATAACAATGAAATAAAGGTATATTATAATTACAGTATAACATCATATATAATAACTTTAAATCCATCCTTTATACATCCCACATATGGCATTAACAAATCAAATCACTTTGAGGGGGCGGTAGTCCGCACTTCAAAAAATGAAGATATCGCGTATACCCATAATGGAAACCATAAAGGTATGTCATAAATGAAAATACAGAAGCATAAGTAAAACATGAACATATTATATATCATATATAAATATAGTGACATATTAATTTCCACCTTTGAAGGTTTTATATGAGGGTTGAACAATCATCATTTCGTGAGGCAGAAATTCGCCAACCATAGAAACAGTATGTTCTTTAACTATTAGATGTAGATGTGTATAAGTGTAGCTCGAAATCTTCTTATAAAAACATCCTAGTATATTAAAGATACTGGATTTGTTACAAAAGAAATGAATAAAAAGATTTTAGGGGGTTGGAGAAGCAAAATAAAACAAAAGAACACAAGTGAAGACATCACCTTAAAATCGGGTAACTCTCTTAGATTTGAGCTCAAAGGCTTCCTTGGGAAGACTTTTGCCCAAATTTAGGCTTCAAGGAGTAATAGAGGGATGTGGAGAGACAAAATGGGCAGGGTTTGGCAAAGCCAAAGGCTTTGTAAGTGTGGGTAAGGTGGTAGAGGTGGGGGTCTTTTATAAGAGGAGAGGAGGGGCACTCTTGGAAAGTAAAGAAATGTTACTTTATTTTAGAATGAGTTTCGGATTTTAATGGTCTCACACTGATTTGTTTCAAGGATAAGGTGATAAGGGTTTGAAATCCACCCATCCAATAGGTTTTTGACATGTGTAGGTCTTAGAATTTACATTATCTTTCCATTTTATTTCAATCGTTAAATAATGAGCTAATCGCTGCATCTTCATGGTGTCATAAATAATTTAATTTATTTAATGTCTAAAAATTATAAAAAAATACTATGATGTTGGAAATGTTTTTAAATTTTCAATGAATATTTATAGTCAAAAATATGATTTGTATAACCCCATGTAAAAATTGTTTTAGTAAAACAACTCATGTTTGTGAGATTTTTATTTTAACTTTAAATAAAAAGTTATTAATGTCATTTTCCAACCAAAGTAGCTTCATGGGGTCCCCAAGTTGACCCATGGATTGTATTGGTCGTCCATGACATATCCAATGAGGTTAGGACATGTGTCAAGATCATTTCATATTATTACAACATTATTTTTACCTTAAATTACACTAATTACCTCTAATCGCGATTAAAAAATTAATAAGTTACTATTCACCAAGAAATTATTTTAATCCCATTGAACCACATTTTACTTCTTAATTACAACCATGTATGTAGGATTTTTTAAATTAAAAACACAACGGTGGTAAAATTTCATTTAAACGAAAAATCAGTTTTTTAAGTACTACTTAGTGGTTTCACTATCCAACAAAAATTGAAGTTTTTCAGAAAAATACCAAAACTTCACCCTAAGATATATTTGATATTAAGAATTCAAAAATGCAGTCCATTTTACAAAATTCAAAACATATAAGTTGAATTAATTAATTTAATAATTAATTCCCGCTGTCAGAGCAAATAGCTTGTTTTTATGAAACAATATGTATCAAAAGATTGACACTAGTTTAAGTCTGATTTCAAAGTGAAATTAATTCCAATGACCACTATTGGATTTAATGGTAAAAATATATTATAATTTCACTTTAAAACCAATTCAAAAAAATATAATCATACAAATAAATTAGATTAAAAAGAGGTTTTGAATTAAAATACAACATTTTACACTATTCATTAAAAAATGAAGTTTATCAGAAAAATACCAAAAAATGTATAAGAGTGAACAAAACTATATTTAATGACGGTTCTCCATCAAAAGGAGATAAGTGAACCTTTAGTGAAAACTAGGGCATATACGCCTAAAATTGCATTCTTTCTGTATTTTAAGCCTTTATATTTTATTAGATAAAAGTAAAAAATTTAAAAAACATATATAATCATATTTTAGTTATTTATATCCATTCCCACCAATACAACGACTATGTGTTAACTACCATTTAAAATAATATTATTTTATTCCTAGTGTGCAACGTAAGATTTCAAAGAAACTCTTTGTTGCGTATCAGGTACGCTATCGAACATAACAACCCCTTTAAAGTAAAATTAATATTTAATTCGTAAATATTAAAAAATATGAAAAAAAATTTATTCATTATTTACCTGGGATGTTACAATGCACCTCACTTCCTCTATCTTTTTTGATATTAAATGAAATGACCCTTATGCTTAATTGAGTTGTTTTCTTTTATAGGTTCATAATGGTAGAAGGAATCCCCAGATAGTGAAGGTGGAGGACTAATTTTCTTGAAAATAAGAGAGTTAACCTTTAGTTTTTTATCTTTTAAACTCATCAAATTTTATGTCCACGACATGTTTTTAACTTTAAAGATAAAATTTCCTTCCCACACATGAATTATTCTTTACTTGAATAATCTAGGAGACACGAGTTTCTTAGGATCCCTGTAATGAAATGTCATAGATTTCAATGTGGATATGATTAAATCATTTAAATATAGAATTGAATTTTTAAATATTAATAATATATTTTGAAATTATGACCAATTATTTGAAGGAATTAATTGATTCGTATAAATGAAATTCTCTAACCATCTTTCATGCTTTCAGTTTCTGAAATTCATGTGAATTGATCTATTATTTTTAATCATGTCTTGAGTGATTTTCCTAAATCATATGTCTCATTCTTGAGAGTATTTCTAGACCAAGTACTTCCTATTAATTCTTGATCATATTTCATTATTGATCTTAGGATACGTAACTGACCAGAACTTGTATTGAAACTCTTCAAAGCTATGATTATGCAAAAACACATATAAAATAATTGGGTTGTCCTTTGAAAAGAAACATTTACTTACAAGACCAACATTGCATCAATATTTATTTTATCCCATAGATACCAAGAATAAAATTTATTGGGATGAGCCATGTTTCAAGCCATTTTTATCCATTCCAACCCTCCTCTTAGTATTTTTATGATATTTTAAAGATGAAGTGTGGGCATAATGGAAATTATGGTGGATGGGTTGATATATATTATAAGAAATAAGTGTGTGGGTATTATTGTGGTAATAGTGAGAGTTTCTATAATAATTAATTATACACTATCCCCCCCCCCCCCCCTTAAATTAAAAATAATGGAAAAAATGTAAAAAAGTTACAAAAAAAGAGAAAAAAGGTTGTGATTTGGGAGAACCAAAAATCACCATTTTCCAGACTAATGATATTCTGATCATATGTGGTTAGGTGAGGGATGTGAGGTTTTATCTAATCATAATTTAAAAATTGCAAAAAATCACAAAAGTAAAAAATTCATGATTGTGCACAAATCATTAATTATGCATAATTTGATCAAGAACTTTCTTTATGTTTTGTGGAAGTGTGGGTTTCTATTTTGAAGGGGAGAATTTAATTACAGTTTTTGATATCATGCATTTTACGTAAGAGAAAAACCTCCTCCTTGAGCCTTAATTATTAAAATCATAAAATCCTACCAACCTTAAGCCTCGTATTCATTTGAACCTTTATTGAAATTCCTCAAGATTTTATGTGCCTTTTCTCTTTACAAAAGGGTAAAGTACCTTATTTACAAGTCCATTGATAAAGAGCTTTTTCTTATGATATAAGAATAACACTAACGGAATTGTATCATGAGTGATTAGAAAAAATAATCAAAATTGAGGTAAATCATGACTTAGCATGTTTAATAACAATTAATCTAGGATCTTGAATGAATAAAAAGAGAAGTTCCATAAATTTTCAAAGGTGAAAAGTAAAATATGTGAATTATTTGTTTCTTTGAAAATGGGAAATTAAATTTATATTTTATATAGATTTATGAATGTTTGATTTCACATTGAAAATAAATTTTATTTTATTTCATTATAATTTCATTATTGGTAACATTTGTGTCCTCTTATTGTCTTGTTGAGATTTTATGTCTGAGGACAAACATGGTTTAAGTGTGAGGGTATTTGATAAAGAAATTTTATGTGAATATTTTTAATCCAACAATGGGGGGTTTTAATTTTTATTAATGATAAACACAATGTACTTAAATATTTTATTAAAATAATGGTTATTTTGAATTATAGATTGAAAATGGTCTAAATTGTATAAAGGGAATAATTCTGGATTTTTGACTAATTTTTTACATCAAGGGTATTCTAGTCATTTCATAAAAATGATAATTCCAAATTTAGTGATTTTTTTGTTAGAATTCATATTTTATTTCCTTCATCTTTTTCTTATGAACTAGGGGCTAATTTCATCATCTATATACCCTAAAAAACAATGAAGATGATGCTTTTTCCAGGTAGATTGTGTGGACCCCACCACTGTAAGGGAATCGTTGCCCAGCCTACACACATTCAATGGATATTATTCCACCTAGATTAGAACAAGGGAACAATTTTGCGTCTCTAAAATTAATTTGAAGGAGTTTTGAATTCATTAAGGTTACCATTGAATGTTATATTTTGGGTGGAAGCTTCCTAGAACATTCATCCATAAAAAGAAACTGCCAATTAAAAAATCATAACTCCTAAATCCTATGGTCAAATGAGCAGACATTTGAAGGGTGATTGGTCAATACCTTTATGAACATCTTTTATGAAGGGGTATACTCATTTATCCTCTATTTAGTAGGCCAAAAATTCTCAACATTTTAGATGAATAATTAATACTATAAAAGGAGGCCCTCTCCTCCTTCCAAAATCAATTGATCAATACCCACAGCTAAGTAGGGATCCCACAGGGGCATGGGTCACTGCTTATACTCTCTTCCCCCTCATTTATTCTTTTTATTTTATTTTCATTTTAGTTTGGTTTTAGTTTTAATTTAAATTGTAACTTGAATTTATTTTAAATAAGCACATATATTTTATTTTTTTAATCATTTAATTTCTTCTATAATAATAATAATAATTAAAAAATATTATTTTTATTTTTATTTTTATTTATAATATATAAATCATATTTTCAAATTATTTTACTTTTTTTCTCTCTCCTATTTCAAAAACTATTTTCATAATTAATTATTTTTATTATTATTATTATTATTATTATTATCAATTTCATTATAAATTATTAATCTCAATATATCTCCAATCCATCCACCTTCATGGTTTATTACTCTCAAAAATGAGTGTGTGACCCCGAAGTTTGGCCCTGGGGGAGGTCAAGGTGTTTTTGAATTTTCTATAATGTTTATTCTAAATTTACGATAGACATTATTAATATGATTTGGTGAGGGGAATATCTTTGATTCATTGATAGACCCCTACAACATGGGACTCAAGATATTTATTTTCTAAAAAAGAATAGTGATTCAAACATGAGATTTCATGTTTGAGTTATCAAACTAGAATCAAACATATAAAGGGTAATAATGATCGATTCCATGACTGAACCCCAAAACCAATTCATTTCTTCCTAAATTCATTCTGTTTAAACTTTCATAATATTATAAATTTATAACTATTACTTTACAAGTCATTGTTTTAAATAATCAAAAACCACAAAATGAGATCGACTAGTTGGATAAGATAAAGTAGTTGAACAACATTGAAAGTCTCCTCAAGAGAGACGAACATGATCAGCCAATGTGCTACACTAGGAATAATATAATTTTTTTGTCCACACCCAACAATAGGCATGTGTCAAAACTGGCGCCATTTCTAGGGATCCAATTAATATTTCATTTACTTTTTCTATTTTTACATCTTAGTTAGATTTAATTTATTTTAAAAAACTAAAGAATAATAATTCTATAATTTATTAAAATTTAGAATATTATTCATGGAAAAATTATGCACAAGTGTAGCAACAACAACAAGAAGAAGAAGAAAATATTAGAAGACATCAGTTGCAAGAACATAGAGAAAGCATTGGAAAACTGACGAGAAAATATGATTGATAGTTTTTTTATTTTTGTCCATTAATAGAACAAACCAACCCTAAGATAGAGAACGAACATGAGGTGGAAATGGAGGATGATTTTCCTTCTATGCTACAAGTGGAAGATCAACAATGATTGGATCAATTCTTGATTAAATGTGAGGAACTACCTGATCACCCCATATAATATAAAGAAGAAGGGGGAGAACCACTGAAAGAAGAAACTACCCAATTGGGGGAATTTGAAGTCAATATAGAGGAGCCTGACTACCTTCCTCCATCCTCAGAGAGTCTACTCCAAGAGGAACTTACCACTAAGATAGAGATTTAAGATGAACTGACTTATGTAGTTGAACCATTATTTGACTCTATATCTTCTAATTTTATTGAATATGAATTCTACATCACTATTTGTGGTTTTTATTATACAGAATGAGAAATATCAACCATTACTTAGAGGATGAAGAAGTACCTATATGTTCACCTTCTGAGGAACATATGGATCTCCATGGCCATGTTGAATATTTTTTGAAGGATGTTCGTGAAGAGAAATTAGTGTATTTCCCTAAGGAAACAAGGACAAAAGCTACTTACTTTGATTGGTAATAATTTGAAATTGATACTATATGTTTCAATCTTATTCAAATATAATTACACTATAACATTCCCTTTTATTATTATTTGGATGCAGAATACCTTGAGGAACCACTAGATAGAGATGAAGAGGTTTCACAAGTAGCAACCAAGAATGAGGATGATTCATACTTCATCCTACCCCCACCATGAAAGTTATAACTCATTTTGAAGGGGTAAGATATGGTGTACTATATCAATTGATCATCCCTCATGAAAAAATATTAAGAAAAAGTTGGTAAAACCATATGTGGTGGTTCAAATCTATGAATCTTCATCATATATTAGATTTGTGATAATAGATGGTACTGGCCTCTAGAGGAAATAAATATTCCGGGCCCACTTGTGGGATCATACCATGATTTATCTTTACTTTCATTCTATAAATTTATATTTAAATTTACTTTCATAGAATTATTATATCATTCAGCCCACTCCCTCTATCTTTTTTTGGTTTAAAATACATGATTCTTATGATTAATTGATTCGTTTCTTTATATTGGTTCATAATGGTAGAAGGAAGCCCCAGATAGTGAAGGGGAGGACTAAGATACATAGATAAAGTGAGTTAACTTTTAATGTTTTATATTTTAAAATATACACATTTTTGTCCAAAACATTTTTTTAGATTTAAAGATTAAATTTCATTCCCATGCATGAATTATGTTTTACTTGACTAATCTAGGATACATGCCTTTCTTAGGAATCCTATGATGTCATGTTTTATATTTAAATATTTATATGATTAAATTATTGAAATAGAGAGTTTAATTTTTAAATATTAATCATAGATATTGAAATTATGACCCATGATTTAATGGAATTAATTGATTCATAAAAATGAAATGCCCTAACCACCATTCATGCTTTGAATTTCCAAAATTCATGTCAATTGATTTATTATTGTCAATAATGTCTTGAGTGCTTGTCTCAAATCATGTGTCTCATTCTCAATAGGATTTCTAGACTAAGTACTTCATATTTATTCTTAAGAATATTTCTTGAGTGATCATGGGACATGTAACCGACCAGAAATTGTATTTAAACTTGTCATATCTTTGAATGTGAAAAAAACACATTTAAAATGACTGAGGAATCCTAGAAAAGGATAATTTTCCTTGAAATACCACTATTATATAAATCATTAATTTTATCCCATAGAGACCATGAATGAACTTTATAGGGTTGAGCCATGTTTTGATCCATTTTTATCCATTCCTACCATCCTCTAAGTATTTTCATTATATTTTAATGTTGAAGTGTGGTGGTATAGGGAATCATGGAGGATGGGATGATATACATTGTAAGGAAGAAGTGTGGGGGTATTATTTTTGGAATTATAAATGGTTTTGGAATCATTCATTATATTCTATTCATTTCCACTTTTGAATTTAAAAAATGAAAAAAAAAACCAAAAAGAGAAATTTAGGTTGTTATTTGGGAGAACCAAAAATCACCATTTTCTAGACCGATGATATTTTGATTGTATGTGGTTAGGTGATGTATGTGACGTTTTATCTAATCATAATTTTAGAAAAAAATGTAAAAAAGTAAAAAATAATAATCATGATTGTGCATAAATCATTCATTTTTTTTAATTTGATCATAACCTTGCTTTGATTTTCGGGGATGTGGGTGTTGCTACATTGAAGGGGAGAATTTAATTACACTTTTTGATATCAAAAATTTTACATAAATGAAAAACCTCCTCCTTAAGCCTTAATTTTTAAAAGCCTCAAATCCTACCAACCTTATTTTTCAAATTCATCTGAACTTTTATTTCAATTCCCCATTATTTTATGTGTCCATTGTCTTTACAATGTAGAGAATGTAGTTCATTTACAATCCTATAGATAAGGAGAGTTTTCTCATGATATGATCATAACTTGACTTAAATTTTATCATGAGTGATTAGATAAATTAATAAAAAGTGGGGTAATTCATGACTTGTCATGTATGATAATAATGAATCAATGAGATTGAATGAATTAAAGGAGAAGTTACATCAATTTTTAAAGGGGAAAAGTAAAATATGATAATTATTTGATTCTTAGAAAACTGGTAAATTAAATTGATATTTTATACAGATTTTTCAATGTTTGACTTCACATTGATTTTTTTTTATTGCATTGAAATTTGAATATTGTTAAAATTGGTGTCGTATGATTTCTATGTTGAGATTTTATGCTAGAGGACAATCAAGGTTTTATTGTGGGGGTATTTGACAGAGGAAATTTATCTGCACATTTTTAATCAAATAATGAGTATTTTTTATTTTTTTCAATGATAAACCCCATGTATTTAAATATTTTATTAAAATAGTGGGTATTTGGAATTATAGATTGAAAATGGTATAAATTGTTTAAATTTTCTAATTCTAGATATTTTACAGTTTTTTACATCAAGGTTATTTTGGTCATTTCATAAAATATATAATTCGAAATTTAGTGATTTTTTTAGAATATATGTTTTATTTCCTTCTAATTTCTCTTCAGGACCAGGGGCTGATTCTAGAATCTATATGCCTTAAAAATCCAAGAAGATGAATATTTTCTGGGCAGACAGTGTGGACCCCACCATATTAATAGAACCATATATCAGCCTAAACACCTTCAATGGAGGTGATTATTCCTAAATATAATATGGACCCAAAGGCGTGTCTCTAAAATTAATTTGATGGATTCTTAGAATCATTAAGGTTAATTTTGGAGGAAGCTTCCTAAAACCTTCTTCTAGAAAATGAAACCTCCTATTAAAAAAACCTAATTCATACATCTAGTGGCCAAACATGCTTCAATTTGGAGGGTGTATGGACAACTCTTTTATGGAAAAAAATTATAAAGGGTTCCATGCATGAATATTTCATTTAATATGAAAAAACATGTACGGTTTTAGAGGAATAATTCTTCCTATAAAAGGAGTCCATGTCCTCCTTCCAAAATAATCTACTCAATACCTGCAGCCAAGAAGATATCCCACTAGGGCACAGGCCACTATAGCTCATATCTAATTCCCTCATTTCTTATTTTTATTTTACTTACAATTTATTATTGTTTTAGTATTAATTTAAATTGTAATTTGAATTTATTTTAAATAAATCCATTCATTTTTATTTTGGTTTCCTCCATTTAATTTCTTCTTTAATTATAATAATAATAATAATAATAATTAAAAAATATATTCTTTCTATTAATATTATTATAATTATTATTTATAACATCTCAATGATAATTTCAAATTATTTTACATTCTTAATCTCTCCTATTTCGAAAACTATTTTCATAAATAATAATAATAATTATTATTATTATTATTATTACTTTCACATTCATTGTAAATTATTAATATATCTATCTTTATCTAATCCATCCACCTTTTTGATCTATTACTCTTGGAAGTGAGAGGCTGACCCCAATGCTTAGCCCAGGTGGAGGTCACGTTGTTCTTGAATTTTCATTAAATTTTATTCTAAATTTGTAATAGACTTGAGTAGTATTCTTAGCCCACAAAAATTTCCCCAATTGGGTGATGGTACCCAACAACATCAAACTCATTATATTTCTATTCTGGAAAAGAATAGTGATTCAAGCATGATATTTCTTGTTTGAGTTATCAAACTAGAATCAAATATATTAAGGAGAATAATGATTGAATCCCTGACTAAACGCCAAAACCAAGACTATTCTTCCAAACTTCATTCTGTTTAAACATGCTTCTTAGTATAAATTTAGAATTATTGATTTACATGTAATTGTTTTAAATAGTAAAATCCACAAAAAAAAGATATACACTACTGGAAAATGGACCTATCCCCACGGTTTTCTCCAATACTGTGGGGATAGACCCCCCCTATACCCACGGTTTTGGAAAACTGTGGGTATAGGTGTCTATTGAAGTCCTATACCCACGGTTTTCCAAAACTGTGGGTATAGGGGGGTCTATCCCCACGGTTTTCCCAGACCATGGGGATAGGTCCTAAAAAGTGACCTATACCCACAGTTTTGGGGAAAACCGTGGGGATAGGTCTGGGCTAAAATTTCTATACCCATGATTATGAAAAACCGTGGGTATAGGTCACTTTTGTGTGTGCGGGAAATTTTTTTTTCCGCAGGAAGGAAATTTTTTTGGTGGGAACCCTATACCCACGGTTCTTCCCTCTATACCCACGGTTTTTATAAATATATTTAACTAAATATATATATATATACATATAGGTGATGTTAGGGTAGTGGTTAGACGCGGTGTTTCCAGTGGAGAGGTTGCGAGATCGAAACTCGACGCCTGCATTATTTTAGGACCTATACCCATGGTTTTGAAACCATGGGTAAAAGCCATTAACACCATGAAAATTGGATATGTTTCAGTGACATGGTGGCAGGACACCTATACCCACTGTTTTGGAAAACCGTGGGTATAGGCTGGGGACCTATCCCGACGTCGTTCCATCCCACGGTTCCCAAAACCGTGGGTATTGGCTATACCCATGGTTTTGGGGGCTATACCCACAATTTTGAACCGTGGGTATAGGCCATTTTTCTAGTAGTGATATTAGATGAATAAGATAAATTATTTGAACCACATTGAAAGGATCCTCAAGAGAGACATCTCTGGTCTGCCACTATGCTACACTAGGAAAAAGATAACTGTTTTTTTTTTAATTTCTGTGATAGGATTGCATCATTGATTTAATGCATAAACATTGAAAACATGCCCCTCAATTCCAAAATAAACCACATTATGGGACAGAACTCTAAAAAATAGTCACATGTTCAAACCACCAGTTATACCACTCTGTATTGACCCAACCCACTTGGACCTTCTAGGAGGGAGGATGACTAAGACATTGCAACCCTAGGCCCAACCTCCAGTGTCCAATGGCTTGAAAAAAACACTAAGAAGGAATAACTAAATTGGATGGTCATTTCCTTAAGTACCTGTATGCACACACCCAACCATCTCCATGAATAAATATAGATGAATAATAATAAAATTAAGTAATATATAGAGTAAAAATATTGTATGTTAATATATCATGTGAATATAAAAGAGTGTTAATGTTTAATCTTAAATTTAATATAAAAAATAAATTCCCACACATATAATCATTCCCAACATGAATATAACTGGGATTTAAAATAGTTGAGAGATCATGAATTCTGATCACTATGTCCAGACCACCACACATGAAGAAGGCACCCAAGAATCCCTATCATCCTTAGAAATTACTGATGATATTTCCATCTTCTATATAATACATGAAAATTGTGTGCAATTCCCATTTATAGGTGAGTATATACATGCCAATTTGGATTCTTTGTAAACTACAAAGTGAAAAATATAAAACATGATATAAGTAGTCATCTTAACCCTAAGTAAGTGAGAATGAAAACTAACAACATATATATATTTGCTCATATAATAAACCAAGATGGGAGTGGAAGGGGATCACCAACTTTGAGAATATCTTTGGATGATGACTCTACCTATAACTCTGAATGTCCATCACTGATGCCTGGTATCTCTCATGTATGCCTGACCAAGTCATGAGGAGGGCATGTACCTCACCATCACTCAACATCCTAAGGGAGTACCAATACCAAAGGTTCATCATAGATTTCCATCATCAAGAATAACCATAGAAAAACATGGGGAGGGGATTCACATCACCTCTCCAATACCCCACAATCAAGGTAGCCACAATTATGGACCATGCATCCCACATAACCTCACCATGATAATAGTTAAGGCGATGCTACCCAATAACTACTCTCCATAGCTAAGGGATCGATAAATACCCTAGAGGACCCACACAACATTGAAACTCTATGACATGGGAGTTCCACTCTGTATATAGAGAAAATGTGTCCAATATTAGCAAGGGGAGTACTCACTAACAATTAAAAAAGTTACGGGGAACCCACAACTTGGTGTGAAAAGAGAGCAATGACCCCAGTGATAAATGTGTAAAGGATATGGGAACCCATGTACTAGTTTAATATGGGTGTAGTGACCCAGATATCATTTTTTTTATCACAGCTAATCGATAAAATCGATCAAACATCCCCTAAATAAGTGTTATGCATTGAAAAAAACCACATCATATCTCATACACCACTACAATGTCTACTATAATGTTCCATGTTGAAATACACTCAAATAATATAATAACGGGCTAAAATCTGAGTCAAATACAAGTATATACAATATAAATAAGTTATATAGGTAAGTAAACTTTTTTTGTACGTCCACATAATATTTGACCATGCCTCATCACTAGGATATGTCTCCTCTAGACATGACGCAGTGACCATATCATCATAAAAAAGTTTTGTTTATGGTACCCAACATGTTTAGTCACTCAAGGTCTCGCTTATGCTCTATGTTGTGTCTGTGTATGTCATGTCATGTAGTATTCCCAGTTTTCCCCTTGAACTCCTAGAATACATGACATGTATGACCACATAAATTCATAGACATATGCTAGTTGTAAAATTTCATCTCTCCCCAGTCAATGTCACACAACAAGTGGGTCTTCACACATAGCGTTTGATCCTTAACATGGATGAAATACATTGTTTTTACATAACACAAGGAACACATCGTGTGTTCTAACACACTATGTGGCGTGTAGTAATGTTATAAATATATATTATAGATCTTCACATGGTTATCCTAATCCACATTCCCTACATTTAATCTAAGCACTAGAATAATAGAAAATGGTGTTAGTCATATCCATACATCAATTTCATCCCTCTAGTGGTTAGAAATCAGAATCTGGTGATTCCCTAAAATCCTGAAGGTTCGTTCATTTCCCACAAGTCTATATCTCTCTATATCGACACCTCTCTAGATCCTGGATCCACAATGTATCACTTGAAATACATTTTCCATCATGATATATTTTCAAATCCCCAATTCTTCATCGCATTAAAATATTCCATGAATCATAGGGGTCAATCATGCTTCAATATAGTGTGGAATTAATAAGGGTGATATAATTTGAAAAATGATAGATTTAATGAATTATCAAAATAATTTCCAATAGGTCTTCTTCAAAGTGTGTGTAATCTAAAACAGGGGATTGATAAATCAAATTCATGATTTAAATATTAAATAAATAGGTTGAAAAAATTATTAATGATTCTTACCTTAACTGTGGACTAATCATTTATGTTGAATGCATATTGTAGTGATGGGGAAGATCGGTTATCATCATTGTCTATCAATCCACATCAATCTAATTATTTTTCATTGTCCGATGATGATTCACCAACAAAGAAATATCTCCAAATCCTCTTAGATCTAGAATGGATTACACTGAAATACCTTGTAAAACCATCATAATAGTGTATATAAAGAGTTTTTAATTCGGTTTTTTAATGAAACAAAATTAATTATTTAATCAATTAAACACAGCATCCAACAGCCTCCTCAACTGAATGTCCAGTGAAGACAAACATTACATTTCCACAAGGGTAAACCATTCTATCATAATTAAATGGTCGTATCATATTTTTTATATAACACCATGTTATATAGATATTAAAATAGTTATTAAAAATTATATGTGTGTCATATAAATATATTTAATATTTTAATAAAATTAATTCATGACTCTTTAGGCCTTGGAATCCATCACTATTTCAGTGCATGACTCCAAAATTATATCTCAATATATTTTTATGTATTATAAGAAAGAAATAGTGTCCCTAAATTATGGTGATTAACCCCAAATGATATTTTTATGGATACAAATAACATACCTACGTATAAAATTCAATTTTCTATCAAATAAATACATTTATTAAAATCATTTTCGAAAAAATTTGGTTTATTTCAAATACTGGACATTGAATTATCTGAAAAAATCACATTTTATGCACTAAAGAAAAAATAAAACACTTTTTTAATATGTAATTTTATTATTCCTACACATTTCTTAAACGGAAACCCCATTTAATTTGAAAATAAAAATATTATAAATCAAATTTATATTACTTCTACATTATTATAAAACTATGAAAAATATACATTTCAAAAAAAATTGATTATATTTTCAAAAACTACCATTATATTTTCATGAAATTTCTACCATTTGAAATAAATGTAGGATAATAATATTTTAAAAAAAGGCTTGTTCAAAGTAAAAAAATACAAAACTGAGGTTCTATTTTGAAAACATGAAGTTTTTAAAATCCTAAGCTATACATAAAAATAATTTTTTGTAGAAACACTTTTAAAATAGATCACCACAATAAATACCATTAGATTATAATTTCATTCATTCAAAATATAAGAAATTATCAATAGTTTCACTTACCCTATGACACTAATAGACAATTTTATAAACACTTAAAATATGAAACACGTTCTAATTGAGTCTGAAAAAAACAAATTACAGGGTTTTTTATTTCCTATTTTTAAAAATAAATCAACAAATAAATATATAATGAATAAGAATAATTTTCACTAGTAAGATATTACATGATAAAAATATAGTTTAATAAAAATGAAAAAAACATGTTCAACAAAAATTGATATGGTTTCTAGAATGTAATATATAATAAAGTAATGGAATTTTTAGTATATGACACTAATAAAAATTTTCTGTACTTATTCAGTAAAAATAATATATTTAAAATAAATAGAGCATTCATTGTGGTAAAAAGATAAGTAGGAAACAATGATGTGATTTAACTGGTAAAACATTAAGAAAAATATGTCATCGATCATAGATATATACATATTTTTCATAGTAAAAAGATGTAGTTGTATGTTCATATTAACATAGTCCTCATAAATAAAAATATTTTAAAAATAATATCTATATATAGTTGTTTTTTTGTATAAAAACTCAATTGGATGCAACTATTGAGTAATAATCACAAGCTTTCATGTAGTATAGAAGGAAATCATATGTCTGACTATCTATTGATGAATGGAATGATACGTGATCACAATATATTTTCAGACTCTAAATGATTCTTAAATTCTTTAATTGGGATCAATTCCCCCATACCCAGAAAAGATAAATGAATGAAAAACTCGAAATTATATTTTTTTACTAATTACCCAAATTTCAAATAGTATCTTGAGCTTCCCCGTAAAAATAATCATAAATCTATTTAATTAGTTACTTATCATTTATGGATTGTCATATATCTTGGATAATACACAATATCTAAATCCAAGGAAACCTAAAAAACTATAATTAACAACTTTGTAATCTTCATGTAAAAATTACCCACATGAAACTCAAATAATATATACTAATAACCCAATATTGTTTCCCTAATCCCGTTATTTTTTCATTACCACCATATATCTCTATATACAATTGAGGAATTGATTTGATATATTTTTATATTGATTTTTCATTACTATAATCTACCACTATTCATGTATGACCCATCCATTAGTCAAATATATTAGATATAAAAAACCATCCGAATAGGTCATACAAAGAATGAATGAAAAAAATAAACCCATTATTTTATCTATATGAAGGAATATAAAGTCGTATGTCACACATCTCACAAAATAAGGATATTTTAGAATAATGGATATACTAAATATAGCATATTAACTAAGAATATCTATTAAGAATATGTAAGGAGTTGATCGATACCTTAAACAACCTTTAGTGGAACTAACATAAAAGTGGTAACTGATCTCAATTCACCCAATAATTAATGTTTTTTCAAAGGATTTATAACATTTAATATTAATTACTATGAGTTTATATTCTTCCAAAATATACCTAATTTCTATCAATGTGTTCATGTATAATTTAAGCACATAATAATCAGAATACTACCAACAAGTGTGTCTGAAGACAAAAATGATATATTAGGTGTATGGAAAATAATATCTACACCTTTAGATTCATATGTTATAACAGATTTATATAATTTTTTATCTTTAAAAAAGTAAATAATATTTTATGAATATATTTCTATATCATTATCAAATATTATTGGTAACATTATATATCTAAAGGGGGTATACTAGTTTCACCAACATGGATCCTCATCTCAGTATATACAAAGAAGAGGACTGGGAAATAATTCCTTTATTACTACTATATGAGAATAATGTAGTCTAAGTTTAGTACCCATCCCATATAGGATGGGTATCATATATTCTAGGGACTATTATATTATGTATCTCTTCTATTCACGAATAGGTGATGGGGTATAACTGAGTAGGGGTATAACTGAGTAAGGAAGAAAACCAATTCCATTTAATCCTATGTGTTAATAGTCATTATAACTTCTTTAAAATATTAAAAGAATAAAAAAACCATTATAGTACTCAAGTAAATTATCAAATAGTATCCATGATAATGATATCCAAAAAATGATATATTAAAATCATATTTAATCATCAAAGACACAACATACTCATGATAGAAAAATTATTGGCATTCCAATGAAATGATATTAACTACATCACTCACAGAAAAATCCTTAAAATTTAAAACATTCCTTTCATAAGTTATGAAAAATACACTTTATGGAGAAAACATAATAATGATATTATTCATTATTTATTATGTAACATGGGGATAAAATTATTTTCAAAACATAAATTTATATCCATGATCATGATATATACAACTATAATAACACCCAAGAATAATACACATCAATATAAAATAAACAAAAGCCTTTAGAAAACATCCACTCTAAGAGTATAATAAAATAATACAATGGGAAATAATGATAGATTTATTATTAAAGAACAATATAAGTTAATATAAATTGTCTAGAAAAAAATACCTTGGACGAAACGATTATAAAAATAGATATTTTATTTTATTAAGTTTTAAAAATGATGTATAAAACAAATGTGTTTCCTAAATAGAACATCAATGTTGTTTTGTGGGGGATAAAAATATAATGTATTGACCAGTAACTATCGTTTTGTGTTTGTAAAATAAACTCCACATAATTAAATTAGTTTTTTCTTTATATTTTGAAACCTAGATAAATATAAAAAATTTAATCAAATTATTTTTTCAAATATGTTTTATTTATATAAAAATGATTAAGAATATATATATTGTATGTCTTAGATTACATTTTATTTTGAAACAATTAATGTTTAGGTTGATGAATTACAGACTGAGCCAATTGTTTAATAAATTTCAAAACATAATTTAGTATCAGGATAGGTTTTTACCTTAAAAAACATCTATAAAATATTATTAGTTTTCAAGTGTTGAGAACTGGTTTTTACTAAAACCATATGGGCTTCAAAGTTCAATAACATCATCATTCATCACAAAACCAGTCACCAAATTTCAATAAAAACTATTATTAACCATTGGATAAGTTTGGTTTTACGGATTATATATCAATCATGTTTATGTAATCTTAATTGAATCATACTATAGTGTAAGGTCAATAATAAATGACATTAACCTATTTATATAATAATAACCCGAGAAGGTTAGATACAAGGAGACACTCATAGTATATAGAACTTCCAAGATATAATTTTATTCAAAAAACATAAATGATATATCGAATTAACTGAGTTTTTAATATCAAAGGAATAGTCTAACAGCATGTTGAAGTGCGTATTAGTAATAGGTTGTATGCTTGAGTCTCCTCACAAAAAAAACCAACAATAATGATTTATACAAACATGGAATCCATGAAAATGATGATTTTTAAATTAAGTTAACAATTTTGTTTATATTGGGTGGGTTCTCATTATGTAGAGATAAAAATTCACATCGAAATAAATTTTCCAATTATATAGATAATATATTCTAACACCATTCATTTTATTTACTAAAATATTGATAAATGTTTTTATTAATCTAAAATACACATGAGAAGGGATGTAATATAAATAACATGAGAATCACTCGATATTTTGACCCAAAATACAAATATATTATCCTTGATAGATCTTCACCCAAATTAAAAAGACACATTAACAACCCTGGAATTAGAAAATAAATGTTCTAGAAGCATAAATAAAAAATTTACTATGATAAAAAACATTCCTTATAGATGATATAAAAAACCCAAGATAAAACCATAGACTAATATTATAATGATAACCCAAAAAATTATTTTATATTAATAAAAATATTAATATATACCATTGAATTACTAAAAAAATCCTAAAATGAATGAACCCCAATTAGAAGATATTATTCAATGGATCTTTGTCAAAAAAAGTTGGAAATCACTTATTTGGGTATTCTATAACCCATAAATGACTAACCAATGGTATTATAATAAATTTTCTAATGCATTTTGTGAAATAAAAATTTTAATGATTTGTGTATATCAACAGAACAAGAAAAAAATAAAGAGGGTGAGTTTTGGAAGGAGAATGAAGGATTGGTATGCCATACTCTTTGGAGAACCACCCAAATTAAACTTGATCATCATGGGAGATTATGGGACATGGGGAGAGTGAAGAAAATCCCCTTAAAATGTTTTAGGGAAATATATGAGTGAAATCATAAATGGGGTTGAGGATTAACATTATTGGAAGAAAAATTTACATATCCCATATTATTTTAGATTTTATAGAAAAATATCCCATGTGATCATTGGAGTTCTGTTGAAATAGAAATAGCTAAATATGAACTTGTTTTCTACTGTACGTTTTTTGTTCTAATGAAACATTCCCATTCTCATTTACTAATTTATGAACTCCCTAACATTATAAAAATATATATATGATACTGTACCTAAAATCATAACAATTTTTTTGAATAGTTTTGTCCCCCATCGTCAAAAAAAAATTAAAATCGTCAACCATAAAATGAAAATGCAATGAGATTATAACTATTTAAATGGAAAAAAAGATTTAACCATTAAAATTAACTACAAATACCTAAAATCACTATATCTGGGAAATGGGAAATTAGAGGTATTATAACTCTTGCACATAATGGAATTTAATTTCGAATTGTTTTACATTGGTTTTTACATTATTTAATAAAGTTGGATGAGAGTCAAAATAATCTTTTTTGATTTATTTGATTGTAGGATTATATGAATGTAGTTGTTCTCTGTTTAAATATACAATTTTTATGTGAATTATTTTTTGAAATATGAATTATCTTCATGAATTAAATTTGGAAAATTTTATTCTTCTTAAATGAAATATTTATGATCAAACATTTTTATTTGAAACATATTTTTAAATGATTTCAAGAACATGTGTAATTGTGTTAGTAAGAATTAGAATCAACCTTAAATTGTTACTGATATATATTTAATTTTTGATAGTTGTATGATTGTTTACATCATTCTAAAATAAAATATTTATAGTAAGTGATGTAATGATTGATTTGTGTATGATTTATTTTTAGTTCAAAGAAGAAAATATTTGATGTCGAGTGGATAAATTTGTGCTGGTATTTTCATAGAATGAATTTTCATGTACATGGATATTGGAAATAATTTTAGTACCATTATAATTTTTATAAATTACATTAATTAAATCGACTATAATATATGTATAATTAAACACCACATAAGGATTTATGATAAATATTAATTTTTCTATAGTTGATAAAAATATAATTCCATTCTTAATAGTATATTGGTCAGGAAAATTATTTTTTTCAAATACTCTATATATTGGTGTTCTATTCACCACATATACTTCTTTTACTCCCTACCTATACCTATTTATCATGATTTATATATCAATATGGTTTATTTATTTTTCATTCTACTATAAAATGTAATAAAGGATTCCACGAGGGATATGGTGGTGATGGTGGTGGTGTATTATGACCTTATAATCAAAAGCTGGAATAGATGGATTAAATATATAGAATATGGGGTATATAATTTTTTAATTTAGAATATAATTATTAAATTTTAAATTGTTAATTGAATAATTATATCTATATAAATAGTTCTATTATCAATGAATCTGTCATATTTTTTTTGATGAAAATGAGATGAATAATTTTCCTTAATTGGATCTATTTACTTTAAAATACTTATTTATAATCATTATACATACATGTCAACATCAAATTTTTTTTACTAAAAATATAGAATTCATAAGAATCCTAACATGGGAAGAATAAATCCAAAAGTCCATTTTTTATAAATACAAAACCTGGTCTTTTTTTTGAACCACTCATAGAGGTTTCCCACTCAACATTGGGGAGTCAACTAACCTTTTAGTTTCTTCAATTATAAAAATATTTTAATTATTCATTATTTAAAATTAATTTGAAAACAATTAAGATTTTTTTCACTAATTATATTTTGGTGGGTGTATATATTTTTTTATATATTTTTATCTTCTATTTTTAATCATTCCCTTTCTTATTTTTATTTTTATTACATTTAATCCTAGGAATTTTATCATTAAAATGAGTGAAATATGGCCTTGATATTGATATATTAATTTAATGAATTTTCTTTTTAATTATGAGGTGTTTTTATTTTATTTAATAAATTTTTTCACACATCATTTCTACATTAGTTTTAATTTTTAAGAATGTGTAGAATTATTTTATATGCATCCTTATTTTTAAATATTATAAATTTCCATTTTAATAGACTGTATTTCATAATTAATCTGATAATGGATAATATTTATAGTGAATTTTAAATTGAAAATCTTTAATTTCATTCCATTTTTATGTCTCACATTAATTTCTAGATTCAGGGGTAATTTTCATGCATGACTCATATTTGAGGATCTATTTAAAATTCTTAATTACTAGTTTATTTTATTTTATAATAATTATAATTTAAGTTTATTGTTTGTATACAAAAATTTCTATAAAAAAATTCAAAACATGATTTTCCCCTCAAAAAGATAACTATTTTATGCTAAAATAATTAATTTCCATCCATTTTCCTTTCCGATAATTTTATGAAATTTATTTCTAATTTATTAAATTAATTCATGTGAATATGAAATATCTTATTTTACATGATATTTATTTTTTAATATGTCGTGAATATTATTATAAAAATATATAATGGGAACTATTAATTTTATTTTTAACATTATTAATTCAATGCTACTTTAGTTTTCCTTATTTCATAGATGTATTTGTATTATATTCATCACTATTTTTTGAGATAATAAATTTATAATTTCATAAATTATTTTTCCTCAGGTATATGATAATGGATTATTATTACTAATGAATTTTTAATTAAAATTTATATGATATTTATTTTTTATCCTCACTTCACTTACTAGATCCATGGTTAATTTATTTTCA
Organism: Viscum album; assembly: GCA_963277665.1. Lineage (NCBI taxonomy): Eukaryota > Viridiplantae > Streptophyta > Magnoliopsida > Santalales > Viscaceae > Viscum > Viscum album. Next base: position 21,274,975 of record OY728166.1, on the reverse strand, counting down.
TATCTCATACATTATTTTCTTCATTAAATCAATAAATATAAACCAATATTATTTTATAATATTTATAATTTAATTTTTTGTATATTTTGTAATTAAATGGTTATAAAATTTTAAGGAAAATTGTTTTATATCTAAAATTTTTAAATCTTATATGATTAATAGGTATTTATCCATCCACTTCTCTGCATGATAACATTTGGAATTAAACTTCTACCTTATAACATTCATTTATATGAATATGAAATATCATTTATTGTTTGATAATAAATAGGAAATATGTTTTCAGTATTATAAAATAAAATTTATTGGAAATAAAATTAATATTATAAATATGACAAAACTTTTGGCCTATATTGAGTAGGTAAAAAAACACATTTACATAAGGTTCTTTTTTAATTAAAAATAACAATATTGATAAGAAATTTATATTATTAAATTTCTATAAATGTATATTATATTTAATTAATATTTATTTTTATTGTAGTGATATAAAATATTACTTTATTTAGTTCCCATATTAATTTACGATTTTTTTGAAATTATAATCTAAATAACTGATAAATTTTTACAATCTTCACATTATATTGTACTTTTTAAAAAAATTTGTTTCATACTTGATTGAGTAAAAATATTATTTATCAATTCCACTAAATATTGTATATTATACAACATTATTTTCATTATTAAGATATGTTTCATATATACTCAAAAAATTGTCTCACAACCTTTTATTTATTGTATTTTTTGCCGATTTTTTCATATACTTCAGGAATTAACATGTATCATATAAGACATGGATATGAGACATAATATTTTAATATGATATATTAAAATTCAATTTGATTCATCTAAAATAATTATTCATGTAGTGTTTTTCAAAATTCTTAAATCAAAAGCTTAGTTGGATACTTTAATAAAATACATTTAGAAAGAAACATAGGAATGTTTCATAATGATATTTAGAGCCAATTTTCTCTAAGAATGTTTTTTGAAAACACACTATAAATTTTAACCGCAGGATTGGATTTTCCATTCAAGTTATCTATAAAATATTACATTCTTATAATAATTCTCTATTTTAATAATAATTTTCTAGAATTTTATTATTTATAAAAAATAATTACATATTAAACGAATGTTGTCCTCTAGGAATTATTATTTTCTTATTTACGTTCTCTTTAAATTTCTTTATAAAAAATTTTTATAATTGTATATGATTTTTTTAACAAAATATCCAATATTGTGGTAATATAAAAATTAAAAATGTAAATCCATGATTTCATTGATATGATCCCTTGGGAAGGCTTAAGTATCTATTTTTTTAATCATTAAACTTCTAAACAATTAGCTTAAGTAATATTTTTTTGTTGTTGAAGATTCATTCTAAATAACCTTCACATGAACTTTTATCATGTTTATTTAAAATATTATTTTTGGTTCCAAAGGATAATATAATAACATAAATCATTTGTATAGGATTTTACTTTATCTAATATAAAAAGATCAAATATTTATGAATACATAGGTTTATAAAATCCTCTTCATGAATTTTGTTCTTATAATGAAATGTATTTATAGTATTCATTGCACTAATATGTAGGGAATTAATTATTATGATATTTATGTAATATAATTATTCTTTATAATTCCATAATACAATATTTTTAAATTTCCATTGAATTAAATGAATTAATTAGTAAAATTTCATAAAAAAATGTTTGACCATTAATGCTAGTGCACATTATTATCTAGGAAGCATGTTTTGGAACTGTGATATGCCTCAGGTCATGCACCATATTACATAATTCCACCTATATCATCATCATCATCATAAATCATAAGAACATGCCATAAAACCATTTTATTATCATTATCACCAACCCATAAAAATAAATCCATGGTAAACCATTATAAATATTTATTGAATGAACTCTAACAATGAACACTCTTCATCACGCAACAAAACAAGTAGGAAACTATATTTCAAAAAAATAAATAGAAAAAAAATCTAACTGAAAAAAAAAATCAATAGATTCCATCGATAATGGGTAGAATTCATCGATATCAATGAAAATATCATCACTAATTTCCTCTGGTAATAACACCAACTTGGGAAATAAACCACAACTATAGAAAACGATAGACAATCCAATATGAAATAGAAACCAAAAAATGAAAATAAATGATAAATCCTCATATCTATAATCCCTTTATCCCGAAATCAATTACCACATTTTTAGTGACCATCACTACAATAGATAGTTCATTTTCTCTAATGAGAATAGCACCACAACTACCATTTCTTGCAGCTACAATTAATATAGATAATGGAGGAAAGACCACTGAACCACACAAAGACACAATGGGTCAAAAATAATGAATGCCAAAAGTCAAATCTATATGATGTTTTTTTATTATTATATGGAAATTGGCCACACACTTGGTTTATCAAATAGTGAATACAGTTGCAGATGTGGGGTGTAACAAACCCCACAGACAATCCCAAAGTTTTCTTATCATCAATCATCTGCTAAATAATTAATTTCTATCATGGTTTATTTTTTTTATTGTGAGTTTTAATTCCCCATTATTCAATAGATATTGTTGAGGGTATTATCCTTATAATTTTGAGGGACATTATGTACCCACACTTTACCCATATTTATCCTTTTATTTTCTTAATTTGTTTACCCATTTCTCATTGGTATTTTTTAAACGTTATATATGGTTTCCATTTATTTATTAATTCTAAATTTTATTTTCTATCACTATTATTATTGAACTAGTAGTCTAAAAAATTATATTCCAATCAACTATTATTAGATAAATGTTTTGTCTTAGTGCCATTCACTTTTGTGGATTATAATATATCTCATAAGCTTTAGTATGTTCTATTACTGCAATTGTGTCTGATATTTCAAATCATTAAAAATTTATTAAGACTATTAAATAAACCATTGTGAAATATTTGAGGGTATGTAATGATGTTTTCTCTTATGGAAGTGAAATTTTAGATTTCTCAAACCAAATATAATGTAATTCCATTTTCAAAATATAACTTTATGAGTGGTTCAGGTGAGAAATAGTTTCTAAAATATGATTGATGAAATATATGCAAGTGTGATGATATCGAATGGTTCTTGTGGGATATATAATGATTACATGGATGGAAATGTTGTTTGTAAATCTGGAATTGGAGATGTTCTTGTTATTTAAGCAGAAATGACTATTGTAAGTACACAATATCTCAATTACGAAAAGAAAATAAACTTAAGATCAAAATAGAAGATGAATTATTGAAAGGGAATGGTTTGATTATTATAAAAATATCCTAGAAGATATTTTTATCATGAATAATGATCACAACATGATGATCATTGGATTTAATACCACTAAAATGAATATCCATGATGGTCTTGTTGGAACCATCCAAGGAGTACTCCAAAAGAACGACCAAAAGAAGAACATATTTTATTTGGGATAATTTAATGATATAGGACAGAATTCTCACCCTGAGAATGGGGTGATTAGAATAATGAGAGTTATTTATTATATTGATGATGGAACAAATGATCTCAAAAAACCATTACATTATTATGGGGAAAATTTACAAGGAGAAGTGTATAGTTATCATATCGACTACCTTGATATGGACATTTAAGATGTTATAGAATCTGAAGCATGTCCATATATTAGAATGAATCTTGATTATTATTTCATTTTACAAGTCACATCATGGAATTACAATTATATATTTACCATTTTCTAAGAACTCTATTTAAATAAAGTAACATAGTTATTATTTGGGATATGGGTATCTAGAAGAAATTATATCTTATATTTGATCTATTTTATCATTTTGTAGGAACTTTTTATATCTCTATTATGAGAAACATACTATGTAACTTTAATTAATTATTACATCAAGAGATTTCAGGTGCTTCTATCACACCCGTTTTTTAGTCCTTTTATTTATTTTATTTCTCTTGGTGTCGGGTGATTTTGCGTAAGTGCGGGTGAGTCCTAGTTTAAAATTTTAATTTTGGGTTTAGTTTATGGTTTGGGATAGTGCGCGAACATCGTACGTTTAAGACGCGATGTCTGCTTGGGTACCATATGGTGCGCAAATACCGCACGGTCATCCAGTTTTAACGTTATGTGTGTAGATATATGTATATGTATATTTTTACATTTATATATGTGTATATATATGTGTATCAACATTTTTATGTGTTTATGTTTTAACATTGTGAGTATGTATATATCATGTATGTGTATATATGTTTATAGGTGTATATATATATACACGTATCTTTATAAATAAATATGTTTTAACATTATATGCTTATGTGTATACAAGTTTATATCTATGTTCATATATGTTCATATGTTTATATATGTTATATATATGTTTATATATATATATATATATATATGTATATATGCATCTAGGTTTATATATGTCATATATATTTATATGTGTATATATGTTTATATGTGTATAGATATATATATATATATATGTTTATATATGTTTAGATATAGGTATATATGTCTATATATGTATATATGTATATATATATAAATATATATATGTGTGTGTTTGTTTATATTTTTAAATGGTTTATTATAAATGTTTTTATTATTATTATTATTATTATTATTATTATTATGTTATTGTTATTATGTTTTTTTAACCCTAATGCAACCCTAATCCCTTTTCCCTCTCTTTATTTTTCTTTTTTGTTGTGCGCCGCACACCCTACGCACCTTCCTCCATACTTGCACAAGACCCCCACCGGCCGAGTGCCTCTGGCGCGCCACCTCCCCTTCATTAGTCGCTCCCTGTACGGATCCCTCCCCTCTCCCTCTCTCGTGCGACACCCCGGCTGAAGCCTCCTCCCCTTCTTCTGCTGGTGCGCAAGCCCTTGCCGCATCCCCCTCGCCCTGCAGGTTTCTGCTGCGTAGCCCCTCTGTCTGGCGCAGCCCCCTCCCGGTTCGGTGCGACCTCCCCCATCCGGCGTGAACTCCCTTGTCTAGTCGGCTTTCGACCGACCTCACCTCAACGTGCCCTCACCTAGCACAGGCTGTCCGTACCCGGCTCCCCTTCCCGGTGCAATTCTGGTGAACTCGACCCCCTCCGGCGTAATTCGGGCGAACCCGCCCCCTCCCCGGCGCAATTCCGACGAGCCCAGCCCCTTTTCCAGCATGATTACGGTGAACACGGCATTTCGCAGTGCCTCCACATTGCTTCGGCGTGGCTAAGAATCCCCTCGTCGGGTTTGTGAAGGGTTTCTTGTGTCATGTAGGACCGCGTCCCATCCACCGCCACAGAAGAAGAAGTGTTTCGGATCTTTTCGGATTGCTCGCCATTTTTTTTGTAAGGATATATATTTATGCTTTGTTATATTTTCTTACGCCAATTTTTTTTGTGTGAAATTTAGTTTTGGACCCTTGAAGTCTTTATCTGGTCCAGAGTTGGATTTACCTGAATTTTTATTTTATCAATGTCCAGCTTTGCTGTTGTTGTTTCAGGTAAGAGTTTATATCATTTAATTGGTTTTTCACTACTTGATTTAGTGTCTTATGTTGTTTTTGAGTCTTTTATTTTCTTTTGGGTTGTGTGTTGGTCTTCGTCGCACTGACTTTGGGTGTCGACTATTTTGTTAAGGTGTAGTGAAGTTGTTTTTCAAGTGCGTGTGCTTTTTGTGGGAGTGTGTGTACCTTAGCAGGTGGCTGTGTGAGTTTGAAAGCATTGGCTTGGCCAAATATTTGAGGTAGTTGTTTCCAACCATTTTCCCTTTTTGATTCAAACATTGGGCACTTGAATGTTTTCAATTAATTCCTTTATATCTTTTGCATCTCTATCGTATTTATGAAAAGAATTTGGCAGAGTTATATTGATGTTTTAAATTTCTGAAAGTGGCTTTTGATGTTGGTTTATATGAAATTCATAGGTTCTTGGTAAAGTTAAATCAATTTCTTTGTGAGGTGTTTGGTTGCAATTGATAGTGATTGTGTTTTGGAAATGTAAAATTGCTTTGGTGTGTTTTATTAACAAAAATACAAACCCATAAGTTGTTTTAGAAAAGATTTGGAAATTTTGGTTGGTTTGAAAGATGCATTTTGCTTTTATAAAGTGTTGTGAAAGAATTGAGTTTGGTTTCAATGCTAAAGTGTTTTATGAAAGATGGTTTTTAAGGTGATTCTTCTAAAAACTAAAGGTTCCATTGGATGTTGGCACATCCATGGAAGCACTAGGTGCTCTCATGGATGTGCCTCCAAATGAAAATGACACATTAAAGTTATGTTTTCTTAAAACTAGGTTTCAGAGAAAATAATGTGTTGTTTCAAAGGGAATTGAAAGAAGTTGGCTCGGTTGGCTTTTGGTTTGAGTTAGATGGTAGTTTTTTCAAAAGGCTCGTTTGGCTCTTCCAACTCAATTGTAATATTTGTGTTGACTCTTTGGAAAGAATGTTTTTGCACTGACCTTTGGGAAAAATATGGGTGCCCGATTGGCAACTTAACTCATTTATGAAATGTTTTGAAACTGTGCATGCTATGAAGGCCCGGTTGGCACCTTGTTGAATGTGAAAGAATTTCATATATGCATATTTGTGGGGAAACTCTACAGGGGGACTTCCCTTTGAGGATTTTTGTGTATTGGTGTCCATGTAAGGGGTTGGTAAGTGCAGTGAGATGAGTCACGCGTGAGAGGGCCTCCCACTTACACAGTATTATTAAAACCATTGTGGGTTCCTAGGCATCTTTTAGAGAATCGAGTGACGGTTGTTAGATAACCCTAATTAGACTGGTTAGTCCCCCCCTTGTTAGGTAGGCCTTGCGGGGCGTGCCACTGGTTGGCTGTTAGGGCGGCCAGTTGGTTATTGACTGCGGAGTACCATGCCGGCAGGTAGTCTGAACCCAAGTACGTCCATGGGGTTTTCTAGGGATGTTTAGGATCACCCATGGTTATTTCTTTTATCTGTTTTTTTACTTTTACATGCACTTGGTTTCCAACATTTACTTATTACCTATTCTTCTTTTGCACAAATTTGATAAACATGGATTTGAAATTCAGTTTTTAAGAAATGCATTATTTTTGGGGAAAACGGGTTGTGGCGTGTGTTGGTTTTCAAATGGTAGATCAGGTTCCTTTTTCCTTTAAGATATGAAAATCCTATTTTCAATATTTTTATGTGAAAACTAGTGCTTTTGGGATTGTTTCTAGAAAGTGGTCTTGGTTGGATTCTTTGGTTTACTTTGGAATCCCTACTGAGCATTTTTAATGCTCACGCCTGTTTTATCTTTTCAGTCTCAGGTTTCCCTTGTTCAAGTTTTCTTGGCTGAGTTTCTCATTTTGGGAGCAATGTTGGCTTTGTTTGGGAGATGACCGAAGGGTCGCATGGAGGTACGTCTTTTGTTTGGTTTTATTTCTTTCTGCTGCTAGAGTTTTGTGCTTTTGTTCTGTTTATTCTTATTTACTTATTTTTCTTTTATGTACAAAATCATTCCCAACGTTTTAACTTTAATGCCTGGCACTGGTTGCCATCCTGGGGGGGGGGGTCAGGAACGCCCCTCAGGACTTGTCGTGAGCCAGATCAGGTGACCAGTTCAGGGTCGACCTGGGATGGTTCATGACAAAATGGTATCAGAGATGGACCTTGTTATTTGGGATGTCTGGTAGAAGGAGATTAGGACTGTCAGGGATCATGAGGTAGGTTACGGGTCAGTACCTGATCACCACCGCTCGCGACAAGACCTGAGTTACCAGGGGTAGTCTGGGATTTGAGTCTTTTTTCTTTGATTATTTTGGATTGAGGGATGACAATGGGAGCGAATCGGTTCACATTGTGGCCTCACGTGGTGTGGTGACCCATGTGGAGTCCAAGTTCCCGATGTAAGGTCCTCTTAGAGTTATTTCTTACTTGGGGCATGGTTCACCACCATGTCACCGGGTTAGGCACAGACACTAGTCCCTCATTTGGATGTTTTATGATTGTTTTTGTTTCGTTTTGAACTCGGTCGATGTGTGTGTGTGTGTTGAAAATGAAAGTGATTTCGAAATGAAAAAAGGGGTTTCTTCCAAATTGTTATTGAAATTAGTAAAGTAGGTTTTCAATGAGTAAGTGTATTGGTTTAGAAAAACTTGGTATGTGTTTGGAGTTGGTAAGGAAAAAAAAAGTGTTTGAACCTTGGAACTCCTTATGGAGGGTCACACGTGCATGAGTATGTACGGAGAGTGTGTGGGGGCACTTGTTCACAGATGATGTGAGCGAGATTGAATGAACGCACATGTGACGGTTCATAAGGATCTATAGGTGAGTTTTAAAATTTTACAGAAATAATGGTTTTTGAAAAGTTATTTATGCTAGTATTTGTATATGTTTGTCTTATGAGCCTATTTTCCTTGTCCTGTGTTGTTGCTTTGATTGAGTTTTGGAATGATGTCGGTTTCAATGATGTTTTTTTGTGTTATGAGTATGCTACCCAAAAGGTCTCCTAAAGTTGTTGATGAGATATACCCAGTTCTTAGTTCTTTTCGTGTGTTGCTTGTCTAACGAGGAAGTCGAAGTCTGTTAGAGGCAGTTGTATGGTCCATGGAGATAGTGTGTTTCTTTGGGTAGTGGGGAACTCCCAGGGATGATAAGGTTTGTACCATCTCAGGTTTATTTGAGGGTCCAAATCTAGACTAGTAGGGGTGGGATGTCCCTTTATCGTTGGAGTTTAGGGTGTTGTTGGTGGTGGTTGGTTTCTACGGGGGTTCCCCCTTTTTGGTGAGTGGGGTGCGCTAGAGGAATCTATTTATGAAGAATCTTGTTCATCGGTGCCTACTTCCAGTTTGTTAGACCATTCTCTTGCATGCCAATAGTGTAGTTGGTTTAGGCATTCTAAGCCGCTTTGCCGCATTTATCTGAAGTCTTACTACCGTGTGACTATTCGGGGCACCGAGGAGAGTTCAAAGAAGAGTGATCTCCAGGAGGGAGTTGGAGACTAGAGGACGCAAATGCCTGACTGTGAGGCAAGAGATGCTTTAGGCATCAGGGCCCTAGCCACAGGTCTTGGGGTGAAGCTCGCGCACAGTCAAGAGTTGTTGAGGGTGTGTGAAACGTCGGTCGAAATCATGTTTTCATCTTTGAGAGGGAAATATCCAAAGTTTCTTTTTTCTATTCTTATCGCCATTATAAACTCATCAAAGTTGTGGTGATGTGATGAACTTGTTCTACCGCATTCTAAGCGGTCTTATCTATTCTCAGTGTGTTTTCAAATCATTCGGTTTTCCTTGAAGGATGTTGGTCCCACGAATAAATGGGTCATTCAAATTTTGATTTGGGTCTCAATTGTGTGCATTACGGGGATGTTTTGTTTCGTTAAATTAACGGGCGTTGTTTTGGGGTCCTTTCTGAGTTCGGGCTAGGAATTCCCTAGTCTTTAATTTCGGTGAGGATTTTATTTATTCGGTGTGCGAGGGGTTGAGTTAATTCCTTATCCTCGGGTTTTTGGGTTGTTTCATAGAAAGATTTCTGTTTAAGTCTCTGAGTTTTGTTCGGTCTATGGGGAGAAATTATATGGGTTCAGTTTGGGAGTTCCCGTGTTCCCCCCCCCCCCTCAGGGGTGGTTTGTTCGAGTTTCAAGGTCTCTATGTTAGTAAATTTCTGTGGTGAGGAGAACCCTCCTGTGTTCTCCCCTCAACCTCGGAAAATGTTTGTACTCGAGTTGGTCATGTGTGACTTGTGTTGGAAATGGTCACCCCGAGCATTTCAGTTTCTTCTGGTTTTCCCTGGGCACAGACTCGAGTTATGCTAACTATTGGCTTGGTGACTTTCTGGGGGCAGAAAGTGTTTGTGGTGGGGAGAGTTATCACACCCTTTTTTAGTCCTTTTATTTATTTTATTTCTCTTGGCATCAAGTGATTTTGCATAAGTGCGGGTGATTCCTGGTGTAAAATTTTAATTTTGGGTTCAGTTTATGGTTTGGGATAGTGCGCAAACACCGTACGTTTAAGACACGCTGTCCACTTGGGTAGCGTACGGTTCACAAATACTGCACGGTCATCCAGTTTTAACATTATGTGTGTAGATATATGTATATGTATATTTGTACATTTATATATGTGTATATATAAGTGTATCTAAATTTGTATATGTCTATGTTTTAACGTTGTGAGTATATATATATCATGTATGTGTATATATGTTTATAGGTGTGTATATATATATACACATATGTTTATAAATAAATATGTTTTAAAGTTGTATGATTATGTGTATACATGTTTATATCTATGTTCATATATGTTTATATGTTTATATATGTTATATATATTATTATATATATATGTATATATGCATCCATGTTTATATATGTTATATATGTTTATATGTGTATATATGTTTATATGTGTATAGATATATATATGTTTATATATGTTTATATATAGGTATATATGTCTATATATATATGTGTGTGTGTGTGTTTATATATTTAAATGGTTTATTATAAATGTTTTTATTATAATTATTATTATTATATTATTATTATTATTGTTATAATGTTTTTATAAACCCTAATGCAACCCTAATCCCTTTTCCCTCTCTTTGTTTTTCTTTTTTGTTGTGTACCGCACCCCCTGCGCACCTTCCTCCATACTCGCGCACGACCCCAACTGGCCGAGGGCCTCTGGCGCGCCACCTCCCCTTCGTCAGCCGCTCCTTGCACGAAGCCCTCCCCTCTCCCTCTCTCGTGTGACACCTCGGCCGAAGCCTCCTCCCCTTCTTCTATCGGCGCAAAAGCCCCAGCCGCATCTGCGTCGCCCTGTAGGTTTCCGCCACCCAGCCCCTCCGTCTGGCGCAGCCCCCTCCTGGTCCGGTGCAGCCTCCCCCATCTGGCATGAGCTCCCTTGTCAAGTCTTCTTCCGACCGACCTCACCTCACCGTGCCCTCGCCTAGCACCCGCTGTTCGGACCCGGCTCCCCTTCCCGGCGCAATTCCAGCGAACCTAACCCCCTCCCCGACGCAATTCCCGTGAGCCCATCCCCCTCCCCAGTGTGATTCCAATGAACGCGGCATTTCACAGCGCCTCAGCATTGCTCTGGCGTGGCCAAGAATCCCCTCGTCAGGTTTGCGTAGGGTTTCCTGGGTCATGTCGGACCGCATCCCGTCCACTACCTCCAAAGGTGAAGCATTTCGGATCTTTTCGGATTTCTCGCTGTTTTTTTAAGGATATATATTTATATCTTGTTATATTTTCTTACGCGAATTTTTTTTGTGTGAAATTGAGTTGCGGACCCTTGAAGTCGTTATCTGGTCCAGAGTCGGCTTTACTTGAATTTTTATTTTAGTAATGTCCCATTTTTCCGTTGTTGTTGCGGATAAGAGTTTATACCAGTTAATTGGTTTTGCACAGCTTGATTTAGTGTATTATGTTGTTTTTGAGTCCCTGGTTTTCTTTTGGGTTGTGTGTTTGTCTTCTTCATACTAACTTTGGGTGTTGACTGTTTTGTTAAGGTGTGGCGAAGTTGTTTTTCTAGTGTGTGCACTTCTGTGGGAGTGCGTGTATGTGAGTAGGTGGCCATGTGAGTTTGAAAGCGTTGGCTCGGCCAATTCTTTGAGGTAGGTGTTTCCAACTATTTTCTCTTTTTGATTCAATCCTTGGGCAGTTGAATGTTTTCAATTAATCCTTTTATATCATTTTCATCTCTATCGTATTTATGAAAAGCATCTGGCTTAGTTATATTGCTATTTTAAATTTCTCAAAGTGGCTTTCGGTGTTGGTTTATAAGAAATTCACAGGTTCTTGGTAAAGTTAAATCAATTTCTTTGTGATGTGTTTGGTTGTAATTGATAGTGATTGTGTTTTGGAAATGTAAAATTTCTTTGGTGTGTTTGTTTAACAAAAAGACGAACTAATAAGTTGTTTTATAAAAGATTTGGAAACGGTGGTTGGTTTGAAAGATGCATTTTTCTTTTATAAAGTGTTGTGCAAGAATTGAGTTTGGTTTCAATGCTAAAGTGTTTTATGAAAGATGGTTTTTAAGGTGATTCTTCTAAAAACTAAAGGTTCCATTGGATGTTGGCACATCCATGGGAGCACTAGGTGCTCACATGGATGTGCCTCCAAATGACAATGACACATTAAAGCTATGTTTTCGTAAAACTAGGTTTCAGATAAAATAATGTGTTGTTTCACAGGTAATTAAAAGAAGCTAGCTCAGTTGGATTTTGGTGTGAGTTAGATGGTCATTTTTCTAAAAGGCATGTTTGGATCTTCCAACTCAATAGTAATATTTGTGTTGACTCTTTGGAAAGAATGCGTTTGCACTGACCTTTGGGAACAATGTGGGTGCCTAATTGGAAACTTAACTCGTTTACGAAATGTTTTGAAACAGCTCATGTTGTGAAGGCCCGGTTGGCAACTTGTTAAATGTGAAATAATTTAATATATGCATATTTGTGGGGCATCTCTATAGGGGTACTTCCCTTCGAGGATTTTCGTGTAGTGGTGTCCGTGTAAGGGGTTGGGAAGTGTGGTGAGATGTGTCACGTGTGCGAGGGCCTCCCACTTACACAGTATTATTAAAACCACCGTGGGTTCCTGGGTGTCTTTTAGAGAATCGAGTGACGGTTTCTAGATAACCCTAATTAGATGGGTTAGTCCCCCCTTGGTATGTAGGCCTTGTGGGGAGTTCCACTGGTTTGCTGTTAGGGCGGCCGGTTGGTTATTGACTGTGGAGCACCATGCCGGTAGGTAGTCTGAACCCGAGTACGTCCAGGGGTTTTCTAGGGATGTTTAGGATCACCCATGGTTATTGCTTATATCTGCTTGTTTACTTTTACTTGTACTTGGTTTCCATCATTTAATTATTACCTATTCTTCTTTTGAACAAATGTGATAAATATGGATTTGAAATTCAGTTTTCAAGAAATGAATTTTTTGGGGGGAAATGGGTTGTGGAGTGTGATGGTTTTGAAATGGTAGATCAGGTTCCTTTTTCCTTTAAGATACGAAAACCCTATTTTCTATCTTTGTATGTGCAAACTAGTGTTTTTGGGATTGTTTCTGGAAAGCGGTCTTGGTTGGTTTCTGTGGTTTACTTTGGCATCTCTACTGAGCATTTTTAATGCTCACGCATATTTTATCTTTTCAGTCACAGGTTTCCCTTGTTCAAGTTTTCTTGGCTGAGTTGCTCATTTTGGGAGCACTGTTGGGCTTAGTTGGGAGGTGACCAAAGGGTCACATGGAGGTATGTCTGTTTTTTGGTTTTATTTCTTTCCACTTCTAGAGTTTAGTGCTTTTGTTCTGTTTATTCTTATTTAATTATTTATCTTTTATGGGCCAAATCATTACCAATGTTTTAACTTTGATACCCAACACTGGTTGCCATCCCGAGGGGATCAGGAATGCCCCTCGGGACTTTCCGTGAGCCGGATCGGGTGACCGGTTCTGGGTTGACCCAGGCTGGTTCATGAAAGCTTCTAAAAAAGAGAAAATACTATTTTTTTAAAGTCATAAAATATTTCTAATTGTTGAAGGATTATGAATCTTGAATGAAGATCAAGTGTTTGAGGACTAAAAATAGTGGATAATATAAAATTGAGAATATTAATACCTTCTTGAAAAAAGGAATCATGATATTGTACATGTTTGAATAAATTCCTTAATAAATAATAGTGGTATAGTAGAAGAAAAAAACTCTATTGGATAGAGAAAATGAGGTGTTTAAATTTGTAGGAATAGTAAACTTATTCTAGGTAAAATTATGGAATACCACATGTAATTTGATTAACTGATCTCATTCAGTTTATATTAATCTCAAGTCACCAATTGATATTTAGACAGGTAAACCTACTGACTATTCTCATTTATATAATTTTTTATGTCCTTTGTATGAAATGTTTTAGGATTATTAATGATTTAATATATATTTTAGATCTAGGAAATATGTTTTCCTGGGATATGTCGAGGGGGTGAAGGTGTATTAATTGGGGGAACCCACTTTCTACAAAATTATAATTAAAATAAATTTCAATTATATAGAATAAAATATGAAAAAAATTAATTAGGTCGAATATCATGAAAAATAATATAGAAATTATAATAGTCATGTTGGGGGATGAATCAAAGGTAGCAACTGTTTCCTATGAGGTAATACTAGAGCATGATGATCAAGTATGAGTTGAGTATAGATCATGATTATATACTCATTATAAAAGATCACTAATATATAATTTAATCAGTATAACTAATGTAAATTTTTTTCAAATCATATTGATAGATGATGGTGAGAAATCGTAATTTTTGAAGAAGACCCAGAATTCTAATTTATCATATGGATGGTGGTAATGTAGGATTAATAAGAATCTATTCACATGAACAAGGAATGTAATTTTATATATTACTCCTAGAATGAATGGTATCCAAAATAAAAGGCTTTGATGATCACTTGGGATATAAAAGAGGAGGTGGAATGATATTGTGTTAGACTTTTGGTGAATGAATACTATTATAAGGAATGTAATGATTTCGATGAAATAGTTATCATGTCTTTAGATAGGAAACTGTTCAAACAGATTTTATTATTTCTAAAACATAAATTTTACATCATATGTACATGGTTTTAAGGAAATCATTTCTCCATAGTGATATTGATGATGAAATTTATATTATCCAATGGTAAAGTTTTTCTACAGAGGGAAAAGTGGACTAGGTTTGTAGGTTAAAAAAAATCACTATATAGTATCAAGTAGGTATCAAGGTGTTGGTATAGATATTTTATTCATATATCATGGGTCTTGGATATAAAAGACTTCAGTATGTTCATTGTTTATATTTTTTGGCTTCAGATGGTAATGATTCATTTTTATTTTGTTATCTATGCATGCCATGTTTTATCCAATCCCCAAAAATGATTATATCCAAGAGACTAACTCGCATTTGGCAAGTGATATGGATATTAAGGAATTGGGAACTGTAAAAAATAATCAAGGGAATTATATTTACTGAGACATTAATAATGAGTTAATTGGGTACTATTGTTGAATTATGTGAGGAAATTCTTAAAACAATTCCACGTGAATGAATGTAATCCATTCTATAACCAGTTCTATTAATTTAAATTTATACATTATGATCAGTCCTGGAAGAACGGTAGAGAGTATATAGATGTCATGAGTACCATATAAATTAGTAGTCGAGAGTATGATGTTCATTATGGTTTGTACTAGACAGAGGATTGTACATTTAATGGGAGAATATAGTCAACACATTGAGAAATCTAGTATAAGAACAGTGTAACCTAGTAAAGAGGATACAAATATAATTCATTGAGACCATAGATATTTTATTATGTTATAGAGGATAATATTTCACTATATAAGGATATTTTGATTCTAATTTTGATTAAGATTATGACCAGTGGAAATCCACCAATGGTAATATGTTTACTAATATATCTAGAGAACTAAACTACATTTAAGTTTACAATTAGTTGTGTATTTATCAATTTTTTAGGATGTTTAAATGGAATCCACATATTCATGCAAAGAATCGGTTTGGATTAGACGGTTATTATATGAGTTTAGTTATAGAATGGAGAAGAATCTATTATTTTTTCATATTCATGGATCTTGGTACATTTAATGAGATTAATATATTCATTGTAAGATGAAGTAAATTTGGTTTGAATACCATATTTTTTATGATGTGTTAGAGAAAGTAAGATTGGATATGTTGAAAATTAAATAAAAAAAGAAAATGTGGAAGATTTACTGATGAAGAAATTTTTATCTGATATGTTAATACTGTGTAAATATTTAACCAGCCTAATAGAGACATGTTCTTCATGTTTGTTTTATAATACAGTTGTGTGGAGATGTGATTTGTTATCAATAAAATCTCCATTTTGGATATGTATTGGTATTTATCTAGATGGTTCCATCCCCATTGATTTTTCAAAAGGTGGAAGTGGTGTAATGTGTGATCAGTGTCCAGCCTCACCAAGACATCTTGTTGAGGAATTAAATATTAGTTGTGTCTTGAAAATAAAAGGAAATGGATTCCCCTGCTATTCTCATTAGAAATAAATTCTTCAATGAAAAATTTAAACCCATTTTTTTTATATTTATGTCTTATTTATCAGTTATTCAATAGAGATAACTAAGTGAATTCTAAATATAATATAGATTGAGTTTATGTGTAATAATTTTTCACATAGTCATATTTTTATTTTCCATGGTTTTTTATGCAGTTCTTTTTTTATCTTACATCTTCTATCCATTTATTTCCACAATTTTCAGCCTAATTTATCTCTCTATTATAATTTCACATAAGGATAAAACATTTTCATTCCAAACACATGAATCACTAAAACACTAAACAGAGAGGATAGATAACCATATGAATAAATCTTAAGGGCCTCTATCAAACTCTCCATCAAAAACCCAATAAACCTATAATGAAAATAAAGTATAATAACTTGTTTTTATAGAATGAAAGAGTGTAAGAAAGAAACTATGACTTCATCTGATAGAACCAAACTAAAAAACCTAAAAATAATAAAAATAAGTAGTAGTAGAGAAGATTGAGATAACAATTCCACCCCCACATGAACAAATAGTTTAAAAAACAAATCACACATGAGAAAAATGGGGTAATGTGTGATTATTTATAAGAAAAAGGTAGATTTATAAGTTTCCATGTCCCCATAACTAAGGCTAGTGATCCTAAAAAACTATGTTAGAAGAAGGATGTTAAACTCAATAGAATTAATGGAAGAGAAGGGTAATAGAGAAATCCAAAAAATATGAGATTGAATAAAATAAAATAATAGAATTCCACTAGGAATAGGGGAATATACCATGAGAAATTTATAGAGAAGGAGTGTAGAAATAATGTTGAAGAATATGACTCATCAAGTATAATACTATAAGGGGTTCTAACCAAATTAATGATGGTCCATCTTGTAAATGGATTCCTAAATATTATAATAAGTGTTTTGTTTCACCATTTTTAATAATATTATTTCATTCATATCTATAAACATACTAGAAATATCATTTCCATGAATGATTGCTTCATTGAATAAATAAATATCAAGATTTTTCTATACTCAGTCAATGAATCAAATAGTAGTTTATTTATGTAATAGTTCATACTATAAATGAGTTTTTTATATATATGGGAAATGATTTTTGTAGGATTAGTTTTTTTCAATCATAAATTATTTCACTCTTATTTTCTAGATTAAAATGAAATTTGGTAGAAATATTCTTCCAATAGTCTTTTTCGATTTCATTTTCTATGAGTTATAGAGAAGTTAAATTTATCAATTGTAAAATATCAAATTCCTAATCCAAAAAAGTTATCTTGTTTATTATTGTGGATTCCCCATTTTATATAAATAAAATATATACATCTACTCTATAATAATAATCAATTAGTCTCCATTCTTGATTATATTTTAGGATTTATCTGAAATAAGTTATAAAAAGTATTAGAATAACATTTATGATGTTTGAAATTATCACATGTATATCATTGATGTATAACATTCATCTGATGTAATACTTTATTGATAATCCTTTATCTATATAATAATATTATTTATTCTTGTCATGAAAAGGTATATGTTAAATTTTATTGATTTTGTATAATTGATGATAAACATATTAGTTGTTTTGATTTTGAAATTTTAGGACCCATTTTTATCTCATATGTCACATATTCAAACATATGTATGAATAAAATTTTGATAAAAAATTAGAATGACATGATTCCAAAATATTATTTTTCACATGATTCGTCCTAAATTCCTTTTTTAATGTGTCACTTTATGTATTTCTTTTATTTATTTTTACTAGTATATTTTTTATTCATAACATTCATATTTTTATTTATTTTTAAATTTTCAGTATGTATAGTGTTTTGCTTATTAGATAACCCCATGAAATTATGTAGGTAAATTTTTTTTACTGAAACAATTTGTCTTTAGAGGTTGAATAACTTTTTCATATCTCACAACCCTACTTCCACATCATCATTAGGGAACTATCTTAACTATATACTGAGGGTAGTTTTTTTATAAATACATCATAAGAAAGTGAGAGTTAGTGAATAGTATTAGATATTATGTTCAAAACTAAATGGTTAAACCCTTAGCTATATAATATAAAATCGGAAACATTAAATCTTTTTATAAATCCATTTTTCATAGGTTATCACATAGATAGCTTCAATTTAACAACACTACATATCTATATTTTTTAAACCATGTTTAATATAAAATAAAATTGTCAACAAATATTGAAAATATATCATAATCACAATTCCAATTATGGGTTATACACTTAAAAATAAACTGAAACCCAATTATTAATATCATCTTTTTCTAGGAATCTATTAAACTGAAGCTACTGAAAATTTATTTTCGATGTAATCAAAATAGTATGGATTCTGTTTTTATAGATCCAAATGAAACTTATCGATTTTTTAATTATATATATATGTGTGTGTGTGTATAATTTGGTTTTAAAACATTCATGTTAATCATTAAAATGTAAATAACATCATTATTAATTTAGATAAAACCATAGGAATTCATGTTTTAGGAATAACCCTTCAATTTCTCGGTTATTATAGATCACCATAAATTAAATTAGCTTTGAAGAACCATTTCTTGTACACTAAAACACCATTGTATCCCTTACCATAAAAAAATTCCATACCAATACATATTATTTTACCAAATAATACAAAACATCCCTAATCAAATATAAACATAATCCATGAAAAACCCAAAGATGAATATCATAATAATCCCTACAAAAATTATTCAATAAGAATCCCCAATTAATATATATATCGAAATCTCAAAACCAATTCAATAAAAAATAAAATCAAAATAAAATTAAATTTACAATTGAGATTTATAAAAAATGGTCAAAATTTAAAAAAAATACACAATAGGTATTCTCCAATAAAACCATGAAAACAAAATAGAAATAATTTAATCTCAGAAAAAAAATTCATAAATATATATTTTCAAAACCTATATATATATATATTAGTAGAATAAGAAGAAAATAAAAAAATTAATATAGTGGGATAGAGAAGAGAATATACCTACCCTTATTCTTGGAATAATCAATAGAGAACAATCTTGGTCTTCACGGTAGACAGGATTGAATTATTGGGAGGAAAGGAAGATCCCACAAGGTTTTTATCAGCCATGAGAAATATGGGGAATCATACAAGGTTAATGATTAATTGTGTATGAATGAATAATTGAAAATTTTCCTTTAATTATGATTTTTAATAATATATTCTCATGTGTCCATCAATGTTCTAGTTTCCATAACTAGTAATTTAGTGGCCCTGATTTTCTTACATATACACTAATTAATTACAAGAATTATGGTAGTTCACATGCCATATCCCATACCTATATCCTTTTTATAGAGACTAAGAAACTTAAACCCTTATAGAGAACTTATTATTGAACATCAATATATTCTAAAAATAATATCATCAATTTTATTCATAAACATCTTGTAAATACCAGAAAATTCTATGGAATTTTTTTTAATTAAATACATAGGATTTTTATGAGTCCACGAAAATTTACGGCGCTTGATTCCAAGGACCGGTGTTCCCGAAATCA
Organism: Viscum album; assembly: GCA_963277665.1. Lineage (NCBI taxonomy): Eukaryota > Viridiplantae > Streptophyta > Magnoliopsida > Santalales > Viscaceae > Viscum > Viscum album. The sequence continues at coordinate 21,255,318 of OY728166.1, read as the reverse complement.
ATTTCTTAAGTTTTGTTTAGGTATGTTCAGTATACAAACATGTGGGATTTTATAACTTTAGAACTGGTGCTCGGAATAGAAATCTGAGGGCACCGTTGAACTCTTAGTGTTGGTATTCACTTAAGAAGACTTTCACCTCGACGATAGTTGGTTGAGGGTGAAAGTTAGTTTTTGAGTTTTTAAGATTAATTTAAATAAAAATAAAGTGTGACTTTATTTTTATTCTTGGTGGTTAAAACCTCCAAGAGGTGGTTAGGGGTGGGGTCCACCACACCATAACCACCCATGACAGGTTATGGTGGTGGGGCCCACCCGAACATAACCTCCCTTAGGAGGATAATTTTGGTGCGGACCACCCGAGCTTGTAACCCCTTGGAACCCCTCATTTAAGGTGGAGAAACTCTTCAACTCCCATTTATTTGATTTTTTTCAACCCTCTCCAGTTAATTGAGCTATCTCCACCCCCATTAATTAAATGATTTCTCTCATTAAATTAAACACTCCAATTTTAATTATTGTGCCAACAATTAATAGACAACACTTTCTTCTATTATTTTTCCCTTTGAATTTTTGTGGAGATTGGGAGAAGAGAGAACTCTCTCTATTGAATACATCTCTTCAATGAAGAACTCTCATTTGGCGAAGAACACTCTCCCGACGAAGAATGCCGACGAGGGACGCCTTCACCTACGAAGAACGACCCCCTCCGACCTTCTTCCTCAGACTCCTATGACGTGGCGGACCCTTGAGATACTTCTTCGTGGCACTTTTTGATAGTTGGAGTGTCGACCAGTAGCTCATGGAGCGGATCCTTCCAGAGGTGAGCATATAGAGTACGGAGATCCACTAGCTAGCTGAGACCTGACGACTGCTTGACCAATTCGACTCAGAGTGACTCAACTAGCACGGTGGGAAGTGCCTCTGTGTGAGCGTGGTAGACCCACAGTGGGGAGCACCTATGTGTGAGCGCGGCAGACCCACGATACTCGACAGGAGAAGTATCTCAGTAGGCTACGAGGGGGAGCTCTTTTTTCTGAGCACGGCTGACCCGTGGTGGGGAGCACCTCTGTGTGAGCACAACAGACCCACGGTACTCGATAGGAGGAGTACCTCAGCAGTCCAAGGTCTGTGGGAAGCGCCTTTGTGTGACGCAGAAGGCCCACTAGACTCGATAGAGAAGGAGTATGCCACAATCCGTGGTTTTGATAATAAAAATCTTGGTTTGAGCAGAGTCAATGACTTTTGTGTTTTCTTCATGATTGTGAAGGGTTACTAGATAACTTAGGTATATTTATGGGCATATACCTAGATAATAGTTATTCATTGATTTCATGCTTTTTTGTTTATCCTTGTTGGATTTTGTGAGACCTTGAGGGTCTCAAGGTCCCGACTGAGTATTGTTATACTCACCCCTGCACAGGCTATGAATGCACCTTGTTGTGTTGGTTGTAGACAACGGACAGCGCTGACTGAGGCAGAGAGTAGTAGGACTGGATGGTACACAAAGCTGGACCTCTCGGTGTGACAGTACGCAGAGGAGACAGACAGATGGAAGTGCTGAGTAGTCAATCTGTACTTACCCTTCAAGTAGTATCCCTAGAGGATGACCTAGTAGTTGCTTACTTTTCTTCACTTGTACTTTATTTTAGTTGTACTTGTACTCTCCTGTTGGGCTTGTATTTCCAGGCCCTTTTTACTTTCCAGCACTTCTTTTGTATACAGATTTTACTTAGTTTTTTGCTTCCAGTTGTGTACTCTGATGTGTTTTTTACAGTTATAAATGCAATTCCTTCCAAGTTTAGATATTTACGACTTTGGTGCTAGTCTCCAACCCCTGGCTGATGGATGGCGGGCTTGGGGTAGTCACGATATGGGCCTCGGCGGACAGGTCATGACAAATTGGTATCAGAGCAGTCAGTTCAACCATAGAACATAGAACTCTGATCTTTCTTTTCTGTGAAGAAATAGTGTTAAGGGTACTCAGGGTGGTTTTCAGTTCAAGGAGTCTAGTGTTGGTGCGGGCGGTCGATGTATCCATACACTAGGACCCTGACTTTTGACTTCCGACTCAGTGCACGAAAACACTGATTGCATGCGTGTTTACAAAATTTTTCTTTAAGTCATCTCACCAGGTATAATCTTTTAACCGTGTCTCATCTATTTTTTTCTGGATGCCTCCCCGTGGATGACCAGTTAGAGCCCCGAGAGTCATACGTACTGAAAAAACACCAAGCGATGAGGCCTCGATGCAAGTCCCTTTTCTAGTGGAGGCACCAGTGGTACTATTTCCAGTTGGTCCACTAATGCCACCAGCCCCAGCAGCAGACGATGAACGCTACTTGAGCGCGTTGCACTAGTTCCGGTGCGAGAGACCACCCAGGTTTAGGGGAGAGATGGACCCAAAGGCAGATAAGGATTGGTTGGAGGTTGTGGTTAGAGTATTTAGGCTAGTAGGGACACTAGCAGACTTCATGTTGATCCTTTCTGTGAGTCACCTTCAGGTAGCAGCAGGCAGATGGTGGTGCCTGATGCTCTAGGAACATGACGAGGTGATGCTACTCTAGGCAGACTTCAAGAGCCTGTTTTGGGTGGAGTTTGTCCTAGCCACTCTATGTGCAGTGCGGATATAGGAGCTACGACATCTACAGTAGGGTAGCATGATAATGGCACAATACTTAGCGAGGTTCACCGACCTCTCATGCTACTCCACAGATATTGTGCGGGGCCCATTCTTCAGGGCCCGGAACTTCGAGAACGGGCTCAAGAGAGAGATCAGAGCACTGATGATCTCCCTCAGCATCACAATGTAGGTGGGGTGTTAGAGAGAGCCCTTCAAGTGGAGAGTTTCATTGCTGAGTTGTCACCAGCAGTGAGACCCACAACTAGCCGACACACAACGGAGTCTTCAAAAGATGGTAGTAGACAGATGTCGCAGAGGTCCGAGGGGACCAGACCTATAGGTGGTCGACCACTTGACTCAATATCAGTTGTGTGGGGCACACAGACCAGAGACACAAATGCCAGTAGTAGGAAGTATTACTCATGCGGCGGGCTGGATCACATGGCTCGTGACTGTCCGACCCGCCGTTCATATGATCACCAGTCAGTTGAGGGACATCCCAGGCAGAGGTAGAGGTTCGATCGAGGTGGTATGTAGGGAGCAGGTGGATGTGGTAGAGGAGATAGTCATGTAGAAGGTGGTGGGCGGCAATTTGAAGTGTTACCGCCAACACCACCAGGAGGTCCACCCCGACCGCAGGGAGCAGGTGGACAGGGGATTTCTCAGCTTCAGGCATCTAAGGCCTATGATCACGGTGCTTCAGATATGATTCGAGGTAAGATCTGTGTCTACTTCAACTTAGCTGCATTTCTTATAGACACAGGTTTCAGTCACTCATTCATTTCCACTACCCTTGTACGGAGCTCGGAGATTCTGACGGAGCCGTTGGGTCGATCCTTAAAGCTAGAGACTCCTACGAAAGAAGACTTGAAGATTACGCACTGGTTCCAGCAATGTGAGATTACTCTAGCAGGTGAGAACTTTGGATGGGATCTCCTCATAGTGGCATTGAGTCCTTACAATGTTATCTTGGGTATGGACTGGTTATCTACAGTCCATGTTTAGATCAATTGTATTAGGCGCAAAGTGTGGTGTGTTCACATGAATGGTACCAGTTTCACTTTCACCAGAGAAAAGGGAGACTTTCCAGTGTAGGAAGGAATTACTAGGAGGAGGGTGCTGCCGATCACTCATTATTTGGTCTGTCTCACCCTTGGAGCAGTTGACATGGAGAGTCTGAACTATCCTGTAGTGGTGGACCAGTATGTGGATGTTTTCCCTGACGATGTTCTAGGACTACCTCCTTGCATTTAGGTGGACTTATATATATACCTTTACCCCAGGATGGCACCGATATCTACTCCAGCATATCGGATGGCTATCATTGATCTTCTTGAGCTGCGGTTATAGATGGAGGACTTGCAGGGGAAGAGATTCATCTGGCCTAGTGTTTCTCCCTAGGTAGCCCTGATTCTGTTAGCCAAGAAAGCGGACGAGGGAATGAGAATTTGTGTCGACTACCGTCACCTAAACCAGGTGACCGTAAAAAACAAGTACCCACTCCCTAGGATTGAAGACCTCTTTGATCAGTTGAAGGGAGCACGGTGGTTCTCGAAGATAGACCTCAGATCAGGATATCACCAGCTCATATTTTGAGACGAGGATGTGTAGAAGGTGACCATCAGGTGGGTACGACCACTACGAGTTCTTGGTTATTCCTTTTGGCTTAACCAATGCTCCAGTAGTGTTCATGGGACTCATGAATAGGATCTTCCTGCCATACCTCGATTGCTTTGTTATAGTCTCCATCGACAACATTCTGATCTACTCGACTACTAAGGAGGAGCATGCCTACCATTTTCATGGAGTACTGGACACACTCTGAGAGCACCATCTTTATGGTAAGCTCTCAAAGTTCTAGTTTTGGATTCAAGAGGTTCACTTATTGGGACACATCATCTAAGAGGCTATAGTTGCAGTGGATTCAACGAATATCATGGCAGTAATTGCTTGGGAGCCACCCAGGAGTGTGACGAAGGTACAGAGTTTCTTGTGTTTTTCTGGATACTATCGGAGATTCATTCCAAACTTATCCAGAGTTACAGCACCACTTTAAGCCCTTACAAATAAGGGGCAACCCTTTTTTTGGCTGGAGAGATGTTAGAAGAGCTTTTAGGAGATGAGGCAGAGGCTGACTAGTGCCCCCATATTGAGGCTTCCAGAGGAATTCGTAGGTTATGTAGTTTACTGCGACGCATCAGGGACTGGACTTGGGTGTCTTCTGATGCAGGAGCGAGTAGTGATCGCATATGGTTCTCAGAAACTGAGACAGCACAAGAAGAACTACACTACCCATGACCTAGAGTTAGAAGCAGTGGTCTTCTCCTTGAAGATGTGATTGCACTATCTAATGGGTGAGAATTTTAATGTGTACTCTGATCACAAGAGTCTCAGGTATATCTTCTCTCAGAAGGACCTAAACCTAAGACAGCAATGTTGGCTCGAGTTCCCCCAGGACTATGACTTCGAGATAGTATATAATCCTGAGAAGGGGAACGTTGTTGCATATGAACTCAGCAGGAGGACTAGTATAAAACTACTCGGAGAGGTGATAGAGTAGCTGGCTGCTTTATAGATATCCTTTTTGGATAGAGATGGAGCAGCATTCCTTCAGTCTCTTATGGTCACTCCCCCACTTCTTCAGTGAGTCAGGGAGGCACAGCATGGGGACACTGACTGTGAGACATGACATGCTCAGATATCCATAGGGCAGGCACATGATGGATTTTCTGATGGTGGGAAGAATGCCATCCTCTTCAGAGGACGTAACTTGGTACCAGTGGAACTTTAGGAGGAAGTGATGATGGAGTTCTACACATCCCCTCTAGCGGTACATCCAGAAGTGGAGAATATGTACCAGGACCTTCAACGACATCACTGGTGGCCTGGTATGGAGAAGGTAGTAGTGAAGTTTGTCTCACGGTTCCTCACTTGTCAGCAAGTGAAGGTGGAGCACCAGGTACCAGCAAGCTTGGTTCAGCCTTTAGAGGTCCCAGAGTGGAATTGGTATGGGATATCTATGGACTTCATGATGGGTCTTCCCCGTACATCTAGGGTTCATGACTTGATTTGGGTGATCATTGACCGACTCACCAAGTCGGCCCACTTCCTACTGATCTGAGAGCAAGGTTCAGTAGAGATCTTCAGATGCCTCTATGTGCAGTATATTGTGTGACTACATGGAGTACCTTCCTCTATTATCTCCAACTGTGACACATGGTTTACTTCCCAGCTATGGAAGGGGTTGTAGGAGGCTTTTGGGATACAGCTTCGCTTGATTACCGCCTTCCATCCTCAGAAAAATGGTCATACTGAGTGGACCATTCAGACCCTCGAGGACATGCTACGTGCATGTGTCCTTGACTTCAGTCTTATCTGGGAGGATCACTTGCCTTTGGTGGAGTTTTCATACAACAACATCTATCACTCCACCATAGGGATGGAACCATTTCAGGCCTTGTATGGGAGACCTTGTAGATCACCCTTGTGCTAGACTGGCCCTAGGAAGTCAGCACTAGTGAGACCAGAGATGGTACGAGCTACTATGGAGAAGGTGTAGATCATCCAGGAGTGGATGAAGACTGCACAGAGTGGGCAGAAGTCATATGCTGACAGGAGACGGAGACCTCTGGAGTTTGAGGATGGAAACCACATCTTTCTATGGGTCTCACCTCAACAAGTTCTATGGAGATTTGGCCGAGGTGTCAAGTTATCTCTGAGAATCATAGGACCTTTCCAAGTCCACAGTAGAGTAGGCGAGGTGGCTTACCTATTAGATCTTCCACCTCAATTGCATTGGGTGCATGACGTATTCCGCGTATCTCAGTTGAGGAGATACGTGCACGACCCTTCCCACATCATCGACCATGGAGAGATGGAAGTTGATGATGGGGTGACTTTTACGAAGGTTCCAGTGGAGATTGAGGATCGATAGAAGTGGATCCTTCTTGAATGGTCGATACCACTAGTGCGCATTCACTGGCGGCACATGAACCTTCAGGAGAGCACATGGGAGCGGGAGGCTCATATGGGTGCTCAGTACCCCCCATTTGTTCCCATAGTTTGAGTTGAAGCTTTCGGGGACTTATAGCCCTGAGGTGGGGAGAATGTAAAGACCCTGAAATTCCATGGAAATTTTTTTTATTAAATACATGGGATTTTTACGAGCCTGTGAAAATTTACAGCGCTTGATTTCGAAGCTCGGTGTGCTCGGAATCAATTTCTGAAGTTTTTTTCAGGTACGTTCAGTAAATGTACTAGTGGGATTTTATAAATTTTGAACTGATGCTCGGAATTGAAATCTGGGGGAACCATTGAACTCACAGCACCGGTATTTTCTTAAGAAGACTTTCAACTTGACGGCAGTTGGTCGAGGATGAAAGTTAGTTTTTTAGTTTTTAAGATTAATTTAAATAAAAATAAAGTGTGACTTTATTTTTATTCTTGGTGGTTAAAACCTCAAAGAGGAGGTTAGTGGTGGGGGCCACCACACCATAACCACCCATGAGAGGTTTTGGTGGTGGGCCCACCCGAATATAACCTCCCTTGGGAGGATAATTTTGGTGGGGACCACTCGGGATTGTAACCCCTTGGAACCCCCCATTTAAGGTAGAGAAACTCTTCAACTCCCCTTTATTTAATTTTTTTTCCAACCCTCTTCACATAATTGATCCATCCCCACCCCCATTAATTAAATGAGTTGTCTCATTTAATTAAACACCACAATTTGAATAGTTGTGCCAACAATTAATAGGCAACGCTTTCTTCTATTATTTTTCCCTTTGCATTTTGGTGGAGCTTAGGAGAAGATAGAACTCTTTCCTATGAGGACCACTCTTCAATGAAGAATTCTCTTCCGGTGAAGAATGCTCTCCCAATGAAGAATTCCGACGAGGGACACCTTTGACTACGAAGAACTACACCCTCCGACCTTCTTCCTCAGACTCATGTGACGTGGCGGACCCTTGAGATACTTCTTCGTGGAACTTCATGATAGTTGGAGTGTCGACCAGTAGCTCGTGGAGCGGATCCTTCCAGAGGCGAGCAGACAGAGTACAGAGACCCAGTAGATTGCTGAGACCTAACGATTGCTTGACCCATTCGACTTGGAGTGACTCAACTAGCCTCGTGGGGAGTGCATCTGTGTGAGCATGACATACGCATGATGGGGAGAAACTCTGTGTGAGCGCATCAGACCCACAGTACTCGACAGTATGAGTACCTCAGCAGGCTACAAGGGGGAGCGCCTCTATGTGAGCGCAGCAAACCCATGGTGGGGAGTGCCTCTATTTGAGCACAGTAGACCCATGGTACTAGACAAGAGGATTACCTAAGCAGTTCAAAGTTAGTGGGAAGCACCTCTGTGTGACGCGGCAGGCCCACTATACTTGATAGAGGAGGAGTATGCCATGAGTCGTGGTTTCAATAATAAAAATCCTGGTTTCAGTTGAGTTAATGAATTTTTTGTTTTTCTCATGATTGAGATGGGTTACTAGATAACTTAGGTATATGTATGGGAATATACCTAGGTAATGGTTATCCATTGATTTCATACTTTTTGGTTTATCCTTGTTGGATTTTGTGATACCTTGAGGGTCTCTGGGTCCCTACTAAGTATCGTTATACTCATCCCTGCATGGGCTATGCACACACCTCATTGTGTTGGTTGTAGACGACGGACTGCGCTGACTGAGGAAGAGAGTAGCAAGACTGGACGGTACCCAGAGCTGGACCACTTGGTGTAACAGTACATAGAGGAGACGGATGGATGGGAGTGATGAGGAGGCCATATGTACCTACCCTTCTGGTAGGAACCCTGGAGGACGACCTAGTAGCTTCTTACTTTTCTTCAGTTGAACTTGCTTCAAGTTGTACTTGTACTCTACTGTTGGGCTTGTATTTCTGGCCCCTTTTTACTTTCCATCACTTCTTTTGTATACAGATAATACATAGTGTTTTGCTTCCATTTCTGTACTCTGATGTGTTTGTTTACATTTATAAAGGAAATTTCTTCCCAGTTTAGGGATTTACACCTTTGGTGCTAGTCTCCAACCCCTGGCCTATGGATGGAGGGCTTGGGGTAGTCACGATGCGGGACCTAGGGGACGGGTCAGGACAAATGGGAATCATAAATCCAAATCATCAAATGAAGAATGACTCATCAAAAATATTTCAAAAGATAAAATGGTCTCATAAGTTTACTATTAAAAGTAACATTGATAAATACAAATCACATTATCTATAACATTGATCATTAAATGTATTCATAATCTTTTTTTATATGAACAATATTTTGGAATGGTTTTATGTTACATTTAAAAAAAATAATGAGGTTGGATGATGGGGATGAATAATGATTTTATAACATTCATTTGATTATATTTGTGTAATTATTTTTATATATCATGTGGTAAAAATGTGTTATTGTTTTGAATAATTTTTAGAAACGTTATTTATCTTCGAAAATTCATATTATAGATCATAATTTTTCTAAAATTGAACTATTATTATCATTCATTTTTATTTGAAAAAACTATTAATAATTTTTCTAGAAATTTTGAAATGTTATATTATAAACTTCTCAAATATATATATATATTTTTGTTAGTTATCATTTATTGGTGGATTGATCAATAATGGTATTCATCTTTATTAATTAAAATGTTTTAAGGAATGGTTTCATTTGTTGAGTTACATGTTATTTTTTCATTTGGTGGATTACAATTTTAGTGTATTGGATAATATAGTAGTACTTTTTCAGAGAGTTATTTTTTTCTTAATTGATATTGAAAATATTTTTAGATTCATTTGAATTTTTCAGACATATTTTTTAAAAAAAAATATTCTTTATATAGATTATTAAAACAAATGAATGAGTTTTTGGGAAGTATTTATGTTTGGTAAAGGGGTAAAACTATAAATTCATTCATGAAAGGGTGTTTCATTATGAAAAAGAAATATTTTACTTGCTTATGTTAAAATAAAACATATTTTTAATTATTATAAAATGATTAATGATAATTGTATTTAATTATTTTGTGTTATTTGGAGGAAAATGAAGAATGTTCAAAAATAATTAAAAAAATATGAATAGGTATGGAATAACACTATTCTTATAAAGATATATTTATTTTTCAATACATCTATAGACCAAACCCAAAAGTATGGAAGATAAGTAATAGACTGAAACAAGGAAAAATGCTGGAAATAAAATTTACAAGTCATTTAATTCAATTACACAAAAATAAAATAAAAATATCAAACAAAGTTAAAAATTCTCATGACCCTGATTCTTATAGATCATGTAAAATTTACAAGATTTAAAAAATCAGTGTGGATGTAGAAATACGAGTTTTTAATGGATTTATTATGATATCCCCCTAGATTGACCCAAGAAAAATTATGATGACATAATGATCACTTGGGGGTGTGATGGGGTTAAAAGTAGAAGCCTAGAGGGTTGTAAAGAAGTTTCATAAGAGAGGTCATATCTTGAAAATAACTGACTGGAGATTTATTTCCATGGTTTTCTTTTATTTTCTATGAATCATTAAATGGTGTCTCCCATCTCTCAGATCAGATCAAATTCTTCATACATGGAGGGGTAGTTCCTGTGACTGCTCTGGAAAGTGGGAGGCTTTACCGTCTTCTATTTTTGATTTTATGTTTTTAATTGAATAAAACAAATTTATTTATTCTATTAATTATTTAAAAAAAATTAGATTTTAATTCATAATGCATCTATTATGGGGATAGTTTCATTTTTCAATTTCCTTGGTCAGTGATCCACATTTCTTTTCACCTACTTCTTATCTATTTATTATATAAAAATTAATGTTTGGAGGGGATTTCATGATGATTTCCAATATGTGTGTATAATTGTGATAGGGAATATTGTTAATTATGGAATACTAATTCCCAATTTTTAAATTTACAAATTCATCACATGAATAGAATATAGTGACACACAAATAAATAAGGCTAAACTTATTGATATTTGATTACGGATTCCCTTATCATCGCCATTTAACCAAGGGTTGGAGATGAATCAATAGTGGAATCTCTCCCTTATGAAATAGCAGAAGAAAAATTTGTAAAAATTGGAAATGATGATAGCATTGTAACACCCCATGCTTCCACGGCATGCTTCTCTTTTAATAAAACAATATCATGTGTTGTACGCAACATCGAGTTCTAACACACCACAACCAATCAAACTAATCGTTATGAATAGTAAAACCCACTTCTTTAATTTTATAAATTTTATCTTTAACAATGGACTTTATTTTTGGATTCGGAATTTCAAAATTAGCTTAGGGTGAATTTTTGGTATTTTTATGAAAACTTTCAATTTTTGATGAATAGTGAAAAACACTGAGTTATAGTTCAAAACAGAATTTTTATTTAATTAATAATTTATTTTATTTAAATTTTTTTATATCAAAATAGATACATAATACCAATATAAGATAAATTTAATTCATTGAAGTTTTTTTATAATAATTTTAGATATATAAAAATGTTATTGAAATTTTTACAGTCTTTTACCCACCTCATATGAGCATTTGCAAATTTAGAGAAAACATAATTTTATCACTTCTGTGAGTTTAATTTCAAAAATATGATAGAAATGGTTGATATCAGTAAGTAAAATGTGGTTCAACAAGATTCAAATAATTTTTTGTGAATGGTAACTTTTTACTTTTATTTACCATGGTTAAAAATAAATATGGTAATTAAGGGTAAAAATGATATTATTATTACCCTAACACATGTCCTAATTATATTGGATAAATGTAATTCGACCAAAAACAACCTCAGGAATAAAATATGAACCTATTTGGTCCACATGGATTAGACTAGGGCACTTATTATTATTTTATTTAAAGAAGAGTTAAAAGAGTTAAAATCAACGTTTAATAACTAAAACATTTTTAATATAGGGTAATACATAAGATAAATTCCACTATAAATATTCATTAGAAAGATAAAAATATTTACTACATAATGGTATTTTATTTATATTTTTTAGACATTAAATAATTTAATTTATTTATGACATGATGATGATTCGGTAATTACCTAATTAATTAAATATTAAAATAGTTGATATTATAAATATCTAAATAAATGTAATTTGAATCTTTTTATGAATTAAACTACTTTTCTAGGTTAATATGAAATGTTAGGGTTGGTTAGATGAATTTTTTTCAAAGTAATAATGTTGTTAAAAATTTAGAAAAAACAAAATACCAAATAGTGTCAAAATTGACATAAAAGTGTTTTTAAAACAAATATTATATTATTAACTGATATTCTATTCATAAAAAACTAAGGTTTAGCCAAAAAAATTATATTATTATAGGTGTATCATTAATGAACCACTTTGGGTTCGCTTGGAAGTATATATTATGTTTATTAATCAGAAAATATAAAAATACAAAGAGACATGGTAAATGAAAAACTATTTAACTAAGAGTTTAATCTAAAAGATAAAGTTAATAAAGTGACCCAAACCTATCTAAAACCTATTGTTTGAGTGGTTTTCAACCCATCCCCACATTATACATTAAATAATTCATTATGGAGCCATTGTAAACCGAAAATTATTTTATTATAAAATAATATTTCTAGCTTTTCATAAGGTGCCCCTCACCCCTCTTATAAGAGGGAACTCAACCTTATCTCTATTTCACACCTTCAAAGCCATTTTTCTCGGCCAACCCCAGCCCAAATACCCTCTAAACTGTCCTCCCTTCATCCTAGAGGCCTTACTTTAGTCAGAAAGCCAACCTAAAGATCCCTTTTGATCAAATCAAAAGGAAGAACCCGATGAAGAGGTAAATATCTCATCACCTCTTTCAAGTTCCTTTCTTCTTCCACTTCATTTTTATTTGTTGTTTCCATTATAAAATAAGGACTCCAGTATATTATATATAATGTGATGTTATTATAAATATGGTATAACCAAATTCATTATACGGTGGGTGGGGCTATTTTCCGCCGTTATAACATCATCAAAGATTCCCTCACAAGATTATAAGAATATTTCCAAAATAAATATTTTCTTTTATAATTATATGAATTTTAAATGATTTCAAAATAGAAAGAGATAATTCTCTAAAAAATGCATTAATTTCATCTATGTCAACATCATTTGATGGATTTTATGTTTATTTTAAGTTTATTTATTATGATACAAAACTTCCATATTTTATTGATGGTTTTGTGATAAGTTTGACTATGTATGTGTTATTTTTATACCATTCATGCTTTATGAATAAAGTATTGACATTTTTTATGCTAGTTTTAGTATGAATTTTTGTGTTATGTTTAAAACTTTTCATATGAGGAATGAATTGGACTTAGTAAGTGATGGTTGTATCCTTCTATAGCTCCTTGATGCATTGGTAGGTCTCATGAGCCAAACTAGTGTCTTGGCGCAAGGCCTTGACAAAATCTTATTTGTAGTATTGGCACAAGGCCTTGAATATGTGGTTATGAAAGTCTAGCATTATGTGTTCCATAATTATGAAAGAGGATATTGAAATTTCATGTGATTATTCGACTAGTAGAATATTCATGTGAATAAGTAAATGGAATTATTTGATTTTTATCTTTGTCATATTATTCTGAACTTCATGTTTAGAAGGATTTTGTTTTAGTCTTATGCATTTCTTTAAATGTTTATGCTTATTTATGAAAGTTTCTACTATATTTTTATCCTTACTGAGCATCTGATCTCACCCCTTTCTATATTTTACATTTCCCAGGATGCGAAGAAGTATATTATGAATGATCTGGAGGGATATTCTATGGGATCTCAATTTTGTCTATGGATACAATGTTTTTGTAGTTTTCCTTTTTATGTTGTAATGTAAACCTTATTAATGTATCTAGTACTTCCAAGTCTACTAAACAAATCGGTCTTTTGAGATTTGATCTTTTGTGATCATGCCAATGTTATGTAATAATGCACTGAATCTGGGTAACTAGGGTTGGGGCATTATAGTTGGTATAAGAGGAAATTTAGTACAAACCTTGGAATCTATATTTAGATAAACTCTGATTAGAGCACATTACGCTAAGATAGACATTGAGTTTTAGTATAGAAGAACTTCCTAGAATTTTGGTATTTTAGAAATTTTGTGACTTTTCCAAGCAATACATCCCTTTCTAGATACGAGCAGGTAGAGGCGGCTCTAGAAAAGATGTAACTAGAGGTAAAACCTGAAAACACCTCTTTCATCTAGACTCAAACGGGAACTGGTGCACAACAATGGGCCTTGTTGCACTCTTGGTTACAACACTCCTGAGGGATATGCTTAGGATAATTCTCATTTTCTTTACAAACCATTATTAAGGGTTTATGTGTATATACTTCCTCAATTAAAACATTTTTATGATTATGGATTATATCCATAAATTTTTTAATTTATGTTAAGTGTTTTACATGTTTGGAATTATGTATTTTGATTCATAAACTAATCTATTTTATGCCATTGTTTAGAAATGGCGCCTAGTGAAAGGAATGGAAACTATATCAATGCACGCACTCCATGTGGGGATTTCCCTCCTGCTCAAGATAATTCTAGTGGAGCTAGTGATACAACTAGTGTTGATCATCTTATCACTATATCGGGACAAATCACTCAGGTTATGAATAATAACATTACCCGTATAGAGTACACTGATCCACAATGTCGAGGATCAATGTTAGACCATTTCATGGGGAAACAACCACCAACATTCAATGGGAGTTTAAATCCATTAGTAGATGACACTACTACAACTTGGCCATTTATCCGCGCTAAAAATCGGCATTAACAGTGCTAGAAAAGCACTTTTAATGCTGACGTAGATAAAGGGGGGGTCCCCTTTATCAGTGCTCCGAGAAGCGCTGATAAAGGTCTCCTATATCAGCGCTTGTCGGAATGCTGATAAAGGAACCCTTTATCAGCGCTCAAAAAAGCGCTGATAAAGGCACCATCTCCTGCACCTTTAAAACAGAACCTACACACCAGAATATCTGTACAATGTATCACATGCACACCTGCACACCATAGCACCCGCACACAATATTTTGACCAACAACGGTATATACATTTACTTAACATCATGAATAAAAAACACATTGCTATATACATTTAAAACATTTTTTTACATGGTTACAATTACAATTATTCAATAGTAGTTATAAACATTCATGTTTCATCCTTTGATATCTGTGATCCACTCTTGACGGTATTTGTTGCCGAACAAAGCATCCGAACTCAAGGAAAAAAATTCACCTATATAAGAAAACAAATATTATGTTAGTAATGCAATAATGAAATAAATTAAAACAGTAATATGAAAGAATACATTAATATGGAAATGTGAAACTAAAATATGAAATTTTAAACTCAAATGTTTTCATTTTCATAACAATGAAAGTGAATAATGTAAAATCAATATGTTTTTGATTGATTTATCTCATTTAATAAATACTGATTCTTTATCTAATGAAAAGCTTTACCGGTCACACTGTGCGTCGGATTGAGGTGTGGTCGATTCATACACGTCAAAAATGACTCATGGATTGTTGTCCTAATGTTTCAAAATAATCTGAACGCATTTTCTTGGTATTCTCTATGTCAGTAGTGTTGTTTTCCAAAGTTTATCTCAATTTGAAACTGATATCAGACACTTTTAGCCATACCAATCACATCGTGCATCGGATTGAGATGCGGTCTATTTGTACACATCACATATGACTCATGGATCATTGTCCTAATGTATCAAAACAATCCGAACGTGTTTGCTCGGTTTTCCGTATGTCCGTAGTGTTGTTTTCTAAAGTTTATGTCATTTTCAAACTGATATCAGACACTTTTAGCCATACCGGTCACACCATGCGTCGGATTGAGGTGCGGTCGATTCATACACGTCACAAATGACTCGTGGATCATTTTCCTAACATATCAAAAAAATACGAATGCATTTTCTCGGTATTCCGTATGTCATTAGTGTTGTTTTCTAAAGTTTATCTCAATTTGAAACTGATATCAGACACTTTTAGCCATACCGGTCACACCGTGCATCGGATTGAGGTGTGATCGATTCCTACACATCACAAATGACTCTTGGATCGTTTTACTAAAGTATCAAAACAATCCAAATGCGTTTTCTTGGTATTCTGTATGTCATTAGTGTTGTTTTCCAATGTTTATCTCAATTTGAAACTGATATCAGACACTTTTAGCCATATCGGTCACACCGTGCGTCGGATTGAGATGAAGTCAATTCGTACACATCACAAATGACTCATGGATCATTGTCCTAAAGTTTCAAAACAATCCAAATGCGTTTTTTTGGTATTCCATATGTCAGTAGTGTTGTTTTCCAAAGTTTATCTCAATTTCAAAATGATATCAGACACTTTTAGCCATACCGGTCACACCGTGCATCGGATTGAGGTGAGGTCATTTCGTACACATCACAAATGAATCGTGGATCATTTTCCTAAAGTATCAAAACAATCTGAATGTGTTTTCTTGGTTTTTCGTATGTCACTTATGTTGTTTTCTAAAGTTATGTCAATTTCAAACTGATATCAGACACTTTTAGCCATACCGGTCACACCGTGCATTGGATTGAGGTGCGGTCGATTCGTACAGGTCACAAATTACTCATGGATCTTTTTCCTAAAGTATCAAAACAATCTGAACGTTTTTTCTCAGTATTCCATATGTCATTAGTTTTGTTTTCAAATGTTTATCTCAATTTGAAACTGATATCAGACACTTTTAGCCATACCGGTCACACCATGCATCGGATTGAGGTGCGGTCAATTAGTACACATCAAAAATGACTCATGGATCGTTTTCCTAAAGTTTCAAAACAATCCAAATGTGTTTTCTCAGTATTCCGTATGTCAGTAGTGTTGTTTTCCAAAGTTTATCTCAATTTGAAACTGATATCAGACACTTTTAGCCATATTGGTCACACCGTTTGTCAGATTGAGGTTCAGTCGATTCGTACATGTCACAAATGACTCATGGATCATTTTCCTTAAGTATAAAAACAATCCGAAAGCATTTTCTCAGAATTCTGTATGTCAGTAGTGTTGTTTTCTAAAGTTTATGTCACTTTCAAACTGATATCAGACACTTTTAGCCATACCGGTCACACCATGTGTCGGATTGATGTATGGTCAATTCGTACACGTCACAAATGACTCATGGATCGTTTTCCTAAAGTATCAAAACAATATGAACGTGTTTTCTTGGTATTCTGTATGTCATTAGTGTTGTTTTCCAAAGTTTATCTCAATTTGAAACTGATATCAGACACTTTTAGCCATACTAGTCACACTGTGCGTCGGATTTAGGTGCGTTAGATTCGTACATGTCACAAATGACTAATGGATCATTTTCCTATTGTTTCAAAACAATATGAACGTGTTTTCACGGTATGCCGTATGTCAATAGTGTTGTTTTCCAAAGTTTATCTCAATTTGAAACTGATATCATACACTTTTAGCCATACCGGTCACACCGTGCGTCGGATTGAGGTGCGGTTGATTCATACACGTCACAAATGACTAGTGGATCATTGTCCTAAATTATCAAAACAATCCGAATGCATTTTCTTGGTTTTCCATATGTCACCTATGCTGTTTTCTAAAGTTATGTCAATTTCAAACTGATATCAGACAGTTTTATCCATACCGGTTACACCATGCGTCAGATTGAGGTGAGGTTAATTATTACACATCAAAAATGACTTATGGATCGTTGTCCTAATGTATCAAAGCAATCCAAATGCGTTTGCTCGGTATTCTATATGTCATTAGTGTTGGTTTTGAAAGTTTATCTCAATTTGAAACTGATATCAGACACTTTTATCCATACCGATCACACCGTGCATCAGATTGAGATGTGGTCGACTCTTAAACGTTACAAATGACTCATGGATCGTTTTCTTAAAGTTTCAAAACAATCCAAATGCATTTCATCAGTATTCCGTATGTTAGTAGTGTTGTTTTCCAAAGTTTATCTCAATTTGAAACTGATATCAGACACTTTTATCCATACCGGTCACATCGTGCATCAGATTGAGGTACGGTCAATTCTTACACGTCACAAAAGACTCATGGATCATTGTCCTAAAGTATCAAAACAATCCTAACGCGTTTTCTCAGTATTCCATATGTCACTTATGTTGTTTTCTAAAGTTTATCTCAATTTCAAACTAATATCATACACTTTTAGCCATACCAGTCACACCGTGTGTCAGATTGAGGTGAAGTCGATTTGTACACGTCACAAATGACACATAGATCGTTTTCCTAAAGTATAAACAAAATCCGAATGTGTTTGCTCGGTATTCCATATGTCATTACTGTTGTTTTCGAAAGTTTATGTCAATTTGAAACTGATATCAGACACTTTTAGCCATACCGGTCACACCGTGCGTCGGATTGAGGTGCGGTCGATTCATACACGTCACAAATGACTCATAGATCGTTTTCCTAAAGTTTCAAAACACTCTGAATGCATTTACTCAGTATTCCGTATGTCAGTAGTGTTGTTTTCCAAAGTTTATCTCAAGTTGAAACTAATATCAGACACTTTTAGCCATGTCGGTCACACCTTGCGTCGTATTGAGGTGCGATCAATTCTTACATGTCACAAATGACTCATAAATCATTTTCCTAAAGTATCAAAACAATACGAACGCGTTTGATCAGTATTCCATATGTCATTAGTGTTGTTTTCCAAATTTTATCTCAATTTGAAACTAATATCAGACACTTTTATCCATACCGGTCACACCGTGTATCAGATTGAGGTGCGGTAAATTCATACACATCACAAACGACTCGTGGATATTTTTCCTAAATTATCAAAACAATCCGAACACGTTTTCTCAGTTTGTCGTATGTCACTTATGTTGTTTTCTAAAGTTATGTCAATTTCAAACTGAGTAGTAGGAATCCACTATTCTAAGGATATGAAACATAAGAAATGGAGATCATAGATCCTCAATAAGTGTAAAGGGAGATATTAATGACCATATAAAGATAACATGAGTATTAGGAATTCAACTTCATTGTCCTATTTTTTTTCATTCTTCCATTAGGTACGCTGCCCATTCGTTTCTAAAGACATTTATATCATCTTCTAAATAGGATTTTTTGTGACAGTCATAGTAGTACTGAAAAAATATAAATACACAAAGGATTAATAATTATTTTAAATGAATTATTAATTATTTTCAAAAATATATCTTTAGGGATGCTACTTTGTTCATGAAATGTGATCTCTTTCATAAATTTACAAACATAATAACTGCAGTTCTTGTCGTTTATTTGTTTCGGACACTGCAGAAACATCAAGAAAAATAAGTAATTTGTTTTGATATGTATTTGGATAGTGAAATATAATTATATATACCTAGATACTTCTCCATTTTTAGATCTTATGGGCATTGTCGTCCTTATTCCCTGGATTCATTCCATCCTTTAGGCGATATTCATACACCGCCCTATCATAAAAAAATCCTCGTTAAAAGATAATATAAATTATATAACTAGATATTTAGTTCTAAAATGTTGGATCTAGTGTATTACAAATTGACAATCGCCATCATGGGTGGTCAGTTAGTTGGATATCCATGCAGTGAATCTAGAAAATAAATCTTTGGAGTATCCAAATTGACTGCAATGAGCATCCAATGTTCCCTAAAAACACAAAAAGAAATAAGTACTGATAGAAATGAAAATATAATTGATATGATTAAAATGTAGAGTTTTACCCCTGTAACGTTGGTATTAAAAAGAGTATGTCAGTCATAATTCTACTTTGAAATGTTCTAAGCAGATTTGATATTAATTCAGCCGGAAAATTAGAATCTATTTCTTCATGTCAGTCTTAAAACATATTATTTGTGCGAAAAATATACTATAAATGCACTCTGCAAGAGATGATTAAGGGTTAGTCAATATTTTATTATTTTATTTTATTTTAATAAATTAAATAGATGATATCGTAATGTTACCGTAATCTCTTCCCACATTAATGTTTTCAACCCGCTGACAACAAGGTGCCACGACTCTACATCAATAGGCACACGTAGTCGAGTGACGATTCCAATGTAGCTACTAAACATGGCTTTGTTGGGGTTTACATGTTGGCCTAGTTTATTCCATCCCACCTCATATTTTATGCCTTTTTCTTTTGCCTTAAGGATTTTGGCTAAAACTGTCAAACTACGGTGCACCTGTTTTTTTTTGTGTCTTTGGGGTTTCATCGCCTACCATTTCCTCAGTTTATGCATCATCATTATGTTTCTCCGAAGAGCTAGTATCGTTACTGGGACCAGATACAACTGGTTGAGAGACCTGTTGTACCTCAATAGTGGGACCAACTGCAATAGGTTGAGAGACCTGTTGTCTCTCAGCAGTGGGACCAGCTGCAACAGGTTGAGAGACGTGTTGTGTCTCTGTATTGGGTGCATCAGCAGGTGAAGAAGTCATTATCTACAGAACTGGTTTAACATTTAATTTAGATCACATAAAAGAAGCGGCGAACAGATAATAACATAATGTAACACAATCTATATTACAATAAAAATCAAAAACCTGATTATTGAACTCTCTTTTTTTTAAAGGCTGAAGGGATTTGACCCCTCTATCAACTATCCATATCCCTTCATTATGGTCTCCTATGACATAAAAAACATCGTCTACACTGGGACCACTGTGAAATGACTGCGAATTCCTAATGAAAGGGTCATCTTCTATTGAATTTTTATCTGACCCTTCAGCTGTTTTGGTCGATAACAAAGCGATTGACCAGTTTCGGTTTACGGGATCTGGAACATAAAATGCTTGCACTACCTGTGATGCCATTATAAACTGTTCGTCTTTCTCCCCTTCCTTACTGAAATCAACTTTCAGGAATCCCAAATAATCTATTTTAATAGCACTCCTATTATCAACCCACTTGCATTGAAATATCGGAACTTGAAATTCCCTATAATCCAACTCCCATATTTGTTTGATGATGCCAAAGTATGACATATTCTCATAAATTGGATTTCTGTCCTTAGCACCAGAAATATGAATCACTTCAGCCACAAGTATAACCCCACTATTCTGCATGGTACTGTCTTCATCATGTTTATTAGTATAAAATGTATAACCATTAACTACATAAGGATTGTAAGATAATGCATACACACTTGGTCCTCCGGCTAGCCATCGAAGTCGTTCCGAAATTGACTCTGGATTTTCATCTGACTTCTTAAAAATATGATCTCGAAACCATCCTATAAATAGTTGATTATGTGTATCTGATGTCCATTTTTCATCCCTAAATGGATTCAAATGCCTAAGAATTTCTTTGTGGATTTTAACATATGGGTCAACGTCAAAACTGTTATACAAAACATAAAGGTGGGCCTGCTCCCGATCTGTAATATTGATTGTGACAACCTTTCTTCCAGAAATTCCCTCACCCTCAAGCCGCCCAGTGTGATGACATTTTGTAAGCCAATGCTTTCCACACCAGACAAGTATTCGGTATAGAATTCAACAGCTTTCTTTAACAATATATCGCTCTGCAGTACAACCCTCTGGCCGACTTCTATTTTTTACATACCCTTTCAAAATATTCATATACCGTTCAATGGGGTACACCCATCTGTAATGTACAGGACCACATAGTCAAATCTATCTCACCAATGGACCATCAAATGAACCATCATATCAAAAAATGAAGGTGGGAAGAACATTTCTAATTCACATAATATGATGGAAATTTATTTTTCCATAGCTGGCAATTTCTCCGGGTCTATAACTTTGCTGCATATAGATTTGAAGAAGAAACACAGTTTCGTTAATGTATGGTAGACATTCATGGGAAAAAATCAACGTAAATCAATTGGAATGATATTTTTCATCAAAACATGACAGTCATGTGATTTCAGACCTTTTAACTTCAAGTCTCTCATTGACACGAGGTTACTGATATTTGACGAATACCCATCTGGAAACTTTACGTCATTCAAGAAGTTTCAAAATAGATATCTCTCTTGCTTGGAAAGAGTGTAAGCAGTAGGAGGAAGAAATGTTCATTTTTCACCCTTTTCTGGTGCCAACTCTTCTCGTATTCCCATCTCAACCATGTCCAACCTAGCCTTAATTCCATCTTTTGTTTTTTTCAGATGTATTTAGCAACGTGACAATAAAACTATCAGATACATTTTCTTCTACATGCATAACATTAAGAAAATGTATTAGATACAGACAATTCTAGTATTGTAATTCAAAAAAACTGATCTCTTTTTCCAACCGATTTTCATAAGGTTTTTCGAAGCCAGTTTACCAAAACTAGTGTCCACATTTTTAACTTTCTCAAACAATTGATCGCCCGTTAGTGGAGACGGTGTTGTAAGTTCTTCTTAACTTCAATCAAATTATGTCATCCAAGAACGGTACTTATGTCGTCATGGTAGAAATCTGTGATGTCCTAGAAACACAGTTTTCGATGACTGTTTCAACCTAATTGATTGTGTAACTTCTTCACAAACGGGACAACCTTTAGTTCCTTTAATGTTATATCCTAACAAATTTCCATAAGCAGGGAAGTCATTTATCGTCCTGTACAACATGACTCTCAAAGTGAAATCTTCCTTTCTGTAAGAATCATACAACGTAACACTTGAATCCCACAATAATTTCAAATCTTCGATTAATGGAGATAAATAAACATCAATATCATTACCCGGTTGTTTTGGTCCTAATATAAGCATAGATAACATGATGTATTTTTGTTTCATTCATAACCACGGTGGTAAGTTATAATTTATCAATATAATCGGCCATGTACTGTGACTGTTGCTTTGAAAACCAAAAGGATTCACTCCATCTGTAGATAACGCAAGACGAAGGTTTCTCAACTCGTTTCCAAATTCCGGATACTCATGATCGATTCTCTTCCACTGAGGATAGTCTGTTGGGTGACGTAGTATCCCATCTTTAATTCTTGTATCTGCATGCCATGTTAATTGTTTTGCAGTCTCCTCACTTATATATAGGCGTCTAGACCTTGGAATGATTGGAAAGTACCATACAACTTTAGTAGGACTGGATTCATCTTTCTTGTATCGCGAAGAACCAAATTTTGGGCATTCTTTAAGTGATTTTTGGTCCTTGCAAAACAGTATACAGTCATTCGGGAAGGCGTGTATTCTTTCAGAGATCATACCCATAGAGTGTAGCATTCGTTTGGCATCGTATGTTCAGATCAAGAGCTAATTGTATTCTGGGAGCATGTCATTCATGAGGGCAAGTAGTTTTGTAAAACTATTGTCACTCCACCCGTTGTCTGATTTCAAATTATACCACTTCAGTACGGCTGACAATGCTGTATATTTAGTGCAACCAGCATACAATGGCGTCTTTTCATAACTTCTTAACTTCTAAAACAATTTTGGGAAATCACGAAGTTCATCTTCGAAGGTCCTTGTCACTTCCTCAATACGATCTTCATCATCATTCACATCTGTAATCACATCCTCCATACGGTCATCTTCATTGTTCATGTGTGTAATCATATCAGATGATCCATAAAACGCAGCGTCACAACATTCACTAACTACATTCGTTGTTTCCCCTTGTTTATTCCAACATGTACAACTTTGATCTATTCTGTGACAGGTCAAGTGTTCTTCCAACTCATCTGGACTAATTTGTTTTGAATAATAACAGCATAAACACGGACAAAGGATTTGAGAAGAGTCTCATGCATGATCTTTTGCAAACTTGATAAACTCTTTCACGCCTTCTTCATACTCTTTTGTCAACCGATTTGCATTCATCCATTCTTTATTTATATTCATCCTATTTGAAATCCATAGGATGAGTATATAGGTTATAGGAGAAAGAATATGAGTATAATTTAGATAAAAAACAAGATAATTCAAAAATGGTAGGGGGCGTGCTCATTAATAGCAAATCTTGGGTGGTTCTTGGGATTCATCCAATCTCTTCCTCTCTTCGATCACCCCTGATGAGGGGTAGTTCTTGGGAGTTTTTTATAGTCTGTTAGTGGGGTTCACCACTATAGACATGGGTTAACCATACCTTTTGTGAGGAAGTAGGATAATCAGTGCAACTTGTGGATTAATCTCATAGGGCGGTCTCTATAGGGTGTACGTACAAGGAAATACCTCATGGGTAAGGCCAATAGGTAGCCTAACATGTGCATCAAAAGTAAAATTGTAGAAATTTGATTGAAACACATGTGACCAAATGCATAAGTAAGAATAAGTATATGTTTTCCACAAGGGCACCCATGGAAGTGGCCATAATGGGCACCTTAGTCTATGTGATGGTTATGTGGGAGTCTCCCCATGCTATCCAGGCATGAGCTAAGGCACAATGACTAATCCTCAGATAATAACCCTACATCTGGGTTCTCTTGGATGTGGGAGGATCATGGCTGCTCGTGGGCTCATGAGTGATCAACACCCAACTCTTTAGTGTATTTGTCTTGTTCAGATTATGTTAGAAATAAACATAGGTAGTGGATGTAGCAAAGTCATAAGAATAAACCCCAAGATAACTCTGAACTCACCCAGTGTCAAATCCCAATCCCTACCACCTAGTTTGAAGATGATACAGATTAATTCTATCTTGAAAGTTGTAAGGAACTCTAAAAGGAGCTCCTAAAACATCTCGTCAGGAACATCAATAATTTGGGAGTGTTTCATTGATGCGAAGGGCTACCATAACAACCTTGTCAATGAAGACCTTGTATATTATGACCAAATCCATGGATTTGTTGGTGAAAATTGAGTTGGATTGAAAATGGTCCAAGAACATATAGTGTTTCATTTCCTCAAAGTGAAAATATGGATGGACATTGGTAGGTGGAACCACATCTTGTGAGTGGTGGGATGCAAAAGGAAAATCAAAACCCAATGAGATGAAATCTTCCAATGGTGGTGGAAAAGAAGATGGAGAAGGAGATGGCAGAGTTAGAGTTTGGGTCTAGTGCTTAGCTGCAATAGGCCACGATCCATAAGCTATGTGTTTGGATGGTGGAAGGCACCTACCCTTAGTTCAAATCATGGTTCTAGGAGGGAAGTGAGAATGGGTAGAGGAAGGGGAGGAGGTTTAGTTAGAGGAGGGAGAGATGAGGGAGGAGGGAAGTCATGGATGAGGTGGGGAAAAGAGGGAGTAGTGGAGGGGGGGGACAACAAACCCCAGGTTGTAGCTTAAATAACTCATTCATGAACTTTATTTCAACACATCCAATGTTGATATATTTTATTTCAAGAAGGGGACAAGGCTAAAAATAGTCAAAGGAGGTATAAATTAGTTTATCCTAAGGGAATATTCTTTAACTAAACTAACAAGCTTGGGGGGATGGATCCTATGATTTTAAATATGACACACAGGTTACCTAGAGAGGCCTAAGTAGCCAGGAAATCAGTGACCTTATTACCCTCTTTCTATGTATGGGATAGATCCATGTGGTTATTGAAAAAAATTATGCATCTCATAGTGAATGGGACCTAGAAAATACTGGGTACCTCAAGCACACCCATGACACGACACCATGGATATGTTGTACCTCCACCCTATGCTTAGGTTCTCTGTCTTCATCATCACATATCAAGTGCATTACCCTACTAAGGGATATTAATTTCATGATGGTCCACTTCTTTGATGTACAACATATAAACACCATGCATGCTAACACACATACGAGGTGAATCAATCAAGTTTTAATTTCATATTATCATGAGTATATAATATAACACATAACATCATGTTATCACAATCCAAACATAACAATTACCCACAATAACAACACTCGTAAATTCAAAAAATCAATATTCATAATTTGGGATAGGATGAAAGGGGTCACCACAATGAAAACATAATTAATTCATGAAAGTTCAATTTGAATCACCATAAAGAGGAGGACCCAGTGGAAGAGGAGAAGGAGGCGTCGACATCGGAGGCACCGGAGGCAATGGAGGCAGTGCGGAGGCAGGGCAGAGGTAGCGGAGGTAGCAGAGGAGGAGGAGGAGGAGGAGGAGGAGGAGGAGGCCACGGTAGACGACCTGTGGTGGAGAGGAGGCAGTGGAGTAGGCAGAGGAGGAGGTGGAGGAGGAGTAGGCACCAGTGGAGGAGGAGGAGGACGAGGCCGCAGACTAGGCAGAGGAGGAGGAGGAGGAGGAGGAGGCGTCGGTGGAGGAGGAGGAGGAGGACGAGGCCGCAGTGGTGGAGGAGGAGGAGCAGGTGCAGAGGAGGAGGAGGAGGCGGCGACCGGAGGAGGAGGAGAAGGAGGAGGAGAAGGAGGAGGCGGTGGCCGCGGCGGAGGAGGAGAAGGAGGCGGCGGCAGCGGTGTAGAGGAGGGCTTCCGCTAGAGCTTGACAGGGTGCGGGGAGGAGGAAGAGGACCCGAGGGTTTTTATCAATCCTGCGTGAGCCTTTATCAGCGCTAGTAAAAAGAGCTGATAAATGGTGTATTTATCAGCGCTGATAAATACAACCTTTATCAGCTCTTTTTTAGCGCTGATAAAAGCTAGACTTTATCAGCGCTTTTGTAGCACTGATAAAGAGTGACTTTATCAGCACTTTTCATTTTAGTGCTGATAAAGACACTCTTTATCAGCGTTTCTTTAGTGCTGAAAAATGCATAGTTTATCAGTTCTAATAAAAGCGCTGATAAATGTATTAATTTAAGAATTTCATTATATTATTATATATTTATTTAAATTTAAATATATATATCTCTATTTATACTTATAAAATTGTTTGAAAGGTATATTTATATATATATCATTGAAAATATAATAAAATATATATTTATTTTTTAAATATAATATAATTTTAAGTGTACATTTAATTAATATATAAAATAAATATTATCAGCGCTAATAAAAGCGCTGATAAAGGGATATTTAAAGCGCTGATAAATAATCCCTTTATCAGTGCTAAAACAAGCACTGATAAAGGGTACACCTTTATCATTGCTTGTTTTAGCGCTGATAAAGTGGACCTTTATCAGTGATTTGTTTAACGCTAATAAAGGCCCACCCCTTTATCAGCACTTTTCCGTTAGCGCTGATAAAGGCAGGCACATGCCTTGCCCAGTTTTGTGGTAGTGTGAGAAATGGATAAATTCCTTAGGAAAAATATTCCATGCCTTGGGGAGTAGCAAAAGGGAAAAAAATTTCATGGAAGTTTACCGCCTCTATGGAGATGCTAATAAATGGTGGTCATTGATTCAAAACACAAAGGAAGATGATGAAGTATCAAATATGGAATGGAGTGAGTTTAAAGAGATTTTCTTAGAAAAATACTTTCCTCGTGACCATCGAGCGGATATGGAGAGTCCATTTCTGAGTCTGAGGAAAAAGGAGGATGAGAATGTCACAAAGTATGAAGCTAACATTATATGGTTAATGAGGCATGCTGCAAATTATATAAGTAACCCAATAAGTAAGATTGATCATTTCATTAATGGTTTAAAACCATTTATCTGTCGAGCATTAGTCTCAAAATCCTTCTCTCCATACGAAGATATTGTCTCATGTACTATCAAGATAGAAAAATAATTCTCTATGTCTTATGACTTTAAAGAAAAGCAAGAGAATAAGAGATATGATGAACACTCAAAAGATGGAAATAAGGGAAAGAAGGAAAATTTTAAATATCCATCCTATAGTAAATGTGGGAAGAAACACCCAGGTACTTTCCAGAAGGGAATAAGAGTCTGTTACAGGTGTGGTGAAAAAATCCACCAAGATCGTGAATGCAAGGGGAAGAAAGTGGTTGTCGATTTTGAGCGATAAAATTTTAGAGAAAGGGGGAATTATGAAAATGAATATCCTAAGCGTCAGAAAATGCCAAGGGATCAAGGCCAAGCTTATTATATCACTACTACTGCGGTTGAATTTCCGAAAGATGTGGTGGCAGGTAATTTAATGGTTTCCTCAAGTTTAGAAAATGCTTTATTTGATTCTGGATCATCACATTATTTCATATCTTCCCAGTTTTCTATGAAAATTATATATTTCCAATTTGATTTAACAATGGATTTGTTTGTCAGAACTTTTAAGGGAAGTATCATTGTAATAAATTTTTGTGAATCAGTCCCCATTAGAGCATATAAATGTTCTTTATCTGTTGATCTCATCGTCATACCCATGATTGAATTTGATATAATCCTCAGTATGGATTGTCTTTCAGACCATGATTCAAAAATTTATTGTCAGAAGAAGGAGGTTACTATTTTTGATGACGATGATAAAGAAAACCTTATCATTATAGTATAAATGTCTCTACCTGATTCTTATCTAGATCCACCCCCGGTAGCTCAACTAAATTCAATTATTGGGGAGGAAGAGAATGAAATAACTATGGGTGAGGAAAGGAATGTTAAAATAGAGGATGTACCTATTGTGAAAGAATACATTTATGTGTTTCCAGAAGATTTACCTAGTCATTATCCAGAACAAGAAATTGAGTTTTCCATTGATTTAATTCCTAGTTCAAGGCCCATATCGAAGACCCCTTATAGAATGGCTGCTGTGGAATTTGTGGAACTAAATAAAAAACTAGAGGAATTGAGTAATAAGGGATTTATTCACCCTAGTGTTTCTCAATGGGGAGCCTCTGTCCTTTTTGTTAAGAAGAAAGATGGATCTATGAGGTTGTGCATTGACTATAGAGAGATCAATGTTATAATGGTAAAGAAAAAGTATCCCCTACCTCGCATTGATGGTTTATTAGACCAACTTCAGGGAGCTCATTAATTTTCAAAGATTGACCTTTGATCTGGATATCATCAGTTTCGTGTGAAAAGGGAAGACATTCTTAAGACAGCATTTCGAACTAGGTATGGGCATTACGAGTTTATAGTAATGCCACTTGGATTGACTAATGCACCCACGGTTTTCATTGATCTAATGAACAAAGTTTTCAAGGAATATCTTGATGACTTTATAGTTGTATTTACTGATGAGATCTTGGTATACTCCAAAAGCTACAAATATCATGAAAATCACTTGCGCATTATCCGGAAGACTCTTAGAAGACAATAATTATATGGAAAGTTTAGCAAGTGGGAATTATGGCTTCAGGAGTTTTATTTTCTTGGCCATATTGTCTCTAAGGATAGAATCTCCATTGATACTTCAAAGTACAAGGAAATCCAAGATTGGATAGCACCGATGAGTATAACTAAGGTATATAGTTTTATTGGTTTAGTAGGTTATTATCGATGTTTCGTCCAGAATTTTTCCTGGTTGGCTAACCCATTAACAAAGCTCACACGAAAAGGGGTTAAATTTGTTTGGAAAAAAGAGTGTAAATAATGTTTTGATGAACTGAAGATAAGATTAGTCAATGCTCAAATATTTACTCTACCATCAGGGAATGATGGGTTTGTTATTTATAGTGATTCTTCAAAGAAAGGACTTGGTTGTGTCCTTATGAAGAATGGTAGGGTTATTGCCTATGCATCACAAAAGATAAAAATTAATGAGAAAAACCATCCTACTCATGATCTTGAGTAAGTAGATGTAATATTTTCTTTGAATATATGGAGACATTAACCTTATGGTGAAAAATGTGATATATATACCGATCACAAGAGTTTGAAGTATATTTTATCACATAAACAACTCAACGTGAGGGAATGGCGATGGCTTGAACTACTTACGGATTATGATTGCTCTATACACTACCACTAGGGGAAGGAAAATAAGGTGGAAGATGCTTTGAGTAGAAAGGATCATGGAGTTTTGAACAAGATGAGAGTTAAAAAGGATCCTATATACATGGATCTAGTAAAGATGGACATGGGAATAACCATGGAAGGTGAAAAATCAATGCTTTTTCAAATGGTTCGAAACCATATTTACTAGAAAGGATAAAGAATTCTTAGACCGGTGATGAAGAGTTTCAAAACAAGATTGAAGCGGTGAATGATGGGAGATTGAGTGACTTTGTGTATGAAGATGGAATTTTTGAAATTTGGGAAGAGACTTTGTGTTCCCGGTAAACCTGATCTAAAAAGGAAATTGTTAGATGATTCTCATAGTTTCAATTTCTATATACACCCTGGGAGGAACAAAATGTATAGAGATTTGATGGAACATTTTCAGTGGGACAACATGAATAGGGAGATTGTTGATTTTGTGTCAAGATGTATGGTTTGTCAATAAGTGAAAGCTGGAAGGCAACAGCCTGGAGGAGTCATGCAACCCCTTCCCATACTGGAGTGGCAATGGTATAATATTATGATGGACATTGTCATTGTACTACCAAATACTCCTAGAATGAATGATGAAATATGGGTCATTGTTGATCATTTTACCAAGTCAGGAAATTTTTTTGTTGTAAGAGAAGACTTGCCACTTGAACATTTATCAAGTCTATATATTACTGATGTTTTAAGACATTATGGAGTACCACTATCAATTGTTTATGATCGTGATCCACGTTTTACATCAAGATTCTAGGAAAGTCTTCAGAAAGACCTGGATACTGAACATTGATTGAGCACTACCAACCACCCTCAAACTAATGGACAATCAGAACAGACTATTCAGACCATATAAGACATGTTGAGATCATTCTCACTTTACTTTCAAGGTAAGTGGGATCAATATTTACCTATGGTAGAATTTTCCAACAACAATAGCTTCCATTAAAGTATTCAGATGGCACTATATGAAGCATTATATGGAAGGAGATGTCGCACACCAACCTGTTGGGATGATGTTGGTGAAGGAAAACTCGAAGGCCCAGAAATGGTGGAGGAAATGATGGAAAAGGTGAAGGTAATCCCAAACCACGTCATATCAGCTCAAAGTAGACAGAAGGGATATGTTGATAACCGAAGGAAGGATTTGGAATTTCAGGTAGGAGATCATGTTTTCTTGAAGGTATCTCTATGGAAAGGTGTTATACATTTTGGTAAGAAGGAAAAATTGAGTCCCAGGTATATCGGACCTTTTGAAATTCTAGAACGAATTGGGGTTGTAGATTATAGTTTTGCAATGCAACCAAGTCTCTCTAAATTTCAGGATGTATTCCATGTATCACTGTTAAAAAAATACATGCCTGACTTAACACATGTACTCACCTATGAGAAATTATAACTGGAACCCAATTTTTCTTATTGTGAAGAGCCTGTCAAGGTTCTCCATACAAGTGAACAAGTGTTGAGAAACCAGACAACTCGTCTAGTAGTAGCTCTATGGAGAAACTATAAGATGGAAGAGGCAAAGTGAGAACCCAAGAAACTTATTATGAAGAACCAACTGAGTCTTTTTAAGCAGTGATACTCTAGAAATTTTTGAGGATGAAATTATTTTCAGGAGGGGAGAATGTAACACCCCAAGCTTCTACGGTATGCTTCCCTTTGAATAATACAATAGCGTGTGTTGTATGTAACTTTGAGTTCTAACACACCAAAACCAATCAAACTAGCAGTTATGAATAGTAAAACCCACTTTTTGAAATTTTATAAATTTTATCATTCAAAATGGACTTCATTTTTGGATTCAGAATATCAAAATTAGCTTAGGTTTAATTTTTGGTATTTTTCTGAAAAATTTCAATTTTTGCTGAATAGTGAAAAACACTGAGTTATTGTTTAAAACAGAATTTTTATTTAAATAATTTTTTATTTTATTTAAAAAAATTTAGGTCAAAATAGATACATAACACCTATATAATTTCAATTTAATTCATTGGAGTCAGTTTATAATAATTTTAGATATATAAAAAATTTATTGAACTTTTCACCACCTTTTACCCACCACCTAAGAGCATTTGAAAATATACATAAAACATAATTTTACTGCTTCTGTGGGTTTAATTTCAAAAATTTGAGAGTCACAGTTGATATAAGTAAGTAAAATGTTGTTCAATAAGATGAAAATAATTTTTTTTGAATAGTAAGTTTTTACTTTTATTTACCACGGTTAAAAGTAAATAGGGTAATTAAGGGTAAAAATGATATTATTATTACCCTAACACATGTCATAATTCTATATGATAAGTGTAATTAGACCAAAATAAACTTAGGAATAAAATATGAACCACTTTGGTCCACTTGGATTAGATTAGGACATTTATTATTACTTTATTTATAGCAGAGTTAAAAGAGTTAAAATCAAAGTTTAATAACTAAAAAATTTTAATATAGGTTTATAAATAAGATAAATTCGACTATAAATATTCATAAGAAATCTAAAAATATTTCCTACATAATGGTATTTTATTTATATTTTTTAGACATTAAGTAATTTAATTTAATTATGACATGATGATGATGCAGTAATTATCTAATTAATGAAATATTAAAATAATTGAAATTATAAATATCCAAATAAATAAAATTTGAAATTTTTTATGAATTAAACTAATTTTATAGGTTAATATGACATGTTAGGGTTTGTTAGATGAATTTTTTAGAAGTAATAATGCTCTTATGAATTTATCAAAAACAAAATACCAAATAGTGTCAAAATTGACATAAAAGAGTTTTTAAAAAACTATTATATTATTAATTTATATTCTATTCTAAAAAATCTAAGGATTGGCCAAATGACTTATATAATGATATATGTATCATTACTTAACCACTTGGGGATCTCTCGAAAGTATATATTATGTTTATTAACCATATAATATAAAAATACAAAGAGAGAAGATAAACGTCAACCTATTTAACTAAGAGTTTAATCTAAAAGATAAAGTTAATATAGTGTACCAGACCTATCTAAAACTTATTGGTTGAGAGGTTTTCGACCCATCCCCACCTTATAATTTATATAATTCATTTTATATCCATTATAAACTGAAAATTATTTTATTTTAAAATAATATTTCTAGCTTTACCTAAGGTGCCCCTCACCCCTCTTTTAAAAGGGCACTCACCCTTCTCTCTAATTCACACCTTTAAAGCCATTTGGATCGGACAAACCATATCCAAATACCCTCTCAAATATACTACCTTTATTCTATAGGTCTTTTTTTAGTCATAAATCCAACCTAAGGAGCCCTTTTGATTAAATCAAAAGGAAGAACCTGAAGAAGAGGTAAATATTTCACCACCTCTTTCAAGTTCTTTTCTTCTTCCACTTCCTTTTTCTTTGTTGTTTCCATTATAAAATAATACCTCCAGTATATTATATATAATTTTATGTTATTATAAATATGTTACAACCAAATTCATTATTCTATCCATCCTTTGAATGACATGTCGCCATACATGTGTATGTACGGTTTGCCGTCTCCACGTCGTGGTGTAATTGTTATTCAACACTTTATTATTTGGATGGGTATAATAATGATGTGTAATTGATGTAAATAATAAATATAACATGATAATGATTATTTATATATGATATACCATCCAATTATATAATATTTTAATATCAAAATAATGATATTGCCGCTCGTGCGTACATATGGATTATCTTCTCCATGAATGGGATGAGATTCATTCCCCATCATATTCATTCAAGAATAATTTTAATTAGATGAAAATAATGTTTAAAGACTTGATATCATTACAGATATGAATAATATACATCCCATCCATAACAAATATGAATCACATATCAAATAATATAATTGAAAACAAATATGTTAACACCCAAAACAATAATAATACTAAGATATTATTAACAAAGTAATGTTAAAAGATAATATATGATATCATATTAATGTATATGATTACTTTATAATTTAATAAAAATTATGTCACCATTATATAAGAGGTTAACCTACCCTTTATCAAGGAAAAGCACAAGGTAAGGCTTAATATCAAAATCTCTTTATTATCTGAGGTTGTTTTTACGTATGTATCTACTGAGACCTCTTTATCATCCACATCCATGTTTCTTAAAAATATATTTCAAAACATTTTTACTATTTTATATACTATAGGTTAAAGTTATTTATACCCATGTTTGAATTTTTATAATATGTATATAAAGGAATCTTTCTGTCATTTTCCAAACAGGGTCCTTTATAACCTTTTCAACAAAATTAAGGTAAGAATGTCTTTTTTTAACTTATACGGTGGTGTGGTTATTTTCCGCCATTATAACATCATCAAATATTACCTTAAAATCTTATAATAATATTTATAAAATAAATGTTTTCTTTTTTAATTATATTAATTTTAAATTATTTCAAAATATAAATAGATATTTCTCTCAAAAAGGTTTTTATTTCATCTAAGTCAACATCCATTGATGGATTTAAAGTTTATTTAAAGTTGATTTATTATGATACAAAACTTCCATATTGTATTGAAGTTTTTGTTATATGATTGACTGTGGATGTGTTATTTTTATACTATTCATGGTTTATGGATAAAGTATTGATAGTTTGAATGTTAGTTTTAATACGGATGTTTCTGTTATGTTTAAACATTTTCATATGAGGAATGCATTGGACTTAGCAACTGACGGGTGGAGAACGCTATAGCTCCTCTGTAACACCCCAAGATTTTACGAAAAATATTCTTTTTAATTTCATTAATGTCTTGTGTTGTACGCTACACCAAAAATAGCATGCACAATACACATCCTTTACTTGCCTTTCATTACACGCAATCGCGACCTTCCTTGATAGCGTGTGTAGTATACAATACCGAGTTTCACTAAACAACGATATGCTATTAAAATATTATTAAAACAAGCCGTTATGAATAGTAATAACCACTTTTTAAAATTTTGTAAATTTTATTTTTCAAAATGGACTTCATTTTTGGATTCGTAATATCAAAATTAGCTTAGGGTGAAATTTTGGTACTTTTCGGATAACTTTCATTTTCTGATGAATAGTGAAAATTACTAAATTTTAATTAAAAACAACCATTTTAATCGAAATAATTAATAGTGATAAATTATTAATTTGAGTGGTTTTAGAGTATATTTAGAGTATATTTTTAAAATTTGATACAATGTTAGTCATTGGATGTAATTTCACAATTAAACCAGATATAAACAAGTGTCAATCTTTTGATAGTTATTATCTCTTAAGAACACACTATTTGTTTTGACGACGGGAATTAATTTTTAAATTAATTAATGAAAATGATATGTTTTTAATTTTTTAAAATAGACATCATTTTTGAGTTCATAATATCAAATATATCTTAGGCCTAATTTTTGGTATTTTTCTGGAAACTTTCATTTTTTGATGAATAGTGAAACCACTAAGTGGTAGTTAAAAAAAATGAATTTTTCATAAAACTTAATTTTACCGCTTCTGTGAGTGGAATTTCAAAAATTCAAGATACACGTTTGATGTTAGTAAGTAAAATGTGGTTCCATGAGATGAAAATAATTTTTGGTGAATAGTAAATTTTTACTTTTTTTTACCACGGTTAAAAGTAAATAGGGTAATTAAGGGTAAAAATAATATTATTATTACCCTAACACATGTACTAATTTTATTGGATAAGTGTAATTCGACCAAAAACAACCTTAGGAATAAAATATAACCATTTAGGCCCACTTGGATTAGATTAGGACATTTATTATTAATTTATTTAAAGAAGGGTTAAAATAGTTAAAATCAAAGTTTAATAAGAAAATAATGTTTAATATAGGGTTATACATAAGATAAATTCGACTATAAATATTCATTAGAAATCTAAAACGATTTCCTACATAATGGTATTTTATTTGTAATTTTTAGACATTAAATAGTTTAATTTATTTATGACACAAAGATGATGCAGTAATGATCTTATTAATGAAATATTGACATAATTGATGTTATAAATACCCAAATAAATGTAATTTGAGAATTTTTATGAATTACACTAATTTTCTAGGTTAATATGACATGTTATTATTTATTAAATTAACTTTATTCGAACTAATAATTCTATTATTATTTTTAAAAAAATCAATTACTAAATAGTGTCAAAATTGACATAAAATGGTTTTTAAAAAAAATATTATCTTATTAATTGTTATTTTATTCCTAAAAATCTACAGTTCGGACAAATGACTTAGATAAGGTTATATATATTAATAATAAACAACTTTTGGTTCGTTTGGCTTGTTATAGTAAGTTTATTAACCTTAT
Organism: Viscum album; assembly: GCA_963277665.1. NCBI lineage: Eukaryota > Viridiplantae > Streptophyta > Magnoliopsida > Santalales > Viscaceae > Viscum > Viscum album. The sequence continues at coordinate 21,219,563 of OY728166.1, read as the reverse complement.
AGTGTAAAAACACAAAAAGACACGGTAAAAGTAAAATTATCTAACTTAAAGTTAAATATAAATGATAAGGTTAAAATAGGAACCTAAACTTGTCTAAATTCTATTGGATGAGAGGATTTAGACCCATCCACACCTTGGATTCTAAATAAATCAATTTTGAGCTATTTAAAACCGAATTTGTCTTTATAATAAAATAATATTTTTAGTTATTCCAAAGGTGCCCCTCTCCTCCCTTATAAAAGGGCACCTCCTCCCTCTCTTCCTCACACCACTTTGAGCCTTCAAGCTCGTCCAACCCCTGCCAAATTCTCTTCTCCACTTCCCTAGAAACATACTAGAGGTTTTGTTCTTCCTCAAAGACCAATTTTAGTTCCCTAAAAATAGATCTCAAAGAGGCGCTTCAAAGAAGAGGTAATGTCTATTACCGATTCTTTCAACTTTATTTCTTCTTCCACTTCTTCTTCTTAGGTTGTTTCATTATGAAGTAATAACATCAGTATCACTAATATACTGATATGTTATTATATGTATGAAACAACCCTATTTCGCCATCTATCCATCCTACGGAAAACAAAATTACCGCACGTGTGTACGTACGGAATACCATCTCAACGCCGTGGTGTAATCTATTTTCCACCACCACCTTACTTGGATGGGTATAATGGTGTACATAATAACTATATATGATTATTGTAAAGTAATATTTATTCTTAAATAGTATACATACACTCCAATACAATTCCACGATCATGAGAATGATATCATTGCCCGTGCGTACGTACAGACTACCGTCTCCACGACGTGATAGGATTCATTCTCCACGTTAACCATTCATGAATGATTATGAAGTATATATAATAAGTAATCATGAAATATATGACATAATAATGATACTGGATTTATGTGTATATATATGTATGTCATTTACTTAATTCTGTTCAACTCAATAAGGAAACGAAAACAGCGTTCATGCGTACGTACGGCCTACCGTCTCCATGAACGGTGTATTTCATTCCATTTACTGATCTATTATATATATGTAAATTCTGAATATATATTATATATAAATCATGTTTTATATTCTGGAATTAAGTAATAATGATCTAATTAATCATATGAATAATTACAAGTCAAAACACTGACGACAAATGAAACGATTTTACCCAAAACGCTCTTTAACATGGAATTTACAAAAGAACGGGTAAAATAAAGTCATAAGTGAACCATATATGATATCATAACAATGAGTATGATTCTTTAATAAGTCAATGACATTATTTAAATCATTATATAGAAGGTTTGGACGCTTACGAAGCAAATCGGACCTAAGGTAAGGGGAAATATCACAATCTCATTTTTATCCGAAATTATTTATACTTTGAAATTTACTAGGGTGTATTTTATCGTCCACATCCATGTTTCCTCAACATTTAATATTATTTCCATCCACTTACAATTTTTTAAATCCAATTTTACCCTTCGTTGATTTTTTAGTAAAATATATGAAGGGAATCTTTTGTCGTTTTTCGTACGAGGTACTTTTTTGACTTTTCCGACAAAAGTACGAGAAGAATGTTTTTTTTAAACTTATACGGCATGAATGGATTTTTAAAACATTATTTCCAATAAGATTCCTTTACAAGTTTTCAAGTTTATTTTTAATCAACTTCTTTTAGTTTATAATTGTTTGACATGTTAAGAAAGGAAAAGTGTTTTTGAAGTAGAAAGGATATTTTCCTCAAGAATGGAGTTCAAGTGTTTTATCAAAATTATTTTCCATCTAAGATATTAAAGGGTTCTGTTTCTATCCCTATTTTTACATTGATTTTATTATTTTGTGATGGAATTATTTTTATGAATTCCTTTATCTTATATGAATTGTTTTACGATGTCACGATGTTTAAGAATCCCATTTTTATTACATGGGTTATGCTATGATGTATGGTTTATGATTTTGTGGAACACATAAGAATAGTATCATTATTAGATGGGTGGGACCTATATCTCCCTCCAATGCATTGGGTAAAGATTTTATATCTCATGAGATAGACATGGCTGGAACGGCAGGTTAAACCAGTTCAGTGAAACAGGACTGAAACGAGGAGTGAACTCGGTTCAGAAATGGACTTTGTCCACTAAGATAGTCTTGGAAATGAGTCTTGACTAATAAGAAATTATTCTCTATGATTATGTGTGTATGACACAAAGTTTCATGTTTTAAGTTATTATTATTAGGATTACATTTCACTACTATGATTTATCCCATGTTATGAATTTATGATTTCTTTTTCAGGTTAAGATTTCCAAAATTTATGTTCTTATGTATATGATGTGATTTCTATTTCTTTTGTTTACCCTTCCTAAGCATTTGATCTCACACTTTTATGTTTTCTTTTCCCCAGGATATAAAGAAAGGTTTTAGGTAAAAAAAAGGAAGATCTTTATGGGAGATGTTGAAGATCTTTCACCACGATTAGAAGATTATATTCCAAGTTTCCAAACACACTAAACTATTACGGTACTTGTGTGTGTGTGTTTTTGTTATGTACTAAGTATTCCGCAAAAGTAATGTAATGTCCATGTACGTTAAGCTTAGGGTCTCTACAGTTGATATCAGAGGAAAGGTTTAGTCAACCATTGGAAACTATGATGCGAGAACTTTAGTGAGATCCCTTGAGATATTTCTAAGGTATGTCTAGGGATGTCCCTAAGGTTATGTATAATTATAAGTTATAGTACTAGAATTATGGTAACCTAAGATGTTAGATATTGAAGTTACTCCCCCTTTATTATATTGTTTTCCCTAGCGTGATTTTTGCCTCTCACACTATTCTTTTTGGGTTTTAGACGATGGATGGAACCCGAAGGAACTGTGTTGATCAATGTAATGGACAATGCAATGATTGTCCTCCTGAACAAACAAATGTTATGGGAGATGGAGTGAAAAATCTTATTTCTATACTTACACAAGCTATGACTCATTCTGGACTTCCAAATGAGCAGAGAAGGGAACAATATTCTATTGAGTCCTTCATGAGGCAACGTCCACCTTCTTTCAGTGGGTCTTCTGATCCACTTATTGCTGAATAATGGATCAGTACTACTGAAAAGATATTTTCAGTTCTTAAATGTTCTGAACATGATAAAGTCATCTTAGCAGTGTATCGTTTGGAAGGTGATGTTGATCAATGGTGGAATATTAACAAGAATACGAGGCCAAGAGATGAAATTGAGTCTATGGAATGGGACGAGTTCAATAACTTATTTTTCAATAAGTAATTCCCTCGTATTATTCGAACAAATATGAAGAAGGAGTTTCTTGAACTAAAGCAAAAGGATGATGAATCTGTTGGTATATACGAAGAGAATTTTACAAGGCTTGCAAGGTATGCATCTGGATTTATCATCCAACCTAAAAG